>JAPFRF010000004.1:8667500-9267500 GCA_029282475.1 Phrynocephalus forsythii | reverse complement strand
TTGCTGCTCATCCAAACAGCTTCATCAGTAATCCAGATCTGTTTAGCTTTGTTTCCAAACCAGTATAATGTGTATAATGGCCCTATGGCTTTGATCTCTCTCTCTCTCTCTCTCTCTCTCTCTCTCTCTCTCAAAATAAAGGTCAATGCTTAATGGGATTTGAACTAACTATGGCAGGTGCCAATATTGGAAACATAAGCGGGGCTGGCTGATAATGCTAATTGTGATGTATACCACAAATTTTAAATCATACTGTGATGGAATGCCCCTGTAGAAGGTTCCGTGGCTCTCTGCAAGAATGATATCATCTTGAGGGCACTGCTGCTCAATGGTTAAATGATTTAGATCTCTGGTCTTTGGCTTAGTAGCTCTAGTAACTGCTCATAAATAATTTATTTCACTAATCATTCATTATTCACATTGTGCATTTTTAAAAATCTCATAGAATATATTCCTTTAATATTTTGCATTTTATTCATATTTTATAGTGCCTTTGTGAAGTCTTGTGCAATAATGCTGCATTCTGTTATGCCATATGAGATAAAATAAAAGTTATGACTTACTATTCTGGGTGGTTTTTTAAGTGATTAAAACAAAAACTCAACAGACAGTAGACACTAAAATGTAATGCAAATTACAGCAACACAACATAAACATAAAAACCCATGGCATCTAATAAGTTTTCACAATAAAGTGGAACCAGTACTGAAACACTCAACTGGGGTTGGATTGGAAATCCAAAGTAGTGTTTTCAGTTGTCTCCTAAAAATACAGGAAGGGGGCCAGGTATAGTTCCTTTGGAAGCTGATTCCCTAGTCTCAGAGTTACCCCAGAGAAGACCCTGCCTCTGGTAGATAACCTCTGGGCCTCTTTTGTGGTGGCTACCCAGAGGTGCTTGAGAAGCTCTGATGGGTCAGGCAAATGACATTAGGGAAAGACGCTTGGATGAGTAATGTGCCCCTAAACCATGAAGGGCTTTATATGTGAGTGTCAAGTCCAGGCCACAATGGGTAACCAATGGCAACTGGCCAAGACTGGAGTTATGCAATCATATTCACTCGCACCAACCACCAATCTGGCTGCCATGTTCTGCACCTGCTGTAGCCTTTAGGCAGCTCCATATAGAGCACTATACTGTAGGATACAACCTGAGCTGTATGAGAAACTCACCTTCGGTCCAAGTTTCAACAGGCTTCTTTCAATATACACTTGCTGGGGAGCCTCTGGTATGAACACAGTTTTGGCCTTAGAGTCTTCTCTAACTATTTAAAGACAGAGAGACAAACTCTCTCTCTCTCTCTCTCTCTCTAAAAAAACCTGCATATTTATTTTATTTTAATTTATTTTGAATATTTTTACCCTGCCTTTCTCTTTGGAAAGGTCCAGAATGATTAGGGGGCTGGAACACCTTCCTTACCATCTGAGGCTGCAACAGCTGGGCCTCTTCACTCTTGAATGGCAGCGCCTAAGAGGTAACCTGACTGAAGTTTATAAAATCATACATGTTATGGACAAAGTAGATAAGGAAAAGCTGTTTTCCCTATTGCACAACACTAGAATTAGGGGGCACTCCATGAAACTTTTGGGTGCTAGATCTCAAACAAATAAGAGAAAAACCTTTTTCATCCAGAGGATCACTGGTCTGTGGAACTCCCTGCCAGAAGAAGTTGACATAATTGTCAGCCTTGACAGCTTTAAGAAAGGATTGGACAAGTTCATGGAGAATAAGGGCATCAATGGCTATCATTATGGATGCCTAAGGACAACCTCTGGGTTGGAGAGATAGGCAGGATATCTCTCAATGCCATTTGCGGGGAACCATAAGCAGGTGAAGATGTCTGCTTGGGAATAGCCTGAAGCAAATGGTGAGCCACTGTGTGAGACAGAATGCTGGACTGGATGGGCTGTGACCTGTTCCAGCAAGGTTGTTCTTATGTTCTTAACAACACTTTGTGCATTTCAATATACAGTATTAACCATATTATTAGCTGCTCTTGAAGGCCGAGAAGTCCACTACATTACATGTGAAGAAGAAAAGGAAGGGGAACTCAACATAGGCTTTTTGTTGCTTTGACTCATTCCACCTTTGTATTTCCATGTCACAGAATCATAGAACCATGAAGCTGGGAGGGGCCTACAAGGCCATGGAGTCCAACCCCTTGCTCAAGGGAGGCAGGCAAATCATGAGATACCTACCAGGTGGTTGTCTACATTTCTCTCCAATGCCTCCAAGGTTGAGGCACTCTCCACCTCTTGATTCCATTCTTGTACTTCTGCAATAGTTATGATGTTTTCCTCACATTAAACCAAAATCTGGCTTCCTGTATCTTGAGTCCATTGGTGTGTGTCCTGCATTCTGAGTTGACTAGGAACAGACCTTGCCCCTCCTCTGTACGACAGCTTTTCAAGTAGAGTATTTGAAAAATACTATCATATTTCTCCTCAGTCACTTTTTCTTAAGGCTAACCATCCCCAGTTCTTTCTGTCTTTCCTTTTAACTCTTGGTTTCCAGCTCCCTAATTACCCTTGTCACCCTCCTTTGAACTTATTCCCATTTGTCAGCATCGTTCTTGAAGTGCAGTGTTCAGAACCGGATACAGCTATCAAGATGAGGTCTAACCAGTGCCAAATATACAGACGCCCTAAGCACATCCAATCTTGCCTGATTTTGGAAGCTAAGCAGGGTCGGCCCTGGTTAGTATTTGGATGGGAGACCACCAGGGAATACCAGGTTCTGTAGGTGCCTGGAATAGGAAGTGGCAAACCACTCCAGTATTCCTGCCAAGAAAACCCCATAGACATGGGGTCACGAAGAGTCGGCCACGACTGTAACGACACAACACACACACTTCCTTTAAAGGTTGATAAAAACAAAGGAACATGCTGGTGAAATTTCCCGAAATAACAGAGCAGAAGAGAACATACTATACAAGACTATAGTTCTATCAATGCAGCCTAAAATAGTCTTTCCTTTTTTTGTAGCCATAACACAATATTGGCTCATACTCAGCTTCTACAGTGATTCCACTCTTAGTATTGCTAAGCCAGGTATACCTCCTCTTGCAACTGTGTGTTTGGTTTCTTTTTCTAGGTGTATTACTCTGCATTTATCCCTGTTGAATTTCATTCTGTTGTTTTCAGCCCAGTGCTCAAGCTTGAATTTTACCTATCTGACCCAATTTTGTCACCCACAAATCTGATTAGTATTCACTGCACCACGTGATCCAGATCATTAATAAAAATGATCCTCAGGGTACCCCACCTGTTATCTCCTCCCAGTTGTGAAGGAGCCATTAATCATCACCTTTTGAGTATGATTATCTTGCCAGCTGTGTATCCACCTGACCTCACACCCAGTTAGCTTGCTAATGAGAATATCATGGGACACTTTGTTAAATGCTTTGCTGAAGTCAAGATATAGCATTCCCTCTGTCTCCCAGGGAGGTTATCTAATAAAAGAAACGAGATCAGATAAGTCTGGTAGGATTTGTTCCTGACAAATCTGCATTGGCACTTAGTTATTACTGCTTGTATAGTGACTGCTTTATAATTTGTTTCCAAATTTTCCCAGGGATTGATGTCAGGCTGACTGGTCTGTAGTTCCCCTGTTCTTCCCTTTTCCTCTTTTTGAAGATAGGGACAGTATTAGCCCTCTTCCAGTCATCTGGCACCTCATCCATTTACTATGATTTTAAGAAAATAAAGGAAGTGGTTCTGAGATTTCTTCAGACAGTTCCTTCAAGGCTCCTCAAAGCAGTTCCTCCAGCCCTGGAGATTTCGACTCGTTTGAGGTAATAAGATATTCCTTGACTATCTTTTAATCAATCACCATTTCAATCTTGTCCCCTCCACTTGCACTTCACATTTCTCTGGAGGCTCACAGTCTCTCCTTTGAAAGAAGACTGTGATGAAACAGAAATTGAGCACTTCTGCCTTTTCTTTGTCATCTGTTACCATTTTCCCATCTATACTGAATAGCTGAGGCACTCTTTACTTTCTTTGTCTTTTGCTACATACATACCTGAATAATGCTTCTCTGTTGCTTTTAGTGTCCCTAACTAACCTCAGCTCTTTCTCCACTTTCGCCTTCCTAATGCCATCCTTGCAATGCCTTGCTACTTATCTGTATTCTTCCTTTGTGGACTGGCTTTCTTTCCACTTCCTATACATGTCCTTTTTTATTATTATTTTCAGGTCCTTTCTGAGATTGTTGTTGCTCGGATGGTGGTATGTTGGTCTTTTTGACAAAACAAGGTGTTCTTTTCTGCTATTTCTTTTCTGTTATTTTGGGAAATTGCACCAGCATGTTTTTTTTTCATTTTATCGGCCTTTAAAGGAAGCCAGAGGGAAAAGGCACCACATCCCCCTTCTTGATCAAACAGAACAAACTGTTCTTTTTCTTCAGCTCTAATAAATGAGCAACAAAATTTGATGGGCTCCCTCAAAGTGCTTGAGCAGCCACGAGGGAGGGAACAAAATGGAGTGGAATGAGGAAAAACTAATGTTCTACTCTTGAATAAGCTCACCATTAATGGGGAGCCACTTGGACTATGATGTGATGTGGTCAAGGACTGTTCCTTTTAGGTGTGTGTGTGTGTGTGTGTTTGAGGAGAGAGCCTTGACAAAACACTAACAGAACTGGTGTTTTATGAAGTGTTTGGTTCAAGGCAGTAGCAACAGGAGTAAAGGATTTGACTGAAATGTTGGGATGAGCCACACTAGGATGCTTCCTGTGCAGCAGAGAAATATTACCATTTCTATTATCCAGAGTGAAAAACAAGAGAAGGGAATAAAGAGACACTTCTCAGCAATCAGTAGGGCTACTCTGTGAAAATGCAGTTACATCAGGAATGGGCAACTGTGACTCTTTGGAGGGCTTTCTCTTTCTAAGGCCGCTATCTCACCTGGGGGAAGATCCGGATATTGTGAAAGTCCAGTTTCTCTTCTTTCTTGGTCACATGACTGAAGGTGTGGGATCTCCATTCCCACGTACAAAGATTTTTTTAAAAAAAACCTGCTGTTCAGCCCCATGGCCAGCAGGTGGTGCTAGGAAAAAAATGAAAAAAATAAAAATAAAAAAACCCAGCGCTGACAGCCCAAAGGCCAGCTGATGACCGCTGGGGGGAGGAGAAATTTTAAAAAATCATTTTAAAAAGCGCTAACCAGCCCCATGACAAGCTGATCGGGGCTGGGGGGGGGAGCAGAAAACTGGATCATATAAGAGCTCCCACGGACTTGTGGCTTGCATTTTTTACCAGCGCAAATAATCCCAACTTGTTCAGTAGGTCATGGAAAACTCGCTAAAGGCAGCATAACCATTTCTTTAAAGCCCGCTGGCCATGGGCACAATATTTTTGGAAATGCTTTATCTTGAAATTTAATCAGCATTTTAAAGGATGTGTGATAGAGCCCTACGAGGGAGGTTTAGGCTACCCCCCTCCACTGTTCCTAGCCAGCCTAGTCAGTGTTGAAGAACTTTGGGAGTCTCTGTCTGAAAAGGCATCTGTAGGCACTATTAGCCAGTCATTAAGAGGGATCCTCATCCTTACTGGCCAAATAGCTCAGTAAGTAGGAAATCTGGCTGTGAAGCCAGAGGTTGGGAGTTCAGTTCCCCACTGTGTCCTCTAAGGAGGAGAGCTAGCCTGTGTAGCCTTGGGCAAAGCTCCATAGTCCCAGGGCACCCACAAAGAAGGGAATGGTGAACCACTTCTAAGTCTTTATCAGGAAAAATAAATCACACTTGCTTTGACCGCACACAATTAATGGGGGTGGAATTGGCCACCTTTCATGTGAATAAGCACAACCCCCACAGAAGAGGTTTGTTTGGTCTCTTGTTAATTAATCCTCTGTCTATTTTCCTTGCCGTAAGAGGCAAATGCATTTCTTGTACCATGGCAGAGTGGGATGTACCTGTATGTGGTTATATAGCTTGCAATATTTCATGAAGCAAACACATGTACATTCCCTTACATTGTAGTGGGGAGTTTTGGGCCCACAGACTGCTTGCAGTCAGCTAGCTTCTGGCCAAACATGATGGTGATGCTTCCAGAAGCCTTCAGGGAGGACAATTCTCCTTTAATCGCTGCCCCACCCTCTTACAAGAAAGTAATGCATTCGAGATAATGAGCTAACTTAGCAATCATTATTTTTGTGTTGAACTGGAGGAGGGCTTGTAAAGCTTAGCAAAACAACATTTTAAAATGGAAGTAAAAACACTGCAAATCTTATTTTTTAAAATGTTATTCCTTAGATGTATCTGTTCACTCGTTCTCCCATTTAATATGGAAGCAGCCATTTCAATGTTCAATTAATGTCCTACTTCCAAGATCTGCAAATTTGGTCCTTAATCAGCTTTAGAAAAAAACAAACTTCTTTTGACTTCTGATATTGTCCAGGGTGTGTGTGCAAAGGTAGCCTTCTGGAAATGTGAAGCAATGGTAGCAATAGTAAATATGGGAGTCGTGACCCCTGGGACTTCCATGGTAGCTCAGCCCTGCTCTCTCTGTTGGACTGGCAACACAGTAAGCAGCCCCTAATGCATACAGCTATTCTAACTTGGGGCAATTCACTTCCAAAGGTTGGGCAAGTGACATGACCCTTGCAGGCAAAACTGACAGAGTTTTCACTGCAGGGTGGAAAAAGTTGGCATGTAGCTATGAAAAAGGAAATAAAACTGAATCCAATTCCACATGCTTCTGGATCAACCAACATATGGCTGGCCACCATGGCACTGACTTTTATCCGCCCTGCTTCATTGGGATGATACATAAAGATGTGGTGGCATGAGTCACTTCGGGGGACACTTGTCAGGTTTGCCAAGTGCTTGAACAGTACAGGCACAAATCAACTGGCGGTTAAGTGGAAGGGGTAGGAATTGCAAGATCACCCCTCCTATTTTATCAAACACACATGGAACTATCTAGTTTGTGTGTGTGTGTGTGTGTGTGTGTGTGTGTGGCAACTAGAATATGTGCAAGGGGATCAGGACCAGGGTGTTCTAAGAAGCCAAGAGTGTGGTCTGCCAGTCTAAGGTCAAGAGTCACAGAGAGGGTCGTCAGCCAGTCCAAGGCCAAGAATCACACACAAACACAGTCTGACAGGGAGAGGGAGGCAAAACAGGCAGATTTACAGGGTAGCAGAGTTCCAGGAAGGATCAAGGTAACAGTGCTGAAGCTTCAGAGTTCAAGGTCTTGCATTGCTGAGGCAAGGAACAGGGAGTGCAGGCTGCTAGCTGTATGCTAGTACCAGGACCACCAGCTGCACTCCCTGATTGCCTCAGCCTGAGTGGGACCTGATTCTACAAAGAGGCAGAGTCAAGTGGCCCTGATCCTGACAGTGTGTGAGTATCCTATTATATTTTAATAAAATAAAAGATCTTAATGATAATGACAAAAATTTCCACAAAACCCCACTCAGACTTCAAGAATAATTGATATTATAGAAGATTAATTTCAAATCATTAAAGATTCATCATTCCCACAAATCTCATGGTTTATATCAAATAAATGAAGATGAATTGACATCAATTAAATATTACATGCCCTTCATTGTAGGAAAAGATCATCATTATAGGATAATTTTAAATCACACTTGAGAATCATGGACTTTAAATATGCATCTGGCTGCTAATGTTACATGAATTGTAGAATCACAGAACAACTGAGTTGGAAGGGGCCTATAAGACCGTCAAGTTCAACCTTCTGCACAAGGCAGCATCCAAGTCAAATGCAGATCTGACAGATGGTTGTCCAATTTTTTTGTTGAATGCCTCCAGTGCTGGAGTGCTGAGAACCTGCTGAGATCATAGGTCACATTGTCGTACAGCTCTAACAGTTCAGAGGGTTTTCCCTGGTACTCAGTTGAAATCTGTGCCAGGGCATTGTAAAGAAAATGCCCAGATAGAAAAAGTTTTGAAGCATGCAATCAGAAATAATTATAAGTCCAGCTGTGGACAGAAGAAGGCACACTTTGCTGGCCTTGAAGAAATGTGGAGTGCCCAAGGACACAGACGCGTAGCCAGCAGAGAGATGGGCTTCTCATTTCAGAAGTGATCAGCTGCCGAAACAGAATGCGGGACCCCGGTTGGCATTCAGTACCAGAGGAACGCTATCAACCAATCCCTTACGTTGTGCTGGGCTTACACAGGGCCAAACTCCAATGATGGAGAAGTCTCCGGCATCATCTTTCCTTCTCCCTGGTGCTGTCACTGCTGTGGATGTTATTTGCTCTGAACCTGCTGAGGTGTGTTCTGAAGTTTGGCTGCCTGTGCTGGAAGAGAGTTTAATAGGTATTACCATTGGACTGTCCTACTTTGTCTACCTCTGAAGTATGGCATGGGGGAAGAAAGAAAACTCAAATTTAGTCTTATTGCCCTCACATCTGGCATAATATATAGATTTTTTTGTATTCTTTTCTCATCCCCTATTTTGTTGTAACATATTGTCTAAGAAAGTGTAAAAAAATACAAAGACAAAAACATACACATATTTTTAACTTGAAATCCTTAATACATTTAACATCAAGTGCACCCATCCCAACCCTAGGATATAGTCATAATGTTTACTTAATGATTTATGACCAGATTCTCTTCCAAAATAAAGCAAGTCTAGCTCTGTAGTATGTTTTTTGCCTTTCCCAAACACATATTCTAAAAATATATTCCATTCCTTGAAGCGATTTACTTTCAATATTCTTTCCTTACTTTTAATTTGCATGTTAATTTATCTTTAATAGCTGTCTTCCACATTTGCTTATTATAGCATTCCTCCACAGTAAACTGGTTAACCAATATCTTACAAATATCTATCTCATGACAGTTATCATAATATCAATTTTTCCCTTCCCCAATCTGTGTTAATATTTCTAAACATATTTAAGAAGGCAATCATTGGACACATTTGTATAGTTAAACCCACAATTGCTTTAATCACTTTAAATGCCATTGTCCAATCTTTCTGCACTCCATTCAAGATCTAGAGATATATAATGTGTAATCCAGCATTACATGTAGCTGGAATCCCAGGAAACCAGTTGGCAAAACTAAAGTACAAAGTATTCAAAGGAGAATTATTTTGCCTTATGTCTGCTTTCCCTTTGCATTTCAAAGGTGTGTTTGAAGTGATCCAAGAGAGAATTTAAAATCCAGATTTTTTTTTTAAAAAAAACATTATTCTGCCTGGCCCTGTTATGCCCTCATTATTAGAGTTAAGCCATTTATAATTGGACCTTTTTAATTAAATGAATCGGTACACCTCATGCATCAGGAATAATCTGATGAAAGCAGAAATGAATAAGCTTAATGGTGCTCTCCATTCAAAGCGGCATGCTCAATTCACCTATCTCCAGGTGGAAGGGAATGTAATGAATGCATTAAAGTTGGTTTTCATTAATTGCTTTGCCACCTCTTTTGACAAAGAAAATTCTTGTAAATGAAAACTTATATTTTTAGTGAGGCAGCATCCAGTTGCATGTGCTTATTACTGAATGTAGTGAAGTTGGAAAAGTTGGAGTCACTGGGTAAGTACAGCTGAACCCTGAAAGCAATCTGAGATAGCATCTTCAAAATATATATATTATATACACATGAAAACTTTCTCACTAAGCTCTGCAACATTAGCATGTATACAACACTGTGTTTCTTACGAAAATTTGAATAGAAGAATACACTTGGTGTGACCTACCAAGGACTGAGGAGTTCAAATATTTGGTTCCATGATCACAGCCGATGGGCGTCTGAGTTATGAGGTGACATCATCAGCAGTGCCAGGCTAAAATGGCGTACAACATCAAGCGTTGTGTGTGACAAAAAGATCAGCAACCATTTAAAATCAAGGATCTATCATACCATTGCGCTCTATCATACCTGTTGCGCTCTATGGTGCAGAATGCTGGCTGGCAACTAAAGAAAAGGAATGTCGCCTTGGTGTCATGGAGACAAAGATGCTGCAATGGCCCTCTGGCCACACACAAAAGGAGCATGTGCACAATGATGACATCAGAGCAAAATACGTCATTGCACCTATTGCTGACAAGAAGCTCAAAGCCCAACTGCGTTGGTTTGGACATGTCCTGTGTGCCAATGAGGAAACTCTGGCCAAAAAGGATCTCACCTTGGAGGTCAGCAGATCCAGACTGAGGAGATGTCCAAAACAGTGCTGGATGAACACCCTCAACAACGACATAACATTGTCCTGGGTTCCCTCGGAACTTGCCCATGATCGTGCCAAGTGGAAAGGCAAAACAAGAATAGTGGACCCCACCACCAAGTGTGACAAATGCTAAGAAAAGGAAGAATATGTTTGGTGTGGATGTTCAGGGCTCATAACTTCTTTGTGAACTTATGCCCCCTCCTTCTGTAGTTTTCAAAGTCAACACAAAAGAAATCACAAAATTTATAGGCCTAAAGTCAGTGTCCCCAACCCTTAGCAAAACATTTTCTACATCTCTCAGAAATCTTGTTCCCTAATGCTCTGAGAAAAATTTGGAGGATGCATGGGGTAATGAATAGATGGCAAAAGAAGATCATCCCAGCTTCCAGGTCTGCTCCCAGAGACCATTTCAGCAGGAGAACAAGCCAACTAGATTCCCTACGCTGTAGTGTGTAAGATCTGGTTTACAGCATGGATTTCTACGTGGGGCTGAACCCTTAAGTTGCCCCTTGCACTGTTCATGCAAGAGAGTCCTCAGAATAGGTTGAAATGTGACATTTGAATTTTCCAAACCAATCTGGTGTCACCCTACCTTTAAACACAGCCTTCACTCTGTTTTGCACAGGAGTGCCAGGTTGTGGGCACAGGGCGTGACACTCTCCACAGAATCAAGAGCAAGCAAGGAGGATTTAGCCAAATTTAAAGGGTTGGTTAGGCTGAGGCATGGGAGACTGTGGGGATCCAAATGAAAGAACGTAGACTCGAGTCCAAGTTGTCTGACCAGCAGAGCAATTAGCATGATGATGATCGCCCCTTGCCATTCGTGTTTTATTACATATCGTTTACATTCCACAGTATGCACAAAATCAGTGATTGGTTACAAGGGAAACATTGCATACGTTACATATGCTGGTTTGCTAGGATGCTGTATAGAGGATTGCCTCATGATTGCCTCATGAAGAGAGCATGCCTTGCCCAGTTATTGATTACCATAACCCATGCCTTGCTGTTTGCAGATGGACGTGAGTTAATGAGACAGGTGAATTAATGGGGAGGAGGAGTTAATGACAGAAAGACAATAGATGAAGGGAAAATGAATTTAGATAAAGGGGAATGAAAAGCAAACAGGGAAGCAAACAGGAATTACCCCAGTAACCAGGAGTAAATAAGTGGAGATGAGCAGGCAGCACCAAGTCAGGGATAAACAAGCTGACTAAATTAAAGGCAAATAATAGGTAACCCAGGCTGAGTTAGATTCCAAGGTCTGGAGTCTGGAGCATGTGGATTTAGGCCAGAAGATTACCACCAGGTGGGCTTGAAATGGCAATGCCTCCTAGGCTGAATCCCAGCTATCAGATTCCCACAGGAGACCACAACTAGGAAACAAGAATAATAAAGACAAATCAGTGCACTTCCATTATGTCACTGGGACATTGCTACAGTTGACTGCTGTGCCCAGAGCAGTCCACATACACTGGCACTGCTGTGTACACATTGAAGGAAAAAGGGAATAATTAGTTGTAAGTACACTTTGAAAATGCATGCTTAATGTAATGTGTAGTTTGGCCATAAGTCGGCAGGGAGAGCTGGCTGATTAGATGTAATCAGCCACTGCTAAGGAACTGCAAGGGATCAATGTTAATGGAATGAATTTTTAAAAATTAAAGGCACCCATAAATTAAGGCATAAATTATGTAAAGGGAGAAGGTGGCAGAAAATTAGTGTGGCTATTTCCTCACCCACCCACTCCTTGAAACTCTGACAGGGTGAAGGAATAAGAAAATTTGTGCATGTGTGACAGGAGGAAATTGCTGTGGCTGTGCATTTGATCTGAACTGTATGCTTCAATAAGGCTGCATTTCCACTGGTAGGGAAGAGAGGGTCCTTTTGGAACTTGGAGAATCCGGGAGAATTTTGTTTCAACTAAACAGTGTAAGGGGACATAGTCCAAGTAGTAACAACAATTGTTGTTCTTGTTGTACAGGCAAATAGGATGTAGCTAGGATTTTTTTCCAATTTCCATGTGAAATGTTTACTTTTTCTTGTCACTTATGTTTAAGAGGATTCCATCTCCCCAGAAGAACTAATCATTAGTGGAAATGGAACAAATGGGTATAAGCATGCATTTTCTTGTAATGTTAACAGTAATAAGTTACTTCTTTGTTTGGCTCTTATAATGGATTATACCATGCATTACTTTTGGCAAGTAATATCCCAAGCTTTGAAACTAGGTTTCCAGAAAGAAGTGTGATTTGAGATGCTTCAGTGTGCAGCACATAAAAGAACTGCTCTGAGGTTCAGAAGATGGCTTTGATGGTGATGGGCTGGATCTGATGTCCAGGCTTCAAAGGATCAAGGGACCAAAAGCACAGGGATCCTTTGGTCATCATGAGACATAGAAACACAAGTAGGGACATTTAAAAGCTGAGACAAAAATCACCAGTTGCTCTCCTGTATAGAATGAATAGGCAGTTCTAGATTGTCCTGGTAAATAAAAAAGAAAAAGAAGAAAAGATTATTTGAGCATTTGCTTTCGGTTGGAATGTAGTTGACAAAAGAAGCTTGTTTTTGAACTCACAAAGGCAGTTACTTCAAATCCATTTTGCCTCTGTTAGTGTTGCACTTAGGAGCGATAAAAAATGTTACTTCAGTCCGTCGCACAACTACTGAAATTTGTCTGAACCCCACCCCTTGTCACTCTTTGTTCCCACTTTCTGTTCTGAGACAAGACACTGTGTAGTAACAACTGTCACGCAACAAAACATTCATTTCTCTCAGAAAACTATGACAATTTTTTTTATTTTGACTTTTCAGCAGCGAAATATCAAAAAAGAATTTTAAGCCCCCTAAAAAGGAAAACGGAAGCTACAGAAATTCAATGTTTGTCACAGTACAATACCATGAGTTAACACTTATCACGAGACAAGTTATCATGACCATGGGTGTAGGGAAATAACCTACATGGACACGTATGGTTGGGTTCAACAGTGTCAGGCCGCCATGCTCTTCTCCCTTCTGAGCAGGCTGCAAGGCACACCTTTATTAGCTGTAAGAGGTGGAGTTACAGATATCGTGTGGTATCCTATGTGTCAGCCTGTCATTGGCTTGATGGACTCCCGGGGAGGGCTTTCTGTGACGTGGAGTGGACATGTCACCTAGTGAGGGATAGAAATGATAGATACCACAGCAGCTTGCTATCCCATCCCATGATGTGAGGGTAATGATGAATGGTCTTGTTTGTTCCTTATGGCCATACCATGTCAGGATGGAAGGACGAGATAGTAAGCCATCTGCTTCCTGCACGTTAATTTTAGGGCTGTATTGTTCTCCTCTCAGGACCTTCCCGTACGAGAGAGAGAGTCAATATCGCCCCCAGAATGCTATGCAGGAAGCTTGCTGGATCCTTAATATCTGTGCATATTAATATTCCCATTATATCCCTACACATGGGAACTCTGAAACAGGGCCAAACCAAATGATCACAACCAACGCTGTCATGGCACAAAACCAGTCACAGAACAAAGAAGGACGTGAAGTAATCGCCAAAAAGGGCTCTTTTAAAAATTACTGAAATGTTGTTGTATAGCTCAAGTTAGGAATGGGCGAGGTATATCTTCTTTACTATTCAAGCTGCTATGATCCTCAATCATTCCCATGTCCCATGTCCAACACAGCATGTTTAGTTTGAAAAATGGCACTGCTAAGAGAAGAGTGTGGAAAGTAACATTAAAAAGTATTTGTTTGTAATTCCACAGCACCCAAAGTAGTTCCCATGACAATGTTAAAGACCAAATGCATTGTTTTCTCTGGAATAACTTAAATGGTTATCATTTATTTACTTTAAAAATCTGAATTGTAGAAGCTGGTCACCTATAGCCCCAAACAGTTTCATCTCCCATCTGCTTCACCGTTAGCTCAACTTCTATTCCAGAGTCCATGTTGCTTTTTCTTGCTCCTCCCAGACTTGGGAACTCCCTCCCACATGAGACCAGAATGACCCCATCATTACTGCCCTTCTGCAAGCAAGCAAAGATCTTTCTCTTTAGGCAAGCTTTCTCTTAGCGACTGGCTGCCTGAGTAAGGTTTTTAAATAGATTGTTGTACCTGACTGCTTTGAATGTGTTTTGTGGTGCTTTTGTTTACTGTCTCTTGGTGTTATATTTGTTCAGTGTTTGTTTACCCACTATTGTTAACTCCAAATGTCATCTTTTAAGGATGTAAGCTGCTTTGGGTCCTTTGTAATGAGAAAACTGAAGTAAACGTATTTTAAATAAATAAATGCATATTCCTCCTCTTTCATTATACTGTATATAACTAGTTATTTTCTCCAAATTAAGGTGTGGCAGAGGAGGAGATTGAGGGAAACCTCTAAAGCCATTAAAATGGCCCTAACTTATGCACTTTTGACTCTAGCAAGGGTTCTGTATGTGTAGCACACATATACAGTGGTGCCTCTACTTATAAATGGCTCTATTTATGAGCAATTCAACAAGAGCATAAAACAGTTGGCATTTTAACTGCTGCATTACAAATTTTAGATGCAGTCTGCTCCACTTACATTTTTAACGTCTTTAAAATTTTAAATATATTTAAAATTTATTTTTCAGATACGGCTGCTCTACTTAAGAGTTACTCGACTTATGAGCATGCATTCAGAATGGATTAAACTCGTAAGTAGAGGTACCACTGTATTGGCCAATATTTTTGCTCTCAGAGACCCCAGCTAGTATGACTAACGTTAAGGAATTATTGCATATCATTAAAACATCTGAAGGACCAAAGTCCTGGTTAAAAAGTTGCTTCAGTGCAGAAACCCCACAAGCTGCAATGGGAGGTTTGTTGTCATGCTCCAGTGTGATTTTCTAATTCTAGTACCATAATGCCAGGCAGGGAGGGAAAGTTTAATCCAATATTTTGAAGCAACAGCCAATATAAAATCAATTACATCTAGCTCTCACCTCCAGGCTAAGAAGGCCAGAAGAAAGACTGGGTTATTAAAGTGGAATTTATCTCCCTACTAGAGATGGGCACGACCAGGAAAAATGACGTTTCGAGTTGTCGTTTGTCGGGATGGGTCCGTTTCGGGTCGTTTCCGTTTGTCGCGGAAATTTTCAAAAATTTGTCGTTTCCATTTTTCGTTTGTCATTTGTGTTGGGGTTGGGGTTGGGGTAAGTGGGCTCTGGGAGCCACCTCTCTGGGTGCCTCTGACGTCTGACCCACTAAGAAGGGAAGGGAAGGGAAGCGTTTCGCGTAGCTGCCGCGTACCATACATTACATTATGTTAGGGTTGGGGGGTAAGTGGCAGAGGCACCTCTCTGGGTGCCTCTGACTCACTAAGAAGGAAAGCATACTGGCGTACTGGCGTACAGGTTAGGGGTAGGGGTAGGGGTAGTGGGCTCTGGCTGGGAGGCACCTCTCTGGGTGCCTCTACTGTGACCCACTAAGAAGGGAAGCATACTTGCATACGGATCTGGGTTAGGGTTGGGGTCAGGGTAAGGGCTAGGCTTAGGGTTACGGTTAAGGTTAGGGTGGGTTAGTGGGCTGCACCTCTGGGTGCCTCTGACCCACTAAGAAGGACAGTGTACTGGCGTATTGGTTAGGGTTAGGGTTAGGGTTAGGGTTAGGGTTAGGGTTAGTGGGCTTTTTATGCCCTCTGGAACATCCAGAAGTCTCAGTCAAAACCTGGCCATGCAATTGGTGGAATGGGTCCAAAAATTTGCATGGTCCCATCCCATGGCCAGCCCATCATTGCGCAGGTGTAAAAAAATAAAAATAAAATAAAATAAAATAAAATAAATGGAGACGTTTTATTGCAAGAAAAACCCACTGCTGCTACTATTTAAAAAATCAGGCATTTAAAATACCTAATTTTCAAATGTTTCTGTGGTGCTTTGGTGGGTTTTTGGACCATGATTTAAAAATAAATATTGCGGTCGCCATTTTGGATCCCCCACCACCACATGGAAAATGGAGACGACGAGGATGCCCCCCCAGCCTGGTATCAGCAGCCCAGGACAGGAGAGGGGGGAAAGGCTGGAGACCCCCCCCGAGAAACCACCCCTCTCTGGTAGGTGCCCTCACTGAGGCAGGCATATTTTCGCCTGCTTTTATGGCCGGGAAGCAGGGTTTTTTTAAAAAAACTTTTTTTCTGTGCTGCTTGGCATCGCGTGATCGCTGCGATGCCATGAACAACAACGAAAAATCAGACCCAATTTTTCTTTTTCGGTTCGGGTTCGAGCTGGAGCGGAGTAATTCTCATTATCGTTACCCGTTACATAACGATAACGATAACCAAAAATGGAAACGAGAATTTCGCCACTCCGTGCCCATGTCTACTCCCTACTCTTTCTGCCAGTACACCATCTTTGGAATTTCTTAATTTGCCCCGTTGCCTCACCAGCATTCTGCTAGCATCCTGTAATTGTTGCCAGCAGTGACCATCTTGCTGGTTCTCTGGCCTTATAAACAGATTTTTTGTTCATTGCTTAACACATGGAAGTAAACAGTTGCCTTAATAGTTGTTGTGAGTTATTTGGGATGTTTGGGCATGTCCTGGAAATATTTCTTCCTGACGTTTCACCAGACTCTGTGGCTGTCATCTTCAGAGGGCAAGGGGCTCAGGGAACTAGGCGTTCTCTCTGCTGTGGGGTATAAAGTGAATGAGACTGGGTGTTTTAACATTGAGGAAACTTGTCCTATGCAGAAAAATAGGTATTAATCATTGTAAGGGATTAAGAAGTTCCAATGCAATCAGGGGTGGCAACGATATGAGATGGGTGTTGTTGGCTGTTCTCTTGTGTGAACTGATCACCTTTGTGGCTGTTTGTGGAATCATTGAGCTTTGACCTTTTGAACTCTACAGTTTTTAGCACTGGAAGCCAGGCTTTGTTAATTTTTAGACTTTCTTCTTTTTTGTTGAAACTGTGCCTATGTTTGTGGATTTCAATGGCTTCCGTGAGTAGTCTGACAAAGTGATTGGTAGTGTTGTCTAGTACCTCTGTGTCCTGGAAGAGGATTTTGGCCATTACTTCACATCCCTTTCATCGCAGTTTGAGGTCCTGCTTGGTACCGGTACAAAGTAATCTTACCGCACATCCATTGCGTGACGACTGGAGTTCGTCCTGACCACACCCCCTGAACTGTGATTTAAGTTGGATGAGTGATTCCCATCCCTGGCCTCGAGAATCTGCTTGTCTCGCTTCTCGTTCCAAGACGAGAGCCCGTGAAGTAAGCCTCGTTGTGGAATGAGTGCCGATTGTAGCTCGTTGCCATCTAGTGGCAGTAGTGGGAAGTGACATTTGTCAGTAAATTCCCTATGGAGTTAGGAATGCAGTGCTGAAATTTCAACTTAATAGCATGCATTTGGAATGGATTATATTCATAAGTAGAGTCACCACTGTAATTCAATCTCATATTTAGGTTCCTGACTGAGCCATTTTTATCTGCTGCATAATCAGGAGGCTATTAATATTAAAGCCACAATCATCAATTTTCCTCATACCAACTCTGCTAAACCCCAACAAATCTTGATATCATAAGATGGATTGCTGGCCATTAACTTAGATGGTATCATAAGGTGACTCAACATTAATGGAAGATAAGGTCATCATCAACTATGAGTTATGATGTGTTACCCCCATTTCCAGTTGTGTTCTCCCTCTGAATACCAGTCAAGAAAACCGAAGAAAACTATTTGCTCTTCTTTCATGCTTGTGGACCTTCAAGAGGCATCAGATTTATCCATCACTCTGCAGAAGAGGATGCTGTGAACTGGACAGGCTATTGGTGTGATCCAGCTAGTATTTTGGGAAAGTTATTTATTTATTTATTTATTTATTTATTTATTTATTTATTTATTTATTTGTTTGTTTGTTTGTTTGTTTGTTTGTTTGTTTATATACCATGCCAATTTCCCAGAGGGAACTCTGGGCGGTTCACATAAAAGCACTAGAGATCACAGAATAATAATAATCGATGGGAAGACAATAATTAGAAAATAAAATGGAAAATACCAAACAGCAACAAAAATAATAGTAATTGGCAAGAGGCATAGAACTACTTATAATAAGTACAAAAACAAAACAAGTGAACCAAACCCTAGCGATCGTCAAAGGCATCCCTAAACAGCCAGGTTTTAACTGCTTTTTTAAAGGATGCCAAAGAAGGAGCCTGGCGTATCTCGCTTGGTAGTGCATTCCAAAGGGCCGGGCCAGCCACCGAGAAGGTCCGTTTATGCATTGCTACTTTATGGGCCTCTCTGGGCGTTGCCGCCTGGAGCGAGAGAGCCATGGAGGATCGGGTTGGTTGGGCCAGCTCTGATCGTAGGGAGATACGTTCTGCCAGATAATCAGGACCCAAGCCATGGAGGGGTTTGTAAACCAAAACCAACACCTTGAACCTTATTCGGGAGGCAACGGGCAACCAATGCAGGTGAGCCAGGATGGAGGTGATGCATTCAAACGTGTCCACACCAACCACCAACCTGGCCGCCACATTCTGCACCCACTGCAGTCACCTAATATCTTCCTAATATCCCTCCCCCAACATGGCCCCTGTCCAAGGAACTTTTCAACGCTCCAGACTGAGCTGAGCTCTCTCCCTCTCTCTCTCTCTCTCCCTCTCTCCCTCTCTCGCTCTCTCTGTCTCTGTCTCTCTCTCTCTCTGGAGTCTAGCCTTTTAATAAGAAAAATGCATTGTCAATGCAAATTGTTCTTGCAAATACTTTTCAGAATAGCATCCTCTGTCAATATGTTAGGAAATAAAACCAGACAAGAGGAGAAAATACAGCAGCCTGTTGTTGGTTCAGGGGCATGGCAAATCACACAAGCATCATAAAGGAGCAGAATAAAGCAATCAAAAAGAGCACCGCAGGAAGAGCTCTTCCTTCCATGAGAAGCGCCTCTGCAGGAATGATGGATAAAATGGCAAAACTTTAATAAAAACAACACCCAAACCAGATCAGCACACTCAAAATTAGTGTCGAGGAAAGCTGGAAGATTTAGATCTCCAGCTGAGCTTGAGATCTGTAAATAACATTTATTAATTCTGGGGAATGCAGTCTTCTTAATACTGTAGTTAAGAAATTTATTTCTGCCTCCAGGCCTGCTGCCAAGTCCCTCTTCCTTAGTGCTTCTGCTTATAAACTGCAACACAGCGCACACTATTCAAAGATTCTGGGCTACACACAGATGCTGTTTGGGGACCGAGAAATGTTATTACATCGGTGATGCTTTAAGTGCAACGTGTCGTCTCTGCTTTCTGCTTTTGGCTTCCCCTCCTACTGAGAGAAACATTCAGTGGGATCTTTAAGAGATGCAAATGTGATGGTGTGCCATTTCACTTTACTCTCTGGTGTGTTTGTTGCAACACATCAGAGCTAACTTGACTACCTTTTTGAGCATGGGCGATGAGGCTGCGTCCTGGGGACAACAGCTGTCGCATATTGCCAGCCAGGCTTAATTGAGGTGTTGCCTTATTTTGGCAGCCGGTGGGGTGTGGCAGTGCTCAGGATGCTAGCTTTTGATGAAGGGCATTGAGATTCTGATCTAGGTCTAATCTGCCACAAGGGTCAAAGGCACAGCATTATTTCTTACCTTAGCTCTTGAAGAGCAGGTGCTCATCAGAGTAGATCTTTGGGCACACTCTCAAGGAGAATCCATAGATGATAGGAGCTGCATGGATCCATATCATTAAAACAGTCCGAGCAGGACCAGGTATTTTGGAAAGTAAAACAGGTCTGGTTTGGTCTTGCACAACAACAGACCAACTTATAAAGAAGGTGGGCTTTATCACTGTAAAGATATGCCAGTGGCATTAGAAAATGAAGCCAAGAGAAAGTAGCTCGTCTCGAGTCCACCCTCAAATTCAAAGAAAATGCCAAAACTGTACTGGGACTTCCTAACGTCTTGGGCAGGCTTGTAGCTGCTGCTCCTGAAAGACTGCCCCAAACCCATGGAACCAAATTTCATGATGAGAGATTTCAAGCACACATTAGGAAGAATGTTTGGTAATGAGATCCGCTGGACAGTGGAACAGATTACCTTACAAAGCAGTAGACCTTCCTTCCCCAGAGGTTTCTCCCCCCCTCCAAAGGTTGTGTTGCGTCGTTACAGTTGTGACCGACTCTTCGTGACCCCATGTCCATGGAGTTTTCTTGGCAGGAATACTGGAGTGGCTTGCCAGTTCCTACTCCAGGCGCCTACAGCACCTGGTGTTCCCTGGTGGTCTCCCATCCAAGTACTAACCAGGGCCGACCCTGCTTAGCTTCCGAAATCAGGCTAGATTGGATGTGCTTAGGTTGAGTGACATCTACTAGGAATGTTTTTGCTGTGGACTTCTGTATTGTCAGGAGGCTGGACTAGGTGGATCTTGGTCTCCTTCCAGCGCTACAGTTGCATGATCCTCTGGCATGTAGAGTTCATTCTACATTGACTAGGAGATGGAGGAAGGAACAATTTCATGTTATAACGGTGTAAATGGAATCCATCTGCAGAAAATCTTCGGCACTCCAGACAATGTTTGCTTCTTCCACCTCTGGTTTTGATTTTATTCAACTGTTGTATTAATTACTCCTTAATTACTGGTACATTTTCTTTATTTTTATGTTAGTTATTATGTTTGCCTTTATTGTTTTCTTGGTGGATTATGTTTCCTATAATGTTGATTACAATGTTTTTGTATATTTTCTGTATTCATTCATTGTTGTTGGTTTTCTAATTTGTATTTTTCACTGTGGTCAACCACCCAGAGGATCCCTAAGATATAATCAATCAATCAATCAATCAATCAATCAATCAATCAATCAATCAATCAATCAATCAAACAAACAATCAAACAAACAAACAAACAAACAAACAAACAAACAAACAAACAAACAATGTTTTGGGTGATGACACCCAGAATCCCCAACCTCCATTGCCAATGGTAAAGGATTGTGTGAGCTGTAGCCCAGATGATCTGGAGTGCCAAAGGTTTACTACCCTGATCTAATAAAACAGCCAATACAATAATGATACAAATAGCATTAGAAAAGTCCTTCCCTGCTTTATTTTATTTCATCTTACTGAAATTCCAGGTCAATTCCTCCCTCTGCTCTGTCAATGTTGTTCAGCATTATGATCAAATCAGTAGCATTATCTAGTTCAGTCTCATCATTTTTGGCACAATGTGTCAAGAATGGATGAAAGAGATCCGTTAAATCCTAAATCCAAGGAGAAAAAGCCTGCTTAGCTGCCTGTGCAGATCTGCAAAAATATTTTAGGGGCTGATAATCCCTTTTTAATTCACCACACTCTGTCAAGGACTAGATGGGCTGTTACCTTTTCCTGCAATTTATCAAAACCTAGGCATTTTTTAAAATATAAATGTAGGATTACAAGCATAGAATTTCAAAACCAAGAGGCCTAATTGATTTTCATTTTGAAAATGTGAGGTATAAAATCTACTACAGGAGTGCATAAGTTTCTGGACCATGGAATACATGGTGTCTACCTTTCAGAATCAGACACAAAATGGTGCTTTAGTTGGCAGATTAAATTGCCTGCTGCATCTCATATGGCATAAAATGGGACAAGCTGCATAAATGGAATGCTTACCTTCATGAATATCAACTGCATAACTATAAAGCAAAAACTAGCATGAAAGGAATTCAGCTCCACAGGAATAGCCATCTATTGTGTTCAAAAACTTCCACCTCTTTCTCCAATCCTCTTTCTTCTTCTCTGCTCTCCTCCAAAGCTTGTTGTTATACGTTTCTCTTAAAGTTGAGTTTTGCATCAGTTTGTTAACATTCCAAATAAACTCATTAAAAAAACCAGCAGAGCAAATCCAGAATGCTCCGTGTGCAGAGCCCATATGCTCTTTGTTTGCAATCAGAATTCTGTCTTTTGTACCTCAACACCTGGTCATTGGGGTGACACTGGTAGTCATTAAATATTTGCTGCTCACGACTTGGGCAAAAAGACCTTTTCTCAGAAAAAAATTGACCTCGTAGTGATATGTCTGTGCAGATTCTTAGTTATCCAGGTGAGTTTACCTGGAAGTTGAGTCATGGCAACTGGACTTATTTTCCTTGAGAGATTAAAACGTTTCACTGTTCATCCAAACAGCTTCATCAGCCTGAAGAAAGCTAGTGGCGAGTCCTCTACTTTTATAGTTCACTTTGACCTCTTGTCACCCTGATCTGAAACTTATGAGCCTATTTCAGACCAGGGTGACATGAGGTCAAAGTGAACTATAAAATGGAGGACTCGCCGCTAGCCTTCTTCAGACTGACAAAGCCATTAGTGTGGTTGTAATTTTTTTTTTAAATTAAGGAAAACATTTTCATTTCCCTCCAATTTTATGTACAAATTACATGCAACCAAGCACCACAATGGAAAGCATGAGTAGATCATTATCATCATGCAGAGCTGGAAGGGATCCTATGGAGATCCTGTCAAGGAGGCAGAGTGGGGATTGGCTGGCTGGCTGATTGATTGATATGCCATCTTTCTCTTGATAAGAAGACTCGTGTAGTGACATCCCACCCACCCCCATTGTGATTTTTTAAAAAGTTCACTGTGGAGTTTTAAATAATCCATGAATGAAGCATTAAATTTGCTTTTCTGGATCCAGTTTTTTTTTTTGGTGGAAATCGTTTTTTTCTTGGCCCATGCATTAGGTGGGACATACTAAACTCTCTCTTTCATGACATGCAGAAGTGCTCTGTAACTTAGCAACGGCGGTCTGCCACTCCTCATTGATGGATGGCTTCCAAATGTCATCATACCAATTCTTTTTGAAGGTAAACTTCTAAGTCTATTTTAGAATAGCCTCTATTGTAGATCAAGGTCTAGGTAAATTCTGCACTGACAAATGCATCTCCGCTAGGATTTCACCAAATGTCACTGACAGAAGGCATGTCCAAGGGGTCTGAAAGATTTGTCCTTCTGTTTATTACCCAAGAAGTCATGTAATTATAGTGGCGGGTCTGCCCATGCTGTGATCCTATTAGATGATTGCCCACTTTCTGACAGGCAAAAATATCCCCTTCAAGTATCTTGAGATGTATCCCGGAGAGTGTGCCACTCTGATTTGCTTTTCTAAAAACCTGAATATTGTTAGGAAACCAATACTCTAAGCAGCTTTGCTGCTGAAAGAATTTCTGTGTGTTCCCTAAACCTAAAGCACAACAAAAGCTCACAAGGTAGCTTTTTGACTGAATGTCTGGAAGTTGAATCATGGCAACTGGACTTCTTTTTCTTGAGAGATTGAAACGTTTTGCTGCTCATCCAAACACTGAAACATCCAAACATCCAAACAGGGAAACGTTTCAATCTCGCAAGAAAAAGAACTCCAGTTGATCCCAGCAATCTCATTTTTGCTATGTTAGTGAGTTATTTGAGGAGAAACAAAGGCTTAAAGACCTCCTTGCAATGCAATTCACAAAACCAAAGCAAGGACCCCAATGTGTAACATGGAAAGAAGACTGGTATGGTAAAAATAGATAATAATGAAAAAAAACTGGGGTTGGGTTCAGATTTTGTCAGAAGAAACCAGTTTAAGGAGCATCTACTTCAACAGGCCCATTCTAAAAACCATTAAATTTAGATCCAGCAATTTGTCAAGCTGTTGACACCAGAATTACTAAGAATCTGCCTCATGATGAATCAGGTGACTGATCTGCATAGTCCATGTTGTCAACTCTGGCAACAGCTGTTCAGGGTTTCAAAAGGGACTCTTTCCCAACCTAGGGATCCCAGGCAGGTCTCCCATCACAATACAAACTGGGTCTTGCCCTTCTTAGGGTGTTACCTCATGTCCGCTTTGTAGCTCAACAAAATAAAATGTGCGATATATCTTGTTGCGGTCACGTAGTTTTGTTGCTGTTCATGCATCTTCAAGGAAGCACTTTATTGTTATGAAACTTCTGTGACTTCATGGACAGGTGCCACATCAAAGTGCATTTGTTTTTGTTTTCCTGGGGGAAAAGACAGAAAAAACAGTTATGATGTGGAATATAAGTTACCCCATGGGTGTGTGTACCGGTTTAAAAACTGCAATGCGAACACGACAATGATTCCTCCACTCCGAGGCCAGGTACAAGGAAGATGCGCTGAGTTGTGCTTCAGGAGGCATGATTGCACTTTATTTTGCTTAATGCGCAACGGCCATGGGGGAACAATTTAAAGTACCGCAACTCAGCACACTTTCTAGAGCAACAAAGTGGATGTGAGGTAACGTACTTAGTCTGTGAGAGTAGTGTGATCAGGATGATCATAGGGGAACCCGAGTCATTCCTTTGTGCCTTTGATAGATGTTCTTAGTGTTCAATGAATTTAGCATCCATGTTTGACATTCAGTGATTGTTGTCTTTGTTATTTGACTTTGACTTTGATGTTTGATTTCAGTAACTAATACCTGTTGCTATTTGATGATTAATAAATAATATTTTAGCATTTCATGTCTGATGAGCAATGACCTTCTTTCCTTCCTTCCCTCCGTCCTTCCTTCCTTCCCCCTTAGTTGCATAGTTTTAATATACAGTATAACTTTTACAGAGGCATTATCCCAGTGTATGGTTCATGAGTGATATTCCCAGTCACTATTTAGTATGTAGCTCTCCTCTCTCCTCTAATATCATTCTCCATGTGGCTTCACTTGGTGGATCTCTGCATCTCAGGAAAAAAATGCCAAAACAAAATATAGTAAGAACTGCTAAGACTGATGCCTGTTCACCCCTGTTCTAGGTCAATGCATGTATTTCCCCCCTGTTGTATAATGCTTCTAGATGTACAAAGTTTCTGCAATTAATCTGGCATTTGCAAATTATTTTGACAGAATGTGATGGCAAATTATCTGTAAAGTCTCAGTCCTATCTCTGGCTTGGCACCAAGAAACAACGCCCCAATAAGTATCATCTCTTTGTGTTTAGTGTACATTCAGCCTCTTCCATTGTTTCAAGCAAATAAGCTACTCAGAGGGGCAAGTGATGCCTACTGCAGAATGTGACAGTGTGGGCTACTCCTGTTCAGTGCTTCCAGAAAGCAGGTCTGTGAGGCAGCTGAACATCTCCAGGATTTTCCATCTTCCCTCTCAACAGAGATTAAGTATTCATTAGGACACAAACACAAAGATGGGACGAGGAATGTGTGGTCTGCCTCCAGATGTTGATAGGCTCCCAATCCCAGCACCCAGCACTAGAGATGGGCACGACCAGGAAAAATGACGTTTCGAGTTGTCGTGTGTCGGAGCCGGCCCGTTTCGGCTCGTTTCCGTTTGTCGCAAAAAATTTCAAAAATTTGTCATTTTGTTTGTCGTTTTTTCGTCTGTCGTTAGTACTGGTTTGGGGGGGTAGTGGGCTCCTGGAGGCACCTCTCTGGGGTGGGTGCCTCCTCTGGCCCTCTACAAAGGGAAATCGGGCTCCTGGAGGCACCTGGGGTGGGTGCCTCCTCTGGCCCGCTATGAAGGGAAAGCGGGCTCCTGGAGGCACCTCTCTGGGGTGGGTGCCTCCTCTGGCCCGCTACAAAAGGGTACACATAGCCAATTGGATATACATACCAAGTTGCAGTGGCAGGCAGAGGCACCTCTCTTTCTTTTGGGTGCCTCTACTGTGACTCACTAATCATACTGGCATACTGGTGTACGGTGCACTTGGGCTGGGGAAGTGAGAGAGGACCCCTATGGGCGCCCTCTGGCTCACTAAGAAGGGAAGTGTACTTGCGTGTAGTGCAATGCGAGTACACAGATCTGGCTTAGGGTTAGGGTTAGCGCAAGGGCTAGGGTTAGGGTTACGGATAAGGTTAGGGTGAGTTAGTGGGGTGCACCTCTGGGTTCCTCTCTGACCCACTAAGAAGGACAGTGTACTGGCGTATGGGTTAGGGTTAGGGTTAGGGTTAGGGTTCGGGCTCGGGCTAGGGTTAGTGGGCTTTTTATGCCCGACTGGCACATCCCAGAAGTCTCGGCCAAAACCTGGCCAAGTGGCCATGCAATTGGTGGAATGGCTCCAAAAATTTGCATGGTCCACTCCCATGGCCAGCCCATCATTGCGCAGGTGTAAAAAAATAAAAATAAAAATAAAATAAAATAAAATCAATGGAGACGTTTTGTTGCAAGAAAAACCCACTGCTGCTACTGTAAAAATTCAGGCAGTTTTAAAATAGCTATTTTCGCATGTTTCTGTGGTGCTTTGGTGTGTTTTTGGACCACGATTTCAAAATAAATATTGCGGTTGCCCCATTTTGGATCCCCTGCCCGCACCGCATGGCATGGCGAGTTGGCGAGACGACGAGGATGCCCCCCAGCAGAGCAGCCCAAGACAGGAGAGGGGGGAGGCCTGGGACCCCCCCCCAGAAACCACCCCTCTGGTAGGTGCCCTCACTCAGGCAGGCATATTTTCGCCTGCTTTTTTAGCCAGGAATCGGGTTTTTTTATTTTTAAAACTTTTTTTCTGTGCCGCTTGGCATCGCGCGATCGCTGCAATGCCAGGAACGACAACGACAAATCAGACCCAATTTTTCTTTTATCGGTTCAAGTTCGAGTTCTGGCGGAGTAATTGTCGTTACCATTTCTACCCAGCACTTTTGGCTGTCTTTGCTAGTGTTGGTAGGAATTAATGTAACAATGTCATGGACTGTTAAATGTTACTTTCCCCTCTCTTGGGCATTCCTAGGGACTTGGCTAACCAACAAATTATTCCTTCCTTGTTCCTGAATGCATTTACAAGCAATGTCAGAGCACATTCTGGGGAAACGAAGGACTATTTGGAGTGCCACCAATGGTTCTTCAGTAAAAGGACTGCTGGTGGTAGACAAGATAATTGACCAGAAATGCAGGTGCTTCAGAGGATTTGTTGCATTTTACATGTCTTTCAGATGAGGTAGTTTGTTGTTGAACTAAATGTCCTATCATAGGCTTAGCTTCTTTGTCTCAGATGTACAAACACGAAGTCCAAAATCACTGAGCATTTTTGTTAGGAGCATTGTCAGCTCAGCAGAGGTGAACTGCGGTGTCTTGTGCTCATGGATACAAAAACATGGCTGAGAGCTATGATTCCAACGGTTCATCATGCAGGCTGAACATTTTCTAAGGCATTCATTTGCATTGCCTGGATCTTCTGCACATTTATTTGCAAATAAGCAGAGCTTGGGAAAATTACTTTTTGGGGGAAAACTGAAAAATGCCCCAATCAGTATGTGTCAGGATCATGGCCACATGACTCTGAAAACATGGAGCCCCTTTGCAGAGTCAGGCCCCACTCAGGCTGAGGCAATCGGGGAGTGCAGCTGGTGGGCCTGCTACTGGCATAAAGGTAGCAGCCAGCACTCCCTGTTCCTTGCCTCGGCAACATGATAACTTGGACTCTTGAAGCTTCAGCCCTGTTTCCTTGGTCCTTCTTTGAATTCTGCTACCCTGTAAGAATGTGTTTGTGTAGGACTGTGTTTGTGTGTGACTCTTGACCTCGGGCTGGCTGACCATGCTCTTGGGTTCTGGGAAAACACTGGTCCTGGCCCCTTGCCCTGGACATTAGAGTTGCCACCCATGCCCCGGACATTACAGTATGGCCATGGTAGCTGGGGGAATCTGGGATGTGCAGTCCAGAAACAATTCTGGGTTCTCAGAATATGTTTCATTGTTCTGAATCTAATGGTTGTTTATGTTTAGCTAAGGCTAGCATAACTAGCAATACCTAATTGTGACTAATTGATGAGTGACAGAGCACATCTCAGCTGCATGGCAGGCCATGGACCCAGTTGCAGAACCAAGATATGTCCTGCCAGCTCATCCATCTGTCATAGTTTGCTGTGGCCAGTTCCCTAATCCATAGGTGAACACTAATTGGATCCTGACAATAATATCTATAGAGCTGAAAATCCTACTAGTCACATTTTCATAGCATTTCTCTGATTTCCTTAAGCATTTGAATCAAATCCCATTTCATATTTGTTTGTAAGATGTATCCTCTTTACTCTTGGAAATCTGTAATTTTGTCCTAGGAGTTGAGTCCACAAAGTGTAACAACCTCTGGGAATATGTTTCACTGTGTCGGGAGATGTAACCATATGCCAGTCCCCTTTTTGTTTCATATATCAGAATACTAGTGGCTTAGATTTTTACAAAATATATGTATTTTAGATGTATTTTTCCAGTGTACACTTTTCTTTTGCATTTCTACCAGTGACTGACGAATGTTTATACACTTGTCCCTCCTTCCTTCCCATGGATTTCCAGTTGTCAATTTTCAACTAGATAAATTCTTTTGTGCATATTAGCTTATTCTCTAAAGCCCCTCAGTTGCCTCACAGATGTATGGCTTTCTGCAACAACGTCTCAAATCCTAAAAATGTATTTTCCATCTCTAATTGTGTCCCATGGGACACAATGAGATCCAATGCTTCTCTATAGTCAATACTGTACATTGAAAATGTTCTCAATGATCTGTGGTACCAATGACAACTGTGATTCTCATATTTTTAATGATGCTGGATTACCAACTATTCAAATATGTTGAGCAAGCTAGTGGCTCCAATGTTAGCAAGGTAATGAAGCTACTCTGAAATTTCATCTGGCCTCCCTCCCTCCCTCCCTCCCTCCCTCTTATCAGAACACTGAACAGTTTTAAATTATGGACAACATAAATTATAAGTAAAAATTAAAAACCGATTAAAATGTTAAGATAATTAGACTTTTTTTTTTCAAATTGGAAGCAGGCTTCTTCAATAGTGTATTCTGGCCATTTGCCAGATCTTCTTTTGTACACATACTGTAGCATAAGTTGCATATACATAAGTGTTGCCTTGATTGAATTTCTCCACAATCATGGAACATTTGTCTTTATTCCAGTATCCCCATTTTACTTGGTTATTATTTGATCTTCCTACTTCACTTCAAAGTTTGTTAAGTGTCTTCCAGATGGTCCAGTTAGAATCTTGTCCTGGCAGTAGACCTTTTCCTTGATTTCTCCACTAACTGTGCCTATCTTGAAATTCAAAATAGAATATTGGGTTTTGAAGTAGAATGAAATGAGCTATCCAAGGTATTGAGTCCTATTTCAGCTTCCAGTCTTTAGTTCAGCACCTTGGATATCTCCTGAAAAAACTCTGAGGTTGAAAGCTAACATAACTTGTCTAAGCTCTGATTTCACTGGGTAGTGGTTGCATGGGAAGGGTGGACAATTTTAAAATCTATGCTTTTCTTACTCATAGATTTCCCTTCAGTAAAGAGAGAAAATTGAGTGAAGCTGCTCCTCTGTGAAAACAGGAGCAATCCATTCTAAAATCTGCAAGGCTCCCAACCTTTAGGCGATGATGCTCTTCACACCTACAAAGATGGACATAGATTGGGACCTTAGAGCTGTCCTCTGTTCTCTGAAGTGGAGGAATCGGTAAATGGAGCTTGAATGTTGAAATTTTATGCATTATACACCTGCATGTGTGGACATGCACACACACACACACACACACACACACACACACACACACACACACACACTTTTTAGTTACTTTCTTCTGTAAACATAGTCAAACTTGCTGGAATGAAACAATTATGTTTCTCCCCTCCCCCACCCCCCACACCCAAAGCAACAAGGATTTCCCCCCCTCATTATTGCACACACACATCTGTGGTGATGGTGACTGAGGATGTTGTGAATGAAAGAAAGGAGATCAAGAAATCAATCTAACACACCAGGGGTGTTCCAGACAGCTTTATGGAGCAGAACATCATGGCTTTGTATAAGATAACTAGCAGTTCATTTTAACAACTTCCTGTCTTTCTCTAGAAAGAACAGAATGTTTGTTTTGGTAGGAGGAAACCTCAAGACAACTTTTTGCTTTGTTTTTAGCTCAGTTGACATTCAGAGTGCAATTTAAATTTAATTAAGTTTTCCATCCTATGCTCGTTCCATGGTTATAGCAAGTTGCATTGAATTTGTTGAAATATTCTTCCAGGGATGTGGAGAATGCTATGTATATTCCTTGATCTTGGTAATTTAGGCTGCTTTGATGGGCCAAAACAAAAAGTACACAGTGGAAATAAAATACACTGAAAATTGAAGAATGGGAGATAATTAGCAATATTATATCAACACTGATAGATGATCAGTCAGCAAGGGATCTTTCCATCCATTGATCCATTGATCCATTGATCCATTGGTCCATCCGTCCATCCATCCATCCATCCATCCATCCATCCATCCATCCATCCATCCATCCATCCATCCTTCCTTCCTTCCTTCCTTCCTTCCTTCCTCTAAAACTCTTAATTTTGACAGGTGCAGCTGCAGAAAGGTAAAGTCCAAACATCATCATCACCGCCCCCAACAAAAACATCTTCCCAACCTCTGTTGAAAGCCACTCTTGTTCTAGGTCAGTTTTGATAATAATGGACATTCTCTTTAAGCAGACAATGGGAAAAGAGTTCTAAGACTGGGCATGAGCCTCCCTTTAAAGACAGGAAGCTGTTTCATAAAAGCTGAGGTTCTTTGCCCATCTAGCTTGATGCTGTCTATTGTGTGACCTGTTGTGTCTTCCATTCTCAGGTAGAGCCTGTTGGGGTTTTAAAATTACGAACTTTCCCTTAGCTCAAAAATCTTAAACTGATAACCTTTGGGTGCAAAATACAAACTCTTTCATGCTCTTTCTGCCACCCATCCAGCCTCTGTTGCCTGAGATGATTGCCCCCTTCTCTCAAAATACAAGCCAGATATCTCATTGCAGTTGCAGATTTGTTTGCCATAATTTGTACATTATTACTTAACTTCTTTCAGTATCTGGAAAGCAAAACAAATGCTTCTTTTGGAGGGGCACTTACGCATTCTCTTAATAGCTTACCTTGTACAGAGGTTTTGGGACTCCAGTGATGGGTCTTTCTGTCAAGTTGGACTTCAGTTGCACCAGTGACTTGACTTGGACACGACTCTTTCCCTCCCAATACTTTGGACAAAATTCATGACTTGGAAACCACCCACTGCTCCTTTTGTTTCTCGATTGTGTGTGTGTGTGTGTGTGTGTGTGTGTGTTGTTTTAAAAAGAGACTCAGGCTTGGTACTTGTGACTTGGTACCAAAAACTCAGACTCTGGACTTTGTATTCACTTGGGACTTGGACCCAAAGACTTGCCAACATCCCTGTTTGGCCATCTGTTTCAGAGTTCTGCCCCAGGTTGCACTGTGATTATGGAAGCAAAGGTATGGCTTTTGACCATTTGTGCTATTTCATGTGGCCTTTCCTACTCACCTCTTAATGTTAGGAGAACCAGGAAAGCCCTTAGCCTTGGTTGTCTTTGAAAGAGAGAGGGGGTAAGAGCATATAGGAGACTTTATGGCATCCTTATATATGTGCACCATTACAAATGCATAGGTCAAGCTGGCCTTATAAAGAGGCAGAAGGAAACACGCAGGTAAGACCTGCTAGTCCCTAAGGAGATGCAACATGGAAACATCCCCAAACAGCTTCCCAGATAGTGTCTTTTTCATAGCCATGTTTGTGTAATCCAACAGGGAGCTAGAACTAGCCTTAGGACAGCTGTGTCTATTCTGCTGTAAGACCCATTGGGGTATCCTTGGGAACTGGCCCCTGTCGTTTTATCCTATATCACAGGGCTGCTGGGAGGATGACACTCACCTTTTTGTGTGTACTTTTTCGAACATTGGCAGAAGCGCCTGATGTACATGTAACCACCAACTGTATGTCTTCACAAATACTGGGTGCATGTACTATGAATTAGAAAAAATACATGAAACATTAATGCATGGCATTCCAAAGTAATTCCAGATGGCATCTTCTCCCCCAAAGCAGTGCAACTTAGTGTGAACATTGAGGTTGGTGGAAAGCTGCAAGGAAGCAGAAAAGAAAAGTTGTATTTGGCAAAGGGAGCTTTTGACTATGACCCATTCTCTTTTACATCACACATTTTATGTACAAATTATGAGCGATCTGGTTTGCCTCTGCTTCTTTAATTTCAGGGTTGTACAGCTAAGGGACCAGACATGTCTTGCCTGCCAGATCAGAACTCTCATATAATGGCCCAAGTGGCTAACTTCTTCATGGATGCAATATGTAGAAGGGCTGCATTGCTTGCAGATGCTTGGTCATTGTAGTTGTTTCTTATTCTCTTTTCACCATTTTTAAAAACTTGTACATGTCAAATGGCTCCAATAAACTTTATTATAATTGTCACAAATGCCTACTACCAATCATGTGTGGATTTCTTTCTTTCTTTCTTTCTTTTTCTTTCTTTCTTTCTTTCTTTCTTTCTTTCTTTCTTTCTTTCTTTCTTTCTTTCTTTCTTTCTTTCTTTCTTTCTTTCTTTCTTTCTTTCTTTCTTTCTTTCTTTCTTTCTTTCTTTCTTTCTTTCTTTCTTTCTCCCATTCTTTTTTTTTTGACAGACTGACAGCCACTGTGGACTTAATCAAGTTCTGACTAACAGGCTCGAATGGCATGATTGATGTCAACACAGCAATCTCTTAATAACTCGGCATGGCGTGTGAGCTGGCGCCCTTTTGGTGTCGTGTGGAAATGGGAAGCGTGGAGACAGTGATGCATGAAGGGGCTGCTGGGCTGAGCAGTTTTATCTTGCCTATCCAGCTGATTTTCCTCCAGGCCCTTGATTGCCAGGGACTTAAATTGCTATTAATCCAGTGCTGAGGTAAGCCATTATTTTGGTATTCTCTGGTTTCCTATCTCATGGTGCAGATGGGGAGGGTTGGGAAGAGAAGACCTTAGGTTATTCTGTTGAACAGGATTAAATTCCTACCTGGTGGGGACAACAGGAAATGGGAAATCATCCCCCAAAATAGAATAGCTGTTTACAACTGAAGGAGTTGCCTTCTATGGACACAAACCATTGGTCCGTCTTAACCATAGTTCTTTGGTTCCATGAATAGACTATGGGCATTGGCTGTTCTGGTGGGGCCCAAGAAGCCAGCCATTAATCCTGCCAGTACACTGTGTTAGCAAGAAGATTGTATGTGTCCAGGGGTGGGGTGGGGGAGAATCCCCATGTTCACGTCTATAAAAAGTCATGCTCCTATTCAAGAAAGGTGCTTAGATACTACAGTTGTGGAGCAGGCTGGAAGCCTCTCGGGATTACTAGTTGACTCACAAACACTATGGTTTAAGGTGGAATTGCTTCTTTTTCAAGTTGCTGCTGCCACTGCTGTTCTAACATGCCACCAAGTGGTGGAAGCCACTCCTGGTTTGGGGCATATCCGTATGGCCACCAGCAGGATGCCAGGAGGGACACGTGGCTCAGGGGCCTCGGAAAATAGAAGTGGCCTGGTTCTTTCTTTCTCTCTCTCAATCCATAGAAAACATAGAAACACATAAAAATATCTGCAGATATTTTGGATTTGGCCCTCAGCAGTTGTCTGCTCCTGATTTGACAAACCTTCTGATGTCTGCTGCCTTGAATCTTTGGGCAGAATTCTCACTTGTGATTGACATGAGAGATTGACATGAGAGATGCTTTTTATAGCATCTGCCAGGGATTGAACATGAGATCTGTAGCAATATGCAAAGCATTGACAGATGCACATCTTGCCTCTTGTCCCCATCCATGACCACATCACCCCAGCCCTGGTCCGCCTGCACTGGTTGCCCGTTGCGGCCCGGATCAGATTCAAGGTCTTGGTTTTAGTTTATAAAACCCTCCATGGCTTGGGACCAGACTACCTGGCAGAGCGGATCGCTCAACGAGGAACCTCGCCCGTCCCGTTTCTGCAGGCGCAAATGCGACTTGCTCCAAAATCGCCACCCCTCGGGAAGCCCGGAGGACGCAGACCCGGACCCGGGCTTTCTCTGTGGCGGCTCCCAGCCTCTGGAATTCCATCCCCAGTGAAGTGCGCTCTGCAGAGTCCCTGCTGGCCCTCCGAAAGGCTTTGAAAACCTATCTTTTTCGGGAGGCCTTTGGCGATGTTTAATTTTTTTTTAATTTTTTTTTTCCTTTTAGCCCGCCATCGTAATCAGTTTCCCTCATTAGAGAAGTGCTGCTTAGGTTTTAATTCTGTACAGTGTGATTTATCTGTCGTGTCCTGTCTTATTTTTAATATTTTTTTTTCTGTAACTTTGTCTGGCTATTGTAGCCTCGTGTAAGCCGCTTAGGGTACTTGTAGATAAGCGGGATATAAATCCAATAAATAAATAAATAAAATCCATACCTCTCCTAGGTGAGCTTAGAGACTGAACTGTCTAGCTGCAGGGAAGGTATCATTAGAAGAGGAGAGTCCTGTCACCTTAAGAAATCTGTAAAATAATTTTGTGACTGGTCTTCAGGATTTATGCATGAGATTCCTCAGATGTCTGGGTTCTCAAACAGGAAAGCTTGCATGAATCATGTTTCTGGAAGACAAATGTGACTCGAGGTCCAGAATTGGGTTTTCTCTAATGGAGAGCTTGGCCCTTGGCCAACTGAGCACTTCCTGCAAATAATCAAACCAGAGTTCTGTGGATTTCAACCCGAACATGAACCAAATTGACATGGCTAATTATTCAATTAGTTCCTATTGCACGTTTACTCCCAGGAATTGGGAGCAGCACTTGCAGGAGGTTCTGTTATGTGTACAAGAATAACTTGGCTAGCCTTTGTGTGTGTGTGTGTGTGTGTGTGTGTGTGTGTGTGTGTGTGTGTGTGTGTGTGTGTGTGAATGAACATTGGCCAGTCTGATCTGTTTCCAAAGCTGATTTGCAGGTGGTATGAACAATGGGTCGTTGGACTTCTGCAGATATTTGTATGTGTTTCTATGTTTTCTATGGATTGAGAGAAAGAAAGAAAGAAAGAAAGAAAGAAAGAAAGAAAGAAAGAAAGAGAGAAAAGAAAGAAAGAAAGAAAAAGATAACTCAGTGCCACTGACCTATGGAATGTGTCAGTAAAGCAGATCTCAGGTTGTGTCCTTCCTTCCCTTGGGAGTTGTTCTCAGGGAAAATCTGTTTTGGGGTGTATAAAACCAGTCCCCTCAATATCCCTCAGGGAACAGACTTACTAGTTGAAATGAGTCCACTCAGTGGCTTCCATAAATCAGAATGCTGCACATTTAGCAGCCAGACATTCTGGAACACACATATGTTCCTACAGAGTCAGGAAAATAAAGCATACAAGAGGTGAAGAACCCGGGGGAAGGGCACAATAAATGGTGTCACATGGGTTCAGTTTTATATTTAAAAAACTTAGGAGCATCTGGAGAAGTTGCAGGGTTGCACAGAATCGGAACCAAGAAGTTGGAGCTAAGCTGGACTTATTTGTGCAGAAATAAAAGGAAAATGTGCTGTGCAAGAATGAGATGGCAGGGCTTAACAGGCTGTTCTAGAGGAAGCTACATGTATCGAGATTGTGGATGCTCAGAATGAACTCTGCCTAGCAACCAGCCACATGTGTACAGGAGCCCGCTCCAGTATTGCCCAAGCATCAGGTTAGTCTATAAGAACAAGGTACAGATACAGAAAGAGGTGTGCCAGGGTCCTATCTGCTGCAGCGACCAGACATCCACCCTGTGACAAGGGGCTGGGTAACCTTTGAGCAGAGCGTCCCCTGATAAAGCATGCATGGCATGAGCAGATGGCTGAATAAATGAACGAATGCCTCTGTGGTTCTTTAGAATTGTATGCAATGGGAAATAAAAATTGGATTTTAACTCAGTACTAGTCTGCTTTGCATTTCCGTTTGTGTTTGTCTGTCCCTGACTGGCATCCAAAGAACCTATTGATTGGTTACACCCTGTCAGGCTTTTGTGTGTCTTCCGCTGGAACTTGTATATTTTGAGTTTAAATTTTTGGCTGTGTGGTAAGGTGTGTAAGCGTGCTAACCAGGCAAGGTGGTGGTGGTGGTGGTGAGGTTCTGTAAACAGAGGCCAACAGCAGGCAGTAACAATTAGAGATGGGCACATTTTGTTTCATTTTGTTTCATTTCTTTTTAACAAATTTTTAAAGAAATTTTTGTTTCATTTATTTGTTTTGCTTTATTTTTATCCCCCCACTTTATAATGTGTGACTGTTTCTGTCTGTCTCTCTCCACAGCATTTTTAAAGAAAAAATGTAATTTTTTGAAAAAAATTAAGAAAAATAAAAAATTATTGAAATAATAAATAAAAAAACTTTTAAAATACAGCACACAAGCCAATATTGTTGTTGTTAAGCTGACTGGTGAACTGTGGACATCAACATTGGAATTTGGATCAGCCATTATATTATTTAATCATATATGTTGTTGGTTTTTAAATTGTTTTACCCCCAAAGAAGGAAGCCACCCATAAGAGGCAGTGTTTTGGGCTCCAAGTCACCTATAGGCAGCCGAGTGGCTCCAACCCCTAGAACCAAGAAATGGCACAGTGTGTTTTGGGCTCTTACAAGGTTTTAGAGCAATTGGGCCCTTCCTGGGATTGGCCAGGGAAGGCCTGAAACATTGGGCCTCTATAGACTCGAATAACCAGCGAGAGTGGGCAGGCAGGAAGGTTGGCATGCAGGGAGGCAGGCAGGGAGGTAGACAGGCCGTGGAACAGGTACAGGAAGGTGTGGACCTCTGGGTTGGGGGGGGGGACTGTTAAGGTTTATACAAAATGGATTTAGAATTGTCATATTGCAAGGGATGGTGCAATTGGGGATGATGCAATTGGGGATGATGCAAGACAGAGCAGTTTGGGCATGCTCAGTTGTCAAATTGCTGAGCAATGGTTGCATCAGCCACATATATAAAAGTGAGAGAGTTTGCCAGGCGCTAACCATGCCACCCAAGAAACCACCCGGCAAAGGAAAGGGCAAGGCCCCTCCAAAGAAGAGGCCTATCCCCCAGCCCTCCCCTGAGTCGCTCTCTTCATCTGATGAGGAGTGGCCGCGACTCGCGGCAGCCTGGAAGACACTCTCCCGCCTGGAGCGTGACAACGCAGAAAGGCGGGGCATGGCATCCTCATACGGGGGCGGGCGGGCTCCAGGGGAGGAAAGGAGTCAGGGCAGACCTGATGTGGTCGCGTATCAATTGTCTCGAGGCTGCTTTAGCCGGACCTTCGGGCCAGGCTCCTGCAGCCCCTTTCCACAGGACTCCCGAGGTACCAACCTGCCCCGAAGAAACCCTGGCAACCTGCTGGCTGGCGGAGCCACTCGCTCTCTGCACGACACCCAGGCCGGCCATGGAGGATGTCCAGCACCAAGCTATGGATCTATCGCGCAACGTGGGGGCGATGGGCCCGCTTCCTATCATGTCTGCAAACTGGCCAGAGCTTGGTGAGTCAATCCCAGTTTACACACCCACACCGAGAAGTGTAATTTGGCCCTGGCCCAGCAGCAATAGGGTGACGCAGGCACAGGTCGAATCCCCACTGCCTGTCCAAGCCCCAATCTCCAGCCAGTTTGTGGGCCAGGGTCACCTGGCTAGGGCCGAGGTGGCGGCACAAACTGATCCGCACTTGACCTGTCGGTGACTGCAACATCCAAGAAGGGGAATGGCCCGGCGGCATCTCTGCCACGGCAACCAGAGCCGCCACCGACCAAGGAGGACGATTCTCCACAACCAGGGATCGACGAGCTACCCGAAGGGGATGAATCCCTACCGTTAGGGGATCACCTCTCGGAAGCTATGGCAGAAAAGATAGTCTCTGGCAAGTACATAGACATCTTTGACCTATTAAACACAGAGATAGACACCTAGGAATTAGAAAAATTAGATGACAAAGAGAAGGAACGTATCCGGAAACGCAAGCTGGACCGTTCCTGGAATAACTGGTTGAACGCCTTCGTCATGTATGCGGGCATTTACTCCAAAGCACACCCTCAAAAAGGAGCTGACCTCTGGCATTACTTGGATTTGATTATTAGAGCTCGACTCAATTTCCCCAACATGGCCTGGTTAATGTATGATGAAGGGTTCTGGAAGCGTATCGCTAAGGAGCCCACCTTGCACTGGGACAGACCTCATAGCTACCTATGGCTGAGCGTAATTAGCTCTAACCGCTCCAAGTGTTTTGACAGCAGCCATCCCATTTTGCGTTCTGGCGTCCCAGGCAGTTCCCACGGCCAGGCGGGCCAGCTGGTTCAACCCTGGCTGGTATGCTTTGATTACAACAGCAGAGGTTCCTGTGGGTGCCGGCAATGCAAATTCCACCACCTCTGCTCCACCTGTGGGGCAAATCACCTGGCCTCCACTTGCCCACGGGGAAAACCCGGGGGGGATGGTGGCCGGGACCCTGGAGGAAAGCAAAATCAGCCCGGCCCTAACCCACCCCCGAAAGGGACCTAGCCCCATAAAGAACGAAGTACTGAGGGCATGGCTACGTAGCTACCCCTCGCAAGCGGACGCTTGCTATTTGATCGAAGGGTTTCAGGACGGGTTCCACATTCCAGCACTCGGGGAGAGGAGGCCGTACATGGCCCCCAACCTCAAATCCATGATTGGCATGGAGGACATCATACGGGAAAAAATTGCGGCCGAACTGTGGGCCGGCCGGATATTAGGCCCCTTTACGCAGCCGCCTACCCCCAGGTTCTGAGTGTCCCCATTGGGCGTAGTATCAAAAAAAGCCCCAGGACAATATCGTCTAATTCATCATCTTTCTTACCCGGCTGGCCAGTCGCTTAACGATTGTATTCCCCAAGAACTGGCTAGCGTGCACTATACATCTTTTGATTCGGCTGTCAGGATGGTGCACGGCTGCGGTATCGGGGCTGAAATCGGGAAGTGCGATGTGAAATCAGCTTTCCATTTGTTGCCCGTACACCCCAACGATTGCGAGCTACTCAGCTTCGCATTCGACGGCACACACTACATGGACAGGGCCATGCCGTTTGGTTGCTCGATTTCCTGTTCTGCGTTTGAATGTTTCAGTACCGCTATTGAATGGGCGGTTAGGCAACGCACTCGCGACACTCATATCATTCACTACTTAGATGACTTTTTATTCGCGGGAGCGGCAGGCACTGGCCGGTGCCTACAGCTCATGGCCTCCTTTAAGACCATGGCTGCCGAACTCGGGCTCCCCTTGGCAGAAGATAAAATGGAGGGCCCGGCCACGGTGTTAACCTTTCTGGGTATCGAATTGGATACAGTTGCCCAGACCTGCCGTTTGCCACCCCCAAAACTCCAGGACCTCCTACGGCGCATCACACTGATGCGGGCATGCAAAAAGGCTACCCTTCGCGAGCTACAACAGCTCATTGGACATTTAAATTTCGCCTGCAGGGTGATAGCCCCGGGGCAGCCATTTTTGCGCTGGCTGTGTGATAGTGTAGTGGGCCTCCGTAGCCCCCATCACAAACGCCGCATCATGGGAGCTATCAGGGAGGACCTGGACCTTTGGATCGAATTTCTATCCAAATTTAATGGGGTATATTTTTGGCACTCAGAAGCCATCACAGAAGCATCCTTGCAAGTCCAGACAGAAGCATCCTGATAATTAGGCTTTGGGCTATTCTTCCAGGGTCGCTGGTGGGCTAGCACATGGCCCCAGGAATGGCACCATACAGGGTTGACATGGGACCTCACGTTCTTGGAATTGTTCCCCATCGTTGGAGCAATTTTCCTATGGGTTGACCTATGGGCCAACTCGGCAGTTAAATTTCACTGCGACAACTTGGCAGTCGTCCACATTATTAATAATTTGACCTCTAAATCAAAGAGAGTGATGCACCTGGTCTGGGCACTTACCCTCCACTGCCTCCAATTTAACATCTTGTTCCGCGCACTTCATGTGCTGGGCATTCAGAACAATATTGCTGACGCTCTGTCCCGCCAACAGATGGAGCGGTTCAGAGCGCTAGCTCCTTTTGCAATGAAGAACCCCAGCGGCTCCCAGCAGAGGTATGGAGGCTTGGCAGGTAGAGGCCAACAGGGCCATGGGACTGGCATTGGCACCCAGCACTTGTCGGGCATATTCCACAGCTTGCGCTGAGTATGCGTGATTTGGCGCGGGGGTCGGGCTCCAGAGACTCTGGCCCGCAACAGCAGACCAGCTCATTCAGTTTGCGGTTCATTTACATTTTAAGGGTCTGCCCCCCGTACCATTCAGGGCAAGATGTCGGCCCGGCCTGGAGATCCCCGACTGCCAATTTCGAATAGCCAAGATGATTGACGGGTGGTCAAGGGAGCGGGGTAGGCCACGGGACACTAGAACACCCATTTCCCCCCTTATGTTGGCCAGATTGGCAGAGGTGTGGCCTCAGGTTTGCACAGACAGTTTTGAGGTTAGCCTGTTTCAGGCGGCTGCCCTGGTTGCATTTTTTGCAGCCCTGCACATCAGCTAACTGGTCGCCTTTTCTAAAACGGATGTATCGGGCACTGCCTTAATGTGGACCGATATGGCCCTCGAAGCGGATCAGGTCTTTCTGCGTATTCACAGATAAAAAACGGACCAGCAGGGCCAGGGCAGCACGATACACCTACGTAGGTGCTCGGTGCCGCAAATTTGCCCCATATTAGCCCTTCAGCAGTACGCCCAGTTGATTGGCAAGCACCAGGGCTACTTATTTCAACACAGGGATGGAACCCCATTGACCCGATACCAATTTTGGAAAATTTCATTGAAGGCTCTCCAGGTCGCTGGTATGCAGGGCTTGCACTTCGGCACCCACTCATTCCGGATAGGAGCCGCATCCACTGCGGCTGCCATCGGCGTAGACCCAGCTGGCATACAGCAAATTGGGCGCTGGAGGTCGAAGCGATTTAAGGCCTATGTGTGACCGTTAATGGACCCATGAGCTCAGGCCAGTTCTTCTGTTTTCCCGTTGCAGGTCTGTTCGAGGGACGGCGCACCCGCATTACCCTGTATGGCCACAGTTTTGTTTACTGGGCCACCAAGTTTGCCATCAGATCCGGACGTGGCCTCGATCTCGGCCTGGGGCAATGGGCTGCCCTGGCTTGGAAGGGAAGGCGGGGGATGTGTTGGAATACATTCCTATCAATGGCTCTCTGTGAACCCCCTGACCCCTTACCTTCCATCGTGGTGATTCACCTTGGAGGCAACGACCTGACTCAAATGACGGGCAAGTCGCTGATCCTCAAGGTCATCGATGACCTGAGAGCTTTCAAAACCAGGCGGCCTAATACAAGGATTATTTGGTTGGCGATTATCCTTAGATTGGTTTGGGGTGCACAGCACCACCCACAAAAAAATGCACAAGGCCCGGAAGGGTGTTAATAGTGAAATTGCCTGTTTTGTTAAGGCGGAGATGGGGTCTGTTATTTGGCACCCAACCATCACTGCCCGTGACTTGAGTTTATTTCGGCCCGACGGGGTGCATTTATCTGATAAGGGCCTCGATATTTTCCTCTCGGACATTAAGGAGGGTCTGTGTGCTGAGCTATTCAGCTGATTGGGGTAAAGAGACAGCAGTGCGTCTCTTCGTGGCGGGTAGCGCAATATGTAATATTAATCAAACAGTCCCCTACTCGAATTAATAACTTCAAGGTCCTCGGCAGCCCTCATGTAATAAATTAGATTAGGAAGTAGATAGGGACGAATTAAATTAACCCAAACATGATCAAGAGGGCTGTCAATATATTGGCAATCTGGGGGATGCTCAAAGTTACTCAAGGCATCCTCCTTGCGGCAACATCACAGGCCGCACTTAAATTGTGCAGTAAGAGGACCTAATAAACCATGATGTCACGTTATTGCGCTATGTCACAGACCCTCCTAAAAGTTAATGTTCAGTTGAATAAAGTTCAAAGTTCTGTTTGAGTTAATAAATTGTGGCCCTGTTTAACCAAGACAAACATGTGTCGCCTCGTTATTCCAGTCTAGCAGGGCAATGGCGGCATCTGCTCCAAATTTCCAACTTCCCAGATTGAATGGACAGAATTTTCTTGTGTGGGAAGTGAAAGTTTGGAATTTTCTGATCCAGCAAGATCTCTGGGATATTGTAAATAACCCACCAGCACGTTTTGATAGTGATGACATTAAGAAAAATCACCGTGCTTTATCTACTATAATTTTGTGCCTGGAGGATAGCCAGCTACCCTTGGTACGTAAGCTGGAAAGTGCACAACGTTGCTGGAGAACTTTGAGAGAAGCACACGTGAGGAGTACAGTGTCTTCTCAAGTTACTCTGACAAGGCAGCTTTATCATATGCGGTTGGAAACTGGTAAGATGGTGCACTTGTTTATGCAACTGCAAGAAGCAAGCCTTGAGTTTACTGAGCTGCACAAAGTTTTCATCGTGCTGTCCAGTCTTGATGCCAGTTTCGATGTCCTAGCCACAACCATGGAGTCTGTCCCGAGAGAACAGCTCACCATGGCTTTCCTTACTGGTCACCTGAGGGAGGAGGAGCTGAAGAGAGCTGACAACATGGAGGCAAGAGGACAGCATGTTCCTGCAGACAAGGAGATTGCATCAGTCAGCCGGCAGAGAAACCTAACACAGATAATGGAAGTCCGAAGGTGCCACATCTGTGGGAGTAATTCACATTTGCGAAAAGCCTGCCAAGAGAGGAGGGAAAAAAGCCGCTTCCAGAGGGACATAACAGCCAGCAGAGGAGGAAAAGATATCCCCAAGCCTTGGTGGTCTGCCAACCTGAGACGGCGAGGGATATGTGCTTTGTTTTAGACTCTGGGGCTAGTAATCATGTAATTAAAAATCCTCAGCTTCTGATCTCCAAGGACAGATCTGAACAACAATTTGTAAGTTTAGCAAATGGGCTTTGTTCTCCGGTGGAAGTGGAGGGGTCTATTCAGATTCCATGGCTGGGTGAGATAAAATAAGTTTTGCTTGTACCACAGTTAAAACATAATTTGTTAAGCATTGCCTGTCTTATAAAACAAGGTTTTGAAGTTTTGTTTAACAAGGCAGGGTGTGAGATAAAATGAGGTGGTGAGATTTGTGCCAAAGCGAAACTGAGAAATGGTTTATATGAGCTGAAAACACTTGATGAGCCACAAACATGTGTAAATTCCTTGAATAAGCCAGTTCATGAAAATTGTATTCATTTGTTGCATAGAAGATTGGGACATATAAGTTATAAGCTCATTAAGAAAACTTTAGAACACACAGTGGGGCTTAAAGTCAAAGAATGTTCAAAATATTTACACTGTGAGGTTTGTGCTGAGACAAAGAGCAAAGCAGCCTCCGTTGCAAAGAAGAGTGAAAGACAAACCAATTTTCCGTTTGAGTTAGTGGCATGTGATCTGATTGGCCCCCTTCCTAAATCATTAGGAGGTTCACGTTATGCACTAACAATAATTGATCATCATACTCGTTATTCATTTGTGTATCCTTTGCATTCTAAGGATGAAACTTTCAAAGTGTTGAAAAACTGGTTTAAATATGTTGAAAGATTACATAGCCCATACAAGGTACAACAAATGCAGTTTGACAGAGGGTCTGAGTTTACCAATAATGCCTTGACAAACTGGTTGAAAAACAGAGGTGTTAGAATTCGTTACTCAAATATTGGCTCTCCTGCTGAACAAGGTTTAATAGAAGGACAGAATGGTAGATTGCAGCATATGATGGAAGCTCTCATGAAAGATGCAGGCTTGCCATTCACTTATTGGGCTGAAGCTATTAAAGTAGCAAATTACCTGCTTAACAGGGTGTATAGAGAAGTAGTACAGTCTACTTCATATGAAAAAAATCTATAAAAGAAAACCCAATCTCAGCCATATCCGGGTTTTTGGCACAAAATGTCATTCTCATATACCAAAGAAATTTAGACGTAAGGGACAGAGCAGAGCTCAGAAAGGAATCTGTATTGGTTTTGAGCCAAATCAGAAATCCTATAGGGTTCTTCAGCCAGATAAGAAAGTGGTTCTTTCATGCTCAATTAACTGTAATGAGCAAAACTGGCAGAATGTAGAAGAGCAGCAGCAACAAGTGTTTTTCCCTGCTGAAGATAAGCATTTGCCTAAACCAGTCAAGGTTGAAGAAGAAGAAGAACCAGGTGAAAGTTCATCTAGCACTGGCCAGATGGGAGATGATGTTCAACAGCCATCTCCAATGTGTTCTCAGAGAGAAAACAAAGGCATTCCTCCACAGAGATACAGCCAAATAACAATTTGTAATGTGACTGTTCCTAAATCTTATGAAGATATTCAGAAACTGCCAGCATCTGAGAAAATGAAATGGAAAAAAGCAATGCAAGATGAAATTCATGCTTTATGTGAGAAACAGGTGTTTGAACAAACAGAATTGCCTCAAGGTGCAAAGACTGTTAGTTGTCGATGGGTTTTTAAAATTAAGAGGAATGAGGCAGAAGATATTTACAAAGCTCGTTTGATGGCAAGAGGTTTTAGCCAGGTTCAGGGTCAAGATTATGATCTACTATTTTCACCAACTGTTTGCAGTACATCCCTGAGAATAATTTTGGTTTTATCAGCTCTTCGAGGATGGCATGCACGCCAGTCGGATATTAAAACTGCTTATCTCAATGCTCTTCTTGAAGAAGAGATTTACATGGATGTCCCACCTGGGGTTAAAACCAGTAACAATAAAGTTTGGCTTTTACGTAAAGCACTCTATGGCTTGAGACAAGGAGCTAGACAATGGTTTTTGTGCATATCACAATATTTACACAAATTAGGTTTCATTCCTAGCAAAGCTGACCCTTGTGTATTCAGTCTAATAGAAGATGGTGTTTGCAAAATGTATATTGCAATACATGTAGACGATTTCTTGATATGTGGTCCAAGTGAAGCAGAGGTGAGAAAAATGTTATAGACAATAAATAACAAATTTGCTTTGGTAGATCTTGGACCAGTACATGAATATCTTGGTATATGTTTGCAGGGCGGACAAAATGGTAAAAATGTTTTGGCATCAAAAGCACAAAATACAAGAGCTTTTGGAAAGGTTCAACATGACAGACTGTAAAGGTGCTAAAACTCCAATGGAGGTAAATTTTCAAAACATTTGCAGTGATGATAGTCCAAAATGTAATGTGCAACAATTTGAGTCTTTGATAGGAAGTTTACAATACATAAGCACGTGGTCTAGACCAGACATTTCTTTTGCAGTGAACATACTCAGCAGACATTTATCAGATCCTAGAGAAATTCATTGGAAGTCAGCCAAAAGAATTTTAAGGTATCTGAAACACACAATAAATTACTGTTTGGTGATTAGTCCAACACAGGAACCAGCATTACAAGGTTTTTCAGATTCAAGCTGGGCATGTGATATTGTATCCAGAAAATCAACTTCAGGAAATGTATTGAAATTAGCTGGAGTGCTCATTGATTGGAAAGTAGCTAAGCAGAATTACGTAGCTGTTTCGACAGCTGAAGCTGAATATGAGGCTTTATCACAAATATCCACTAAAATTGAAGTTGTGATACAGATTCTGGAAGATTTATGTGCATTTGTACATAAACCAGTAGTTGTGTTTGAGGACAATCAAACATGCATACATATGGCCAAAGCAGAGGTTGGCAAAGCAAAAACCAAGCATGTTAGCTTGAGGTATCAAAATGTTAAGGATGCAGTTCAAAGGAAAATAATTGAACTGAAATATTGTGCATCAGAAGATATGGTTGCTGATATTCTGACAAAAGCTTTAGGGTCAGAAAAACATTACCAAATGATGGGAAAGTTAGGTTTGGTTGAAATGTAAATGTAAAATTTATTCTGTAAATGTAAATACACAGAAATGTTTGAAATGTTGCAATAAGACAATTAGGAGGGGTGTTAAGGTTTATACAAAATGGATTTAGAATTGTCATATTGCAAGGGATGATGCAATTGGGGATGATGCAAGACAGAGCAATTTGGACATGCTCAGTTATCAAATTGCTGAGCAATGGTTGCATCAGCCACATGTATAAAAGTGAGAGAGTTTGTCCTGTATTGTGTGGGATGAGGTTTGTCGGTTTGGATTCCGAGAGTTTGGACTACAGGACTGTCTATGAGGTATATGCCTGCCAATTTTGTTTTTGTGCTGGACTTGTATATTTTGTAAATACAGTTTATTTGGTGACGGGAATCACCGGCTGTGTTTGCGTCTTTATTTTTAGCACTGCTATCAGGCTGTTTAAGCCCACACTCTTTTACACAGTTCTCACAGTCTTCCGCTGACCCACTCTGCGACAGGGACAACCCCATTGTAGCAGGGTTGAAACTGATGAAGGTCAACCTTTCCATGGTCCCAGGGTTCAGACGTGAGTGGCATGGCCTCAGTATGTGTGCCATGTGGGGGAACACCCACTTACTCTTGATGCTGGTGGGGGGGGGATAGAGAGGAGGTCTAACACCAGACTCAATAGCGTGGGCCAGATCTCTGCCTTTCTGGCCCAGTATCAGAGAGGGTCTGATGTTCGGGGTTGGAGGTCTGGGCATGGTCCTGTTCCAATGCCTCTCTTCCCTCCACTGTGCAGGAGACTGCCATTGCTAGGGCAGAGGCCAAGTACATTGATGGAAGTGTACTTGGCCTTTGGGTGTACTTGGAAAAGGAGGACCCTTGGGATGAGCCCTCCTCTGCCTTGCTCTGGCTGCCTTGTATCCTCAGTGGCAACTGCTCTTGCCATGCAACAGCCCTGCAAACCTCACAGCATAGCTCTGCCTTTCATGCATGAAGGTTCACAAAGCTGCCCATCAAGAACCCCTTGATGCAAGGGTCGTAAAGGCAAACCAGCTGGTACACCCTTACCCTGCTCATTGGGCAAAGGCAGGTATCCAGGCCAGTCAAAAGCCTCCTTGGGAGGAGAGCAGAACACTCCTGGAGACAGGTCTCAAGGCCTTGGCAAAGGGCATTACAAGGGGGAGTACATGTGCTAGACTGGCGTTGCGACTGCTGAGGACATTGGTGGTGTCCTCAAATGGCCACAGGATAGCCACCATCTGGGCTACAGCAAGTCCAACTCCCTTCCCTCCGGCAGAATGGGAGTCATGGACATGATGCTCTCCAGCACGTTCCTCTGCTCCACCAGGTGTTTGACCATTTCATAGGTGGAAAGGTCCTGCAGAAGGATGTACTTGGCTTGCCCCAGCTCAGTCTGCTCCTCACACAGCATCCTGACAGCCTTGATGCTGTGTGAAAAGTGCCTGGCAAGCAGCTTGCACTTTTCCAGTAGAGCCTTTGTCTCCCTGGTCCCCTTACACCAGGTGTCCCTAACTGGACCGAGCCCAAGGGCATCATGCACCACAAGATGGAGTTTGTGGGCAGTGCACACAGTGCCCTCGAGCCCTGCCTTCTGAAGCATGGCTACCATGTTACAGCCTGCATCTGTAACCATGAAGCCATGCTTCACCTGCCCAATCTTGCAGGGCAGACATGAGGACCTTGGCAATGGGGGTGCCTGTCACCGAGTCCTCCACTCTCTGCACCTGGAGAAGAGCCACCCAGTACACTCGGGGTTCCCCTTGCACCTCCCCCTGTGGCCCTTCCTTGGATGCCCTGATGTCAAGGACATCCTCTGGTTGCCACCAATGAGCCGCCAGGGTCAGATAGCCATGGTGCCCACTGGTCCAGAGGTCAGTCATGATATGGACCTTCTGACCTCTGGCCTGCTGCATCTGGGCACAGACCATCTTCCTGACGGACTCATAAAATTACCCGCCTGCTGAGGGTACGCCTGGATGGAGGCTCATACCAATGAGCCAGGTGCTTCAGCAGGTGCTTGAATCCTGACTCCACAAAGGAGAGGGGGGAAACACTCATGGCCACCATTTTTCCAACCACATGAGTGGTGGTCTCCTGGGCCTTGCCCGTAGCACGCTGGCTCAAGAAACCCCCACGGAGGTTGATGGCTAAGGCCACTTCATGCAGAGTGGCCTTAGCAATCTCGGTAGAGGTTCCTGGTTGGGTATCCCCTGCCTCCATCTCCCTCCCTGCCTCTCCTACTTCCCTCTTCCTCCCAGTTCCAGAAGAGCCAGTGCTTGCTGCTGGCCTTCTGCAGAGCCTGCCTCGGTAGTGGCCTGAGTCACACCTTGGGATGATGACTGGGTGCTGCTGCTGGACTGGGAGGTAGGAGGAGTGGGCCTGGGAGCAGCGGAAGCCTCCTCCCTGCCTGCCATGAGGTCCTCAGACTCCTCCAGCTCAACATGGACTGAGCCCTGGGAGGATTCTGACTCCTCAAACAATGGGGCAGTAGGTAGTGTTGGGAGTGGCATCTGCTCTGACCTGCTGCCCATAGTGGCAGGGTCAGATGCTCCTACCTCAGCAGTGCTGCTGGTGGTGATGGTAGCACCAGAGTCACTAGCAGCACTGCTGGGCTTCGCCTGCCAGAAGAGGGAACGCCTCAGTTTGCTTGTGATAGCTTTCCCCTTGGCCCTCTTCATTTTAAAATAATAAAGGGGAAATGGAAAGGAGTGGGTTGTACAAAAACTGGGGGACAATGGTTTTGGGGGACAACACACAGAAATAAATTTTATATAATAAAAACCATACCCTCCCCTAAACAAAGTAAACCCAATCCCACAAAAAATAAAGAGGGAGTTTATTCTATTTTTAATTTTTTTATACCTGACTGTGCAGACTGCTGCAACCAGCCAGCCCAACCAATCTCTCTCACACACACACACACTCACACACAGAGACTGTGAGTGATACAGGTCAGCAGCAGCACACAGCACAGCACAGCACTTAGCAGCAGCAGCAGCAGCACTAAAGCAGAAAGAAACCGACCGGACATCCAGAGCCAGCCAGCAAACTGACTTGGGCCGTTACTTCACGAACCGCTCGCTTCGCGGCAAGCCCTCATTTCTGTGCGAATCGATCGTTTCAGTCTGCACGCTCCTCCTTTTTGGCTGCGATGCCACCCCGACCATGCCCCCTTTACCGTGCTCCAAGCGGGGTGAGTGGTTCCCCTGCCAGTGGCCGGGAATCTTTTCGCTTCGCATCTCGCTTCGCTCCCAACGTGACGTGTGGTCTCGGTTTTTGGCTTTTATTTCAAGTTTTTTTAAAAAACATTCAAACAGGGATATCGATGCATCGCTATATCATTTCATCACTTTGCACTGTTACTTCCTCGCTCGAGTAGCGGCGGCAGCGGCGGCGGCGGCGGCGGGAGCAGGAGGAGCCGCTGCTGCCTCGCCCGGCCAGAGCAGGGCACCCGGGGCAGGCAGCGTGCAAGCGGCGGAGGGCGGGCGGCTGTGCCATGCGGGGCTCCCCCCGAGTAGTGGCGGCGGTGGGGGGGCTGCCAATGATGCCAGGAAACAGTTGAAATCGGTAGAGCCATTGCAACTGACAGTCCAGCATCAGTGCATCGATACGCCGTCGGTAGGAATTTTTTAAAAGGATGGATGGGAAATAACGAACGTTGAAAAGTGGCATGCGAATGCGAAGGGAGCACGTGAGGTTGTGCTCGAATCGGTCCTAAAACTGCAGCTCGTGAGTACTGAGAAACAGGGGCGGGAGCGAAGCGAGAACACGTGACCGCCACGTGACTGCCTCCGAATTCAAATCGAAGGCAATATCGCTGCGGAGCGCCGCGCCTCGTGAAGTAAGGGCCTTGGAGTCTGGGAGCAATCTCCCACCTACTCACTCCTCCAGAGACTACAACACGAGAGACAGAGTGAAAGGGCTTTTATAGGCTTTGCCAGCAGACAGTTAGCCAGAAGAAACATCCACTCAAAGCAGGCTTTGCAATTGATTCTCTCAATGTTACAAGTTTGCATTTAAACCATCACCATTGCACATGAAAACATTCTTTTAAAAATACAGTGGTACCTTGTATAAAGGAATTAATTCGTTCCAAATGAAATTATGTTAAGCAAATTTTCCTTTGTACTAATTTCCCATAGGAATGCATTGAAAACAGAGTAATCCCATTTTTATGTTGTACAGATTCGCCCCATAGGCGATTATGTTAAGCAAATTTCCCCTGTCTCCGGAATTTCTTCTGTTGTACAGATTTTATGTTATACAAACTGTTTGTTATACAAGGGTCCACTGTAATATATAAAAAAACGATCAGAGTACACACAGATTAACTTGTTTTAAGCCCTGGGCATCCACTTGGTAGGGCTTATCAGCCATATTTATTAAATACCCAATCCTTTTTAATTCATTAAAGTAGGTTTCAAATCATTTTTAAAGGCTTTTATTTCAGCAGTTGTTGCCGCCATTAACGAAAATGAAATGAAACGAAATGAAATTTTCCATTTTGTTTCATTTTGTTTTTTATTTTTTAAAATGCAGTTCATCGTTTGTTTTGGTTTGTAATTCATTATTTGTTTCATTACATAACATTATCATCCTTCCCCGAGATCTGTATTAACTGCCCTCCTAAGGAGCTGTGGAGGTCAGCAGATTCTTGGTTGTTTGTCGTCTCCTGCACATTCCTGCTTGTGTATCTCCTTGCCTTTCGCCAGCTTTCATGACCAATGTTTTAACTAACTTGAAGGAATCGAATTTTACTATACTTCTGTCTAAGTGCTGATTAGACCCTCAGAGGCCCATGTCAAGAACAGAAACTCGAGTGGGGAAACTGACCGCATAGTTCCCCCTTTTATGTACATTTTCGTTCAACAGGATTCTGGCCTCTTGGGCACAAACGTTTGCATGTTAGCTTAATACCATGATATGTGCATTATAAGGGGGTCACACCATAGTGCACACTGCAGAGATACACCATGTGCCTGATAAGAGGTCCGTTGTGAAAGCACTTAATCACTGTCTCTCCCCTCCCATGCAAAAATAGACATTTAAACAACATATTGCCTAGGCTGATTGACATCCCTAGAAAAAAACGTGCCCGTGATTTGTTCATCAAGGTTGGAGCAGGTGATTGCTTTTTCCAGATTTTAAGAGAAGCCTTTGATTTATTTATTTATTTATTTATGTGAAGGCTAGGGAACATTGCTATGGTTCACTGGAGGATTTATACCTCAAGCTTCTTTGGACCTTGTCCTCCGTGATGAAAAATGATACCTTAAACCCATAATGGAAGGAAGCACTTTATTTTCCCTCACTGAAGTGGAAAGAGAGTCTGACCAGATATGTTTGGGTCTCCCACCCGCCCAGTGATCTCCACGCTTCAGAGGGAGGGACAGCCCCAGCTATTTTGGTTGGCAATTGCCCATTGCAAACTGAATGGAAAAATATATGAAATAGGATGTGGGGGGGGGAATGGGGAGGCAGGAAGATAGTATTGATACATTTCTGGTTCTCTAGAGATTAAACAAACATTCCTGTAAAAGGGGATGCTCCAATGGTAAGGCCAGATCATAGGGTGAACAGAGAGAGCAACAGAACAAAAAGGTCTTCTGGCTAGGACAATACTGGCAAAACTTAGACACTCTCTTTGATTCTTTCCTTGGTATTGTTCCTCTTGTTTTTTAAGAGTCAACAGGCGAAAGCTCTTCTTTTCTCACCAGGAACAAGGCAGATTCCTAAGGCAGTCACAGGAGAAGGAGTGGGGGGAAAACTTTAAAAAGGCAATGCCTCTGTTCCCAGGGGCATATCTGGGGTGGTGGTAGAGCAGAAGGGTACATTTGCCCCAGGCACAGCAATCTGGGGGCATTTGGAGGGGGAGCAGGAGGAGGAAGCTGCGCACCCTCCTACTGCCCAGCAGTCCTCCTTTCACCTAAAGCTTGCTGACGGCACCCCCTCCGCCGTCTCCTCTGCCACACGCCAGGTGAGCAGCAAAGCAGGCAGGCAGACAGGAGTGTGGTGGCCGCAGCGCCCTCCTCCTCCTCTTCCTCACCTTGTGGGGAGAGGTGTCAGGTGCGCTCACACACACACACACACACACACACACACACACACACACACACACACACACACACACACACACACACATGCCCATCCGCTCATCTGCCATGCGCATGTGCACACGTGCATACACCCACCCCATGCACGCAGGGTTCAGGCCTCCGTTGTTGGGTGGTTGCGGTGTGGAGGGGAGGAGTGGCAGGAAGGGTGCAAAAAGGAACTTTGTCCCCAGACACTCCAAATCCTGGCTACGCCTCTCTGTGTCCCCCCCCCGAGATTCTTTTTTTAAAAAGAGCAATGCCAAAAGCCCCCTCTTCTTAAAATTTCCCATCCTTTCTCCTTCACTCCCCAATTTTTCTGTTCCTCTCAGAAATTATTGGTACCCTGTTTATGATATACAGTGGACCCTCGTATAACAAACAGCTTGTATAACATAAAATCTGTACGACATAAACAATTCCGGAGATAGGGGAAATTTGCTTAACAGAATTGCCTATGGGGCAAATCCGTACAACATAAAAATGGTTGCGATTGGGGATTACTCTGTTTTCAATGCATTCCTATGGGAAATTTATATAGAAGATAATTTGCTTAACAAAATTTCATTTGGAATGAATTAAGTCCTTTATACAAAGTACCACTGTAGATTTTGATGACTTAATTGGGACAAGCAAAACAGGTCTTTTCTAAAATAAAGTGTCCCTGCCTTTTCTTTTTACCCAGGGATGTTGGGAAGTCTTTGAGTGCGAGCTCCAAATCTGAGTCCAAGTCTTTGGTCCCAAGTCCAAGTCTTTGGTACAAGTCCCTCTCCAAAGGGAGGGTGGGGGGATTCTAAGTTATGAGTCAAGTCATTACATCCCACCCACACATCTCCCCATTCCTGAGTTGAGTCACTGGTGCAATTTAAGTCCAATTTGACAGCAAGTCCCACAATTCTAGTCTCCATCACTGTCTTTACCTTTCCCCATTTCTAATCATGAGAAGTCAATCTTGGATTTAACACATGGAGCATATGGGAAAGTCCTGCTCCTGCCACCTCTGGGCTCTTTGCTCTGCCATCCCGGAAAGGCAGATGTACACCTGACTTGGTTTACATGATAGATAGATAGATAGATAGATAGATAGATAGATAGATAGATAGATAGATAGATAGATAGATAGATAGAAGCATGTGCCCCTGGCAATATACGTGCATTATGTCTGTTGAAATTATTCAACAAATTTGTTGACTACAGTCCCCAACATCACACAGCCACTAAAGCCATGGACTATGCTCAGGGATTGTGGAAGCCATAGTACCATCCCAAATAGACATGGGCACGACTCGGCGAAATTGTCGTTTCCGTTTTCGGTTATCGTTTCCGTTATGTAATGGAAACGGTAACGATAATTAAGCCGTCAGAACTCAAACTCGAACCGAAAAAAGAAAAATTTGGTCGGGTTTGGGTCATCCTCATCGTCTCGCCATGCCATGCGGTGGGGGGGGGGATCCAAAATGGCAACCAAAATTTTTCTTTTGAAATCATGGTCAAAAAAACACACCAAATCACCACAGAAACAAGTGAAATTTATTTATTTTAAATGCCTGAATTTTTGTATGCCAATAAAGGTTGTTGTTGTTGTTGTTGTTGTTGCCTGAATTTTAATAGTAGCAGCAGTGGGTTTTTTATAGCAATAAAATGTCGTATTGATTTTATTTTATTTTATTTTATTTTTTATTTTTTTAGACCTGCCCATTTGGGCTGGGTATGGGATGGGACCATGCAAATTGTTTGAGCCATTCCACCAATGGCATCACCAGGTTATTGACTGACACTTCTGGGTGTCTCAGAGGGCATAAAAAGCCGAGGCACCTTCCAGAAATCGCAGTCGGGTGTATGGATGTGGTTGAGGGAGGAGGGCTGGCTGCTGGTGCTGGTGTGATCCGATCGAGATTGAGGAGGGAGGCTGGAGGCTTTAGGATTTAAGTTAGGCAGGCAGGCAGGGAATTGAATTAAGAAAATAATTTGTTTGATTCCCTGCAGCTTTGTCTGCTGAAGGGAATAGCAGTTTATTCTTTATTTCTTCTCTGGCAGTTTGTGAGGATTTTTTTCTGATATTGGATAAAGGGGGAGGTTTGACTGGGAGTGGGAGGTGTGGATTTATTTTAAAAATTTATTATATACTACCATTTATTTTCTATTTTCCCAACTTCAATTTGCTTGCACGCACACACATTTAGGGTGCAAGCCAAGAACAGAACCTCTATCCTAAGTGATATCCTAACTGCCCACTCGCCCATCCGCCCGCACCGCCACCCGCCTGCGGCCCGGTGCTTAGGGCGCAAAAACACCTACCGCCGGCCCTGATTGCGAGAAGCCCCTATGCTCTGGGAAGTCAAATCGCACTAAATCACGGTGGAAATGACAAACGACAAACGACAAACGGAAATGACAAATTTTTGAAAAATTTCATGACAAACGGAAACGACCCAAACGGACCCATTCCGACAAACGAAAACTCGAAACGTCATTTTTTCTGGTCTTGCCCATGTCTAATCCCAAAGTAAGACTTCAGAGCTGTGGTTGAAATGTAGCTATCATCATAGGGACTTCAGACTGGCCTTGCTGCCAGATTGGCGGTATAAAAATCCAATATATAAATAAATATATAAATAAATTTGAGTTCAGCTATGTAGTACTGTATACATATTATATTAATGCATTCTCGAAGGCTTTCACTGCTGGAATCTGACAGCTGATGTGACTTTTTCAGGCTGTTTGGCCAAAAACGTCCAGAAGTTAACTCAACAGCTATCGTATTACAGTGGACCCTCGTATAACAAATTGTTTGTATAACATAAAATCTGTACAACATAAAAATTCCAGAGATAGGGGAAATTTGCTTTACAGAATCACCTATGGAGCGAATCCATACAACATAAAAAGAGTCACGATTAGGGATTACTCCATTTTCAATGCATTCCTATGGGAAATGTGTATAAAGGAAAATTTGCTTAACATAATTTCATTTGGAATGAATTAATTCCTTTATACAAGGTACCACTGTATATTAATTCTTTTAATCAAGTGCATTAGAATTTTACCAAGGAGTTTTGGGTGAAATAACAGCACTATCCATGTCTATATGAACTATATGATGTATTTACTTCAGTCCTCTGTTCGTGTGTTATATGAGCTGTTTCCCCAAGTTTTTCAACAAAGGTGCTAGGAACAAGAATGGTATATAAGAAAAGAGCAGGTACATCTCTGGAAGAAACGTCACAGCTCTATCTTAGCACCTTCAGCTCTGATAAAGCCACTGGCTTGTCTCCAGCCCAAACCTCTGAGTCTCCGGTTACTGCTGCTTCCCTATATCATTCTTGCAGCCACTCCTTGGTGTTTGGTAAAAGCATAAGCAGCCGATGGCAATGACTGGGGCGAGATGCTACTTGCAAAGTTGGTGTTATCACAGTCTTCTCCACATGTCAATGAGCAAGGACACAGGGGTTTCATCTGCCTCATTCATTCTCCACTGGGCAGCAAGGACAAGTGTAGTGGGCATGTATGGGGTGATGGGAGAAATAAATCATGTCCTTTTGTCAGAGGCCTGTAGCTATTCAGAATGTAATCTCTGTCTGACGCCAATGGTGCCAGTGAGACCTGGAGGTGGCCGCACTAGGGAAGGGGTCGGCTGCATTCAGAGGCCGTCTTCTGCATAGAACCCCTCTGTGCCTATGTCTTTAGGGATGAGCATTGCTGACACTCAGGATTTCACTCAGATCCTCATTGCTCCATTGAGAACAATCTGTCTGGATATTTATGTAAATCTTTGTGTAATTCCTCTGCCCCTGAAAGAGGTAAATACATTGGTAGATTGAACTCAAGCATTTATTTATTGATTTGATTTCTATACTGCACCATCTGGCACCAGTGCCACTCTGGGCCGTTAGAGTAGACTTATGAAATGAATGGAACTTCCTGATCATGGGTAATATAGGTTCTATTGATATCATTAGATCCACCCAATGTGGTGTAATGGACAGAGTGTTTCCCTCAACCAGGATTCAAATCCCCACTCAGCCACAGAAACTACTTGGGGGAGTGCAGTTGGTTCCAACTGGATGGGAGGCCCACACATTTTTAAAATGATATTCATGTTAAGGTCAGCATTCTCTTAAGACGTCTCTTTTAGGAAGGGCCGTTCACATTTGTCTGGGCATCTGCTGGTGAACTACATAAAGAAGCTGTATGTACGTGGCATTCGTGCCCAGTAAATAATAACATGGTGTTTTAAAAGCAGGCTGGGTTATTGCAACCTGGGAACTTGAGAGGCAAATGAATGCATGTTCTCAGCTAGCCTTCATTCTGCTTGTACTTGCAGGCACAGCTGCATTTAAGCTTGTAAGGATCCTTGGTTCTATTCAGCTGGTGTTGAACACCAAAGAGAAGTTTTTGTCATGGTCCAGGTTTCATTTCATTTCATTTCATTTCATCTTTAGCCTGTTCTAAGCCCCCCAGAGAACATGAACCTAGCAATGCTATTTAACTCACCAGTGCTAAGAGAGCAGAATGCTTGCCTCCTTGCCATTTCTGTTGCCGTCTTATGCACAATGGATTATGGTTTTCAAGAGGAAAACTGCCTGTGTTTGTGAAGATTATCCACATGATTTGAAATCCTGGATTTACTAAATCACTGAGAATAGAGCCAGCCTGTGTGGCCTTGGGGCAAGCCGCACAACCCCAGGGCAACCCTTGAAGACAGGAATGGTAAAACCACCTCTGAGTATTCTCTAAGTGGCAAGCCCTGAAAAGGGTTACCATAAGACAGAATTGACTGGATGGCACACAATGACGATTACAAAATCACATGGAGAGCTTCTATAGAGATCAGGGACTCTCGGGTTCAGAAGATAAACCTCTGTACACAAGGGGGTGGATTTGACCTGATGCAGGTCAACAAGTAGGGTCTGTGTTACCCAGGGCACACACTTCATGGGGGGGGGGACAAAGCAAAGTGTTCTGTTTATATACTTCCCCATAGTTCTTAAAGCACTCTCTGGGTGGTTTACAATTTATTTATGCAGGCTACACATTGCACACACCCACATACTCCCACCCACCCGCCAACAAGCTGGGTACTCATTTTACTGACCCCAGAAGGATGGGAGGCTGAGTGAACCTTGAGCCGGCTACATGGAACTGAACGCCAGGTTGTGAACACAGATATAGGTATAGTACAAATAGTACAAAGTACAAATGCTATTTTGTCATTTTGGTGCACCCCCAGCACCCAAAGGCACATTCCCTGCCTGCTCCCTGCCCCCAAGTTGTGGGTGGGAGGGAACCAGCATGCTTGCCACCCTCCCAGGTGTATTGGGATCAGTCAAATGCCTGAGTATGCCTTAACATTCGTTATCACCGCATACTACTTTTGTGAATGGTTATTGCACTGATTTTGTATACATTTACATTTCAGTTTGAGTCATCTCCCCGCTTTTTCTTTTAAACATGGTTTCCCTCTGACCCCACTGGCTATATTTTCGTTCTTGAGGTAAGCTTATGCCACAGTACAACACTTGTCTGTGGACTCTGAGTCCGTATTAATGTTTCTCTCCCTCCCCCTCCCTCCCCCATGCCCCTTATTTAAACTGCAATATAGAGTTCAAGGTTTCCTCTTATTCTATTTCTGTTGGTTTCCAGGCCAGAAGATAAGACTAAATGCAAGACTGTTTTGATTGCTTGCTGAGCATGTGGTGTTCTAAGGCAAAAAATACATTTCTTTTTCAATAAATGCAACTCTTTCCTATGTGTTTCCTTACGTAAGTGGGGAGGGGGGAGTTCCCAGATTTTTCTTTGTGGGTTTAGAAGTGTTTGTCCTTGAAAAGACCCTGTACAGTGTCTGGTGGGTACATGCATTTCCATCGCTTCCCAGTCAACCCAATTGACTGCTATAGAGTTTGTATGATGCTATAACTCAGAGTGACCCAGATCTAGGAAGGGCAATGGGATAAACAGCAACTGCTTGGAGGCAGTTTTAGATTGGTCCCTTTGGGGCAGGCAAGCCATCAGGGAAAGGCATTGCTACTATGCCTTGTGTTCACCAGAGAAAACTTACCTCTTTGCCAAGAAATTTGACTGGACGTTTGCTGGAGCCAGTGTGTCAAGAGGTGGTAGTAAATTGGAAGCCAGCTGAAGGAATACAAAAGGGTATGTGGTTCAATAAGATTGTAGAAATGGCCCTGTTTGGAAACTTTACCTGTAAATGGAGGGCCTGGTGCAGAGTGACCAGGAGAAACATGCTTTTGGATAGCTAGTCCCTTTTTAAAATATATATGTTAGTAACAGGTCAATAACTTAGGGGACTCATTAACCCAGCAAGCAAAATTCTAGAGGGATCTACTAGGACTGCTAAGAGGATTCCTCATTAACATTGCCTTCCTAAATCCCAAGACTTTAATATTATGTATAGCAGGCGTAAAATATAAGAATGACAGATTAGAGTGCTGGGCCAAAGCTAATGGAATGGATTTCAACAGAGGAAAATGTAGGGTGCTACATCTAGGTAAAAAAAATGAATTGCACAGATATAGGATGGGGGATACTTGGCTGGAGAATAGTACCTGTGAAAGGGATCTGGGAGTCTTGGTGGACCACAAATTGAACATGAGTCAGCAGTGTGATGCGGCGGCCAGGAAAGCCAATGCGATTCTTGGTTGCATCAACAGAACCATCGTGTCTAGATCAAGAGAAGTGATAGAGATGGGCACGACCACTTAGAGATGGGCACGACCAGGAAAAATGACGTTTCGAGTTGTCGTTTGTCAGGACGGGTCCGTTTCGGGTCATTTCCGTTTGTCGAGGAAATTTTCAAAAATTTGTCATTTCCGTTTGTCGTTTGTCGTTTGTGTTGGGGTTGGAGTTGGGGTTGGGGTAAGTGAGCTCTGGGAGGCACCTCTCTGGGTGCCTCTCTGACGTCTGACCCACTAAGAAGGGAAGCAAGGGAAGCATTTTGCGGAGCCGCCACGTACCATACATTATATTATGTTAGGGTGGGGTGGCAGAGGCACCTCTCTGGGTGCCTCTGACTCAGTAAGAAGGGAAGCATAGTAGCATACTGCCGTACAGGTTAGGGAATGGGATAGGGGATAGTGGGCTCTGCGAGGCACCTCTCTGGGGGCCTCACTTTGACTCACTAAGAAGGGGAGCGTACTAACGTACTGACATACAGGTTAGGGAATGGGGTAGGGGATAGTGGGCTGTGGGAGGCACCTCTCTGGGTGCCTGGGACCCACTAAGAAGGAAAGTGTACTTGCATACGGATCTGGGTTAGGGTTGGGGTTAGGGTAAGGGCTAGGCTTAGGGTCACGGTTAAGGTTAGGGTGGGTTAGTGGGCTGCACATCTGGGTGCCTCTGACCCACTAAGAAGGACAGTGTACTGGCGTATGGGTTAGGGTTGGGTTAGGGTTAGGGTTAGGGTTAGGGTTAGGGTTTGTGTGCTTTTAATGCCCTCTCTGGCACACCCAGAAGTCTCAGTCAAAACCTGGCCATGCGATTGGTGGAATGGGTCCAAAAATTTGCATGGTCCCATCCCATGGCCAGCCCATCATTGCACATGCGCAGGTGTAAAAAAATAAAAATAAAAAATAAAAATAAAATAAAATAAAATCAATGGAGACGTTTTATTGCAAGAAAAGCCCACTTCTGCTACTATAAAAATTCCGGCAGTTAAAATACCTAATTTTCAAATGTTTCTGTGGTGCTTTGGTGGGTTTTTGGACCACGATTTAAAAATAAATATTGTGGTCGCCATTTTGGATCCCCCCACCGCATGGCAAATGGAGACAACGAGGATGCCCCCCCCCAGCCTGGTGCCAGCAGCCCAGGACAGGAGAGGGGGGGGAAGGCCCCCCCCCCCAGAAACCACCCCTCTCTGGTAGGTGCCCTCACTGAGGCAGGCATATTTTCGGCTGCTTTTATGGCCGGGAATCGTTTTTTTTAATTTTTAAAACTTTTTTTCTGTGCTGCTTGCTTGGCATCGCGCGATCGCCGCGATGCCATGAACGACAACAACAAATCAGACCCAATTTATCTTTATCGGGTCAGGTTCAAGCTGGAGCGGAGTAATTGTCGTTACCGTTCCTCGTTAGGTAACGGAAACGATGAACGGAAACAGAAACGAGGATTTCGCCGAGTCGTGCCCATGTCCTACCACTCTATTCTGCTCTGGTCAGACCCCACCTGGAGTACTGTGTCCAGTTCTGTGCACCTCAATTTAAAAAGGATGTTGACAACCTCGAGTGGGTGCAGAGGAGGGCGACCAAGATGGTTGAGGGTCTGGAGGAAATGTCTTATGAGGAATGGCTTAGGGATCTGGGAATGTTTAGTCTTACAAAAAGAAGGTCATGAGGGGATATGATAGCTATGTTTAAATATTTGAAAGGATGTCATATTGAAGAGGGAACAGGTTTGTTTCCCATGGCTTCAGAGACTAGGACTCGGGGCAATGGTTTCAAACTACAGGAAAAGAGATTCCATTTGAACATTAGGAAGAACCTGACAGTTAGAGCTGTTTGGCAGTGGAATATGCTGCCGCGGAGGGTGGTGGAGTCTCCTTCTTTGGAGGTTTTTAAGCAGAGGCTGGATGGCCATCTGTCGGAAATATTGTGATGGGGTTCGTGTATGACAGGGGGTTGGACTACATGGCCCTTGAGGTCTCTTCCAACTCTATGATTCTATGATTCTATGACCTTCTCCACCAGGGGTACCCCGACCCAAATGACAACTGGCTTCAAGCCTATACAGTAATTTGGAGCTGCTGATTTAGCTGTGAATGGGGACTCCCTCTTTCTGAACTATTTCAGCTACCACACAGGTGCAAAAGTTTGCCGTTTAAATATTGTGACACCTACAGGACTGATTTTGCAGTGCCCTTTGAAAGAGTAAGGATATCTGTGGTGAAATCCACAGTCTTTGTTGGTCTGGTGATATTTCATAAACTATATGTCCCAGCACGGACCAGCACTAGACATGAAATGAAACATCTTCTGACTGCAGCCTTCAAAATAATAAGCAGAATTTTTGTAAATCAAAATGAAGTCTATTTTTAAAAACATACAAGTTCAATATCGCAAGCTATCAAATTCTTATTACATCCTGAATATTATTTTAGTCTATTTTTCTCTCTTTTTTGTGATTTAAGCATGTATATATAGGTGGACACTTGTTTTTTATGCAAGCTGAAGAATACATGTTTTTATTTATTTATTTATTTATTTATTCATCCATTCATTTATTTTAGGGTATTTTTACCCCACCTTTCTCCTTGAAAAATATACAAGGCGGCTTACAGTAATATACAGTCCAGTACAATTAAGACGTATTCCATAGTTTTTTAATGAAAATAGATCATGCTAGTTTTAATTTAAAAGTAGCTCTTACTCCTCCTTCTTCTACTGCTTCAAGTATCTCTCTCTGGCTCCTCTCTGACTCTTACATGCTCTATTTATACCAACCTGCCTCTGTCCAGATGGGAATCATACTAACCAATCGACTCACAGTTCACATCACAAACATTCTATCGCACCTCTCAACTATTTTAACTGCCCATCTTGGATATATCCAACTTACAAATGTCAGTAAAACCCCCAGTCACTTAGTACACTTACCAATACAGATCTAGATGCAGATATATTTACAATGTAGAACTGCCACAGAGAGGTATTAGTTTATTTAACACAATGGATAAAATGCTAAAATGTGTAGTTATGCCTGAGGAGACCAGATGACATAATCCATAATAGCTTCTCTGACAATTAGTGGGTCCCTGTGTGGAGTTTCAGGTGCATGGCTACTCATTGGACTGTCCTGTTCTTGAAAATTCAGGTGGGAACTTGTTTATTATTAGCCAGAAGCCAAAGCATATTTCACCACTTATTTTCACAATATAAAAGACTTTTTGTTCAGTAGCCGCTCTTTCTGTCGTTTGCATTCTTTATGTTTTGGTGCAATGTGAAGATATTATAACAAAATTTTAATTTGTTCAGAAAGTTGCTCCAATTGGTATCCACAACTACATGGGAAGATGCTTATCTGCAGTGTAATAATATTTATTTAATTATTTATTTATTTGATTTATATTCATTCATTTCATAAACCTTTAATGGCATTTAAAGGAGGATACAAATACAATTTATTTATTTATTTATTACATTTATATAATGCCCATCTTCCGGAGCGGTAGACAGAACAACACCATATTTAAATTATGTCCCACCTTGGAAACCTCAGTGTAATTCACAGGGATAGCTTTTTAAAACAGCATCAAGGTAATCAGCCACCCGGGCGGTGAATGATTCAGAAGTGTCCTCAAGAAAGAGGGCCACATGTCCTTCAGGGGGGCCAGGGAGCTCGAGTAATAATTGGACGAGAAAATGTTTACGTAGCTTACTATAAGCCAGGCAGTGGCACAGGATGTGGGCAACCGTATTGGGTTCTATATGGCAACGTTTATAGATCCTATATGAAAGGGGTAGACTTGGATATCTTCCAGACAGGACTGATGAGGGGAAGATGTTAAATCTTACTAGCATGAATGCATGCCTCTCTTGATGGGGTTTACAAGTTTGTAGAGGTAACATAAATCGTGACCACATACAGGGGATAAATTGAAGTAGCATGGGGAGCAAACACAGTTTAAGGTGAAAGTAAGTGATTGTGTTTCTATTTCCCATTATCTCGACTTTATGATTGAGTGAGCTCTGTTAAAGTCAATGTCAGCAAAGGAATCTAAGGAAAAACCTATATTTTGGAGTTTGGTAACAAAAAAGGTATCCCAAGAGGGGGTAAAAGGGTCTTTCAGGAGATTGGACAATAAGGAGTCAGAACGAGAATTGTAATGGAGGTTTAGCCAGTATTTAAAGGCTAAAACCCATGCTGTAGTCAAGGGTAAGTGAATGCCCAGTTCTAGGGCCATGGTAGATAGTTTAATCGTATTTGGAACACCGAGAATACGCCTCAGGAAGGAGGCCATCACCAGGTCTACTTTTTCGGTGACAGTCTTGATCCAGATTGGGACTCTATAGAAAAATTGGCTCATGGTCTTTACTGTAAAAAGATATTTGATTTATATACTGCAACCATCTAGCGAAAAGCTACTCTGGATGGTTTAAAAACATAAACAAAAAACAAAAAACCCATGTTAAGCAATTTAATATAGTAAATAGATTAATCAATAAAAACCAACATGACATATAATAATAATAATAATAATAATAATAATAATAATAATAATAATAATAATAATAATAATAATAATAATAATAATAATAATAAACACAAATATTGTAAATCAAAACCATTTAGCAATTCAAAATAAAAACAAATGGAAAAAAATGAAGAGCTGGTAGAAAATTATAAAGGTGGAGATGAAGAGTAGCATCCTATTTATATAAGGAGGTTGGAACAGAATGATCAGGGAAGGCCAACCTATGAAGCCAGGTTTTAAGTAACTTTTTAAAGGCTTGTAGTGAAGGTGGCAGGCGAATCTCATGCAGAACCTGGTTCCTCAAGTGGGGAGAAGGCCCACTTACTTGCTGTTACTTTCTGAGTGTCCCTTGGGGTTGGTACGTGCAGATAGCCAGCCTGGCTTGAACGAGTGATCCTGGCAGTTCTTTTTGGGAGGAGCTGTTCTGTCAGATACTGAGGGCCCAAGCCATTTAGGGCTTTGTATGTTAATACCAAAACCTTTCAGTCAATGCAGTAGTGAATAGGAAGCCAGTGCAGAGCAGCTAGAAGAGGGGTAATATGCTGGAACTTTTTAAACCCCGTTAACAATCTTGCCGCTGTATTCTGCACTAGCTGCAGTTTCCGCATTAACTTCATTGGCAGCCCCACATAGAGAGCACTACAGTAGTCTAATCTCGAGATTACAAGCACATGGACCAGCATGGTCAACGCCCCAACGTCCAGGAAGGCCCGCAGCTGGCAATCCTCTGCAGATGGTAATGAGCGGAGTGGACCACTGACACCATCTGAGTCTCCATGGAGAGTGCCGGGTCCAACAGGACACCCAAATTGCGGATCCCATCCTTCATGGAGAGAGTTACTCCCTCAAATGAGAGGGAGCTTCCCAAACCACAGTCATGGGGGGGGTCCCTACCCGCAGGATCTCCGTCTTGCTCGGGTTCAGCCTCAGTCTATTTGCCCCCATCCAGTCCAGTCCAGCACCCAGGCAGTGCTCAAGGGACTGAACGGCATCCACTGCAGTAGATGGAGAAAAGATATAGAGCTGGGTGTCATCTGCATATTGGTGACACGAAGCTCCATACCCCATTATAACCCTTCCCAGTGGCCTCATATAAATGTTAAAAAGCATGGGAGAGATGATTGACCCCTGTGGCATCCCACAATGGAGGGACCAAGGGGCCGAAGTCATCTCCCCCAGCTGCACTCTCTGCGGACGGTCTTCAAAGGAAGACTGGAACCATGCCAAAGCATTACCTCCAATCCCCAACTTGGAGAGCCTCCCCAGGAGGATACCGTGGTTGATGGTATCAACGGCCACTGAGAGACCGAGGAGGACCAACTGGGATGTTTTGCCCCGTTGGCCTCCCTCAAGAGGTCATCATGAATGGCAACCACACCCTTTTCCATAGTACCACAATATTTCTTTTTTTAAAAAATCCCACTCTTCAATTACCTCAGATACAAAAGTATCAGAGAATAAATCAAGCACTTGTGTAAAAGAATAACAAATGTTCTTGAAGCAGCTTTTAAAGAATCAGCCATGTTAAACTATTTCAGTATGTCTAGCCAAAATAAGAACAAAACAGCTGCGGCACTTTAGAAACAAAACAATTTATTTCTGTCATTTATTTCACGGTTTATAATCCATTCTCGCAGACACAGGGAGCACTACAATATAGATCTAGTATTGCACAGGATATCACTGGAGTGAGGACCAAAGGAGATAGGGGAAAGGGGTGACTGTTACTTTAATAATTAGTTTTCAAAATGGCAACAGCATGGTTAACAACCAGTAACAATCAGCCAACTGCTCTCTCTCTCTCTCTCTCTCTCTCTCTCTCTCTCTCTCTCTCTCTGTGTGTGTGTGTGTGTGTGTGTGTGTGTGTGTGTGTGTGTGTGTGTGTGTGTGTGTGTGTGTGTAGACTGAAATCCTGTTCTGTCATCAGTCATAGGCAATATTTCAGAAATAAAACATTGTGAGGAAGACCCTGGGGTGCCACAGGATGGGGAGTACACTTAATCCATTTCAGTTCTCTGCCTCTTGAATCTCTCTCTTGACATGTTGCCCGGTTATTATTATTATTATTATTATTATTATTATTATTATTATTATTATTATTATTATTATTATTATTATTATTATTATTATTATTATTATTATTATTCCTGTTCCAGAAGGTTTTTATTGATATATCATCATCATTTTAGTGTTTATTGATGATTTATTGATATTTTACTGCAATTCTAAATTCTTTTATTCTTTGAAAAGACCTGCAGAAGATAAATAAATCCCAAATAAATAAATAAATAAATTATTATTATTATTATCATCATCATCATCAAAAAAAAATCAATCATCATCATCATCAGTGTTTAAAGAAAGAAAAAAGGATGCAGAAGAATGGAAAAAAAAAAAAAAAGAAAGAAAGAAAGAAAAAAAGGAAAGGAAAGGAAAGGAAAGGAAAGGAAAGAAAAGGAAAGGAAAGGAAACGAAAGGAAAACAATTCCACAGCCATTTTAAAAGGTCTACCAAATCATCTCCAAAGATGGTCTGATGCATTATCCCTTCAGTTCTCAGTTTGTTTGAGGCAGGAATGGATTCAATTTCTGCTTGGCAAAAAGCAATGGCAAAGTGAACTAAGGGAGGATTTTTATACTCCCCCTCTCGCTATTACAAATGTGCACAGACAGAAGAAAAGTGGGAAAAAGCAACTTACCAAGGAAACCCATTTCCTTTTCCTAATGCTTGAGAATAAGGCCTCTTCCCAGGCTCAGATGAGCAGGGAAGTAAAGCTGAGGGGGAAAGTTCAAAGAAAATTGTACAGCTCAGTCTTGTGTGCTGGCTTGTCTGCACCGCACTCAGCATAACTCCCCAAAAATATAACTCTTACTGTCCAGAGTGATGTAAAGCATGGGAAGATGTGTAGCTTGTGGGATGTGTTCTATGGAGACTCCTTTTATCCGCATTATTGCAAATTCACTCATACGTTGGCCTTTTCAAATGTTTTAAAAGGCATCTTTTTATTAAAAAAATAGCATGTAACAGAACAGGAAACACAATGGACATGTGCCTGCTCCAAGTAGAAATGGAAACAAACTGGGGTTGTATTTCCCTGCAAAAAGACCAGTTTTGTACTTCCCGAGAGTGCCATTGGAACAATGTTAACTTTTCATTGGAAAGCCATACATTTCTGGACCTTTCCATATATCTGGATGGAAAGAATTATATACAAAACCTATGAAAAATGTAAAAGACTATTGTTTTCCAAAATTGTGTAGAAGAATATAATAGTCACTGAGAAAAAGAAGAGCATAATATATACATTAAAGGGAGGGGGAAAACATGAGCCAAAATGTGTACATTGGGAAACAGGCAGACTAAAAATATTTCTGTGTGGGTTGAGAAAGCAGCTCACAACCTGATTTGGAAGAGGGAAGAGACAAGCCTTCCCATACACACGCCTTTTCTTCCTAGGGCTTTCCTTAAAAATTAAAAAAAAATGAATAAAGACACAAAGAAACAACTAAGAGGGGATTTGTTTTATTCACACACACACACACACACACACACACACACACACACACACACACACACACACACATATATTTATGCTATATTATTATCTGTGTGTTTTATTTTAACTTAATGGCTTGTTTGTTTTTTATCCTCCTGTAAACCACTCAGAATAGCACATCACACTAATATATTTTAAGAAATAAATACATAAATAATTCTTCCATTACAAATTAAGTTGTTTTCTTAAAGCATACAAAGAGACTATGTTCAGCTACTTATAGAAACTGGCTGTCTCCTGCATATAATTTTTCACCCATATAATTTCCATTCCCCATCAATCTTTGGGGAAATACTGGCTGGAGAATGTTCATGTACTGCACAAACGCTCTCCCAAACGGCAACCAGATTGTTCGATACGAATGATTTGGGCAAATTTATGCAGACATGACAAAGGAGCTCAAGAAGACGGCAGGGTTGTCTGGTGAGCTTGACATCTAACTGAGAGGAAGGGCAGACATTTTAATCTCTCGGCGCCAGCCTCACGAATGTCAGCAGAATGAGGTCATCATGTTCCTAGAGATGGACCGCTGCAGCGCAAGGCCCGTAGACAGCCTGGGGATGCATGAGAAGGTGGACTAAAAACACAAGAAAAGGGAGGTGTGAGCCTGAAAAGGTCCCTGGAAATGCAGGTGAAGATGTGATTTGTAGAAGGAATCAGCTCTGCTGGGGGGGTGGGGACCAGGAGCAACTAACGGTGACCGGAAGGTGTGATGACAAACTGCTGTGGCTCTCGGTGGGCAATTGACAGGGACATGCTTTTCTCCAGCTCTCCCTCATCTACTCTCTTCATGCGTGTGGTGAGCCTGCTCTGTCCCCAGAGAGAACCGCTCTCCCCTCCCCCCCCAAGTAAGTCTGAGTGACAGAAAAGTGACAGAGTTCAGTTCTAAAGCCATGAGGAGGAACCCTGAGCAAACACACAAACAAGAGTGGGAAGTCAAACAGGGTGTGTGGCAGGTTTGCTCATTTGCAATGACTCCTTTCCCCCCTCCCTTTGCTCACAAACTCAACCACACTTCCTTCCCCCCCTATTTTGGGTTTTTTTTGGGGGGGGTTGGGGGGCAAGACTTCTCTTTGAATAGGAAATCATTAACAACATGGCCCCACAAAGGGACAACATTCCTTTGCAGAACTACTTGCCATAATAATCAACCCAGAGAATCCACCAAGGGCTCCATTCACAATCTGAGAGGGAGAATGAGAACAGAGTGCAATTAGGAGGCTAATTGCACATATAAATATTCCCTTTATTTGTTTATTTGCTGATTTTTACAGCCCGTGGCTCTGGAGCAGAATTCTCCCCTTACCCTTGTTCATTCCCTTTTTCCTGTTTTGTTACCAGAAGCACCTCCAATGCATTTGCCCATCTGCCCCACTACCATTAGTAGTTGCAGCAGATTTTTTGCCTCATCCACAGGCCTTTGCCCACCCACACTGAAATAACCACACGAGACATGATTTTGGGTATATGCTGTGGGCCACACTTTATTAACTCAAACTTCAAACCATCAACACAACTTGAAAACAGGGGCCTGCTGTAGTGTGGGTTCAAAGTTGTTACACAGGGGTCTCCCGGGTCCCCACCAAATGGCAGTCTTAGAGGGCAAGTCAATAGCCCCAAGCGAGCTCTGTCTGTAGACAGAACCGACTCAGCCGGCAAGTCCCATTCCTCCTCCCAGTAAGGCCAGGCCTGTTTACTGTGCCTGCCCACCTGGTCGGCCCCCCAGGCGCATCCTTCCCCCCAATGTTGTGATCTCTGGACCCGCAACGCCATGGGGTTAGATGGACCTAAAGGGAATTGGGATCCGACTCACCTGCTGCCTATCCGTAGTCTGCACTACCGCCCATGTGACCAACCAATACCCACCGCCAACACCAGTATGGGATAGGCAAAAAATCCCCGGGCACTCAGCCAATCTGTGCCCGGGTCAAAAATTCCTATCCAGCCCCGAAGCGACCAGTTAGACTCATACTAGTGATTGGAAAGTGGCGGGTGGGTGGGGAAATCTGGCCACAGAAGAGGCCTGTTACACGTGGGCAAGCCCTTTCATGGCCTTGCCCCAACTCTCACCTCGCGAGACCAGCCCTGGTAGGTCTCAAGGGCTTTCGGCGGGAGGTGGGCAAAATGGCGCCGCTTGGTGAAATTGCGCCACAGAGCCAAACATTTGGTGGATTTTCATAAGACTCCAGAATTCAGGGAAGAGCAGAGGAGGATACATTGGAGACCTGAGATGGGACAGGAGATGGAAGGGTAAGGAACTGTGGACCCAGGAGTATGGTGCCAATGCAGCTGGTGTTCAGGTGGGACCAGACAAGATTAATTGGGAAGAGGGACTGGATGAGGGCTCCTGAAATGGCAAGGAGGAGGGGAAGTCCTGTATCCCTCAGGACCTCTTGGCTTGGGCATGGACGATGTTCACCCTGTGGTCAGGAACTGGTGAGTTGGGCATTGTATCCCACCCATTGGGGACAACAGGAAGACAGTCTGGATGCTCTTCCATGTCTGCACCAGGGCACTCTACTCCACCCAAAAATGATGACAGAAGAGATGCTGCCAGGAAAAGAGATTCAATGTAAACATTAGGAACAGTTTCATGACAGAGCTGTTTGGCAGTGGAATATGCTTCCACGGAGGGTGGCAGGCTCTCCTCTCTTTGGAGGTTTTTAAGCAGAGGCTGGATGGCCATCTATCGGGCATCCTGTGATGGGGGTTCCAACATGGCAGGGGGTTGGACTGGATGGCCCTTGATGTCTCTTTCAAATCTATGATTCTATGATTCAATGATTGTTGCAGCCTATGGCTGGAAGGCTAATTCCCTGCCTGGGCATACCAGCCATCTTTAAGAAAAGCCCAGTTGCTGGGGCTAGTGTCTTCAAGTCAGCCCTACCTAACAGCTGTTGGAGACTTGGGACTGGTAGGGAGTACATGGCAAAGGAGTAACTGGAACCAGGCATAGAATCAGAACAGAGAACTGCAATGGCTTGTTTAATGTTTCAATAAAACCTGCTATACATGCTACCCTGTCATTTGTGTCAATGGAGTCCAGACCCAAGAGGCCTCACAGACTAGTAAGTCATTTTGAACATCCAGCAATAACCTCTTCTCTGTGTCTGTTCTTTCCTCTCTTCTCCTCGGTGTTGATTTGTTGGCTATTTTGATCTGGAATGGTAAGGAAAATCAAGTTCTTCCCTTGTGTTTTCAATTTCCTCCCCTGATTTCTGTTATTGTTCCTCTTCTGGATCAAAGAGATTGCAGTCAGGAGACTGGTCTTGCCTCTTATCTTCTCCAATTGTTGAAATATTGAATTTACGGCATCTGCAATTAGGGTACATTGGTTGGCCAGTAAAGCAGGTCTTGTTCTCTATCTCTGCACTTCCCCACTGCAGTCAGCATTATTATCGTCATTACTACTCATGGGTTTATATTATACTACCGGCAGCCTCAAATTATTTTATAGTGCCTTCACTTCTCTTGTTTTTTAAGGAAGGACATCTGTTTTAAATAGAAGTTTTGATTGTATGTTCAGTCTCAGGGGAAGCAATCTGTTTGTCCGTCTTGAGATAATTCAGCTTTCTGTGATGGGAGAGAAGGGCAGCTTCTTTTTATGAATACTTTCTAACACTCCATAAGTAATTAGGTTGGTAACACAGAAAACCTGTGAACTACAGATGTTATGTATTAACAAGAGTCCCTATCAATAATAAACACAGTAGTAACAATTCATTATTCACGGTGTTCCCATTTGAGTTTCTGTCATTCTCAGTAGTAAATCACTGAATAGGATAATTGGCTGTTGAGCCAGAGCTTAGGTGTTTGATTCCATACTGTAACTCAATTCAAGGAGCCGTTGTAGCCATCATAAAAGACAAATACAAAAGTGGAATGGGTGATACCTTTAGGATACTATAAAAATAACAAAACATTGCTAATATTTCAGGGGCAAGCCCCCTTCCTCAGAGCAGTACCAATAGGTAATAATATGGCAAAAGATGGATTTGCCAGGAATTATTTCTTAGGTGTAGAGTCCATGGCAAGATGGAAAAAAGCCAGGCGGTTTACTTCAGGCTTGGAGCTTGGATGTTCTTGGGCTGCCTCTGAAGTGAAGGGGAGGGAGGGAGGTATTTTTATTGTCCCAGTCCTTCCAAAGACATGTCATGGCTCTCACATACACACATTCTCACCTCTCCTCAATGTGACTTGCTGAGACCAAAAGTCCCTGATTTGTCAGCAATGGGAGGGGGGGTTGGTGTAGAAGGCCCATGCATTTCATGTGAGGGTTGGGATAAAATTTGGAAAAGTCCACTGAGTATAGCTAATTGGATCAAATAAAAGGAAAGAGATTACCCAGTGTTGCAGTCCCGTTGAAGGTCCAGTTGCTTCTTTCTTGGTACAAAGTGTGGGTGGCTCCTTCCTGGTATCTCAGTATTTCCAATTGAAGCAAAACAATTCAAGGAGCCATTGTAGCCATTACTGTAACTCCTGAGAGAAGCACCAGCCTGTGTGGCCTTGGGCAAGCTGCACAGTCCCAGGGCAGCTGCATAGAAAGGAAATAGTTAAATTCTTCTGAATAGGGTTGGGCATGAAACAGAAAAATAGGGTTTCATTTCATGCCCACCCCGTTTCATTTTGTTTCGTTTCTTACAATTTAAAAAAAAATTGTACAAAACGAAATGAAACAGCCTCTCAGCCACTAATTGGGTGGGTGGTTATTTGGGAGAACTGGGGCTCCTGCCTGCTATCTCCATCTGTCCACCCTCAACCCTTCCATTACCTTTGGCTGCTCTTGCTGCAGCTTGCCAGGTTCCCACTGTTGCTCCGGTGCTCCCCAGCTCCTCCTCTCAGCCCCAGCTTCTGAGCCTTGGCCTGGCAGGGGCAAATATGGGCACCACACCCACCAACAGGGGAGCATGCATAGCTTACTGTGTCCTTGCTGCTGCTCTGGTGCCCCCCCTCCTCCTCCTCCTCCTCGTGCCTTGGCTTCAATGCAGGTGAGGGCTCAGGTAGCACCTCTCAGCTGGGAGGTGGGTGGGTGGGGCTCCACTGGGTCCTTGAGGCACCAGATTTTGTGCCCAGTAGCCAATTTCACAGCCATTCAGCTGATGACAGCTCAACTGGATGGCTCTGAAAATGACCTGGTCACCACCATGGGAGCCCCATGGTGGTGACTAGGCCATTTTTAAAGGGGTCCAGCCAATGACAGCTCAGCTGGATGGCTCTGAAAATGGCCCAGTTGCCACTGCAGGAAATTTGTGGTGGCGACTTGGCCATTTGTAAAGGGGTCCAGCCGAGCTGTCATCAGCTGGATGGCCCTGAAGATGACCCAGTCACCACTGTAGTAGCCCCGTGGTGGCAACTAGGCCATTTTTAAATAGGTCCAGATGATGACAGCTCAGCTGGATGGCTCTGAAAATGGCCCAGTGACCACCGTGGGAGCCCCCCAGTGGTGATCAATCCCATTATCAAAGGGGTCCAACTGAGCTGTCATCATCTGGATCCCTCTGAAAATGGCTCCCCAGCACCAAATCTGGTGCCTTAGGACCCAGGGGAGTCACACACCTCACCCGCCTCCCAGCTGAGACGAGGCCCAGAGGCCAGGGCTGAGGGGAAGAGGGGGTAGTGCCAGAGTGGCGTGGGGACCCACCTCTTTCTCCTCCACCTCCTGGGCTCTGGCAGCATCAGCAATGGCTGAGGCTCCTTCCCTGCCGGGCAGCCCTCCTCCTCCTCCTCCTCCTCCTCCTCCTCCTCCTCCTGGGCTCTAGTGGTGGTGGTGGCAGCTCATTGAGAGCCCAGTAGGTAAGGAAGCCATTTTACAGTGAAACAAATGGTTGGTTTTAAATGAAGAAACCACCATTTAATTTCATCTGTAACAAAATACTGCTGCTTTGTTTTGTTTTGTTTCATTAGCTAACGAAATGACGAAACAGCATTTCATTTTTTTTGTTTTGTGCCCATCCCTAGGATTCTCTGTTCCAAGAAACCCCTAGAAAGGGATGCCATAAGTTTCAGTTGACTCAATGACTATGACAGCTATGAACTACTACTACTACTACTACTACTACTACTACTACTACTACTACTACTACTACTACTACTACTACTGTTCTTAGTAAGAAAAAGGGACATGTGAATGTAGCATCAAATAAACTGATGAAAAGAAAGGGAACAAAACACAATAAATAACTGTTAGAAATGGCTTGAATACAATTAATACAGGCTGAATAAAACACATAAAAAGATAAAAAAAATTACAGCAAAATATCTAAGCACAAGGCATAGGTAAGCATTAAACATTTAAATATGAAGGTGAGAGAAAAGGAGAAGCATTGTTCTATCCATAAGAATAGTTGATTAAAACTGCAGCCCCTTGGTCCACAGATCAACTCAAGAGATGGAAAAAGATGACGAAGAAGACAGGCTGTAATGCCTGGTTTGAAACACCAGATTTAAAGCAATTAAAGGATGGGAGCAGTAAGAGGAATTGTAGCTCTCTAAGGTCCAGGAATGTGTTTGTGGGGTCCCTGAACTTTTGCAGATTGCCCAGTCCTGTCCTAGAAAGCCTGTACTACACCTGTCGCCATTTTGAATGACTGTGTATCTGGCTGGGTATCTGTGATCCCATCTAAAAATGTAATTGTTCAGGATTTCAGCAAGGAAAGAGAGACTGAAATGTAGCTCAAAGATGTTTTAGGGAAAAAAATAAAAATAAACAAAGATTTATTTGCTTATCTATTCCCCATGCCACCTGTCCCAGAAATAATTGTGCTGAGGTGAAAATCACAGCTCATGAAAATTCAACACATCTCTAATTTTATCAGGCCCCTGTGGTCCTATCAAATTTTTAAAACTTGTGGTTTTTTAAAAAAATCCTCACAGTTTTTCTCATTAGCACAAATGCTTGAAATTCTGCACAAGGGGGAGAAAAGATTGCATGCTTAGAAATAATATCTTCTGGAGTTCATATGGGATTCTTTAGCTTGGCTTAGGCGCATGATATCCTAGATATAGTTACGGTGTGTTTGGCCTCCTAACTATCAAGCTTTTGAAAAAGATAGCATCCATTTTATGATGAGGACTGGTTAAGGGTGTGTGTGCGGGCCTCTAATCTGGATGCCAATTCAGTGCATTGGATCAAGACCTAATTTAACCCAGCCTAGTCCAGGTCCCCTCCCAATCCTGTCCATGCTGACTGTTGGACGTTGAAGTACTGTTCACACAAATGGGGACACATACCTCCATGGTTTTCGGGCACAGTTATATGTTGCCATTAAATTTGTCAAGACTGGTCATTTCAGTTAGAGAATTAATCATGCTTAAATTGCAGAGATCTGGCGGGATAGGTTACCTCCAAATTTTGATTGTATTCCTTCCTTCCTTCCTTCCTTCCTTCCTTCCTTCCTTCCTTCCTTCCTTCCTTCCTTCCTTCCTTCCTGTTTGTCTTTAAGCTATTCAGGTCTAATTTTTGTTTATTTGTTTATTCTAGAGATGAGGGAAAGGGTGCCATGAAGGACTTTGTTCCTTCACCCGCTGGAACTTGGCTTTGGCTCATGCCAAGCAGGAAACACTCTCCTCCCCCAAACTAGGCAAAGGAAGTGGTGACTGGAAGAAGGAAAGTCCCAAATCTGTAGGGAGAAAACAGGAAAGGGAGGAAAAGAAAGACAGGAACCTCTAGTGATAAACGGGCTGAAGGCTCGTCACTTAAAGCCCAGTTTTGTACTGCTTCTGCTTGAGCCTCTTAATCTTTTCCCCACACACCAGGGTGGCAGGGAAAATATGACAGCTCTTCCCAGTGGTCGGAGCAGCTCTCTTTCCAAGGGGTTGTGAAATAGGGCAAAGGGCTACCACTACCCTACACAAACTGATGCAACCTGCCACACAATAAGATTTTAGCATTTCTGCTGTTAGGCAGTCAGCCCTCTTCTCTCAGCTTCTAAAGCAGGAACACAAGTATCTGGAGGAAACAAGGACATCCCAAGGACAATGCTGTTTTATAATGAGCATCTCGATCTGCTTGTATTAAGTTGCAGATGCTGTCGGATGTAGTCCTCCAAAGTGGTACCTGAAGTGGCTTCTTTTTTAATTTGCATTTCCACCCCTGTAATTGGGTGCAAAGGAAGGCAGAGTTTAGCTAAGGCAGGACTGTGTTCTCTGTTTTGATCTATTACTTCAGTCTGGCTTTCGTTTTTCTTTTCATGCAGGGATAGTTACTATTATCAGGAAGCCAAGATACACATTGTTTGAAACATCTTGTTCCTTTGCGTCCTTCCTTGGAAATGGCAATTAGTAAAGCAAATAAAATGCCTGGGAACATAAACCCCTGTCTTCCCCCCAACTCTTGGCCAATTGCCATGACATAGTAAATGAATCAAGTAAACTTTTGTTGATTAATTGGTGAGTGCCAATATTTATTCAGTCAGAGCAAATAACAATGGGTAAGATGGCACTTGTTTATTGGTAGAGACCTTTTGACTCTGGCTGTTATTATTTCAGTTGAAAATGCAATGGAAAAAAACTTTTCAAAAGACAAACAACACTCCCCCTGTCCGATGCTTCTACATATGTTATTCAAAGTAATTTTTCAGTTCCTTTCATGTTTTTTAAAAAGGAAAAACTCTTAGATGACAGTAGAGATGATAACACCTATTTTTACTGTCTTGGTGAACTGGTGAAAAAGCAAGTAATCAATCAGTTTAAAGCATCTTTGAAATTGAGAGCTCTTAATTCCTAGCCATATTTACTACTTTGTCTTGATTGCCAGAGAAAAGAAACACAAATTGAAAAGAAACCCAGTGTGAAAAGGAGTATGATTTTAGCTTCTAGAAAACACTGACTTGGATAGAAAAGGTATCTTTGTAAACAATGTATCTCCTGCAGGAAAAAAAAACCCTCAGTGGCCATGAAAAGGGATTTATAAGACACAAGCCTTTCATTCATCTTGATTTGTTTTAATTCATACAATTAGTCTGGCTGCTTATTCTACCCTCCTGTGATTGCTTTTGCATTTGAAAGGAGTGACAACAGACAACCTATCAGGATGTCAAAGGGGGTGGTTGCATGGACCATCCATTTTAGTCATCTCTGGCAAAATTGTCACTGGCACTGTGAACTTCCTTTTTTGATTAGATGGGAGTCATTATTTCTGTGTAGCATGGAAAGCGAAGGGAGGACACGTCCTAAGCCATAGTGCTGCATTTGTAACACACACACACACACACACACACACACACACACACACACACACACACACACACACACACACACACACACACACACACACACACACACACACACACACTCCTACACCCTTCCACAATTAAATATTGATTATCCAAGTTCTCTTTGACAATTCCTCATGTCTTTGAGCTGTTTGTGACTTGGTAAATAAATCTGCATTAATATGTTGACTGTTACAAAATTCTATTCTCACTTTTTTTTCTTGTACTGCTTGCCTTACTGCAAAAAAAACTGTATACATATGTGCTTATTTATTCCTTTAACACAAGTATTTTCTGCTAAGTCTATACATACACTGTTATCTACATATAATGTTGTAGGTTCAGGAACAGTTACATGTAAATCTTTTAAAATTTGTTTTATCCATTCTGTGTCTGTAGAACTGGCTGCCACTATATTTTGTTTTCTTGATTTCCAAATAACACATGATTCTTCTAGATATATTGCCATACCTCATATGGACTTTCCAATCTGCATCTGAGTATGCTTTAAGTTCTAAACTGCCTGATCCTTTTAGCCTCAAAATTCTTTTCACTGCTTCTCAGTCTGGGTTTTGGTTTAGTATATTTAGTGTTGCTCTTAAATCAGGCCATGACTACATTTAGGCATATATAGCAATGAAACTATTATTGATTGATATAACATTATATCCTCAAATTCTTCTTCACATTCTTCTTTGTAAAAGTGTGTTATCAGGAGTCTTTACTGGGTTTGCATTAATCATGGGTTTGCAGTAATGAAGTAATTTCTTCATTATCCTTAATTATTTCTACTTCTAGATAATTTTTTATTTTTCCTAAATATTTTAAGTTGAAATACTTAATTTTTCTTTAAATCAGTGCAACTGTTTCTCCTTCTGCACTATTAAACATAGGTCATCCACAAAGGCTAGTAAATATATTACTTGTGTCCTTTCATATTTATTTATTTATTTATTTATTTATTTATTTATTTATTTATTTATTTATTTATTTATTATTTTGTTCATTTTTATACTGCCCGTCTTCCCGAAGGAACTCCGGGTGGTGAACACAGAGGGCAAGACAGACCCAAAGGGAACAGTACATCAATTAAAGAGAAAATAAAAGATGAAAAATAAGGAATAAAATATAATGTAAAATAAAACAACTCAACAAAGGAGTGGATAAATCATTGGCAAGACGTTGGGGGGAAAAGCTACACCAGGTTGCCAAATGCCTCCCTAAAAAGCAAGGTTTTTAACACTTTTTTGAAGGTGGGCAGGGACTGTGCAAGGCGCAACTCATTCTGAAGATGGTTCCAAAGTGAGGGGCCAGCCACCGAGAAGGTGTGGTTGCGGGTGACAGATTATCGTGCCTCCCTAGGTGTGGCCACTTGGAGTTACAGCACCTGTGACATTCTAGTGGGCCGGGCCTCAGTTGATCTTTGGAAAATATGCTCCGACAGGTAACATCACATAAGAACATAACATAAGAAGAGTCATGCTGGATCAGGCCAAAGGCCCATCTAGTCCAGCTTCCTGTATCTCACAGTGGCCCCACCAGATGCATTTGGGAGTGCATGAGACTAGATATCTGTCTCCTGGTACCACTCCCCTGCATCTGGCCCTTGACGTACCCTGGTTTTAAGCCTGGAGATTACACATCTCCATCATGGTTTGTAACCTGTGATGGACTTTTCCTCCAGGAATCTGTCCAATCCCCTTTTGAAGGCATCCAGGCCAGATGCCATCACCACATCCTGTGACAGGGAGTTCCATAGACGAACGACGCGCTGGGTGAAAAAATATGTTCTTTTGTCTGTTCTTACTCTCCCAGCTCTCAATTTGAGCGGATGTCCCCTAGTTCTGGTATTTTGTGAGAGGGAGAAGAGCTTCCCTCTATCCACTTTACTCATGCCCTGCATTATTTTGTACGTCTCAATCATATCCCTGCTCAGGCACCTTTTTTCCAGACTAAAGAGCCCCAAATGTTTTAGCCTTTCCTCATAAGGGAGGTGCCCCAGCCCAGTAATCATTTTAGTCACTCTTTTCCGCACCTTTTCCAGTTCCACTATGTCTTTCTTGAGATGCGGTGACCAGAATTGTACACAATACTCCAGGTGCAGCCTTACTATTGTTTTGTATAATGGCATTATAAAGTTGGCTGTTTTATTTTCAGTCCCCTTTTTGATAATCCCTAGCATGGAATTGGCCTTCTTCACCACTGCCACACATTGGGGAGACACCTTCATGGAGCTGTCCACCAAAACACCAAGATCTCTTTCCTGATCCGTCACGGATAACTCAGAGCCCATGAGTTGATAGATAAAGTTTGGAATTTTTGCCCCAATATGCAGTACTTTACATTTGGCTACATTAAAATGCATTTGCCATTTCGTAGCCCATTTCCCCCAGTTTGGAGAGATCCTTCTGGAACTCTTCACAATCTTCTCTGGTTTTTACCACACGGAAAAGTTTTGTGTCATCTGCAAACTTGGCCACCTCACTGTTTATCCCTGTCTCCAGGTCATTTATGAACAGATTGAAAAGCATCGGTCCCAGGACAGAGCCCTGCGGCACACCGCTTTTCACTTCTCTCCATTGTGAAAATTTCCCATTGACATCTACTCTTTGTTTCCTCGATCTCAACCAGTTCTCAATCCATAAGAGGACCTGCCCTCTTATCCCCTGACTGTGCAATTTTCTCAGCAGCCTCTGGTGAGGGACTGTGTCAAAAGCCTTTTGAAAATCCAGATAGACTATATCCACTGGTTCACCCAAATCCACATGCCTGTTGACCCTTTCAAAAAATTCTAAAAGATTTGTCAGACAAGACTTGCCCTTACAGAAGCCATGCTGATTTTCTCTCAGCAAGGTTTGTTCTTTTAGGTGTTTTAAGATTTTCTCTTGAATGAGGCTTTCCACCATCTTCCCTGGAACAGATGTAAGGTTAACTGGCCTGTAGTTTCCCGGGTCCCCCCTCCTTCCTTTTTTAATAATTGGTGTGACATCCTCTATCCTCCAGTCCTCCGGCACTGTGGCCATTTGAAGAGACAAGTTTCATATTACCGTTAAGAGATCTCCAATTTCATTTCTCAGTTCCCTAATAACCCTTGGGTGGATGCCATCTGGGCCCGGTGACTTGTTAATCTTCAATTTATCCATTTGTCCTAAAACATCCTCTCTTTTAACCTGTATTTGATTTAATTCTTTAGTCAAGAGGGGCCGTTCAGGCAGCATAATCTGCTCAAGGTCTTCTGTCGTGAAGACAGATGCAAAGAACTCATTTAATTTCTTTGCAATTTCCAAGTCCTCCTTAATCTTCACTTTTCCTCCCTCACCATCAAGAGGGCCAAGTGGTTCTCTGGCAGGTTTTCTACTTCTAACATATTTAAAGAAGCTTTTATTATTACCCTTTATATTGCTAGCCATGCGTTCCTCAAAATCTTTCTTTGCCTCTCTTATCATCTTCTTACATTTCTTTTGCCAGAGTTTGTGTTCTTTTTTATTTTCCTGATTTGGGGAGGATTTCCATTTACAGAAATACCTCTCCTTGCACTTTAGAGCTTCTCTAACTCCATTTGTTAACCATGACGGTGCCCTCTTGGACTTAAATGAGCTCTTCTTTCTTTGTGGTATACACTTGTGCTAGGCCTCTATTAACGTTGTTTTAAACAGGCTCCATACACTCTGAAGAGATTGGATTCTTCCAACCTTCCCCTTCAATTTCTTTCTAACTAGTTTTCTCATCTGAGGGAAGTTTGCCCTTCGAAAATCAAGGGAAATTGCAGCATGGTCACTGTTCCCCAGAGGCTCAGTGACATTCACATCCCTGACCAGGTCCTGAGTATCACTCAGTATTAGATCCAGAGTTACCTGTTCTCAGGTGGGCTCCATGACAAGTTGCTCTAAGGCACAGTCATTCAGCAAGTCGAGAAACCCAGTTTCTCTTTCTTGCCCGGAGCTCGCATTGGCCCAATCAATGTGGGGATAATTGAAGTCCCCCATGATTACTATCCTATCCCTCTTAGCCACCTCCATGATTTCTCTCCTCATTTCAAGGTCCCCCTCAAGTTTTTGATCTGGTGGAAGATAGAATACCCCAACTATCACATCACTCATTGGGCCTGGTAGTTTAACCCACAGTGATTCTATGGTGGAGTCAGACCCTCTGTCAATCTACATTCTGCTGGATTTTACCCCTTCTTTGACATAGATGGCCACTCCCCCTCCAACCCGCCCCTCTCTATCCCTTCTATACAGTTTATAGCCTGGGATTGCTGTATCCCACTGGTTCTCTACATTCCACCCGGTTTCTGTTATGGCTATTATATCTATGTTATCCCTAACTGTCAAATGTTCAAGTTCTCCCATTTTTGGTTGGAGGCTTCGAGCACTGGTGTAGAAGCACCTGTACAGTGGGTCCTGCAACAACAGCTGCTGCTTTGTTATTTCCCCCCCACAGCTATTATTTTCAGTAGACAAACTATCACATTCCATTATTCTCCCAGTGCTAATACCTGCTATGTCATCTCTATGTGATTCTCTACCCTTTCCAACCTCATTCCCTGTGGATGAGGTGTTCTGAACTGGATGCCACTCAGCTCCTGTCGTCTTTCCCCCAGTTATCAGTTTAAAAGCTGCTGTGCAGCCTTTTTGAGATTGAGTGCCAGCACTCTGGTCCCATCATGATTTAAGTGCAACCCATCTCTCCTGAACAGGTTTGGCTTGTCCCAAAATGTTCTCCAGTTCCTGACAAATCTAAAGCCCTCCTCTCGACACCATTGCCTCATCCATGCATTGTGGCTTCTGAGCTCTGCCTGCCTGGCAGGTCCTGCATGAGGAACAGGTAGCACTTCTGAAAATGCTACATTGGAAGTCCGGGACTTCAATCTTCTTCCTAACAACCTGAACTTGGTTTCCAAGACTGACCGCTTGGCCTTCCTGACATCATTGGTACCAACGTGTACCATGACCACTGGCTCCTTCCTGGTTCTCTCTAACAAGCTATCTAGATTTCTCGTGATGTCTGCAACCTTTGCACCTGGCAGGCAAGTGACCATACGGTTATCATGCTCATCACAAATCCATCCCTCTGTATTTCTAATTATAGAATCCCCTAGCAGGAGGAGCTTCTCTCCTGCAGCCTGTTCATCTACATGTACCTGATCCTGTATCTTATCAATTGTGATGAGGGAGAGATCCTCAGGTGGAACCAGTTGTTCCTCTGTGTGTGCCTCATGAGGTGTGATGAGGGAAAGAGCCTCAAATTGATTGTGCAATATGAGACTCTCTGAGCTATCCCTTGGCCTCCTACTCCTTTGAGTCACATTCCTCAACACATCTACCTCCTGAGTTGGGGAAGTGACTTCATCCTCAGAAGTGAGCCCTTTCTCTTCTTGGACCTGGATAGTCTGTTCTGCTCTGTCCAAGAACCACTCAAGCTCCTTAATATGTTGCTGGTTTGATATGCGGGCCTCTAGTTCCTGGACCTTCTCTTCTAATAGTGCAGCCAGCTTGCACTTGCAGCAAGTGTAGCTCTCTGTGCGCTTTGTCATGATGACAAACATGGCACAAGTGTTTCAGGTAATTACAGCTGCTCCCTCAGGCTCCATTTTAATGAGTGCAGTATTCTGGGCCTTTTAAATTTTAGTGTTACTAGCTACTAATCTAGAAATAATAATCTAGTACAAATGTTCCTCCTTTTATGTTAAAATAGGTCTGCTTGGTATCACACACCAGGCTCAAATGCTGAGGCTGAATTTCTCCCCCAGAGGAATACACTTAGTGCAACTCCACCCCCAAGCTGAAGGGAAGGCTTAGTCTGGCCCCACCCCTGCTTCCTAGCTACTAATGGCTCTTTGTATTTAAAGGAGCAGTTAAAGTCAGCAGAGACAGGTAAAACAGCCCTAGTTGAACTGCCCCAACCCAGAAACTTACCAGTGCTGACTTCTTTCTCTTTCTCTGCTCACTTCTTTCTCTTTTGCTTTCTCAGGAGCAGGCCTGCTTGGTATCACAAACCCAGGCTCAAAAGCTATGGAGGTCCCAAGCCATGGAAGGTTTTGTAAACCAAAACCAGGACCTTGAACCTTGTGTGGAGCACAATGGGCAACCAGTGCAGATGGGCCAGAATTGGGGTGATACGATCGTAGCGATGCGCACCAACCACCAATCTGGCCACCGTGTTCTGGACCCGCTGAAGTCTCTGGACAAGGGTCAAGGGCAACCCAGAAAGGGTCAAGGGCAACCTTGCAGAAATCAATCCTCAAGATCACAAGGGCCTGCACGACTGTTCTGAGGGAGGCCTTGTTCAGGTACATACGGATCTGGGCAATCTAACGCAGGTGGAAAAAGGCGGTCCTGCAAACTGCCATCACCTGATGTTCCATGGATAATGCCAGATCCAGGACCACTCCCAGATTCCTGGCCCTGTACACAAGCCAGAGAGTAGCACCACCCAGCTTGGGGAGAGGGCTGCTGTACCCCGCAGAAGGCACCCCGAAGAACAGAGCCTTGGTCTTCTCCGGGTTAAGCTTCATCCTGTTAGTCCTGGTCCATTCCATGACTGCCTCCAGGCACAGATCAAGGGAGCATACCGCCTCCTCTGCAGAGGTGGAAAAGGAGAGATAGAGGTTCATGTCATCGGCATATTGATGACAGCAGACTCTAAATCCCCTGATGACCTTGGCCTGCAGTCTCATATAGATGTTAAACAGCATGGGGGAGATTGCTGACCCCTGGGGCACCCCACAAAAGGGAGCATCCAAGGAGCTGACAGCTCACCCCCCAGCTTCACACACTGGAGTCAGTCACGAAGGAAGGACCAAAGGCAGCTGAGTGCTGAGCCTCCGATCCCCACCTCGGCCAGCCGATCCAGCAGGATACCATGGTTGATGGTATCAAAGGCTGCTGACAAGTCAAGGAGGACCAACAGGGTAGAGCTGTCAGCCTCCCTGAGGAGGTCATCCTGCAGAGTGACCAGGGCGGTCTCGGTCCCACAAAGCGGCCTGAACCCGGACTGGAATGGGTCAAGGACATGATTTTTCCACCAGGAATGACCAAAATGGGTGGTGGCCACACTCTCAATCACCTTGCCCATGAAGGGAACAATGGCAATTGGACGATAGTTGGCCAAATTGTCCGATGCCAGGCCAGATTTCTGTAGTGTGGGCTTCACTACTGTCTCCTTCAGGTGAGAGGGAAAATCCCTTCCCTGAAGGAGGCAGTGGAAATAACCGACGCCCACTCAGGCATGCTTCAAGAAGGGCAAGGGTCAAAAGGGGAGGCCATCAGCTGGCAACAAGCCAAAACCCTGGAGGCTTCTGTTGGAAAAACAGGCCCAAACTCAACCAGATGAGGAGACAGAGGGGGTGTGGCGCTAGGGACACTGGAGGAGAGAGTAGGGCAAATGGAGTCCAGATCGGTACGGATGACCTCAATTTTAGATTGAAAAAAAGGCTGCGAATGGCTCATTAGTGAAATCACTAGGAGGAGGCCTAGGCTGACCAGGATTGGTGAGTTCTCAAACCACCTGGAACAACTCTGCCTGGCAGTTCAAGGCTGTTCTAGCGTCCCTGATCGCATGGACATAGCGCCTGGTCAGCTCCTTAACAGCAGCCCAATTAACTGCCGACTGATCATTTCTCCATCTGCTCTCAAGCTTCCTTCGTTCTTGTTTCATTGCCCTCAGCTCAGCCGTGTACCATGGTGAGGAGTGGGCTCCACAGCGAAGAAGGCGCTTGGGGATGATTTGGTCAACAGCCCTGGTAGCACCCTCATGCCACCTATCCACCAGGGCTCCCAATGGGTTGTCAGCCAGACCGACAAGAAGCTCACCAAAGGCCTCCATGAACCGATCAGGGTCCAGAAGCCCTTGGGGGCAGGCCCCAAAAGGGGCCGATGCTCCCCGCAGGGCGGGGCAGCAATTGACAGGGAAAAGGTTAGCAGATGATGATCTGACCATGACACAGGCTGGGGAATGATGTCCCGAAACCTCTTGCTACCCATACATGGATCTGCAATGCTACTTGTGAATCTTATTTCTAGACATGGGCATGACTTGGCGAAATTCTTGTTTCCGTTTCCGTTTCTCGTTTCCGTTACGTAACGGAAACGGTAACGACAATTACTCCGCCAGAACTCGAACTCGAACCGACTAAAGAAAAATTGGGTCTGATTTGTCGTTGTTGTTCCTGGCATCGCAGCGATCGCGCGATGCCAAGCGGCACAGGAAAAAAGTTTTAAAATAAAAAAACCCCGATTCCCGGCCAAAAAAGCAGGCGAAAATATGCCTGCCTCAGTGAGGGCACCTACCAGAGGTGTGGTTTCTGGGGGTCCCCGGCCTCCCCCATCCCCGTCTGGGCTGCTCTGGTGGGTGCGCATCCAGGCAGCCAGCAAAAAGCCCAGTCGCCAACTCGCCAAGAGCGCGCGGCACAGAAAAAACAGGAAAAAAACTTTAAAAATAAAAAAACCCATTCCCGGGCCAAAAAGCAGGCAAAAAAATGCCTGCCTGAGTGAGGGCACCTACCAGAAGGGTGGTTTCTGGGGGGGTCCCGCCTCCCCCTCCCTCCTGGGCTGCCGGACTCGAGTCGCCAACTCACCATGCCATGCGGTGCAGGGGGGGATCCAAAATGGGGTGACCGCAATATTTATTTTGAAATCACGTGGTCCAAAAACACACCAAAGCACCACAGAAACATGCGAAAATAGCTATTTTTAAACTGCCTGAATTTTTACAGTAGCAGCAGGTTTTTTCTTGATTTTCTTGCTCCTAAAAAACGTCTCCATTGATTTTATTTTATTTTATTTTATTTTATTTTTTTACACCTGCACAATGATGGCCAGGCCATGGGAGTGGACCATGCAAATTTTTGGACCCATTTCATCAATTGCATGGCCACTTGGCCCTGGTTTTGATGTGCCAAAAGACTTCTGGGATGTGCCAGTCGGGTATAAAACCACTAACCCTAGCCCTTGACTCCGAACCCATACGCCAGTAGACTGTCCTTCTTAGTGGGTCAGAGAGGCACCCAGAGGTGCACCCCAGTAACTCACCCTAACCTTACCAGTAACCCTAAGCCTAGCCCTTGCCTTAACCCCTAACCCACCTTAACCAGATCTGTGTACTTGCATTATACTACAGCAAGTACACTTCCCTTCTTAGTGAGTCACAGTGGGCGCCCGTAGTCTTAGTTAGGCATCTCACCTATGACTCTGGGTTCAGTGCCATCCAATAGTCTTCACAGTTACTGAGGCACCTGAAAGAGAGGTGCATCTGCCTGCATACCATTTTGCAGCAGCAATGGTATGCATATCCAATGTGGCTATGCATGCCATTTCCTAGTGGGTGAGAGGAGGCACCCACCCAGAGAGGTGCCTCCAGGAGCCCACTTTCCCTTTATGGTGGGCCAAAGGAGGCACCCACCCCAGAGAGGTGCCTCCAGGAGCCCGCCCCCCAAAAAAAGTAGTACTAACGACAGATGAAAATTTTTGCAAACGAAATGACAAATTTTTGGAAACAGAACCGCCCGAAAAACGGAAACGAGCTGAAAAAAAAATTTTTTCAAGTCACAACAACTCAAAACGTACCCATTTCCTGGTCTGCAATCTCTACTTATTTCTTTTAACTTTTTAACCAATAATAAATTCCAGTTTCTAACTGACTGACATAGACCATATAGTGATTTGTGTCATTTTAACATATTCTTATTTTTCTTTTCAAAACCTGGAATTTGTTTCATATAAAGTTCTTTGTTTATGTCTGCATGTAAATAAGTTGTTTCTACATCAAAATGATGTACATTATAGCCTTTAGCATTTGTTATTGTTAGAACCATTCTTAAAGTTTCACTTTTTACAGTAGGAGAGAATACCTGATCATAATTAACATATTTCTGCTGACTGTATCCCTGTGCTACAAGTCTAACCTATTTTTACTTCATTATTTTCTCCCTTTTTATTTTGTATACCCATCTACATCCTACTGATTTTATTTCAACAGGTAGTTCAGCATAGGAGAATGCTTTATGTTCCTGTAAAGATTTAAATTCTGTTTCCATTACTTTTCTCCATTTATTTTGCTGTACAGGAGGAAGTTGTAACATTTGATAACTATTTGGCTCTGTTGATACATAGTTTTTGTTAGCTATTTTAAATATTTCTGGTGGAACTCCCTTTAATCTGGGAATGTTTCCTTCCTCTCTTTCAGTTTCTTGTCCTTTTATTATCTTAACTGACTCTTGTCCTTGTTCTTCTAAAAATATTGAAAAATGTATTGTATGTCCCAATTTAAAGTATAATTTGATAAGCATATCAAAATTAGATATGGAAGGATACCAAAATGAATTTGCCAAAAGGAAAAGCATTATTAAGTATAATGGTAAAATTATTGCAATTAGCAAACTGGAAAATAACCTTTATGTTATTAATGAAAAAAGGACATTGCAGAATGTTTATACAAATAATCCATAACATAACAGTTGTGTCCATTTGTTACATAGAAGACTTGGACATGCAAGTTTTAGTACTATTAACAAAACTTGTGGAAATGTTATGGATTTAAATATCCAAAAATGTAATGTATTTTTGGATTGTAGTGTTTTCAAAGGAACTAAATCAAAGAAATGCCCCATAGTGAAGAAAAGTTATTGAAAAACAGAAAAACCTTTGCAGTTAGTACATGAATTTTTAGTACAACCATTAAGTCCAACAAAAGGCAAAAATAGGTGGTTGCTGGCATTAAACAATGATTACTCTAGGTACAATTTTGTACATCTACCTAAAATAGCAGTGAGGTGTTTAAAATATTTAAAAACTGGGTAGCTCTAGTAGAGGGGAGATTTAATAACAAGGTCAGATGTGTACAATCTGATAGAGGAGAAGAATTTATTTCAAATGAATTTAGAGCTTAGTTAAAGAAAAAAGGATTTACCAAAAGTTTATTGGAAAATATAGGAACCTGTACTGGTTTCGTTTTGGAACCAGTAGGTTACCACGCTAGCCCTGGTGGTCCTCAGAATTGGCTGATACATGCAGATTTTTTCTCTGTCTCACACAGGGTTAAAATCCAACAAGGAAGCATGTTGTGACATCATCTTTCCTGCTTTGTGCTGCTAGCCAATCTGAGAGGCAGGTGGGATGATGCCTGTCCCTCCACAGCTCCTGATTGGCCAGCATCACAGATCTAGCACAGATGATGTTGCAGCATGCTTCCTCATTGGATTTTAACCCTGGTAACCTACTGGATCCAAAATGAAATGCTCATCCCTAGTTGCTAGCCATTTTTGCAGAGCTGTATGGTGAAGAGAAGGATAAGTGTAGCCACTCAAATAGTCTTTTCCCATTCTGGAGTAAAGCTTAGAGCTGGGTCTTAGTCTGAGCCCTCCTTAATCCCCCAGTACGTGGAATACTAAGGAGAAATCTTGGTCTTTATTAAGGGGTTGCTTTCTCCTTTTACACAAGGGGTGTGGTGGCTCAGCAGGCTAAAGTGCTGAAACTGTCAGCTGCAAAGTCAGGAGCTCAGTGGTTCGAGTCTCAGGTGCCATGCAGCAGAGTGAGTTCCCGCTGTTAACCCCAGCTCCTGCCAACCTAGGGCGCTTTTACACGACCCCTAAGATCTGCTGGTCACATAAATTCGGACCAGAGATCTTAGGGGTTTGTCGCTCTTCGTGCGTCCCCACCCCTCCGCATTTCCTGGCTGCTGGCTGCGTGAAGGAAGGGAGAAAAAAGGGACAAAAGAATGCAGGCTTACCTCCGGTGCCGGTGGACGCCACCCCGTCGTTGTGATTCCTTCTCTTAAAGGGGCGGGAGGCAAAACACAACAGCAAAAAGAAGCAAGGAGAGCCTGGCACATCCACATCAAGATTTTTCACCCTTGGAGAGCAGGTACATGAAAAGTGCACTGGGACGCGCTTAGTTGGGCGTGGTCGCACTTAATTTTCAGTAAACTCCGGAGCTGGTGGGTAAACAATTTTAAGATCCGGAGCTGGGAGCCATTTGTTTAGGGGTCGTGTAAAAAGGCCCCTAGTTCAACAGCACATAAATGCAAGTAGATAAATAGGTACTGAAGTAAAAAGTGTGAAGGTAAACTGTTTCTGTGTGCAGAAATGCATTTGGCCATGTTGGCCAAATGGCCACGGACTTGCACAACACTGGCTCTTTGGCTTGCAAATGGAGATGAGCACTACCCCCAGAGTCAGACATGACTAGCACACATGTACGGGGGGGGGGACCTTTACCTTTACCTTTACCTTTTTCTCCTTTAATACCAGCAGCACAACCACCTTGCTCAAGGCAGAAATACAAATCATAGGATATCTGCCATGTGATTGTCCAAATTTCTCTTGAATGCCTCCAAACTGGAACCCTCACCACTTCATGAGGTCATTGGTTCCATTGTCATACTGCTCTAACAGTTAGAAAGGTTTTTGTCATATTCAGCTGAAATCTGGCTTCCTATAACTTGAGCACAAGATTGCATATCCTGCATTCTGGGATGCTCAAGGATAGAACCTGCCCCTCCTCAGCCTTCTAGGTTTAGGACCTAGATACCTGATGGACCATCTCCTTCCATATGAACCTACCCGGCAATTAAGATCTAGCCAGAGGGCCCTCCTGAAAGAGCCATCCCTCAAGGAGGTGAAAGGGATGGCTTGTAGGAACAGGGCCTTTTCGGCAGCTGCCCCCAGATTGTGGAATGCCCTCCCAAGCGAGACCCGCCTGGTGCCAACATTGATGACATTCTGGCACCAGGTAAAAACATTGCTGTTCCAGAAGTTTTTAAACTGATTATTGTGGGTCCCGCTGGTGATTTTAGTGTTGTATTTTAATATATTGTATTTATTGTATTTAAATGTTTTATTGTTGTAATTTTATTGCAATTTGATGTATTAATTATTTGAATTGTTTACTTTGATTGTGAGCCGCCCAGAGACCTTTGGGTAGTGGGCAGCATACAAGCTATATAAATAAATAAATAAATAAATAAATAAATAAATAAATAAATAAATAAATAAATAAATTTGAAAAATCCTGTCACCCCTCGGTCTTCTTTTCTGAAGGTTAAACATGCCCAGTTATTTCAGTCTTCTCACCTAGAGCTTGGTTTCCACCCCACCCCCCCATCATCCTTGTCGCCGTCCTCTGAACTTGGTCCAATTTGTCAGCACCCTTCTTGAAGTGTGTTGTCCAGAACTGGACACAATACTCAAGTTGAGGCCTAGCCAGTGCTGAAGAGCGGAAAACTGGTACATTACAGGATTTGGAAACTATACTTCTATTAGAGCAAAGGGTGTGTGTGTGTGTGAGCCGTGTGGCCATCACAAAACACAATTGCAAAAATAGGTTACAGGTGATATCTTTATAGGGCACTATAAATAAAACATAAAAATAAAAAATAAAAAAGGAACATTGCAAGCTTTTGAGTGCAGTAGATCACCCTTCTTCAAAGCAGGTCCCAGAAGTTCAGACATGGTAAAAGAGGGGCTTTACCAAGAGTTTACTTTTAAAGTCCTTTGTTAGATGGTGTTCTTAAAGTCCATGGCTACTAGTACAGTTGAAAATAGCATTTGCCTTTTTTTTTTGTAGCCAATCTGTATTTGCCCATCTGTCCAAAGACAATGTCTGCCCCTAAGCTTTTGCTTCCTAATTGCCACTTTATGTTGACTACCTGGGTGAATGATACAATTAGAGAATTTTCAGATGCGTCAGGACTGAGAGGTTGGGAACTGCACTTATCAGTGAATAATGGGCATAATGAAAGGCTCTGAAGAGAAAAGAAAGCTCTTTGCCATTCATTTCTGCAGGGGAGAGAACATGATGTAACCTCTGATCAACCATAACTATATGATATCAGCAATTGCTATATAAATGTAAATCAACGCTTGATTACAGTCATAGGCCATGGAAACACAACGATAAGGCACTTCTCTCATCTTATTCTTGCCACATTTCTTCTTCCCTCTTTCTTTTTTCAAAAAACCCCCATCTGATTGCTGTTTACAGAAATGAAGCATTAATTCTCCAAACCCAACCAGATTTCCCATTCATTCATAAGGGCCTGCTGGCAGGGGCTGTGCCCAGTTCTGCATAGCTTTATCATTGAAATGGCAAGCAAAGAGAACAGCAGCTGTTTTGATCACCTGCTGTTTGTTTCCACACTTGCCAAGGATGTTATCCTAATGCTTTTTGATACAAGCGGTCTTTTTTCTTTTCTTTTTAAATGCTTAAAAGCCCTGCTTGCACGAAGCTGTACTATAGTTCCTTCTAAGGCTCAGGCCTATATTATGCAGTTGTCACATTGCCACATCTCTTATCTAATGGTGGAGCAACTCAGCCTCCTTAAAGTTGAGCAGGCTTTTTCTATCAGGCTTTATGTATCCTTCTGGCAACATAAATTGAGAGAGAGAGAGAGAGAGAGAAGAGAGAAGAGAGAGAGAGAGAGAGAGAGAGAGTTATTTTTTCAGAGGTGGGGAGGGAAAAGAGAAGGTCTTCCTTTCCAATTGTGAGTGATTTCACTTGAACAGAACAGGTAGGGAAAAGAGGCTTTCAGGGGATACCCAGGAAATGGCCTCAATATCCTGTCAAATTATGTGACATTAGCATTTCAAAGCCTCCAAATGCAGAGTTCAGGGCAAGATGGGGAATGCATGGAGAAGCTGCAACCCGTGTGGAATTGTTTATAGTTCATCTGTGAATGAGAGGAGCAGGTTTACTGAGCTTTGGGACTGTGACTGAAATGAAATGTTCTTTGAAGGAACAACAAAGAAACTAAGGCCCATTTAAACACTGTTTAATTGGGCTTAAAACACCACCACCACCACCTAAATCAGGGCTGTCCAAGAGAACAACAAGGTGACCCATTTCATGAAAACTAAAGAAAACAAAACGCCCATTTTTTGTTTTCGTTAAACACATTGCATTGAAGAAATTTATTTTTGTTTTTCATTTCGGGCTTGAAAACAAAAACACCACCACCACCACCTAAATCAGGGCTGTCCAACTTTGAACAGCCCGTGACCTACCTGACCCACCTGAACGTCCCCCGCAGTTGACTTTTAGGTGTGTAAGTGTGCACGCACACAAATTGCACAGGGGGCGGGGTGGGGTGAGGGGTGGGTGTAGAATCCCTTTCCTCCTCTGCTGTCCTGTTGGTGGCAATGTGCCCGTTCCCACCACTGGCATGAACCACCACTGGAGACACCAAGTGGGCCCAGCTCAGCAGTGGGAACAGGTGCACTGCCACTGCCAGGATGGCTGCCACTGCCACCGTGCCCCACCAGAAACACTGAGCTGTCACACACACTGTCGGAGCTGCGCCGACCGTCACCGGAGCAACCAACTGGGCCAAGTTCTGCCCAGGTTCTCTTGCACTTCGCCAGTATGTGAGTAGGGGGAAATTCAAGCCAGTGAGAGCAGGAAGACAAAGAGGGACAGAGGTGGTGCACAGGGACATGACACACAAGGCATTCTTCCCTGCAGTGGGAAAGGAGACAAGGCTCCCCTTGGCAAGGTGCTTGCTCCAGAGCTGCCAGACGGCACTGGGCTCACCGCCACCGCCACCCCTGAGCAGGGCCGGTGCATCCATTAAGGCAAACTAGGCTGTTGCCTAGGGCACCAAAATGGACAGGGGGCACTGGCCAGCCTGCTGCTCCCCCACCCCCCACCGCTGACCACCGCTGGCCATCCCCCCACCGCCTGTCACTGCCCGCCCACCGCCCACCGCCGCCGCCCGCCACCTGGCCCCCCTGCTGCTGCCGCCGCTGCCTGCCCGCCCGCTGCCCTGCCCCCTGCTGCTGCCCCGCCTGCCACTGCCACTGCCCCACCCCTGCCCCCGCCTCTGCCCCCCCACTGCCACCACCCTGCCCCCTGCCCCTTGCCCAGGGTGCAAAAAAACCTAGCACCTGCCCTGCCCCTGAGGCTCCTCTTCTGCACTCTAGCCAGCAGGGTGGCAGGTGAAAAAAGGTGCCATTTGGGTGCTGAGTGACCAGTTGTAGGTGAGTGACCGGTGGGGCACAGCACTTCCTCGATGCGCCAGCAGGGACTCATTCCATCGTTCCATCACCACATTGCTTTCTAGCCCCAGGCAGCCTCCAGAAATAAAGTTTGTGTCACCCACACAGCACCGCCTCCAGCTCCGTGCCTGCAACACCACCGCCTCCGTGCCCCCTCCTCTGGCACTTCCTTGTTGATGGCTGGGCAGGGCAAGACAAGGCAAGCGATTGGCCGGTGTTTTAGGCTTCGCTTTTTCCTCAGTGGTTTTTTTCTCATCTATGGAAACTGCTATCCTGGAGTGTTGACAGCAGACCAGTCGAACAAGTTAAAACATTCAAATATTTAGGTATAAATTTCCACCACCGATTAGAATGGAATTTTCATAGAGACTCATCAAACTCCATCTGAATGCAGTATCCCGTTTTCATTACCAAACTCCATCTGAAGACCTTGAGTCATCTTCTGTTTTCAATTTGGATCAAGGCAGCTTCCACAAAAGTAGACCTAGTAATTGCCTCCTTTTAAGCCAAATTCAAGGTTCTTCACAATCAAACTTTCAACCATGATCCTTGAGTTGGGCATTCACTTACCTTCCACTCTGGCATGGTCTTGGGCCATCAAATACTGTCAAGATATGTAAAAGTTGATAAAATATATGTTATGTATATTTAACAGATAGTAGAAAGAGAGTTGTAAAATGGAGGCAGTTAGATTCTGCAGTCTCATGATGTTTTGTAAGGTAATCACAGGCATGTTATGATGAAGCACAGGTGGAAGAATTTATAACATCATGGTTGCATCAGATTGCATCAGATTGTAATTAGTGATGACTCAAAACTTTCAACCTGTCTATGGTGAGAGACATGATCCTGTGTATATAATTTTGATGTATATATGAATATATGAGTTTTTACATTCATTGTCTTCCATTAACCTTCCATATCAATACTGACATTTTATCTGCACGCATGGCTCTGTGTCAAACACATTTAAATATTATATTTTTGCTTAAATCTTGATAAATACTGGTTAGCCCTCCATTATAATTCCTCCCCTGGTTCCTTACTTTTCGACCTTTTAAAGGATCCCTTTACTTCCACCTGGGATTCCCTCTTTATAAACAAACTCCACAACTTAGGCTTTACTCTTGATTATTTTGCCAACTTTGACTTTAAAAGAGCTTACAATTAAGGCAAAATTATTTGAAGAAGAAACTGAAGTACTTTCCTCCAATCTAAATTGGACCTGTTCTCCACGTTTCTTTAACTTATCCCCTGTCTTTGGCCATGATCTCTGTTATTTCCGCAAGCTAATTAATCCAAATAAGAGACGTGCTTTCATGTTGGCCAGACTCAATATTTCCCCCCCTCAGTACTCTCAGGAAGATACTTGGGTATACCATCGTCCCAGAGGCTTTGTAAATTTTGCCATCTTGAATCGGACGCAGTCCCTCATATACTGTGCCGTTGCTCTGCCCATACTAGATTACGCAAAGAGTTTTTAGACCCAATTATGTCTATGTTCCCTGGCCCCCCAGAGGAACACACAAGCTTTTTACTTCGTGACAATTCTGATTGGGTCACCTTACAAGTTGCAGATTTTCTAGTAGCTGTTATTAATAAGAAATGAGAGTGTATCCCCTTTTTGGCCTTTTACCTATTGTTTTACTTGACAATGTTTTACCATCACTGTTTTGGTTGTGTTCTATTTTCTTTGTTTTAATGCCAATAAAGGTGTATGTATGTATATATGTATGCAAGGCAAGCGATTGGCCGGCTTTTTAGGCTTCGCTTTTTCCTCAGTGGGAAGTATTCCTCCCACCCACGGTGAGGCTGGCTTGCCAAAGATGGAGCGAAGCCTCCTCCCGGGCATTCGCTTTCCCCAACCCAGCTCTCTGCACTGACTTTTTGGCCAAAAGCCCAATGATTGGTTGCTGTCTTCCAATGGGGAGCCTTGGTCCCCCCCCCAATACCAGGACCTGGCAGGCAACTTCTGATGGTGCAGTGGGCGACTGGTCACCCATGGTCGACATGTTGGTCACACATAATCAAAGCAATATTCTGTCTCTCTCTCTGCTCCAGAGCAATTAGGCCTGGAAAATAAAGGGATATATGGCTTATGGATTATGTGGAAATATATGTGATTGCTGCACTTTGTTTATATGATTCCCCCTGCAATTCACTGGTTGCTACCATCCCCATGGCTGACACTGTGGCCATCCTCCCTCTCTCCTCCCATTTTCTCTTGCCTTGTGGGGATTTCCTCTGCAAAGGTGGAAACAAAACAATCATGAAAAGAAAAAGCAGGTGGGATTTGGAGGAACCCCGTGAAACCGAGGCCAATGTATTTTGCACGTCCCTGAGCATTGTGCAATGCATTGACTGCTTCAAAGAACAGTCAGTCAAATGGAACGAGGAAGGCAAAGCTCTCCATGAATTCAATTGATTTTGCATGCTTAGCTTTTGCATCTCACATGGGAAAAGAAGCTAGGCAATGGGGCAATTCATTGCAGTGATGGTCCCATGTCTTCTTTAATACTCCTTTCAGCAGCCTCATCCTGGAAAAAATATGCCCCTCATCTAGAGCTGCCTGCATTCTTAAGCATAAATGTTTATGTTCTTTTGAAGTTTTATATAGTTAATAAAACCCTCGTGTTGTATTAGTGAATAGATTTCAAGAGATACAGGATTAGTGAGCAGGCAAATATTTCTTGATAACATGACTTGATCAGGATCATTTTGTTATCGTGAGTGAGTCCATTAAAGCTTATGTATGTGACAAAATGTCTTCAGCCATGCCAGTCCTTTCGTAGCGCAGTAGGACCTTCTTATCCATGGGATTCACTTATTCATTGTCTGAAAATATTAAAAATTGTAAAATATTAGAAGAAAAATCTTATAAATATCTATATTTCTAAAGGCAAAATTACCAGAACTGGTTGCTAGAGAGAGCTAGAGATCATGCTATGTATTGCATTCAAGGGCTGCGGCAGCATTCACTGCCTGCAGAAGGATGAAAGAGCAGAGTTGGGTATCTTCTGGCATATTGGTGACACAAAACTCCAAATATCTGGATGACATTGTTCAACTGCCTTATATAGGTGTTAAATAACATTGGGGAGATGATTGAATCATGAGGAACTCCACAATTGAGAGTCCAAGCGGTGGAAACCTTCTCCTTGAGTTGCTCTCTCTGGAGACCATCCTTCAGGAAGGACCAGAACCAGGAGAGAGCCAGGCTCTTCTCAAGAAGAATCAGTGGTCAATAGCCCACTGAGAGAATGAGGAGGACCAGCAGGGATGTGTTCTCTCAGAATTTCATCTTGCAGAGGGACCAGTGCTGTCTCTGTGCCATGCCAAAGCCCAGACTTTGACTGGAATGGGTTGAGGGAATCCATGTCTGCCAAGAGGGCCTGAAGCTGACTGGCCACCACCCTCTCCATTAACATTGGTGGTGGTGGGTCGTCTGCCACCACATTGGGTGGCTTTTGGGTGGGCCTAATGAGCTCAGGGAACCCAGCCCTCGAGAAAAGACAGAGAGCTAATTAAAGTGGCACGTTCCATTGTTATCAGCCAGGCAGCTTTTAAAAGACAGGCTGGGCAAGAGTCTAGAGAGGATGTGGCAGCTTTACAGCATTCAAGCACCTTGTCAAGTGTTGTATAGCTGTCAACTCTCCCGATTTGGCCGGATAAACCCTGTATTTCATTCCCTTTCATGTTTTTCCCCCAGCTCCCTGATATTCATGGAAATGTCTTGAATTCCCCGTACTCCTCTGCCCTGAGAGAGAGCAGCCCTTCACCCAAGCATGGTGCTGGCCTTCCCTACTCCCCTACTGGGCCAGGCAGAGAAGGGTTAAGTGGGCAGCTCTCCCACTTGCTGGGGAGGCAGAGCTGGTCTTGGTGGGGGTGGGTGGGGGTGTTGGGGTGGTGCAGGAAGGAGATGCAGCAGGCGGGAGGTGGAATGGAAAGGGGGATGAAGCTTCTGACGCTGAGATGCTGCCTTGCCTGCATGGCTCTCCCGCGTCTCCTCCATGGACAAGAAGAAGGCACGCCCACCCAACAGTGCTCCTGGCTCAGGCAGCTGTGGCTCGGCAGGATGGCAGGGGCAAAGCAAGCTGTGTGTGTGTGTGCATGCACATGTGTGTGTGGGGTGTGTGTGTTTGTGTTTGCCTGTGCGCACTCACTGCTCCTCTCTCCTCCCATCCCAGCTAGCAGTAGAAAAATGTTGACAGGTATGCTGTTGTTGACTTCACAGCCTTCAGAATCCACCCACCTCTTTTTTCAGTCTTCATTTCACTCTGGAGCAAGTCTTTTGTAATGCTGGGGGGCTGAATTGGGTCCTTCAAGAACAAACCTATCCCAAATACTCTGCAGGGCAGGAAGGATTGCTCACAATAGGAAGCTGCTGCAACCCAAAAACTCTACCCACCCTCTGCAGCATCTGTGAGGATTGCAGGTGAGCTCAAAGTAGACAGAGACACTTGATTGGCATAGCTGATAATGCCATCCTGCCTGCTATTCATACCATCCCTGTGCTCTGCCTCTTGGGAGTCCTAGTTCCACTGTAATGCTGTCATTATTGGGAAAGGATTGACCAAGGTAGTATTTTACTTTTGTTGATGATTTAGTCCATTACTTCACATCCATTTTGTCACTCTAGAAAGTGCGCTGATTTGCGGAATAAAAAATTGTTCCCCCACGTCCATCACACTTCAAGAAAAATAAAGTACGATCATGTCCCCCCAAAGTGCAACTCAGCACACTAAAGTTGTACCTGGTCTAGGGGTAGTGTTTTTCTTGATGCTCTTCTGATGTGGTTTTTATACTGGTACAAGGCACAGTGGGGTAACGTTTGTTCTGCATCTTTTCCATTTTCATCCCCTTTTGGCAGAACAACAAAACAAGAATGCACTTTGATGCAGCATTACCCTGTGAGGTCACATATGTTCCATAACAATAAAGTGTGACCTTGGGGACACAGGAAGAGCAACACCACCACGTGACCGCAACAAATTTTATTACACAGTATAATTTCTTGCGGTACAAAATGGACATGAACTAATGGCCTTAGACCCTTCCACAGGAACAAAACAGGTGGATGCAGTTCTTCATCTTCACATATTATTTTCTCTTTTGAAATTACCCATATATACTCGAGTATAAGCCATCCCAAGAATAAACCAAGGGCCTAGTTTTACCCCCCAAAACTGGGAAAACTTATTGACTCAAGTACAAGCCAAGGGTGTTTTTCTAGTTATGCTCAAGAATATATGGTATCCAGTCAAGCTCTAAAGGGGCTGGGGGCTGTAATTGGCAATGTGTGCTGGGAGTGTGGAGGCAATAAGGGAGTTAATTCTTTAGAGAAAGCTCCCTAATTGCCTCCACAGTCCCTGCACAGTTGCCAATACTACCCTCAGCCCCTTTAGAGCTTCACAACTAAGTCCCTTTACCCCCCAAATGTTTCCAAATTTCAGGGGGTTCCCTAAAATCGCTTTCCGAAGGTACCCCTGCTACTTTGGAATCCCAAGGTAAGTAAATTTTGATTGCATATTTTAAAAATATTATTCAAGTCTGTATTTTAAAAAAAAAAACATGTACTCAAAAATTACTTACATTGGGGACAGCAAAGTAGCAGGGGTACCCACAGAAAGTGATTTTAGGCAATCACCTGAAATTTAGAAACATTTTGGGGGGTAAGGGGGCTGAGTTATGAAGCTCCAAAGAGGGTGCCCCTAAACCTTCTCATTGGAATCATATGGGAAGTGGAGGCCCTGCTTTCACTCCCCCGATCAGGACTTGCCCTTCACTGCCCTCCCGAAGCTGTCTGAGCACCTAATTTTACCCCCAAAACTGGGAAAACTTATTGACTCGAGTATAAGCTGAGGGCATTTTATTCAGCCAAAAATAAGGGCTGAAAAACTAGGCTTATATTTGAGTGTATACAGTATTTATATCCTTTAAAAAGACAAGGTGGTTGACAAAATGGGAAATAGTAAAAAAAAAAAGCAACCATATAATAATACACTAAAAAGCATCTTTATTATAAGAAAAAAGTAAGCAGTTGAAACTAGAGATGGGTGAAGCACAAAGTGCCACTGACCAGCTGATACCAATCACCCTCCCCCCCTTGCTTCTTGGACTACTCACCGGGCTCCACATGCCACCAGGGCCCTTTCCTTGCATTGGCAGTGCATCGACTGGCTCTGCATGCCTCCACGCATAGCCAACCCCTCCACTGGGGAGGCAGGTGGAAGAGTCTCCATAACCAACCCATGAGTGGTCAGCTGCGTTCAGAAGCAGGAAGATGTGGATGGGGCACCAGCAAAAATTGGCACACCTCCTCAATATGTACGAAGCAAGAAGCATGAAGCACCCATCTCTAGTTATAACCAACCAAGAAGAGTTCACTAAATGCTGCTACAATCTTAAAGACTACTTTTAAAAGCTCATTATATTTTGTCCAAAATGAAATTTGATATTCCTTTGGGTTCATTTAGTTGAAGTATTTGTAAGTAGAGATGGGCATGAAATGAAATTTTAGTTCGTTTCATTGTTTGTTATTCATATTGTTACATAACGAAATGAATAATGAACCTCAGAGTGGATTTAGAACGAAATGAACAAAAATGGTTTGCTTTGTTAAATGTCTCCTACCTGGTGCTGGTCCTTCCTGAAGGCCTGGTCTTCCTGGCTGCAGTGAGGGGGCACCCAGAAAAAAAAGCTGACTGGCCGTGCTACAGCTGGTAGGTGGCTATGGTCGGCAGTAAAATAAATAAATAAAAAAATGAAAATGAAAATAAAAATAAAAATAAAAAAATAAAATAAAATAAAATAAAAGATCCAGGGTGCAGGCCCCGGTACCGGCCCGTGAGCACCGGACCCAGCCTACAGGCTGGCAAAAAAAACCAAACAAACCAAAAACAAAAACAAAAACAAACAACCCCCCGATCCAGCCTGCGGGTCCAGTACCGGCCTGTGAGCACCGGACCCAGCCCGCCGCCAGCAAAAGTTAAAAAAAAAGCTGACTGGCCTGCACTACAGCTGTAGTGCGGGCCATGTGGTTGGCAGCAAAAACAAAAACAAAAACAAAAAACCACGATAAAAATAAAATAAAAATAAATCAATAAAAATAAAAAATAAAAAGGAGCATCGACCTGGCTCCAGGTGTGGCCAGGTTGCTGCCCTAAAAGATAGATAGATAGATAGATAGATAGATAGATAGATAGATAGATAGATAGATAGATAGATAGATAGATAGAAAACCAGTGCCGACCCGGCCCCAGGGGCCGCGCAGTCGGCGCTTCAAAAACAAAATAAAACCAACCCCCCCTTGAGGCGCTAGCCCCAAGCCAGTGCCTCTCAGCTGAGAGGTGCTGCCCCAAGCTAGTGCCTCAAAAAGCCCCTACCACAGGGGCCAGGATCGCCCCCGCTGCCGCCGCCACCACTTGGTAAGGATGATGTGTGAAGACTTGGGAACTCGAAGGCAAACCTCTGGAACAAGTTAGAACTTATAGATACCCGGGCTTTCTTCTTCACTACTGACTTAACTGGGCATTTCACCGGAACTCCACATTAGCCATCTCAAAGAACCAATTGCTTGCAATCTCCAGATTCCACTATCATTCAGGGAATCAGTACATGCCAGCCGCAATCCAGGTTTTTAAAGCAAAAATAACCAATCAGCTTCTTTATGGAGCTCCAGTTTGGATCAAGGCTGCTAATTTTGAGGTGGATCAAATTGCAGCTATTTTTCTGCATCGAATTTTGGGTCTTCTGAATACGATCAGTTTATCAACAATATGTGACGAACTTGGACTACATTTTCCATCAACAGTAGCCTGGACGGCTACGGTTAAGTACTGGTTGCGTCTCCACTTTCATACACGCCCCAATTCTTTGTTAAATGATTTACTGAGAGATGTTTACACTTCAAAATGGCATCAGAATATCACCACCAAAATAGCATCCATGGGAATAGACTTAGAATCCTTATCAGTCTGTAGTGAAAAGTATTTATATAATGTTATTCGCCAAAGAATTTGGGATATTGAAAGACAAACTATCATTGAGGGAAGTAATTCTATTTGCTCCCCTTTAAATCATGGTCTACTTTGTAGTTTTGAGCAGGGAGCTAATTATTTTAGAAATCTGTTAGATCCACAGGAGCGTCGAGCCTTTATGTTGGCCAGACTAAATATTTTTCCTTTTGCTGTGTCTTCTGGCAGATATTGTAGAATTCCTTATAAGAGTAGGTGGTTCTGCCGGTTAGAACCTGATTCGATCTTCCATATCCTAATAAGTTGTCCGGCACATCATACCATCCGACGACAATTTCTTGGAGCCTTCATTTCTAAAATCCCTCCAGTACCAGAGATTATTACTACACATCTTTTGGCAGATAAAAATCCTCTCTTGACAGATTCAGTGGCTAAATATTTATTACTTGTCTATCAGAAAAAACACCCCGCCTCCCAGGTCAGACCCATTTTAAGTGAAGAGTAATTTTAGACAGCTTCCTTTATATTTATATTGATCCACCAAGTATATCTGTACTTTTGCAAATATATTTTATGCCAATAAAGGTGAATTGAATTGAATTGAAAATGTGTGAAGATGATGAGGATGATGTGGATGATGAGGACGAGGATGCTGCCAGTCCAGTTTGTGCAGTTGTTGTCAACGTCTGTGTTTTTATTATTATTTTTGAATGCTTTTCCCCACCCGCACGCTGTCAAATTAATTAAATCGCACAAAGAGGGGGAAATGAATAACAAACAAAATGAACCAACGAAATGAATATTTGAAAAAATCATTAAAAATGAAACAAAACGAACCAAACCCTAAAATGAACCGAATGAAAAGAATGGCCATTTTTTCGGTTCATGCCCATCTCTATTTGTAAGTATCCTGGGGGAAAGCATTTTGAAACAGTCATGAATCTACTTCGCAATGTGGTGAATTGATCACAACACACAGTACCTCAAACTGTAGAACAGCTTAACAGTAGAGAAGGGTGCAAATATGATCTCTAGTCACAGCTTTATAGCAGCCATTTTCAAACTTTTTTGGGGGGGCTGTAGGGCATTTGGGAACTCTCCTTAAGTTCCAGGGCCCCCTGTCAAACAAGGATACAACATGAGCAGATATCTGGAGGTTGAGTCATGGCAGCTGGACTTCTTTTTCTTGAGAGATAGAAACATTTCACTGCTCATCCAAACAGCTTCATCAGTCTGAAGAAAGCTAGTTTTGAGTCCTCCATCTTATGTCCTCCATGGAGGACATGCAACTAGCTTTCTTCAAACTGATGAAGTTGCTTGAATGAGCTGTAAAACATTTCTATCTCTCAAGAAAAAGAAGTCCAGTTGCCATAACTCAACTTCCAGTTAAACTCATCTGGATGACTGAGAATCTTCACAGACAACATGAGCAGATATGTTTCAAAATGTCTCCTAATTTTCAGTGTGTGCTCCCTTAAAATGTGCCAGCCTCCCCACCCCCAGGGGGCCATGTGGTCTGGGCTGAAAATGGCTGTTTTTGAGGCTATATCCCTCAGCTGCCAATGTGTTAATATTTCAAATGGAAATTGGTTGTGACGGACAAGATTCATCTGTCAGAGAAACAAACCACCCAAGGCCACACTGGAAACACAGTGAAGACAAAAATTCCCAGCCTCTAGCTTCATGGCCAGGTATACCTGGCTATTCAGTGATCCTGCAGGATCCCCTTGGAATTAGAGATGGGAAAAGAATGAACATTTTTTCATTTCTGTTACCGTTTGTCATTTCTGTTATGCAACGAAATGACAAACAAAAATTGTGATGAAAATGCAACGAAATGAACAGAACCACGAAAATTGTGGTCGTTACGTTTTGTTTCCGTTAATGGTGACGCGCAATGAAATGAGCTGTTTTAAATGTTAAAAAACGCCCTGGACATCCGTAAAAATGCAGCAATAATTATTTATATTGTCTGATAATACCTACCAGGGGGGGTGTTGGGGTCCTTAAAACATTTGTTTTTGTCTTTTCCCATCACAATGTATTTTTTTTTTTCCCTTTAAAATGGATGTCGCACCAGCCACAAAATGGAGGCAAGCCATGTGATGGGATCATGTTCAACCAATAGCATGCCCAGGTTGCAGACTGGGCAGGCAGGTCTGGCAGCCACAGAGGGCATAAAAAGCTCTGACAGCCCCCGTCCTCCTTGCAGTCTCTGGTGGGAGTTAGAGTGGGATTGCTGTCTCTGAGACTCTAGCTTCAGTCCTGCAGCCTCCCTGTGTGTGTGCGTGCTGCATACCTCTCAGTGAGTACCCTCCCCTGCCCCGCAGTGCAGTCACTCTGTGGCTGCCTTGAACCCTGGGCAATGCCTGCCGCTGCCTTTGCAGCCTCCCTGCATACCTAGTCTATACTGTGTCTCTGCAGCATCCATTTTTTAGTGTTTTCCCTCTGGTCTGGGGCGTTGGGGGATGTCTGCACATGGAAATGCTTTAAAAATCGCCCAAAAAGCGGGTAGAAACAACAAACGAAAAAACGAAAAACGGTAATGAATTTTTTCCAAAAATTCACAACAAATGGAAACGAACCGAAACAGACCTCTCAACAACAAATGAAAAACCGAAACACCATTTTTTGTTTTGTGCCCATCTATTCTTGGAATTGCTAAATTTCTCAAGGGCACTGAAGGTCTTTTATTTTTATACAATCCTAAAGACCCCCCTCTCTTCACTTTCCCGGTGGCTGGAACGTCACTGGTACTCTTCCATGGTTTGGGAGAAATAGCAGGTTGGTGGAAGTTGAATGGCTGGATGTATCACATAGAAGAGTGGGGTGGACGTGACTTGCTACACGTTGTTTGAAGGACTGGGATAATAAAAACACTGCCCTTACTTCAGTTGCAACTTCACAACATAGCTCCAGGCCTCAACTAAGCAACTACCTGGCATTTTTTCTCCATCTTGCCAAGAAACTTTGCATCTAAGAACTAATTCCTGACATTTCCATCTTTGTCATGTCTGAACTTTTGGTGCAGCTCTGAGGAAGAGGGTGTTGCCCTTGAAATATTAGCAAATGTTTTGTTATTTTACTAGTAGCCTAAAAGGTATTTGGTTTTCGTGATGCCTACACAGCTCCCCAACTTGTTTTGCTTCAATAGAAGAATGGGGTAAACAAGAGGTTCTTTTCCATCTTAGGTTTCAATCTGAGAGAAAATAAGAGTTATCGGGCTTTTAATGCTCCTCCTTTGTGGTAAGAATTATTACTCCCCTTACCTGCTCCTCCACCCCCAAACCCCCTCATTTTTGCATCCAGTTATGGCAAGTCATACGGGCATCAGTCCTCGAAAAATCTGGTTTAAGAACATCCAGATATGAAAAGTGGGGTCTTATTGCCTGCCATTATTAAGTCAGGTTGCAGAATGTACTTTTGAAGGATGATGGGGGCAGGAGGTAGATGATGACTTTTCTTACCTGTCTTGATTCACTCATGTGCTGGATTTTTTAAAGCTCAGCTGTGCTTGGAAGCTCCAGTGACTCAGTCTGCATTCAGAGATGACCCATCATGAACACTATAAGTTATTAAATTCAAACACTATCTGCTATGGAGTATCAACAAAGAAGAGGCCATGCACAATATATACCTTATTAACATACTCTCGAGAGTGGGAGGGTGTAAACTGTTCTTTGCTTCAAGAGCAGAAGGCAGCTGTCTCACAATATGAAATGCAAATGTCAATGTAATACTGTAGTTCATTTACCATACACTATACAGCAGCTTAGATGGTTACTTCATGTCCCTCTCATCGTGGTTCGTGGTCCCACTTGGGACTGGTTGTTACTCCACATCCATTGCATGATGGCGGAATTTCATCCCGACCACACCCCCTAAACTGAGATTTAAGCGTGAAGAGCCATACTTCTCCCTGACCTCAGGAATTCTCTTGTCTCAGTTCCTGTTTTGAGACAAGTGCCCATGAAGTAAGTCTCATCACGCAACATGCACATTCTCCATCTAGTGGCAGGAGTGCAAAGTTGCATTCTCCAGTACAATCCCAATGGTGTGAACGATACATCGCAGAGAGGGAAGAAGGCATAAAACCTTGAACTTTGCTGCTTAACGCATGAAAGGCAAACTTACAGAGAATCGAAATATTGAAAAACGGAAGGTCAGACCAAAAAAGGGGGAATGAAGGCAGGGAAGTACAGTTGTTGTCACGAAACAAGGACGTGAAGTAACAGTCGTCACGATACCATCAATCACACCCGTGGGTAAACAGAAACAGGGACAGAACTGGTACAAGACCACATGACCGCAAACGACCTTATTACGAAACGAACATAATCTTGGAACAAGGAAGGACGTAAAGTAACCATCTTAGTTGATCTAAATCTCCAGTTTTTAAGGAAATTATTTTATAGGATACACTAAAATTATACTATACTACGAAGGGCCAATGGAAACTAGGACTGGATGGATAAAGCCAATTATTTTCTTTAATATGGATCATTCTTCATTCATTCATTCTTTCTTTCTTTCTTTCTTTCTTTCTTTCTTTCTTTCTTTCTTTCTTTCTTTCTTTCTTTCTTTCTTTCTTTCTTTCTTTCTTTCTTTCTTTCCTTTCTTCCTCTCTACCTAAGTACCTAATTAATTATGGAAAGAAAACCGGGTTAGGCACTTAATTAACCATAATTTATTAAGTTTCTGCTAGAGATGGGGATGAATTTTAAAAATGAATTGCAATATTCAATAATCAGTATTTGTCCCTTCATATTTGTATGGTCTTGATACCCCAATGATTACAAAAGCATGACTATTTCCCCATTTATTCCTCTTCATTTTTTAAACAACAGCCTTGGTTTGTCTGTTTGTCAGTTCATGGGTGGGTGATTTGCGGTTTGTCTACTATTTTGGCAGTTCTTCCCTTCTAATTTTAACTCCTCTTTTCTCACTGTAGACTCTACAGTGTAGAGGGATTCCAGAGAAGCTATTTACACATTGATTACAAAAAGAAGAAATCTACTGTGTACACAAAGATGGGGGGGGTGAGAGAAAAAAAGAAAACAACAAATTATTATAGGCATCCGCACAAATATGCATATACAAATGTGTCTGAATAGATTCACATTTGGAAAACATTGGCAGAAACAGAAATATATAATATGCTAATGGGGAAGATTGTTCAGTGCCCTTGTTTGATTTGCTGACTAGATATTGTTGATAGGAACTCAGGGCCCCTGATCTCCTATTTTCTTTTGTGTTGTATCTTTAAACCAAGCTTTGTTCAGACAACTGCCATGAAAGTGAGAACCGCCCTTTGACCAACCTTCCAGCAGAGTGTACAGGGCCACTCTAAGCAGGATAAAGCCAATAGGCATCAATCAACATTTCAATAAACATTGCTTCAGCCTTTTTCCTTAAGGCAAATATATTCTAGAATCTGGAAACTGGTCAACTGGATTCTTGTAGGGTCACAATGTTTCACTACTCATCCAGGTAGCTTTGTTAGTTTGAGAAAGTTGGTGCAAGGCTTCCAATTTATAACTGGGAGTTGAGTCATGGCTACTGGACTTCTTTTTTGAGAGATAGAAACGTTTCGCTGTTCATCCAAACAGCTTCATTGGTCTGTTTGGATGAACAGCGAAACGTTTCTATCTCTCAAAAAAGAAGTCCAGTAGCCATGACTCAACTCCCAGTTAAATGAACCTGGATGACTGAGAATCTTCACAGACTTCCAATTTATAGTTCACCTTGATTTCACCCCATCCTGGTTAGAATAGGCTTGTTAGGTGGACAGTTGCCGGTGTGGACTCATTAGGTGGACCATGGCCTTAGTAGGCTTGTTAGATGTCCAATGGTCTAGGGTGCATGAAAGTCCCACCTATGCAACCCTTCCAAACACCCTTTAAGTATGGGTCATTAGCTGTGGCCTTCCTGGTGGAGGTGTGAAGTGGTTCTGATTTAGCTGGCAATCTTAATATGCTGCTCTTTCATTGATTCTATCAACAATATCAAGACAGCAGATCGAACAAAGGTACAGAACAGCCTTCCACACTAGTATACGATACATTGCAGTTTTTGCCAATGTTTTCCAAATTGACCTATTCATACAAATTTTCATATGCATAGTTGTGCAGATTCCCCATAATAATTTCATTTGTTTTCTTAATGGGTGTTAAGAAGGGTTGCAGAGGCCACTGTCGCCTTTGGCATTAAACATATACACTAATCCCTTGCTTATCATGGGGGTTAGGGACCCGACCCATCCTGTGATAAAGGAAAATCCCCAATATGTGGATGCTGGGTCAGGTCGGGACTAGGGGGCTGTCTGGGGCCTCCTAAAACATTTACCTTAGGCCTGGTGCTGCCCCAAGTGGGCCCAGAAGTGGTTTCGGTCAATCCTGAAGGCACTTCCAGTTTTTTGGAAGCCACTTCCAGTTTGCCAGAAGCCACTTCTGGTTCCTCTGACAGGCCCAAGAAGCCCATCGGAGGCCCACTCGGGGCAGTGCCAGGCTTGTGGTAAGTGCAGGAGGCCTCAAACAGGCTCACACAGCTTGCCCCAGGGGGTCTTGCCTTCATATACTGCAGTCCCATGACATACTGGGACCGCAGTATACGAACTGCGAAATGGCGGGGGATTACTGAATCCCCATGAATAGCCAAAGGATCCTGGACAAAGAGCCTTGTGGCACATTAAAAACTAACAAATTCATGATAGCAAATGCTCATCTATGATGACTATTAGAGATGGGCACAAAACGAGCAATTTTTTGTTTTCATTTTCATTTTTTCATTTTGTTACGTAACGAAACAAAAAACAAATTTTGTCTCCAAAATGAAACAAACCGAACCGAAACAACAGAAATTTTGTCATGCGTTTCGTTTTCATTGCGGCAAATACATTGAACTGTAATGAATGCTAACGAAACAGCAATTTTTTGTTTTCTTTTCATTTTTCGTTTCATTATGTAACGAAACGAAAATGAAATATTTTGCAAAAAATTAATGAAAAATGAAAACGAACCGAAACGGACCCCCTAAACGACAAACGACAAACGAAACACCATTTTTTTGAGTCGTGCCCATCTCTAATGACTATGTTAAGTTTTTTAGCTTGAGGGACATTGCAGCAGGCTTTATTGGAGGGATGTCTGCATTGTCTAAAACTTGGCTTGTTTTGCTTCAAGGGGCTAATCAGGTGTCACCCTTGGGAGCAGTATTTTTTTTAATTATTAAATTATTGAATTATTCAGGCTAGATTGTTCCACTACTCTTTTCCTCATCTTAACAAGTGTTGCAGTTGAAGGTTTTCTTTCAGTAAAACCATCTTGGGGCCAGAGATACTGGGAGTGCCTCCTAATGCTGATACAGGAAATCTGCTGAAATGTTTTTCATCCTTCTTGTCTCAATGATGAGTCACATGACATTTCAGGGCTTGAGGAGGCTTGTTTATAAGTCATGGAAATTTTGTTTTTGTGCTATTTATATTTTGCAGGGCTTGAGGAGGCTTGTTTATAAGTCATGGAAATTTTGTTTTTGTGCTATTTAAGAGAGAGCATCACTGTCTACAGTAGTATTCAGCCTCCAATTTGACATGAAGCCAATAATTCCCAGCTTGATGCCTTCTTATTTATTTCTTTACTTAAAATGTTTTTACCTTTAAAGACATCCGTTTTGGAACACCTCATTCCCATGGAACGATCACAGGGCCATTGCAAAGTGCATGAAGTAAAAACAGTACAATAAAAATATCAATAAAATAGCAATACAAATAGATAAAAAGGGGCCTGAGGGTACAGAAACCTAGATGTCAATTTGACTATTAGAAGTAGTTAAAACAACTTTCATTTTAATAAGTAAAGAACAGAACCTTGCCATTCGAAACGTAACAAATTTATCTCTATCACAGAGTAAGATTTTGAGCTTTTCTTCGTCAGCTCTACCAGGATATTTTTCGAAGATGAATTTCAAAAGTCTTTCATGATGGATTCCAAATATTGGGCAATACAGCACAACATGTACCAAGTTCTCGATGGATTTATTATCACAAGAGCAGACTCTCTTATGGTATGGGGATTGTGTATAACGGCCCTTTAGATTGGCAAGTGGTAGCCTATCAAAACGAGCCCGAGTAAATGCTTTTCTATGTTCAAAGTTCGTTAAATCAGCAAAATAAGATGGGCGATTTAGAGGCTTAGGTGTAATGTTCTTATAAAAAAAGGGCTGTTTTTAGAGTGCTAAGCGAACCTATATCTGTTTGAACACAGAGGTCAGATAATCTTTGCTTTAGTAAGTGTTTAGCTGCTGTCAATCCAAGGTGTCTCACAGGCTCTTGGGAAGAACCAAGTTTGGCTACTAGATTCAGTACAAAAAATTTCCATGATCCAGAGTTCATCTCCCCATAGGATGATGTTAAAAATTCAGAGCGGGTAATAAACAAGATTTTCAGCCAATAATTAATTATTGGGAGAATAATGGGATGTGGTAGTTTGTCTACTGGAATTAAAAGCTGGGGAGGGGGGAGAAAAAAAGAAGCAGCCATTCTTGGGTGACCCCACTGTACAGATGCTTCTACGCAAATGCTCGAAGCCTCTGAGCAAAGATGGGAGAACGTGAACATTTGGCAGCTAGGGATACCATAGATATAATAGCCATTACAGAAACCTGGTGGAATGCAGAGAACCAGCGGGATACAGCAATCCCAGGCTATAAACCCTATAGAAGCGATAGAGAGGAGTGCGTTGGAGGTGGAGTGGCCATCTATGTCAAAGAAGGGGTAAAATCCAGCAGAATAGAGATTAATGGTGTGTCTGATTCGACCATAGAATCACTGTTAAATTACCAGGTCCAAGGAGCAATGTGATAGTGGAGGTATGCTATCGTCCACCAGATCAAAAACTTGAGGGGGACCTTGAAATGAGGAGACAAATCATGGAGGTTTCTAAGAGGGGTAGGATAGTGATCATGGGGGACTTCAATTATCTCCACATTGACTGGGCCAATGCGAGCTCGGGGCAAGAAAGAGAAACTGGGTTTCTTGACATGCTGAATGACTGTGCCTTAGAGCCCACCCGAAAACAGGCATCTGTGGATCTAATAATGTGTGATATTGAATGTCACTGAGCTTCTGGGGAACAGTGACCATGCTGCAGTCTCCTTTCCCATGCATGTTGAAGGAAGAGTGTCAAGCAAATCAAACACAAAAACCCTTGATTTCCAAAGGACAAATTTCCCTCAGATGAGGAAACTAGTTAGAAAGAAATTGAAACGGAAGGTAAAAAGAATCCAATCTCTGCAGAGTGCATGGAGCCTGTTTAAAACGACGGTAATAGAGGCACAGCACAAGTGCATACCACAAAGAAAGAAGAGCTCATCGAAGTCCAAGAGGGCACTGGCATGGTTTACAAGTGGAATTAGAGAGGCTTCAAGGCACAAGGAGAGGTCTTTCTGTAAATGGAAATCCTCCCCAAATGAGGAAAATAAAAAGGAACACAAACTCTGGCAAAAGAAATGTAAGAAGATGATAAGAGAGGCAAAGAAAGACTTTGAGGAACGCATGGCTAGCAATATAAAGGGTAATAACAAAAGCTTGTTTATAATAATAATAATAATAATAATAATAATAATAATAATAATAATAATAATAATAATAATAATAATAATTTTCTTCTCATTGTGTGTATATACACAGTATACACATACAACCAAATTCAGACACCCAGAGACCAGATTCCACACACACACACACACACACACACACACACACAAATCTCCACACACTCTCACACACAATAAAAAAACCCTTCAACACACACAAACATAAAAATGCCCGAACACTCCCCCACCCACCAACCGCCCCCCCCTAAAAACACAAGCATCTACACAATAGGCTAGGTAATCCTGTCCAAGTGCTCACTGCTGGTGGTCCTTGATAGACATGGGCACGACTTGGCGAAATTCTCGTTTCCGTTTCCATTCCTAGTTTCCGTTACGCAACGGAAACGGTAAAGACAATTAAGCCGTCAGAACTCGAACTCGAACCAATAAAAGAAAAATTGGGTCTGATTTGTCGTTGTTGTTCATGGCATCGCGGTGATCGCGCGATGCCAAGCGGCACAGAAAAAAAGTTTAAAAAAACAACAACCAATTCCCAGCCAAAAAAGCAGGCGAAAATATGCCTGCCTCAGTGAGGGTACCTACCAGAGGGGTGGTTTCTGGGGGGGTCCCCGGCCTCCCCCCTCTCCTGTCCTGGGCTGCTCTGGTGGGGGGCATCATCGTCGTCTCACCATGCCATGCGGTGCGGGGGGATCCAAAATGGCAACCACAATATTTTTTTTGAAATCAGGGTCCAAAAACCCACCAAAGCACCACACAGAAACATGCAAAAATTAGGTATCTTAACTGCCTGAATTTTTACAGTAGCAGCAGTGGGTTTTTCTTGCAATAAACGTCTGTCTCCAATCCCATTGATTTTATTTTATTTTTATTTTTATTTTTATTTTTTTACACCTGCGCAATGATGGGCTGGCCATGGGATGGGACCATGCAAACTTTTGGAGCCATTCCACCAATCTCATGGCCACTTGGCCAGGTTTTGACTGAGACTTCTGGGATGTGCCAGTTGGGCATAAAAAGCCCACTATAACCCTAGCCCTAGCCCTAGCCCTAACCCTAACCCTAACCCTAACCCTAACCCTAACCCTAACCCATACGCCAGTACACTGTCCTTCTTAGTGGGTCAGAGGCACCCAGAGGTGCAGCCCACTAACTCACCCTAACCTTACCCGTAATAACCCTAAGCCTAGCCCTTGCCCTAACCCCAACCCTAAGCCAGATCTGTATTCGCATTGCACTACACGCAAGTACACTGTCCTTCTTAGTGAGTCAGAGGGCGCCCAGCAGAGGCATTCTTCTCTCACCTCGCTCACCAGTCCAAAGTTTCAAAAAACTCTGTACGCCAGTATGCTGTCCTCCTTAGTGAGCTAGAGGCACCCAAAAGAGAGGTGCCTCTGCCAGTGTCACTTGGTACGCAATGGCTACACGGTCATGTATCCTTCCTTTTCCCTTTGTAGGGGGCCAGAGGAGGCATCCACCCCAGAGAGGTGCCTCCAGGAGCCTGCTAAATGCCTTCCCTTCATAGCGGGCCAGAGGAGGCACCCACCCCAGAGAGGTGCCTCCAGGAGCCTGCTCCCCTACCCCCCCTCAAACCAGTACTAACGACAGACGACAAACGAAATGACTATTTTTTGAAAAATTTCATGACAAATGGAAACGAGCCAAACGGGCCGGCTCCGACACACGACAACTCGAAATGTCATTTTTTCCTGGTCGTGCCCATCGCTAGTCCTTGAGTTCATTATTAAGTGCAATTATAGCTCTGGGATAAAAACTGTTCAGAAGACGTGTGGTCCGAGTTTTAATTGTTTCAATATGTTAGAAGTAGAAAACCTGCCAGAGAACCAGTTCGCTCTCTGGATGGTGAGGGAGGAAAAGAGTGGTTAAGGAGGACTTGGAAATTGCAGAGAAATTAAATGAGTTCTTTGCATCTGTCTTCACAACAGAAGACCTTGAGCAGATTATGCTGCCTGAACGGCCCCTCTTGACTAAAGAATTAAATCAAATACAGGTTAAAAGAGAGGATGTTTTAGGACTAATTGATAAATTGAAGATCAACAAGTCACTGGGCCCAGATGGCATCCACCCAAGCTTTATTAGGGAACTGAGAAATGAAATTGCAGATTTCATAACGGAAATATGTAACTTGTCTCTTAAAACGGCCACAGTGCCAGAGCACTGGAGGATAGTGGATGTCACACCAATTTATAAAAAAGAAAGGAGGGGGACCTGGGAAAGTACAGGCTGGAGAGAGGTGAAAAGTAGTGTGCTCCAGGGATCTGTCTTGGGACCGGTGCTTTTCAATCTGTTCATAAGTGACCTGGAGACAGAGATAAGCAGTGAGGTGGCCAAGTTTGTGGATGACACAAAACTTTTCTGGGTGGTAAAAACCATAGAAGATTGTAAAGAGCACCAGAAAGATCACTCTATAGTGGAAGAATGGGCTGCGAAATGGCAAATGCATTTCAATGTAGCAAAATGTAAAGTAATGCATATTGGGGCAAAAAATCCAAACTTTATCTATCAACTCATGGGCTCTGAGTTATCTGTGACAGATCAGGGAAGAGATCTTGGTGTGTTGTTGGACAGCTCAATGAAGGTGTCTACCCAATATGTGTGTCTGGAAGTTGAGTCATGGCTACTGGACTTCTTTTTGAGAGATAGAAACGTTTCGCTGTTCAACCAAACAGCTTCATTGGTCTGAATACAGCTAGTGCAAGTCCTCCATCTTATAAGGGCTGGGAGAGTAAGAACAGACAAAAGAAATTTTTTTTCACCCAGCACATTATTAGTCTGTGGAACTCCCTGCCAAATCATGTGGTTGTGATGGACAGATTTCTGGAGGAAAAGTCCATCACAGATTACAAACCATGACCGAGATGTGTAATCTCCAGGATTAAAACTGGGGAACTTCAAGGACCAGATGCAGGGGAATGGTATCAGGAGACAGATATTTAGTCTTGTGCACTCCCAGACACATCTGGTGGGACCACTGTGAGATACAGAAAGCTGGACTAGATGCGCCTTTGGCCTGATCCAGCATGGGTATTCTTATGTTCTTATGGAAGTCAGTGTATGTATAGCATCAAAAGGACAATATTTAAAAGCTAAAAAGTAGATAAAAAGGTAACGGCTCCCCCACACATGTGTGGCAGTCATGTCAGACTCTAGGGGGTGCTCATTCAAGTCAAAGAGCCAGTGTTGTGCCAGTCCAGGGCCACATGGGTGGCATGGCTGCAAGGAAACACTGTTTTACCTTCCCACTTTTTACAGTGGTACCTATTTATCTACTTGCATTTACATGCTTTCAAACTGCTAGGTTGGCAGGAGCTGGGGTTATCAGCGGGAGCTCGCTTCACTGTGTTGCTGACAGGATTTGACCCACCAAGCTGCAGTTCAAGTTTTTATGTATACAAACATAAAAAATAAAGAATAGCATGTTGGAATAGAAAACCCTTTGATGGTCTGCGAAAGTTCAGCAGAGATGGGGCCAGTCTAGCTTTCATGGGAGGAAATTCCAGAGTCTGGGAGCAGCAGCAGAGAAGGTCCTCTCATGTGTCCCACCAAGCATACCTGTGAGGGTGGTGGGACTGAGATAATCTGAAAGCCCAGGTGAGCTCATAGAGAAGCTAGATTACAACTTCCCTTGTTCTGTACAATGTGCTAGCATATTACATTCTTCTCTGAACTTGGGTCAAGAAGCCTGACCCATCATATGTAAGGCTTTTCCAACCCTATGAGCTTCCTTGCCGTATTTGTTCCATGGTGAACCTGTTTTGTGTGTCATTCTCTCCAATAAGGAGGAAGCAGTACATGCAACCTGGAAGACATATTCTGTATTTACAAAACAGATGGTTTTTGGAAAGACTGGATGTGAAAAATGTTGACCCAAACCTCTAGATTCTCGCTCCCAGGCTCTGAACTAGAGATGGGCATGAAACGAAAATATAGCATTTTATTTCATTTTGTTTCTTTAGTAGTTTTGTTTTGTTTCATTCCTAATGAAATTTTAAAAGAATTTTGGAATGAAATGAAATGCTATATAGTGGCTTCCCTGGGTCCTAAATGAACCAAAATTACAGGGGAGCTTCCTTAAGTCCTTACTGTAAGCCCCCCAAATTTGTAGAGTTTTGGGAGTTCAGGGGACTGAGTTATTAAATTCCAAAGGGATCCCCCCAGGAGAAGTCATTCTAATTGAATCGTGAAGCCAAGCTGAGAATACCCCCCCAGGCAAGCGATTAGTGGCTTCCCAACTCATTAAGGAAGCAAGGAAATTCATGAATCATTTCATTTCCACAGTAAAAAACTGGTGTTTCATTTCATTTCACAACAAAATGCTGTCTGCTGTTTCATTATGCTACGAAACGTTTCGTAACCTTACGACATGACAAAACAGCATGCCATTTTTCATTTTGTGCTCATCTCTAACAAAACTCATTTCCTTCATTAATAACTTTAGTGTTGGCCATTCCATGCAATCAAAGTCTTTGCACATATCTAACGTAAATATACCTGTTTTTATCACTTTTCTCTATTAAATAATTTATATTCAGAACTCTCCTAAACCAATTTGACATTTTTCTTCCCCCATAAAACCACATTGATCATTTAAATATATTCATAATTTTGCCAAGATTGCTGTAAATATCTTTGCATATTGATTTATTCAAGATATTTATCTTTACGAGCCAGGCTCTGTACAATCCTTATTCAGCTTCATAATTAAGATGATCATTGATTGTATACAGTAAGGTGACATTTCTTATTCTTTTTCTAATATATTATTAATTAGAGATTTTAATTTTGGGACCAGTATATTTTTAAATATTTCTCTCTCTCTCTCTCTCTCTCTCTCTCTCTCTCTGTGTGTGTGTGTGTGTGTGTGTGTGTGTGTCTCTATCTCTGTCTCTGTCTCTGTCTCTCTCTCTCTCTCTCTCTCTCTCTCTCTCTCTCTCTCTCTCTCTGTCTCTGTGTGTGTGTGTGTGTGTGTGTGTGTGAGAGAGAGAGAGAGAGAGAGAGAGAGAGAGAGAATTCAAGAAGAGGGCAAAAGAGCAAAGACATGATCTCCATCTTCTGGCTTCTCTAAAATCACATTTTATTCCAATTTCCATTGTTATTGCATGATCTGAAGGGTTTTTTTAAAATCAGTTTCAAGTCTGAGCTTACCGCTTTACTCAAGATTTCTGATGACACAAATAGATAGTTTATTCATTTATATCAGAAAAAAGTTTATCTCTTTTCATCATTTTTTAAAAACATATACATATCATCCTTAGTGCATTTGTTTTGACTGGTGTCCCTTGGAAGTCTGCCAATGAGCAGCTTGCATGCCAATTGTTCTTCATTGGCCTGTCACTTTACCATCTGAAGGATCCCGCAGCAGGCTTTACTAGGGGGATTTTTCTGCTTTGACAAAGGTTAGAGATTTGACAGCTGTCATGTAGTATAAATGGGAGAGAAATGGGTAAACAATGATTATAAATACGACATAGGAAAACCCTATGCTTTTCTCCTAAAGCATCCATTCCAACTAGAATGTCACACATTTTGCTGATGCTTTGGAGCCAATTGTGAGCTCTGTTGCTGATAAAGGATTACCTCTTAGGTCTCCTTAAAATACATTTCAACAGCAAGAACAACCTTCCTGAGGGAGGTTGAATGATTAAAATCTCATTTTAAAAAAAGAGAAAAGGAATAACTGCAGAGGTTGAGAGCTTCTATGGTGCAAGCACGTCACACTAGACTGTGGAGACCTCCTCAAATTCTCACTCAGCCATTTAGCTCACTGGGTGTTTGTTGGGCTGGTAATGGCTCTGTCCCCCAAGTTGGTGCCAACCCACAATGGACCCCCCCACACATGTGCGCACCTCCACACTCAGGTTGGTTGTCTTCCATACCAATAGATCCCCTGTGGATTGAGTAGGTGGAGTAGTTGCACATGGGGTGATGGGGGTGCTGAACAGGTGGAGTAGGACATGGCATCCTGACAGAGTAGATATAAAAGAGAGTCAAGAACAAAGGAGGAGGAGGCAGAGCCATGGGCAAATGGAGTGGATTAGGAGGCCTACTAAGCAGAGGCAATGGAAACAGAGGAAGAGTGTAGCCATGGGGGCTGGGAGGTCATACATTGCTGGGGGTCCTGGATCAGTAAGTGGGTGAACCTGACAGTCCCACTTGAGGAGGCAAGGTGAATTTGCTGGGCTCAGCATTCCTCCCATTGAGGTCAGCAGGGCAGCTGACACCATAGGCACCGGAGACAGGGAAGGAGAGTCCTGGACCTGAGGAACAAATATGAGGAAGAGATGTCTCCAGCCCACAGCGCCATTCTCGGGCAACTGGCATACTGACCTAGATGCCAAAAGCCATGAAGCCACCAAGGCACATGAATGTCTATCTAAATAAAACCTTCATGAAAGCTGCCTTTGTTACCAGTTCTCTGCTGACCCACCAAGAGTTTCCCATTACAGGGATGCCAAGGCCCAAGTGACTAGGATGCAGGACCACCTGGCAGTAGTGATCCACCACCCTGCTGTGGCACACCCTGTCTATCCCACCTCCATGGCATCCTAGACCACCTAGAGGAGAACGTCTTTGTCCCTCAGCTACCCTTGACTCCTTGGAGACCCTAGCCTCATGTCCAGTACTGGGGAGGGAAAGACAGAATGAATTTTTTTATTTAGGTGATATGACAGGCAATGGATGAAAGGGCACCCAGGTTAAACAAAAGAGGGGACATGAAAGAAACATGAAGTTGCATATACTGCCCATTTGTAATCATGACTCATTTGTGCTTCATTTGTTGCAATCACTGAAAAACATCAAATACATGAGATAGAGGGTCAGTTTTATTTATTTTTTCACAATTTAAGGGAAATAAGGATTTGAGAACATGGAAGGGGAGTAAGAACACCAAGTATTTTCTTGTCTAGGTTTTGAAAACAAAATGAGCAGTAATGGAAACATTTCCTCCCACTTACAGGGACAGATGTTTTGCATGGTCAAGTCCTATTTAAATTACCTTGGGCAGGTCAACCATATATATGGTCCCCAGCTAGAAAGATTTCACCCTTTTCTGTTATTAGTACTATATCCTTAATTCAAGATTCTATGTTTTCCTTTTCAGCAGTTAATATTAACTGCAGTATGTACTGGGTGCCCAATAAACCCAAACAGAGAAACAGACAATTTGAATTGAAGAATTCAACAAAGAGGGAAAATACCCTCTCTTTGTATTAAAATTACTGTGTTCTCTGACTATATTCATATCCCCACCAATTCCTTTCACAATTATTCTGAAGCCCCATTGATTTAAAATGCAGCCCATTTCTGTTAGCATTCTTTCGCTTTGGCAAATTGTACCAAAATAGAAAATACCCATTTTATTTTATGTCAGAAATCTTGACAATGTTTTTTGGGATGTTATGCAAACCACAAGGACATTGTTCCTACAGACAAAGATGCAGTCAAATCAATTGTGTCCGGGGAGAATTAATTTATTAAGCCAAGGCATCGAGAAAATGCAGATAGTTTGGGATCCAGCACAAATATCCTATAAATAGTGTTTCTGGTTCACTACAGACTTCTGATCTTCAGGAGCATTGTGGGAATCCTAATGAGGGAAAGGAGATGGGAGAGATTTTCACCAATTCTGTCCTAGTTAGGAAAGATAACTAGTCCCCCATTTCTATGTGGGAAGTATTTTCAGTGGGTCTCCTCTGAAGAAATGTCCCCATTGGCAGAATAGAAGCAGGACCAACCTAAGAGGCACTGAACTGTTGGCTTTCCATATGTTTGGAATCTGGCCTACATTGGTTGATTGTTGCCTGTGGGACAACATCTGGAGAGCTCGGGGCTAGCCGTATGTAGGCAATCCTGCCATCCTGCTGCAGATTGCTCTGATCTTCTTGAAAACAAGGCCTAAAGTAGGAAGAAGGGCATAGCTCCTTTCTTAGTCTCCGGGCCCGCATGGCCTCTGCTAAATGGGAGACAAGAGTTTTGTCATCACAACTGATCATTGGCTGCATTGCTGCCTTGGCTCCAGCTTTTCATGACACCTGTCTCTCAGTGGTTCCTGTGCACCCTTTAACATGTCCTTGCAGCAGGTAACAAGACTAATGCAAGGGCCAGTATGGTACAGTGGACAGAGTGTCCTATGAAGATTCAGGAGACCAGTGTTCAAATTCTCATTTGGCTGTGAAAATGTACTAAGGAACGGCAAAAGCAAACCACTCCTTGGCTATCTCATGGATCTAAAAACCCTCCTAGGATCACCATACATCAGAACTGACTGGATGACCCTCAACAAAAACATGCAACTGCAGAGCAGTGCATTTCTTCTAACAACTAGTTAAGACGTGGCTCCTCACTTAAGGGCAAATATTAATTACTCCAAAGTAGACATGGGCATGGAGCGGCAAAATTCTCATTTCCATTTTCGGTTCTCATTATCGTTACGTAACGGGTAACGGTAACGAGAATTATCCCACTCCAGCTCAAACCCGAACTGAAAAAGAAAAATTGGGTCTGATTTTTCGTTGTCGTTCATGGCATCGTGGCGATCGCGGGAATGCCAAACAGCACAGAAAAATGTTTTAAAAAACCCCGATTCCTGGCCATAAAAGCAGGCAAAATATGCCTGCCTCAGTGAGGGCACCTACCAGAGAGGGGTGGTTTCTGGGGGGGTCCCCAGCCTTCCTCCCCTCTCCTGTCCTGGGCTGCTGGTACCAGGCTGGGGGGGGCATCCTCGTCATCCGCATTTGCCATGCGGTGTGGGGGGAATCCAAAATGGGAATCGCAATATTTATTTTTAAATCGTGGTCCAAAAACCCACCAAAGCACCACAGAAATATTTGAAAATTAGGTATTTTAAATGCCTGATTTTTATAGTAGCAGCAGTGGGTTTTTCTTGCAATAAAACGTCTCCATTGATTTTATTTTATTTTATTTTTATTTTATTTTTTTACACCTGCGCAATGATGGGCTGGCCATGGGATGAGACCATGCAAATTTTTGGACCCATTCCACCAATCCCATGGCCAGGTTTTGACTGAGACTTCTGGATGTGCCAGAGGGCATAAAAAGCCCACTAACCCTAACCCTAACCCTAACCCTAACCCTAACCCTAACCCTAACCCTAACCCTAACCCTAACCCTAACCCATATGCCCGTACACTGTCCTTCTTAGTGGGTCAGAGGCACCCAGAGGTGCAGCCCACTAACCCACCCTAACCTTAACCATAACCCTAAGCCTAGCCCTTACCCTAACCCCAACCCTAACCCAGATCCGTACGCAAGTACGCTTCCCTTCTTAGTGGGTCACAGTAGAGGCACCCAGAGAGGTGCCTCCCAGCCAGAACCCACTACCCCTACCCCTACCCCTAACCTGTACGCCAGTACGCCAGTATGCTTTCCTTCTTAGTGAGTCAGAGGCACCCAGAGAGGTGCCTCTGCCACTTACCCCCCAACCCTAACATAATGTAAAAATGTATGGTACGCGGCGGCAACGTGAAACCCTTCCCTTCCCTTCCCTTCCCTTCTTAGTGGGTCAGACGTCAGAGGCACCCAGAGAAGTGCCTCCAAGAGCCCACTTACCCCAACCTCAAACCCAAACCCAAACCCCAAACCCAAACCCAACACAAATGACAAACGACAAACGGAAACGACAAATTTTTTGAAAATTTCCGTGACAAATGGAAACGACCTGAAACGGACCCGTCCCGACAAATGACAACTCGAAATGTCATTTTTCCTGGTCGTGCCCATCTCTACTCCAAAGTCATATTGGTGCAGTTCTAGTGCAAGGGCTCAGGAGTTGGGGTGTCCCTTTGGTCTAGCTTGGAAAAGTACCCTTTTGCAGACTACAGCAGCCAGAGAATCTCCCAGTTAGTGGTGACCATGCTGGATGGAGGATTCAGGATATTGTCATCAAAGAAAGGAATGGTGCAAACGTCTGTCTGTTGGTGGGGCTCTTGACTCCACTCTTCAAATCAGCTTCACATCCCAGTGCAATGTCTTTGTTTAGCAGAAAACGGAAGATAGCCCTAACCTGCAAAAGTTGTGCTGCAGTTAGCCTAGGAGACGCCAAAAGCAAGGGAGAGGCCACACAGACCTGGCTTAAATTCTATATTCAGCTTTGTTATTTCTTTGAGCCATATATATATTTTAACCCAGTATTTCTTTGCCCTCACACAAGACCACCATGCATGATAATATGTCCCATCGTGATTTTTACATTTCCAACATTGGTTAGAGAAGTTTGTAAACATTTTTGCTAATCTAGTTGGTGGTAAGTGCCAACGATAAAACATTTTATATAAATTTTCTTTATAGGATGTTGCCAGAGTTAGTTTATTATTCAGACTCCATAACTTTTGCCATTTCTCTAGATCAATTGTGTAACCAATATTCTTGGCCCAACATATCATTGTCTCTTTTACTTGCTCATCCTCCATTTTCAAATCTAGCAGGAGGTTATAAAGTTTTTTAATTAAGTTATCTTCTGATAGTAGCAATATTTTATCAAATTGAGGCTGTTCTTTGTAAAATCCTTGTAATTTAAGATCTTCTTTATGTGCTGATTGAATTTGCATAAGTGGCCACCATGGAAGTATCAATCCTTGATTTGCTAGCTGAGCCTTAGTTTTTAAGTTCCCTTCTGAATCTAAAATATCGTTGTATGTTGCGATTTTATAAAAGTTTATGAGATTTGGAAACATGAATGCTTCTAGTGAGGAGACCCATCTTGTAGTTTTCATGTAGATTCTGGTTTTAATTTTCCCCCATGTACTAATTAAGGAGTTTCTTATCAGATTAGTTTGAAAGTATTTATGTGTTTTGGTTTTTCCATAACACGAAAAAGCATGCCATCCTAGCTGTAGATCATGTCCTTCCAAGTATAAAAGTCTTTTATCTTTCAGCAGTATCCATTCCCTTAGCCATGTTAATGCACAAGCTTGGTAGAACAGTGTCCAATCTGATAAGCTAAAACCTTCTCTTTCCTTCTTTTGTAGCAATTTGGTTTTAATCCTTGCCTTTTTCTTTAACCATATGAACTTTAAAGTAGCTTTGTTCAGTTCCTCAAAGTATTTTCTTCCTCACTTCCATTTGCTCATTCCCTTGTTGCTTCATTTTCCTACCAATGGAAGTTTCATAAGCAACTGAGATTAATAAAACTGGAAAGGACAATGCTTCTGCCAGCCGCCAGTAAGCAAAAGGTGCCGGCTTCCACCTTGCTAGCTCCCTGCATACTACTCAGTCCAAATGGAGAATGTCTTTAGAGAGGTGTTCTTGTAGACAAGAACCTCTTTTTTAAAAATGCTGGATTCATCAGGGAAGCAGTTTTTAAAAAAAGATAATGAGAACTGCATGCAGTTCTTGGTCACAGCTGAGAAAGTGACCATGGTAGATTGTATTTCCCCCACCCAAAAGTAACTTGTCCAAGCTTTACCTGCTGGAAGACAACTGTCCATTGGACTGGTCCAATGCATTTTGGTACACTCCTTCCCCTGCAGTATCTCCTGCCCGAGGTAGCCCCCTATTCTCCCTGAACTACATGAACACACTATGAGTCACAACTACAGCACACCCATTGAATCAACAGAACTCACCAGGGAATTAGCTCACCAAACCTACACCAATTCAATAGAGCTTCTTTAGTTGTGACTTATTGTTGGATTTCAACCTCTCTCTCTCTCTCTCTCTCTCTCTCTCTCTCTCTCTCTCTCTCTGTGTGTGTGTGTGTGTGTGTGTGTGTGTGTGTGTGTGTGTGTGTGGGTGTGTGTGTGTGTGTGTGTGTGTGTGTGGGTGGGTGTGGGTGTGGGTGGGTGTGGGTGTGGTGTGGGTGTGGGTGTGTGTGTGGGTGTGGGTGTGTGGGTGTGGGTGGGTGTGGGGCCTGCTTCATCATGTGTGAACATAGTGCCTGCATTCTCTCTGCTGTTGCTTCGACTCCAAATGTCCATGGCAATGAATAGACCTTATTAGGATGCTATGTTTGTGGAGTAAAATGCTTGTGTTTGTTCTTCTACTGCACACACACACACACACACACACACACACACACACACACACACACACACACACACACACACACACACACACACACACACACACACACACACACAAAGAGAGAGAGAGAGAGAGAGAGAGAGAGAGAATAATGGTAGGTCTGCATTGTTTTGGATGAATCTTTAAGGTGTCACCATGCATACTTCTATATTTCAGACTAAGCTGAAATAAACCAATAATAAGAGTCCAGTCTTCATGCTGTTTTTCATCTCTCTATTTCCTGCTGTGGCTCATTTCTGTCCTTTGTTTCAAACATCTTATGGCACCATCAGCCAAAGATGGTTACGAGAAATGCTCACAGGCTGGCATTTTAGAACTGTTGTAATCCAATTGACATTTTGTGACTTGTCAATAGAAAAGATGTTCTCAGACCGTAGGTCTTGCCTACCCAGGCTTTAAATCAACCTGGCAGTCTGAAGAAGAAATCCACTGCCCCCCACCCCCAAACAATTGTTCTGAGTCCTCATTCAGGCTAGCAATGGACAAATTTGTTCATCTGACTGTATCTCAATTCTGAATTGTTCCAATCTCAAGGTTGTTGCTTCCCCCCTTTCCATTACATGAACACACATTTCTGGTACGTTTGTACAGAAAAAAATGCAGCAACCAGAAAGGTCAGTTTTGACCCTGCACCAGCAAAGTTCAATACTTATAATCTTTTCCAACACAGAGATGATCATTTCTATCTCCTTGCTATGTTCTTTTAAAAAGAAGGTGGGAGGTAGGGGAGTGGACATTCTAAATCAGTGCCAGAACTTGGAAAACTTACTTGCTTGAATCACTACATCTCCCAGCCAGAATGTGTGGGATCCTGGGATCTGTAGTTCCTCCCAAAAGTAACTTTTCCAAGCTCTGATCAGCACAACAAGCATGGTGGAACACACAGGTGGGCACATTACACATCCTGCAATGCAGTTGCATTTAACCTTCCACTTCAGCTTGCAGATCAGAAAACATTTTAATGCCCCCAAATTGGCTTAGGTCAAAACTCAAAATGACCTAAAATTACCCCTGTTTTCTTAGTTCTTCTCCACCCCCCCTCTCTCTCTTCAGACTTGCTTTTTCTCCTATTTGCATCCTTCTGCTTCTGACGTTATTCTATGTGACATCTCCAAATAGCACTGTTAAATTGTGTGGCGCAGCCATAATATACACAGATCAGAAGGGTACATTGCACAGAAAAGTCTTATTAATCTCTCCAGAGCAAAAGAATCTCGCCCTGCATATTGAACATCCTTGTTTCTCTTGCATTTAGTTAGCCTGCTTGTTTTTCAGATATAGCAAATGAAGATGTGTGGAGTGGGATTGTGGTGGTGGTGGTGGTGATGATGGCGCTGGTGGTGAGGGGAGGAGATTGTGCAAGAGCTAAACTGGTTCCACTCCTCTGCTTCTCATCATCTGAGCCAAGAGGAATAAAAATCAGTCTCTTGGCTTCAATGGGAAGCAATACCCATTGGGGTGATCATGAGCTGGGGGGTATCAGCTGAGCCTAGGCCATTTAAAAGGAATGATTCAGGGCCATCAAGAAAGAAGATCCTGATTGAACATGCAACATTTTCTGGGGGAAGAAGCTGTTGTCCACTTTATTAATGAGGCAGAAGCTGTTGTCCACTTTATTAATGAGGAGAAGAAGACAAAAAGAACAATGATGATTTCCCGAGAATTCTTTCCTTGCTTTGTGGAACATAGTAGTTTTGTTGCTATGCAGCTTGGAAATGGGAGATATTTATGCAAGGCTGGTTGAGAGAGGGCAAATGAAACCCGAAAACACACTGAAGATGAAGGCTCATTCTCCTTGGGGCATTTTCTGCCCAGGGATAGAAGCAAGATGTCCTTGAGTTCAGCAAGAGACCCCAGGGACTTTAGGTTGGCTCTGTGGATAGGACTGGTCCTATCTTTGGCAGACTAGGTCAGCTATTTCAGGCAGATCTGGGGTGTCATGCAAAGGCAGAAGAGTGCCTGTTTTTGGTTAGCATCACTACATTTTTACTGCCAGAGAGAGGGAGAGGTGTTTGTGGGGTCTTTGGTCTCAGATGCTGAAATAATTTGGCTCGTTTTTGGATGCTTTGTGTACCTTAACGCGGGTCAATGGAGAGCACTGCTTTATTATCTATCTATCTGTCACAGCAGGCAAAGAACCATCTCAAAAACCCTGCATCCCCCTCCTCCTGCTAAAGAAAAAAGTATCTTCAGCGTCAGCTGCATCACACCCAGTGATCTCCAACAATGTTAAAGAGCATGACTGGATAAATCTGACCATTCCTCCCACGCTCGTTTTTTAGGCCTGTTTTCGTCTCAGTTTTTCCCTCCACCAGATTTAAGAACTTCCTGAATTTGCCCTCGTTCTTATATATTTAAAAGAACCAAATGAAACAATTACTCATCTACAGTATGATGGCCCATTCCACACATACAGTTGCTTCTCCTTAGAAGGGAGAAGACCTTGGCCCCACCTGCTATGGGGACGGAGACTTGGTATAGTTCTTAAGAAGTTGTCTCGTACCACATTAGACCATGGGTCCATGTGAGCTACTTCAGCCCTACTTTTGCTATCAGTGGGTCTGCAAGGTGTCAGGTTTTTCCAGGCACACCTCAAGGACTGCACCTGGCAATACAGCTTCTGAGATATGCCCTGCGCCCCAGTTTGCATATAAGTAATGTGTTGTTCAGACTGAAAAGGCAGAACAGAACTAGATAGTTATGGAAGCAGATGGAAAGTTACTCTACTTTTATATTGTCAGACATCTGCTGAGCACATAGTTGTTACCATCTGTTGAGGTGACACCAAAAGGTAACAGTCTGATGAGTTGCTATTGCACTCCACTAAATTTCAAGAAATAGAAGCAGTCCTTCATGACTGTAATACCTGAAAATACAGAGGAAGAAATTAATTGGTTATGTCTTCCTGGAAGAAACAAGCTCTTTGAGGACACACACAGCTACAGGTGCAAGCACTGAGTGTTCAGAACCCCCTTTAGGAATGGTATATATACCCACACTTTGGGACTTGATGCAAATGCGATGCTTGCTCCTGAGTAAATTTATGTGGGACTGTCACATGCTAAGCAAGCATCTCAACCTGCAGATGCTACATGGCAAGGCTAACCCAGCCTGGACTATGCTGGCTATGATAATGGTCTCCAGGCATAAGGTAAGATGAAGAGCATGCATAGTTTCTGCTGCTCTGTCATTCATAGATGGTTCTGGCTCCACCATTAAGCAAGGTGATAAACCTGCTTCATGCAGCATATCATGAGGGGAAGCAACAGCCCTGGGTCTGCTGAACCCTCCAGAAACTTCTAGCTCCCTTTTTATCCCCCAAACCAACCTGTTTCCCTCAGTTATCAGGAAAGATACTACTCCATCCCCAGGAGTACTGAAGTTGGATGCCACTGATGCTCTATTTAGCTTCTCTGTGTGCAATATGGAAGGGGTTCCATCGTGTCTTTTACTTCAGACAGAAAACATCTTCTTGAACAAGCTCTATTCATGTCTTTTGCAGATTAAGCACTGGTATGGCACTAATTTACACAGACCAGAAACATGAACAGCATAAAATTGAGACCTGCTCCAAATTATGTCTTATTGTGCCATCTGTGAGATATATTTATTTATTTATTTTAGAGTATCTTTACCCCACCTTTCTCCTTGGAAAAGGACTCAAGGCAGCTTACAGTAATGAGGGGAAATAATCAGTCCAATACACTTAAGACATATTCAAGTAATTGAGAGTAGGGAATTGAGGGCCATCTTACACCATTCAAAGACAACATTACATTAAAGCTACAAGAGAATGAAGTAGTTAAAAAGAGAGTGAAAAATTCCATGAAAAGTTATGAGTGAGGGAAACTAACAATTGAAAACATAGTGTCAATGTAATCAAAACATATATAAGCACAATGTCTATGTGATCATGTATGGTAGATTCATATAAAGGTCACATAATAGGTGACCATTGTTAATGAAAGCTTGCCTGAAGAGAAAGTTATTTGTGTGTTTCCAGAAAGACGTCAGAGATGGGGCAGTCCTGGCCTCTGGTGGGAGGGAGTTCTGGAGTCTGGGTGCAGCTGCCAAGAAGGCCCTTTCATGTGTTTCCATAAGACATACCTGTGAGGGTGGTGGGATGGAGAGAAAGACCTCTCCTGATTACTTTAACACCTGAGCTGGTTCATACTGTGAGATTCGATCTTTGAGGTAGCTAGGGTTAGAGGTCTTACTATTGCTTGGTCCAATTACCCCCCCCCCCAAAAGCAAATAATGAGTCACATTAAAGTAAAAAAAGTTTATTAAACTTTAAATAGAAAACATTTTTCACATTAAACAGTCTGTATTGAAGAATGTCCCTATACGTGCTACACCATCCCCTAAAGCTGGATGGTACATATGAAGGTAAGACTCTCCATTTCAACAGCCATGAGGAGAAATTAAAACTGTCATTTTCCTGTCTGTTTAACCAACATACCTTTCAGAAAGAAGGGGCATAAAAGAATGTTAGTATAGACAGACCAATAGTAAGTCAGATCAGGGTGATTGACATACCACATTCATACTCTAATATCCCTTCTCAGATCAATATGTTTCAGAATCAATTAGAGTTGATTTTCTCCTCAAATACTGAAATCTATCTTTAGCCAGAGGTTTTATCAAAATATCAGCAATCATGTCCTTAGTAGGACAATACCTCAGTTGTTCCAATCCTTCACTTTGCATATCTCTCATAATATGATGTTTGACATCAATAGGCTTTATACACCCACCTGTCTTTTCTGATTATGTTAGTCTGATGCAACTTTGATTATCCTCAAACAGTGTACAGTGGTCCCCCGCCCTTTAGCGGTTCATATACTACGGTCCCAATATATTGCGGGATCACAGTATATGAAAAAAGGCTCCCTGGGTTAAGGGGGGAAAGGCCTGTTTCAGGCCTCCCATACTTACCCCCAACCTGGTGCTGTCCCGAATGGGCCTGTGAGGGCCTTTCCAGGCCTTCTGGAGGCCCCAAAAGGGCCTCCCTGTGAACCAGAAGTGACTTCCGGATCACCAAAAATCATTTCCGAGGCCTCCGGTAAGTACAAGAGGCCCCACCTAGGCACCCCAGGGCCAACCTGACCTGCACCCGCGTATCACGGATTTTCAATTAACACGGGTCGGGTTGGGACCCTAACCCCTGCAATAGGTGGGGGGGGGTCACTGTAATTGGAGTGGGCTCATCTGCTTTGAGATCTGCAAACAAAAGCTTGAGCCAGACAATTTCATCACAAGCTGCTGCACCTGAGATGTACCCTGCCTCTGTAGATGATGACTGAGCTATACTACCTTGTTTGCAGCTAATCCTGTTTATAGGATCACCCCCATAGAAAAAATATATCCACTAGTAGATTTACAATCAGATATGTCTTCTGCCCAATCTGCATCAGTAGTAAACCCCACTAGTATAAGATTTTCTGTTGATGGTAATTTAAATTTAAATTTAAATTATGCAGTATACATTAAATACTTAAATACCCTCTTAATCCCATTAATCCCTCTTAATCTCTTTGGGTAGGTGAACTGGTCCTTTGGCAAAGAATGCCCACTGCTGCTGCAATATCTGGTCTTGTCATTGTAGCCAGATATAACAGTTTCCCTGTAACTTCTCTGTATCCATGGTTGTTGGGTAAGAGTTCACTCAGTTCTTTCTGTTTATGAAAACCACTTTCTATAGATGTATGTACAGGATTAGCATCCTGCATTCCGAGATTCTCAACCAAGTCTAGAATCTTTTGTTTTTGACTCAGAAGAAAACTTCCATATTCTTCACTAGTTGTATTCCCAAATAATAGCTGACTTGTCCAGGTTGCTTGATTTCCACTTCTTTGTTAAGATTGGAAAAGATCTCTTTGATGGCTCTCTGATCTTCACAACAAAGCAGCAGAACATCCTCATACGTTAGGATGTACACAAGTTTGTTGTCTTTGTTTCTTGTATAGAGACAGGGATCTGCTTTCCTTTTCATAAATCCTTGATGTAATAACATTTTGTTAAGTTTTTCATTCCATGCTCTTGCAGGCTTGTTTCAAACCATAGATCCCCTTCTTTGTTTGTTTATTTATTTTGTTTATTTATTTATTTATTTATTTATTTATTTATTTAAGAGTATTTTTACCCTGCCTTTCTCCTTGGAAAAGGACACAAGGTGGCTTACAGTAATGAGGGATAATATACATCCCAATACAATTAAGACATGTTAAAGTATTGAGAACAAGGAATTGAGGGACATCTTAAAGCATTAGTAGACAACATTACATTAAAGCTACAAGGTTATAAGTAGTTATAAACACAAAGTCTATGTGAACTTATAGATTCATATTAAAGACACATAATTGTAGTCCATCATTCAGGGAAAGCTTGCCTGAAGAGAAAGGTCTTTGCCTGTTTCTGGAAGGACAACAGAGATGAGGCAGTCCTGGCCTCTAGTGGGAGGGAGTTCCAGAGTCTGGGCACAGCAGTCAAGAAGGCCCTTTCATGGGTTCCCACAAGACAAACCTGTGAGGGTGGTGGGATGCAGAGAAGGGCCTCTCTTGATGACTTTAACACTGAGTTGGTTCATACTGTGAGATTTGATATTTGACATAGCTAGGACCCAGGTCATACAGTGCTTTGTAGGTCAAGGTCAGCACCTTGAATTGTTCCTGATAGCTGATTGGCAGCTGTTTTAATAGGGGTGTAATGTGATCTCTGTACCCTGCCCCAGTCTGGCTGCTGCATTTTGGAACTGTTGAAGTTTCCTGAGACTTTTCATTGGTAGTCCCACATACAGCGCATTACAGTGGTCTAGCCGGGAGGACGTCACTAGGGCATTCTCAAGAAATGGGCAAAACTGGCATTCTAGCCTTAATTCTAAGATGATGATATCTCTCCTTCTTTATATGGAGATAATGGGAGACTAGAGAGCTAGAATTTTCTCACTCCTCACATGTTCAGATTAATCTTTCTGTGAACACCTAAACAGGCATCTAATCCCCACTAATTTAAGTTCCTTTACAACCTGTTGTAGCTGTTCATCCCCCTCCTTTTTGTAACAAAGGAATGATTTCTGTCTAAACATCCTTCATAGTGACACCTGGGGTGGTCTTAAATTGCTGCTGAGGACATAAACAACCAGTCTTGGAAGACTCTGGGGTTGAAATTGGGCTTTTCAGTGGCTGGCTGCCAGCTGTGCAACTTCCTTCCTTATGAAACTATGTTGGCTTTCTTTGCATGGCCCCACCACCAGCCTGAATCTTGAGGCCAGTTTTTGGTACTTCAATGAAGTGTGGGAACAGGGACTTTTAATGAGTGACACTACACTTTGGAAATTGTTTACTTTTAAATTTTACTTAGTGGTGTATTTTACTTAGTGGTGTAAAAGCTGAATTTACTTTTAATATTATACACAACATCTTTTAAAAATCATTTTTGTAAGCCACCTTGGGCTCTTGTATTAGGACAGGCATGTCCAAACTTTGGCCCTCTTGGTGTTTTGGACCACGACTCCCACAGTCCTTTGCCACTGGAAATGCAGGCTTGGAGTTCTGGGAGTTGTGGTCCAAAACATCAGGAGGACCGAAGTTTGGACATGCCTGCTCTAGATGTTTTGGACCACAACTCCCAGAATTCTAGGCCTGTATTGCCAATGACAAAGGACTGTGGGAATTATGGCCCAAAACATATGGAGGGCCGAGGTTTGGACATGCCTGTATTAGGAGAAAAGTGGGATGTATATGAAATCAACAAATAATACATTTATTGTACCCCTGTTTCTAAATTGCTATATAAAAGGGTAATGGAATTAGGGAGAGGGGATGGCTTTTATTAGAGCCAGGTTGAATGTGCTCTGTGATGTTTTGGAAGGAATGGTTGGGAGTGGGTTCTACTTCGTGAACATACCTGCTCTTTATATGTGGCTCCAGGTCTGCTTTAAAAGATGGGAACTACAAAGGGAGAAATCGGAGACTATAAAGCACCCAAGCAACTGCAATTTCTGGAAGTCCAAGCCAGCACAGCTACTGGTGAAGGCTTCTGGGAGTTTTAGTTGAAGAACATCTGGGGACCCAAGGTTGGGAACTATTGGCTTAGAGAACTGCTTCCATCTGGTCATTTGCGAGTTTGGGGTTTGCATAAGCGATGGGATGGGGTATTTGTTTCAGCTCTGAAATGACATGTGGGAGCCCAGCTGGGGTTTGGAAGCTTCCAAAAGGCAATCAGCCAATCCCTTTCCTTGCTCTGTGCCCATGCAGGGCTGAACTCTAATGAGGACGAAGCCTCTAATATCATCATTCCTTCTCCCTGGCTCTGGCCAATCAGACAGGGAGACGAGAGGATGCATTTCCCTGCACAGCTCCTGATTGGCCAGTGCCAGGGAGAATGATATCAGAGGCTTCTTCCTCATTGGAGCTCAGCCCCACATGGGCACAGAGCAAGGTAAGGGATTGGCTGGTTGTGTTTTGGGGGCTTCTGAACACCAGCTGGGCTCCCAGGTGTCATTTCAGAACCAGTAGCCCATCCCGAGGAGAGACAAAAAGCACCTGTGTGTATAGTCCTTGAGTCTTCTGTCCCTGCACGGAATCATAACAGCACAAATGTCACATTCTAGAATGGCTAAGCACTAGGCATAAGCCTGCAAATCTTCACTCCAGCTCCTAATTTCTTTTCTCAGAGACATATAAAGTGGCAATCCTTTACTTATTTGCTTGGTTCTTCAGGCTTTAGAAGCTTCTGTACTTCACAAAGCTCTTGGTGTCTTTTGTGTACAACACATTGAAACCAAAATACAAAAGATTATAGTAAAAATGAATACATCAATAAAACCATGGATGGAATTTCCTTTCCTTTCAGACAATGCACATCTGGAAAAGAAAAATCTTCACAGAATAACATAGGTGCATATCTAATCTCATGGGGAAGACCATCCATAGCATGGAAGCAGATACATTAAGGGCTGGTAATATCTAAGCAGGTTTTAATTAGGGTTTATACACCAGGACCCATCTGATAGGGCATTGCACAGGCCCTCAATCTGATTAAAAGGCAATTTGGGCTGTAGGATGAACTGTATTGTGGTTTGGCCCCAAGCAGTCTGCAGTCCCATCTGTATTAATCTGTGCCTTGGCTCTAAGTCAGTTTGTAAGACCTTTATCGGAAAACCAAAATGACTATAATTCCCCCCTGCAATATTTGGTGAAATGATACACTGTAGATGGGAGCAAGTGTGCTGTATTTCAAATAGCTAGCTTCAGTCTATTGCCTACTGTACATTTTACATGCTTAAAAAAATAAAATCAAATGAGGAAGGAAGGAAGGAAGGAAGGAGCAGTTAGTGTCCTCATTTCTTTAGAGCCCAGACACATGAGGTGAGTGGCTTGGATTGACATGGGTTGGAGCCAATGTCCCCTCTAGTTTTCTGCCAGCACTGGGTGGGACCCTGTCCCAAGCATCTGGGGTTCTGGTCACATCCAGAACCAAATGGGTGGCAAAACTGGCTCCAGGTATGTGGCACTGTTGCAGTGCTGCATGGTTGCACAGCTGCACAGGGAGAACATTGGTTGGAACTATCTCCCTTTGTTCATTGGATCTGGAAGCCCATTCCAAGCTCCCCTGCCTGTTCATCAGTTAGACTTGCAAAATTGACTAGCTTTGTCCGTTTCATCCGGGTCCCAGGGAGGCCTTCAAATCAGGGCCAGGTGGCGGGGCAGGGAGTCCACAAGACAGAGAAAGGGAAAAGGTAAAACACTCCCAAATAGAGGTAGGCACAAATCAGAAAACCTATGGTTCAGGTTTGTCTGGTTCAGGCCAACCCTTGGTTCGGTTCGGGTTCAAGTTCAGGTTTGTACAATTTTTTTAAAAAAATCAGTACGAACCCAAACCCATCTGAACCAGTTCGGGTTCTTACTCCCGGCGGCGGCAGCTCAGTGGTGATGATGGCAGCGGCAGATCCTGGCCCCAGCAGCAGGGGCTTTTTGTGGTGCTGGCATGGAGCCAGTGCCTCTTTTTTTTCCCCAGTGCCCACCCTGTGGCTCCTGAGGTCAGGTGGGCGCTTGTTTTTATTTTTTCTATTTTTTTCCTTGATTTTAGAACACTGACCCGGCCACCCCTGGGGCCTGGCCAGCGCTCCTTTTTATTTTTATTTTTTATTTTTTTCAAGCACCGACCGCGTGGCCTGGGGCCGGGTCAGCGCTGGTTTTATTTTTTATATTTTTTTCTTTATTTTAGGGTGCCACCCCAGCCACCCCTGGGGCTGGGTTGGTGCTCTTTTATTTTATTTTATTTTATTTTATTTTATTTTATTTTATTTTATTTTATTTTTAGTTCTGGGCCTGACCACATGCTACACCTGTAGTGCGGGCCGGTCAGCTTTTTTTTATTTGTTTCTTTGTTTTTTCTTCAAGCACTGACTGCACGGCCCTTGGGGCCCAGTCGGTGCTCGTTTTATTTTTATTTATTGTTTTCATTTTAGGGTGCCAACCCATCCACCTCTGGGGCCAGGTCAGTGCTCCTTTATTATTATTATTATTATTTTGATTTTTTTTTTTTCAAGCACCGACCACGCAGCCCCTGGGGCCGGGTCAGCACTTCTTTTATTTTTAATATTTTTCTTTTATTTTAGGGTGCCAACCTTTCTTATTTCATTTCATTTCATTTCATTTCATTTTTACTTCTGACCACATGGCCTGCGCTATAGCTGTAGCATGGGCTGGTCAGCTTTTTTTTTTCTGGTCGCCCCTCCCTGCAGCCAGGAAGACTGGACCAGGAAGACCAGCACCAGGTAGAAGGCATCTCCGGTACTGCCATTAATGAACCAAACTGAACCAATTTTTTTGTTTCGTTTTGTTCTAAATTCACTCTGGGGTTCGTTATTCGTTTCGTTAGGCAATGAATAACAAATAACAAAATGAACTAAAAGTTTGTTTCGTGCCCATCTCTACTCCCAAAAATGTCAAGAGAGCTCTATTTGCATGTGTTTCCATAGAAGTGGGACTGTTCAAGACAAGGAAAGCAATGCAGATAACAGATCTGAAAGGATGTGGGCTGTGAAACAAAACAAAACAAAACAAAACAAAACAAAACAACCAACAACATAAAACAGTTCCCAAGTTTGGAAACATGATTTGGAATTATAATATTTAAAGCAACAAACTAAGCCTGATTCTGGTCTCAGCAGCTGGCTCTTAATTGCTAAGGGAATGAGATGCTGCAAACATACCCCCAACCACCTCTCCTGAGCCCCTAAACCTACACCTGATTCTCTTTGGCAATCTTCTCCAGGAGAACAGCCTGTCATATACTCTCAAAACCATTCCACTGCACCCTTGCCTGTGCTGAAGGGTCAATCTGGCTTCTATACATGGAGAACAGGAAAGCCTCGTGTTGTCCCTTAGCACAAGCAGCACACTGTTTACAGCTGGTCCCAGCTGACACAGATTGTGGCGAATGTTGTTATGCCTGGCATAAGTCCAAGGCCATGTCTCAAGCCATGACCTTGTTCTGGACACAGCGCAAGTGTCACTAAGGATGAACTCAACATGGTGCAAGATTCACAAGCGGCAACTTTGTGAATGTGTTCTTTCAGGAGCAAAGAGCAGGCATGGGGAGAGGCACACAAGACTTGATCGGGAGATCACCAGGGTTTTAAAACTTTATGGTCCTGATATGGACTGACAGCTGCTATTTCCATTAGAAAGTGAAGTTCTATTTGGAAATCAAAAGAAAAGAGGAGTTAGTTTGAGTCTCCAGGACCATCATTTAGGTTTGTCAAGTTAATCCAAATTAGTGGGTGACTGGACCATCTCTAAAACGGGAGCCAATAGGATGTGTGGATCTACTGGCTAGTCTTTATCTGAAACAAATTCTAATGATACTTCTTTAATTTGCACTTCATACAGATTGGCCCAAATCAGGCTAATTCAGTTCAGAATTTGGGATTTGTCTGAATCCAGTGTGCAGCTCTCTTGTCCTGGTAGCAGCCCACCAGACAGAAGCCTCCAACAAAGGTGTTCTATGAGAACACCTGACTAGACATGGGCACGACTCGGCGAAATCCTCGTTTCCATTTCCGTTCATTGTTTCCGTTACCTAACGAGGAACGGTAACAACAATTACTCCGCTCCAGCTCGAACCCGAACCGAAAAAGAAAAATTGGGTCTGATTTGTCGTTGTCATTCATGGCATTGCGGCGATCGTGCGATGCCAGCAAGCAGCACAGAAAAAAAGTTTTAAAAATTAAAAAAAAACCCGATTCCCGGCCATAAAAGCAGGTGAAAATATGCCTGCCTCAGTGAGGGCACCTACCAGAGAAGGGTGGTTTCTGGGGGGGGGTCCCCGGCCTCCCCCCCTCTCCTGTCCTGGGCTGCTGGTACCAGGCTAAGGGGGGCATCCTTGTCGTCTCCATTTGCCATGCGGTGGGGGGGATCCAAAATGGTGACCACAATATTTATTTTTAAATCGTGGTCCAAAAACCCACCAAAGCACCACAGAAACATTTGAAAATTAGGTATTTTAACTGCCAGAATTTTTACAGTAGCAGCAGTGGGTTTTTCTTGCAATAAAACGTCTCCATTGATTTTATTTTATTTTATTTTTATTTTTATTTTTTTACACCTGCGCATGTGCAATGATGGGCTGGCCATGGGATGGGACTATGCAAATTTTTGGACCCATTCCACCAATCGCATGGCCAGGTTTTGACTGAGACTTCTGGGTGTGCCAGAGAGGGCATTAAAAGCCCACAAACCCTAACCCTAACCCTAACCCTAACCCAACCCTAACCCATACGCCAGTACGCTGTCCTTCTTAGTGGGTCAGAGGCACCCAGAGGTGCAGCCCACTAACCCACCCTAACCTTAACTGTGACCCTAAGCCTAGCCCTTACCCTAACCCCAACCCTAACCCAGATCCGTATGCAAGTACACTTTCCTTCTTAGTGGGTCCCAGGCACCCAGAGAGGTGCCTCCCACACCCACTATCCCCTACCCCTAACCCATTTCCTAACCTGTACGTCAGTACGCTAGTACGCTCCCCTTCTTAGTGAGTCAAAGTGAGGCCCCCAGAGAGGTGCCTCGCAGAGCCCACTATCCCCTATCCCATTCCCTAACCTGTACGGCAGTATGCTACTATGCTTCCCTTCTTACTGAGTCAGAGGCACCCAGAGAGGTGCCTCTGCCACCCCACCCTAACATAATGTAACGTATGGTACGTGGTGGCTCCGCGAAACGCTTCCCTTGCTTCCCTTCTTAGTGGGTCAGATGTCAGAGAAGCACCCAGAGAGGTGCCTCCCAGAGCCCACTTACCCCAACCCCAACCCCAACACAAACGACAAACGACAAACGGAAACGACAAATTTTTGAAAATTTCCTCGACAAACGGAAATGACCCGAAACGGACCCGTCCTGACAAACGACAACTCGAAACGTCATTTTTCCTGGTCGTGCCCATCTCTACACCTGACAATAACAACCTAACTACATGCTGCAGTAAAGCTTCCTGACCAACTGCATTGGTGACTCCACATAGAGTGAGGAAATGTCAGACCACTGATCTTACTACTTAAGGAAAAGCTAAATTCAAGGTTATGTTCTGCATCATGAGCAAATCAATGACAGACTGAGACAACCACTGATGCTGATTATACTGTAAGGATTAAACTGGAGAGCATCCATCTTCTGTGGGTTGCCAGCAACAGCTATTGTTCCCCTAGCAGTCATTTATTTACCTAATTGCTCCTTTAAGCTTCAAAAAGCTTTATAATGCAAAGCATGCAAACAACACATATTTGCAACGCTGTCATTCCAAAGGGAAGAATCCCTGGCTAGCAAGAGATTTTTCTTTCTATTTGGACAATAAGAAATGAAAGCTGGGCTTGCCAAAGGAAGTGAACTGTGTGTATGGGGGGATGTAGTGGGTATAGTTGGGGAGCAGAAATTTCACTATGTTCTTTTGCTGCATTTCTCAGACAACATTTTCTTTGGAATTTCCTTTGTTTCCTGCTTGTCAGGACCAGGTAACAGTTTTTCCACATATATTTTCTTAATGCATGAAAGTATTTACTCATTTTACGTGGTCTCTGTTTGGCCCCATTCATGAGCACATGTTTGTGCATATCGTTTTCAGCAGCATAATTTTAGCCTTCTAAATTTTAAATCGTGTGCATCCTTTTGTACAGATTATGGCTGAAACCCTTTCCCTGTAAGTTATGGCATGTAAAGCGGGTGATGTCATCAGTTTTGGCAATTTTTCAGAAATAAAAAATGTCTAATTCCCTCCCTGAAGGTTCTGAGACTCCTGTAGAATCCCCTTTCTCACAGGGAAAGCTGTTGGGAGCCAGTGGATATATAATTATCGATCTTACGTAGGCCAGACAGAATTACAACCTGTATTTATCTGAAACAGCATATGACAAAATACGGCATTTCACCTATAGCTGACAAGATGTGCAAAGCCCAGCTGCATTGGTTTGGATACAACCTGTGTGCTGATGAGAAAACTCTGTCCAAAAAGGGTCTCACCCTGGAGGTCTGTGGCTCCTGACTAAGGAGATGTACAAAACAGCACTGGACAAACACCCTTGAGAATGACACAAAGCTGTCCTGGGTTCACCCAGATGTAGACCATGACTGTGCCAAGTGGAAAGCCAAAACAAGAATAGCAGACCCCACCACCAAGTGGGGCAAACACTAAGGAAAAGGAAAAGATGTATCTGAAACAGCATACAGTATTGACCTTGCAAATGAGTGGGTTCTTGAGATCTTGTGTGGTTCCTCTCCCGGTGAATTTTGGGAGGTACAACCCCTACCCCCTACCTTTAGTGCTGAATCCACTGAATTTTTCCCCTATTGTTAAGCTTGTCAGGCATGTCCATACTTTAGCCCTCCAGATGTTTTGGACCACAACTCCCACAGTCTTTTGGCAGTGGAAATACATGCTTGGAATTCTGGGAGTTGTAGTCTAAAACATTAAGAGGACCGAAGTTTGGACATGCCTGGCTTAAGTCCTATCCAAAGTGAGGATTAGAGATGGGCACGAAACAAACAATTTTTTGTTTCCGTTTCCGTTTTTTACATTTTGTTACGTAACAAAACGACAAACAAGTTTTGTCTCTAAAATGAAACGAAACAAACAGAAACACCAGAAATTTTGTCGTCCATTTCGTTTTCGTTACGGCAATACATTGAACTGCTTTAAATGCTAAAAAAAAATCACAAAAATTGAAATAAATGGTAACAAAACAGTAACGAAACGAACGAAAATGAAAATGATTTTTTTTGCAAAAATTTGCGAAAAATGGAAACGAACTGAAACAGACCCCCTAAACAACAAACGACAAACAAAACACCATTTTTTGGATTCGTGCCCATCTCTAGTGAGGATGAAGCTCACATACACCATCACTAGCTACCAGTGCCTGGAACCATTTGAGTATCTCTTGTGTTCAGCCCTATTCAGGTGAACAAAAAGGCCATTTTAAAAGGATGCAGCCACAATCCACTGCTTCATCCACTGCTGGTTGCTGTTTCTTAGAATAACCCACCCATCAATTCATTGAGGATCCCAATAGTCACAAAGTAAAACCTTTAGAACTAGATTTTGGCCATGGCTGAAGGTTGTAATGGTCTGGAGTTCCATTGAATCTACATCTGTAGTCGTAACCACTAAGTGTTCTGAGCTTCCCAAGCTCAGTGTAGCTCCATACGGAACATTGGCACGTCTCTCCTCTCCCCACAGTTTGTTGGCACCCTGACTTCTTCTTAATGGATAATAATGATAGGGATTTGGCAAGAACTGCAGCTCAGCAAATGGATCAAAGATCTTGGCAGTGGATCCACAGTGGATCTTGGCAGAACAAGCGATGTGTCAGCAGCACAATGCTGCCTTTTCTGATGGAGTCATGTGTGGCTTGGCGTCAAAAGACTATTGCTGATCTGGTTCCTGTGGCAGTGTTTGAGAGGCATAAGAAGAGTATCTCAACTCCTCTTTGCTCCTTCCCCAAGTATTTGTAAATATTTAATAGTGACTACCTCACAAGACCATGTGTGACAACCATTTCCAAGCCTTTGCAAAGGTTCAAGAATGCTCCTTGGTAGCTGCAGATTGGAATATAGCAGGATTGGCATCAGGGCCGATTCAAAGTTCTGGCAAGCACTGGGAAAGGATATAATAATGTGAGCCCCTTTCTTCTCCCTCCCTTAAAAGGTCCCCCCTGCATGCTAGTCGTATCTGACTCTAGGGGCGGTGCTCATCTCCATTTTCAAGCCAAAGAACCAGTGTTGTGCAAGTCCATGGCCACGTGGCCAGCATGGCTGCAAGGAAACACAGTTTTATCTTCCTGCTTTTTAAAGTGGTACCTATTTATCTACTTGCATTTTTACATGCTTTCAAACTGCTAGGTTGGCAGGAGCTGGGGTTATCAGCGGGAGCTCGCTCCGCTGCGTGGCACCCGGGATTTGTACCACTGAGCTGCCAACTTTGCAGCCAACAGTTTTCAGAGCCTTAGTGCGCTGAGCCACCACACCCCTTTCCCTTACCTCCCATCTAAATAGGTCACACAACATGAGCAATATAATATAGCATAAATAAGACTGACTTGCTCAGGGCACCTTGGTAGCAGTCAATAAGGGAACAATGCTTAGGTAAACAAACAGCAATGAAAAGAAAGTCCAGCTTATGACCATATGCAAGCCTTCAGTACTAGCAAACACTCAACTGGCCCAGCAGGCAGAAAACAACCTTCCCAAATTTGGGTCTGGGTTTTATTGGAGTGGGGGTATGGGTGCGGAATTGAAACAAAGTCTTCTGCTTTTTCCAAAGAGTCCATCTCCTGCAGAATTTGCTTGGATCTCTTTTCAAATAAACCAATTGTGTTATTGCCGTATTTGAGGACACCTCTCCTGCAGGCACTCAATCTGCCATGGCCAATTCATCCCAATATTTAACAGCAGGAGAGAAATCAACCATTCGATGCAAATGGCATGGAGCAATACCTTACACTTGCAGTCAATTTTAAAGTTAAACATTTAGAAGTAAAAACAATCCCACTGGAACCCATTACATTTGAAAGGCTGATCCCACAACCTCTTCAGTCCTTGAGGAAAAAATAGAGTGAGAGACAGACCAAGCTGGACTCTTGGCAGCTCAGTTTGGCAGTTTGAACCCAAACTTGCAGGGAAGGTTTTCCTTGGAAAGGGTCAAGGGAACAGTCAGCTGGAGCCACTGGAGGAGTTGAGAGGAGAGGGGGCTGTGTTCTACTGGCAACACTGGGATCAGCGGCTTGTCTTTTCCCTCCCCCTCCACTAGAAAAGTCCTGAGGTGGTTGGTCCTTGCATTCACCCTGCAACTCTACCTCCACTTAACGCTGGGGGCTCCTCTCCAACTGGGACCCAGGCTGTGGTGCAGGGTTGAGGAGGCATCTCAGCAGGTAGCCATAAAGAAGAGGAGAGGCAAGGGAGGAGGAGGGTAAACTTATCCTGGTTTCTCTCACTTTCTCTCTGGCATATGCATTTTGTGGTGAGACACCATCCCAGAGATGGGCAAGGTCTCTCCCCAGTGCAGTTGCCTCCCCGCCACAGACCAGGTGATGCAAAGAGTCGTCCCCATTTGGGGCCAGCCAGCCAGCAACCAAGAAGGTTTTGCACCCAGGGGTGCGGCCCGGTGGAGAAGAACGTGCCCAGCTGGCTCTTGTGCCTGCCCCCGCCGCCGCCGTCCAGCCAAGCACTGCAAAACAGTCTCTGGGCTTCCGTACCACCCAGGGCATTGTGGGAACCCTGTGGGTCTGCTGAATAGTTCATAGCGGTGATGGTGAGTAGCAATGTGTAACCCTGGACTCATTCTTTTTTGAGTGTGGTGGCCAAGCCAGGCACTCACCCCAGGAGCAAGCCTGCCAATAGGGGGCAGAGCTGGAACCTTTGAGAGGGTGCTGAGCACCGCAACCTTTGGGCTCCCATGGTGTCATGGGGAGGTGTAACTGAGGAAGGAAGGAGAGGAGGATGAGGAGTTATGACCTCTCTGCAGCTGTGGGTCTCTACAGATGTGGGCCCTGGAAAAATGCCCACATTGCCCTCTGAATAAAGCAGCCCTAACTGGCATGTTGAATCCCTGGATCCCTGGGAGGGGTAGGGCCCAGAATTTAGAAAGGTAGTGTGAAAAGTAATTAGGTTTCACTTCCATTAAAGACCCCCTCAAAATACAAAAAGCAAACTGTGCTGCTTATATACCACTCCATAGCACTAAAAGCACTCTCTGGGCATTTTAAAAGTTACTTACCCAGGCTACCTATTGCCCCTCCCCCAACTCCCAACCCCTCCTGCAAGCTGGGCATTCATTTTACTGACCTTAGAAGGATGAAAGTAGTTAGCTTCTGTTTATTAGAATTACTTTAAAGCACCTTTAACGTTCCTGTTTCTTAAAGTTAATTTAAATACGGTACATGCTTTTTGTTATTTATTTTACAAATAAAAAAGTTTCATTATTTGTTATTTATTTCGTTACATAACAAAACAAATAATGAATAGCCCCCTCAAAGAAATATGAAATGAAACAAAGCAGAAATTTCCATTTCGTTTGGTTTGTTTTTTGCCCCCACCCCGCTGGCATTTCTTACCTCCTGATATCTGGGTCAGGGAGGCCTCCTGGCCACCCAGCACAACTCCTGCAGCTGACTAGCCCCCCACAGATGGTGTCTTTCCTACATGATTTAATGAGACTTTATACCCTTAGAATGAAGCCACCATTGTCATCACTGTCGCCATCATCATAATCATCGGCTATCAGGTCATTTCTCACTTATGGCCACCCCTTTTCCGGGTTTTCCAGATAGAGAATGTTCACCATTAGAGATGGGCACAAAATGAACTAAAAATCATCTGGTTATTTGTTATTCATTTCGTTAGCTAATGAATAAGACCCCTGTAAGGAAAACAAAATGAAATGAAATAGAAATTTCTGTTTCGTTTCGTTCATTTTTTTTGCTTCTCCACCCCACCAGTGTCTCTTACCTAATGTCTGGGTTGGGGATGAAGGCAGTGGTGAGGAGCTGCTGGGCCTCCAGAGGTGGCAGCGTGGTGGTCCACCGCTGCCCAGCGTGGCTGTGCCCGGGGCTTCGGAGGCAGCAGTGAGGCTTTCTGCTGCCCGGTGCGGCCACTGCTGGGCCTCTGGAGGCGGGAGTGAGGCCTACCGCTGCCCAGTGAGGCCTCCCACCATCCGGCTCGGCCGCTTTCATGGCCTTCTGAACTGCCGGAATTGCTGCCACCACTGAGATTGCCCCCACCGCCACCATGCAGGTAAGATGAACCAATTCGGCTCAGTTCAGTTTGTATGAATTTTGTTTTAAAAATTTGTACAAACTGAACCGAACTGAGGTTGGGCCCAAAACAGAATGAACCGAACCATCGTTTTTCTGTTTCGTGCCCACCTCTATTCACCATTCCCTTCTTCTGGAGTCACCTTGGGACTGTGCAGCTTGCCCACGGCCTCACAGGCTGGCTCTACTTTCCATTCTGGTGGGGCCTAAAAGTGTAGATCAGGGGTCTGCAACCTTTAAGACATAAAGAGCCACTTGGACCCGTTTCTGACAGAAAAAAAAACTGGGAGCCGCATCGCTATTGCCTGTCACTGGGCGGGCAGTGTGGAGCGGAGCGGCGAACCTGTCACAGTCACCTCCCGGAGCCGCGGCAAAGGTTCCAAAGAGCCGCATGCAGCTCCGGAGCCGCGGGTTGCAGACCCCTGGTGTAGATAGTGCCAAGTGTGATAGATCAGCTCCAGTGTTCTTGTATATGATTATGTACATAACCTGCCTAGTTTAACCTCAGATAATTTACTATAGTGAAGTTCTATCGATAATTTACTATAGTGAAGTTCTGAGCGATGGTTAGAGAAGGCTGCTGGATGGGTTTCCTTTTCCATAGATAATACTGGACTGAACAGAAAAGCATAGAAGGATTGTGTCGAAAGTTTGTTCTGCCCATTTTCGGGGATTTGTTTTGAAAAGGAATGCTCTTTTCAGCCCTGAAGATAGCTATCGTGAAGAAAGTACTGACTCTACCCATTAAATTGGAGCCTTAGAAATCCTGATGAGTACTTGTTTTGCTCCCATTTCATGCTGTTCCTCTCATCGTGATATTGCATTGTTTGATCCTCTTGGGGATTGATGTACAAACATGAGATGGGGCTTACTCTTCCCAATCAATGGGCATAATTTGTTTTGATTCTTCATTATGTTGTTGTGTAGCTTTTAGGAAGAAACCTCTCATAAAATCTATCCTTGTGAAGCTGAGTCATAGGAGAAGGTGGAGGCTGCTCACACTGAGCAGGTACTTACTGTCTCTCTATACATGTTGCAGCAAAAGAGTGGCAAACAGCTAGAATTAACAGACAAAGCAGCTGGTAATATCTTGCTTTTATGAAGCCCAGATATGGCTAATGAATTGGAGGGAAACAGCTGGAATGAAATGTTGTTTCAATAGTGCTATGGAAACAACTGGCAAATGGCCAGTACCCAGGGCCACAGCCCCCATAACTGTAGAGCATTTGGAGGAATAGGTGGACACATGTACATGTGCATGAGCACGCATCCAAGCACATGCAGTGAGAAAAGAGAGCAAGGGAGAACAGCACTGGCACCAAACACAACACACCATGGTTTGTCATTTGAAATGAATAACTTGAGCTGGGTGTGACGTGTTTCATGACACACATTCACTTTCCCTATCAACCCTTGCCACCGCCCCCGACCTTCCACACACCATGTCTTCCCTCCCCCAGTCACATGATTTCCCAGTCAACTGCAGGAGCACGGACTTCCCTTTTGCATCCCCCCTGGCAGCTGCCCACTCACAGGCTGTGCAGCAGAAATCCCTGCCCTGCCTCCTCTTCTGAGTGGGCTGCTGCCGAAGGAGGCGCAAAAGGGAAGTCTGCACTCCTGTTGAGACTGGGAGGTTGTTCAAAGGAGGGTGAAGGAGCACGCCCTGGCAGACCTGCTGAGAAGCTGGCTGAACACGTGACACCTGTGATGCTATGCTGTTTATTTAGATGGCATAGCATGAACAGCAGCTGTCTTCAGTTCATAGGTCTTCTACTGTCATGCCTTATTTGGTCCACTGTGTACGATATTAGTGAACTCCCAGATTAAAGAGATTTATTTCTTTATTGGGGACCGTCCCCAGCAATATTCAGCTTAAAAACACATTATTCCCACCCACACCTCAGACTGCTTCCTCTTGTCCCTCTGGCCAAAAAATGTGGTCTCTCTCTTTCTCCCTTGTCACTCATGAGCCTCTCCCAAACCTTCTCTCCTTCCTGTGACTTATTTTCTTCTTTCTACCTCCATCATAGTGCTCATTCAATATTTCTCTCTCCTGGCTCTCCTCCCCAACACAAACAAGAGACCACAAGTTTATCTCTGAGCCCTTTTACATGACCCCAAAGATCCGCTGGTAGCTTAAATTCGGATTCCCCCCAGCCAGATATCATGTGGGTTTTGTTCCTCTTTCTGTGTTCCCACCGTTCCACACTCTGTTGCTTCTGTCTGTGGTGAGGGGAGGGAGAAAAAAAAGGGGAGAAAAAAATGCAGGCTCACCTCCACTCACCTCCGTCTGCTGTCGGAGCAGCCCCGTAGGGATTACTGTCCATTAAAGGGGCGGCGGGGACAACAAAAACAAACAGAAGGCGAGGAGAGCCTGCCATCCACAGCTTTACAATCCACATTGGAACATTTTTTACCTCCAGAGACCAGGTACTTGTAAAGTGTGCTGGGGCACGCTTAAGTGGGCGTGGGCATACTTTTTTAAAAAAGTCTGCTGCTGGTGGGAAAACAATTTTATGCTCTGGATCTGTAAGTGTTTTGCAGCGGATTTTAGGGGTCGTGTAAAAGGGCTCTTACATACTCTAGCTGCCTATATTTTAGTTTCCCAAATCTAGGCAGTTTGGGTGCTATGCAAATTATTCTCTTATTATGCATATCATATGAACAAAAATGTATTATTGGACACATGCAATCCTGAATGCTTCTCCTTTAACTCGAGTTATCAGCAGGGAGCATGCCTTGTATCTGCCGCAACCTTAGTTGCAGAGGGTTTCCCCCTCCTATGCCTGAGTTTTTGAGAACAACCCTTCTATCCTGCTGATTCCATTGTCTGATGCCCTTTCTCTTTCCTCCATTTATTACTCTCCAAAGGTGTGTGGGGATGCACTGTAGCTCCATGCTATACAAAAGAGCACACCCAAATGTAAATAAAAGCCATTAACCTAGAACCATTGCCTGGTCATTTTTCCAAAGGAGGGGATGAGATTGAGTGGATAATTTCCATGTTTTCCTCCTCTCTCTCTCACAGACAGGGAATAATTCAATTCCAAATCCTTCCAACAGCAAACACTCCCCCTCTCCCCAGCACCCAACTTGGAACCATCTTTTCTACATAGTTTCACTCTGTGGACGTTTCACTATGTAGAAAAGTGAAACAGAAACAGAAGGTAGAGTTTTCAAGGTCCTGAGCATGTAATGCAATGGTGCACAGTCTGTTGTCTATTATGCACCCCTATGTCCTTTAAAAACCCGACACATATATAATTTTATTTTAAAACCTTTTTCTTCCTATAGGGCTTCTATTCCTTTGAATGTTTCATAATCCCAGCATTCAGCAGACAGCAGCTTTTCAAGTAAAATGGGATTCTACAAAATTTGGGATCTTCCCGGAGACATCTATGCTTAGCATCATCCCATACCCTATTTGTAAAATGCTAACAATAACAATGATAATGGGTACAAGAGGAACCCCCTGTAGCCCCCAGCCCTTCCGCAGGCTATTGACAAACAGCTTCTGGTTTTTCTCTTTCGCTGCCACCCACTAGCTTTGCTAGTAGTAAATTAAAGCCTTCAGACTGTTTAAAAGTTGAATATAAATAAAATAAGTTTATTGATTACAAAGTAGAATCAAAATCATTAATGGTAACGTGTTGAAGTATAAACCAAAATAAGAATGTAGCTCAAACCCTCTCAAGTTGATTACTAATAAAGTTGACTATATGCACATCCAGTTCCTAAGTTTACAAACTTAAACACTCAGTTTTCCTCACAGACACTCTAGAAATCCTATTTCTTCTTTAACCCTTTCTTTCTCTTAGACAGTGCCAGTCCCTATCTGATTCTCTCAGACTCTGCCAGATTTCCTATCTGACTAAAACAGTGCTGAGCCAAACCTTACATCCCCTCAGGCCACTCCCCAAACTCTCTCACCGGTCTACAAACCCACCAATCAGAATTGCAGGAATAGTCACCTCAAAGAGGTGGGTGGGGATAACTGTAAAGCCTTATTTTAGAGCGGGATAGTTTCCAGGCAAAGATGCACATGGCAGTTAAAGACACATATATGCAAGCAAATGAACAACAACAACAACAACAACAACAACAACAAAGATGTATCCACCGGAAAACCCACAAGCAGATGCTTCAGTTTAGGGTGATGTGCCCGAAGTAAGCAGAAAGCTTAATGCCTTCCCTTTTAAATCACTATACTTCAGTATATAGGGTTTGCAAGGTTTGACTTTTTTGCCACTTCACTCCCATATTCACCATCATTTGCCTGCAGTTAAGGGACACAATTTCCTTTTTTCAACCCATGGAAGGGGACTGCTAGAGGCATTTTAATGGAGAAGAGAAGACTAGCAGGAGGGTTATAAAAGGGGTCCTAATGGTTTGGAGCAAAATTCCATGATTTGGATTTGGCTCAGGCGTTTTTGAACTTGATATAACTGGAAGTGGATCTAGATCCAGATCAAGATTTAGAAGCCCACACCTTCATATCTGCCACTGACCTGCATTATAAAACAAAAATAGACATTGGTCTGGTCCTTCAGTCTGGTTCTGATGAACTTCAGTACAACAGGTACAGGGTGGAGTTGTGCCAGTCACCATTAATGTTTGCATTGCCCACCCAACCCAGAGTAATGAGGTGAGACACAAGTTTTGGATGTCAAAATTGGGCCACACTTTATTTAACAACAAACAACTTAATGTTCTAAAGGGGGCCTAACCTAGCCTGGAGAGGTGGTCCTTACAGATTTAAGAGCAAGACTTCCACTGATTTTTGAGTTCTCCATTTTGCCATAAAATCAAGATGGCTTACATCTTGTTATGCATTCAAAGTTTTAACCAAGCTGAAATCAATATCAATTTCAGCCTCAAAAGCTTAGCACAAAATGGGGAGGTAGTGGGATAAGGGAGTGCCACCACCATATGTGGTGATTATAAGAATAACACTGACACAATCTGACTCAGGTACACAACAAAGATTAGTATGGAACAAGGAAGGCTGAGAGTAGGTTGGGAAAGGGTAAGGAAAAGTGTGAAGAAAGATGGGTGCCTGGGAAATGCTGGGATGAAGGAAGAAGCAGCACAAAGTACAGTACACAGAGAACCGCTGCCAGGCCAGAACATATTAAAAAGAGAACTAGGATATCAACCAAAATAAATTTTAAAAAATTCATCTGCCCTAGCACTGTCACCAGAGCGTGAAGATACTTGCCCTTAGAGATGGGCACGAAATGCCAAAATGGCATTTCGTGCTCGGTTTTTCGGGCTCTGGGGTCCTCTTCGTTCCGTTACCGTTTTTCGGACCACAGGGGCCTGCTTCGTCCAGCCTTCCATGGGCAGGGCGCCGCCAGAGGCGGCGGCAAGCCTCCTGGGAGAGCCCTGTCACAGCCGCGGGGAGCCGTCCTGGGCTGGGGCTCCACTGGAGCCGCCGTTAAGCCAGCCAGGAGAGCACTCCCATGGCTGCAGGACTTTTCTCCTGCCCGGGCTTGCCAGCGGCTTCGGTGCCTGAGGCTGGGGGGAGATTTTAAAAGCCTGCTCTTCCCCCACCCCATCAGGTGGGAGGAGAGAGCGGGCTTTTTAAATCTTCTTCTCCCTTCCCGAAGCTAGCACCCAGCGGTTACTGGGTGCTGCCTTCAGGAGGGGGGAAGTGGGGGAGAGAGCATGGGTGGGGAAGATCCCTTTCACACACCCCTTCACCCCTCTGCATGCAGAAGCTCCACGAGGCTCAGCCGATCTCCGCCGACCTGGGTGACAGCTGCCCAGCCGCCACCAGGGGCGGAGGAGATGGAGCCGCGGTCTGGCAGCCCCTTCCTTCTCCACTCCACCCCAGAGCCGGAGTCAAGAAGGAAGGGGCTGCGATCCGGTATCTGCGTGCGGAGACCGGATCGAAACTCCCTTTCTCTGCCCTCCGCCCGACAGCCTGACAACCTGGTGGGCTGCAGGTTCTGGGCAGAGTTGGGAAAGAAGGGGCTCTGATCTGGTCTACCCACACACAGAGGCTGGATCGGAGCCCCTTCCCGCCGCCCTCCGCCCCAGAGCCTGCAGCCCACCGGGAAAGATCCACTTAAGAGAGACCCCCGTTCAGTCCCTCTGCCTGCAGAAGGGCTGAGCAGGGGTCCCGCCTTCCCCGCGCAGACCATGACAGGCATGCCTGTCATGACCCCCACGGGGAAGATCCACTTGAGAGAGACCCCCGTTCAGCTCCTCTGCATGCAGAGGGGCTGAATGGGGATCCCGCCTTCCCCACGCTGGCCATGACAGGTGTGCCTGTCATGACCCCCATGGGGAAGATCCACTTGAGAGAGACCCCCGTTCAGTCCCTCTGCGTGCAGAGGGGCTGAACAGGGGTCCCGAACGGTGGGCCATGACAGGCACGCCTGTCATGACCCCCACGGGAAGATCCACTTGAGAGAGACCCCGTTCAGCTCCTCTGCATGCAGAGGGGCTGCCTGTCCATGCCCGCCATGACAGGCACGCCTGTCATGGCCTGCATGGGGAAGATCCACTTGAGAGAGATCCCCGTTCAGCCCTTCTGCATGCAACGGGGGTCCTGCCTTCCCCATGCGGGCCATGACAGTGCCCGGTGCTGTCATCCGGCGCAGGGAAGACAGAGGCTGATCGGGAGGGGGCTGCGATCCGTGTTCCGCACTGCAGACACCAGATCACAGCCCCTTCCTTCTGGACTCCACCCCGGAGCCTGACAGCCCACTGGTGGGCTGTCAGGCTGTGGGGTGGAGGGCGGCGAGAGGGGGCTCCGATCTGGGCTCTGCACAGAGACCAGATCACGCAGCCTCTTCCTTCTCCGCCCCAGAGCCTGATAGCCCGGTGGGCTGTCACGCTGTGGGGCGGAGGTCGGCGAGAGGGGGCTGAGATCCGGCTTCCCCTCGCAGAGTCCAGATTGCAGGCCCCTCTCCAGCAGCGATCTGATCTCTGCAGCGGGGATGTGACAGCTCGGCCAGCTGTCACCCCCTCGCTGCAGAGATCGGAGATTGAGATAGCCGTGGCCTGGCCTCCGCTTGCAGAGGCGAGAACGGGGCTCCCTCAATCCTCCCCCGCTGCTGGTGATGACAGCTGGGCTGTCATCACCAGCAGGGAGGAACGAACTGAACAGAACCGAATTCATTTGTTCTGGTTCTTTTCGGTTTGTTCCTAAATTACACCATTTTCCGTTAGTCATTCCGTTACATAACGGAACGAATAACGGAGAACGGTAATGGAAAAATGGTCATTTCGTGCCCATCTCTACTTGCCCTACATCTGCCTGAACAGTAAGAGTAAGACCAGGTGCCCTCTTCTCTTTCCCTTGCCACCACATGTATTTATTTGGTATTTATTCCCTATTTGGGATATTGGGTGATACAGAAATGCAAAAATAAAATAAAATAAATAAATCCAAGTTCTACCCAGGCATGATCATTTGGATAAACTCACCAGGATGAAATTACAGCTGGTGCCAACCCATCCTTCCAAGTGACCTCCACCTCCATCTTGGGGGACTACACCAGTGTGGTGTAGTGGACAGATGGACAAACTAAGACTCAGGAGACTTGAGTCTGAATCCCCACTTAGCCATGGAACCTCACTAGGGAAATAAGTGGCACTGCTAAAACCATTCCTTAAATGTTCCCCATATCTTGGGTTGGACTTGATGGCACATATCACACTATGATTAATTTACAGTGTAAATTATAAACTCATTGTTGCGAAGCTCAGGCCTATTGTTTGAACCAGATTTACAAACCACAGCCACCTTGGGTCCTTTGGAAAGAGAAAGGCAGGAGAAAATATTTTTAATAAAATATAATAAAATGAGTTTCTGTATTGATCAAATGACAATTGAGGCAACCTTTCTGTCTTTCCAGCATCTCTGCATGGCCAAGTGACATATCCTGCTGATATTTATTTTAAGCACATAAAAGGTATGGCCTTAACATGTTGGGATAACACTAGAACAGATTATAGTAATATGTTATACTGGCACAAGGAGTCTTTAAATATTGTTTTCTATGCCTATATGAGTCTCCCTCTTCCCCCATGGAAATGGTTGTTTTGATGGATGAGAGAGATGACAGGGCTTCAATATGTCATTAAAATTCACCTTTATTACAACAGTAATTGCTGTCTAAAAACAGTAATTTCCCAAACACTGTCCCTTCGTTAGAAAATGCCCCCAAACTCACATTTCTTTTCTCTTAAAAACATGATCTGTGTTGCTAAGCACAATAATAATAATAATAATAATAATAATAATAATAATAATAATAATAATAATAATAATAATTATTAATTATTATTATTATTATTATTATTATTGTTGTTGTTGTTGTTGTTGTTGTTGTTGTTGTTGTTGTTGTTGTAAAGGTGACATGTGCCAATTTCATTGCAGGAAAAATCTTCCAGACCTAGAGACCTGCAGCATGCCTTTAATTACATAGGTTCATGTTAGTAAAGCAAGTGAGTGACTAAGGGCCTTTTCACATGACCCCTAAGATCCGCTGGCCACTTAAATTCGGACCAGAGATCTTAGGGATTTGTCGCTGTTCCTGCGTTCCCACCCCCTCCGCACTCCTGGCTGCTGGCTGCGTGAGGGGAGGGAGAAAAAAAGGAAGAAAAGAATGCCGCTCACCTCCGTTCTGCCCTTCCGGCACTGCATTCAGATCTCTTAAAGGGGCGGGCGGCAAAAAAAGAACAAACAGAAGCAAGGAGAGCCGGGCAGTCACTACATTATATCCGCATCAGGAATTTTCACCTCCAGAGAGCAGGTACCTGAAAAGTGCGCTGGGACGCGCTTAGGTGGGCGTGGTCACACTTAATTATCTGTAAACTCTGGAGCTGGTGGGAAAACAATTTTAAGCTCCGGAGTTGGGAGCCATTTGCAGCGGAGTTTAGGGGTCGTGTACAAATACCCTAAGAATAACAACTAGTATATATGCTCATTTTAGAGCAGGAAGGCATTGCAGGTTCCATGCCTAAATAGTACAAGTCAGCAAAGAATGAGTTACCAAAAGATTCTGGAATGAGTTAAGGAGAATACATTTAAAAGGAACATCCACATGGAAGGACAACTGCCCCACAACCTCAAAGCAGAGAATTTCAAGCTACCCAGCCATCTTTTTGACCCTGGGACAGGAAGGAACCACTTCAAGTGTTGTTCCACCTCAGGGTTGAAGAGCAGCTCCATGCTCTGCCCTGTAGTCACCCTCAAACAGCACAAATGTCCCTGATTAGGTCGAGTTTTGCACCTCTGTCCAAAGACACTGTATGTGCCTGCTATTTGGAGCCAGCAGATCTGTGTGAGCTCCTGACACATGATCCTTTAATTAATCTGGGGCTTCCCACAAGATCAAGTGAAGAGTAAATGCCTTACAGGTACGAGTCTAACACATCAAGGATTAATAAACAAATAGTCAGGGAATACCTTGCCACTTTGAACATGTTCAAATCTCCAGGGCTGGCTGAACTGCATCTGAGAGTACTGAAGGAATTGGCTGACGAATCCTCAGAACTGCTGTCCTTTATTTTCTAGAAATCATGGGAAATAGGTGAGTTGTCAGATGGTTGGAGGAGGGCTAATGTTGTGCCTATCTTCAAAAAGGGCGCCTGCCATCAATACCAGGGAAATTTTTGGAAGAGATTATAAAGTGGTCTATGCAACCACCCAGAAAGCAATATAGTAATAACTAGGAGCCAATATAATTTTGTCAAGAACAAATCCTGCCCAACTAGCCTGATCTCATTTTTTGATCAGGTAACCTCCCAGACAGACAGAGGGAAATCTTGTAGACATAAGATATGTTGACTTCAGCAAAGCGTTTGACAAACTTCCCTGTAATATCCTGACTAACTGGGTTTGGGCTGGATAAAGCCAGTGTAAGGCGGATACAGAATTAGCTACAGAATTGTATTCAGAGGGTAATGATTAATGGCGCCTTCTCCAAGCGAAAGAAGGTAATAAATGGGGTATCCCAAGGCCTAGTCCTGGGTCTGATGCTGTTCAACATTTTTATTGATGACTTCTGCAAGGGAGCACTGGGAATGCTTGTCAAATTTGTAGATGACATAAAATTGGGTGAACTAGCCAATACCTTGGAAAACAGAAACAAAATTCAAAACGACCTTGACAGGCTGGATCACTGGGTTGAAACCAACAGAATGAAATTTCACAGGGAGAAGTACCAAGTACTGCACCTAGGAAGAAGAAAAAACTAATGCACAGGGTCAACAATACTTCATGTGAGAAGGATCTTGGAATTCTGGTAGAGCATAAGCTGAATATGAGCGAACAGTGTGATGGAGCCACAAAAAAGGTAAATGCTATTTTAAGCTGCATTAGAGTGCAGGACATGCAACAATGGGCTCAAGTTGCAAGAACTCAGCTTTTGGGTAAATATCAGGAAATAACTTTGTATTAGAGCAGTACAACAATGGAACCAATGACCTCAAGAGGTGGCGAGTAGAGATGGGCACGTATTGAAAAAATTGTGATTCATTTTGGTGCATTTTGTTTTAGGGTTTGGTTCGTTTTGGTTCATTTTTGACTATTTTGTTTCAAATATTCATTTTGTTGTTTTGTTTTGTTTGTTATTCGTTTCCCCCCACTTTGTGTGATTTAATCCATTTGACAGTGTGTGGGCGGGAAAAAACATTACAAAAAATAAACACAGACATTGACAACAACTGCACAAACTGGACTGACAGCATCCTCCTCCTCATCAATCCTCTTCCTCCTCCTCCTCCTCATCTTCAATCATCATTCATCACATCATTCTTATCGGGTGGCCGTGGCAGTGGCGGCAGCGGGGCAATCCTGGCCCCTGTGGCAGGGGCCTTTTGAGGCACTGGCTTGGGGTCAGCACATTGAATTGTGCCCGACAGCTGATTGGCAGCCAGTGGAGCTGCCTTAGTAGGGGTGTAATGTGATCACTATAACCCGCCCCAGATAGCAATCTGGCCACTGCATTTTGGACCTGCTGAAGTTTCCTCACACTTTCCAACAGTAGCTCAATTGAGATTTCATTCTGTAATCTCAATAAACTTCTCTTGGTTATGTTTGAACCTCCAAAGATGGTGTCAGACTCCATTACTTTATAAATACTATTATTTAATACAGCGTTGGCAGCGGTACTACCCTGGTCCGTTATACCTTCCTACTTCACTATTCTAGGATTCTGTGATTCAAAGGACAAGGATTACAGACTAGCACCTGTTGTACTGTTTCTCTATTCCCAGGGAGGTTTGAAATCAATTTCCAGCACTCAAAACACTGTGTGTTCCACAGGGGGTCTACACACATTTCCCATCAAAACTCTGGTGTATAGATCCATCCTGAGAAGAATTATTCTTCATCCAAAAGATACATCTTGATGGGATATTCATACAGATTACCTCTATCTGTAGCTCTAGCATAGCTAGAGTTTGGAGCACCCAGGGACAAAGTCAGTTTTTGCACCCTCTTCTCCCCCCAACTGTGTCTTGCCCAACCAGCAAGGGGGGGGGGTTAGATTCTGGGGAAACAGTGGGGGAGGGGAAGAAGGGTGTCTCCTTCTGATGCCCTCTTTGTGGTTCTCCTTTCCAGTTAAGGCTCTCCTGTGCAAACCGCATAGCATGCGGATAGCACCAAGCAGGTTTTTTTTCAAGCATCACCTTCATAGCATACTTCCCCCTCCCCCTTTCTCCCAGTTAAGGCATGGCAATTGTTAGCCTGGGGAAAGGAGAAGAGGGAAGCAGGTAATGGAAATTTTTTTCCCAAGCAGCACCTCCATCGCATGCTTCTCTCTCCTCCTTTCCCCAGGCTAATGATCTCCAAGCCTTAGCTGGGGTGGGGGAAAGGAGGAGAGGGAGCAATTGACAGAGATGTTGTTTTAAAAAAACATTGCCTGCTTCCCTCTCCTCCTTTCCCCTGACTAAGGATTGCCAAGCCTTAGCAGGGCAAAAGGAGGACAGCTGGCAGGATGGCACATGGCTTCCTCCTCCTGCTCCCCCTCCATTGCTCCGCGACCCAGGGCAAATGCATTTTCCGTCCGTCCCTAGTTACACCAGTGATATGCCGTTTCCCAGCAATAATAGATATGGATGAGAGTGAGCAGAAGACAGTTTATGAATGAGGATTGCAGACAGAACGATTCTCATGAGTTGGGTTCTTCTTCCTTCTCCATGTCCATTCTGCGCCAGTTCTGGGGGATATCCCCAAACCTGCCCTGAGGAATAAAAACCTGTACATATTTTTGAATACATAATTTCTAAAGGAAAAAAGTGCATAATGCCCTCATTGACTAAAGCAAGTTCTTATACATTTTATAAGTCTATGCCATGGTTTCGCAGACATTTTTCAAATGTTCCATACAGTATGTTGATGACTGCATTTCCCTAGATAGAACACACCACATCACAAACCTGGAAACGTACCAACGGCTAACTTCAAATTAACTGGATATCATGCCTGGTTCTGTGTTTGGTCCAGGAGATGCCAAACTGGGTGAATTAATTTCTTAAAAACTTAAAATCACTTGATAGAGAGGATTTGGATACTGTACATTTTCCACACAGACTGCCTAAGGCTGCCCAGTAGAAGCTGGAAAGGGGTGAGCATATATATGAGGCAATTGTTCTAATGACTGCATTGCTTCACCTCCCCTTAAGCTATTGCTCTGGGCATTTCTCATCCATCTAGCAAGTCACTCTACTGATACAGCTTCCACTGTGTCTGGGAGCCACTGCCAGCTGTTTTGAGAATAGCTTAGCCACTTGAAACTTCCGACAAAGCTTTCTTTCTTTCTTTCTCTCTTTCATTCTCTCTTTCATTTGAGGGAGGACAATTAGCTCCAAATAACTTCCTGCCACATCTGACAGCCTGCTGTGAAAGAGAAGTCAGAGGCATGGGAATGACTGACATCCCAGATGAAAATATAATCACAGAGATCTTAATTCACAAGCCATGCTGAGTGGGTGGTGGTGATGGAATGGGACACCCTGTTCCCTTAAGCAGGTAGCGCCTTAATAAACACCACAGCACATGCAGTCAGCAGGACAGAATGCCTTCAAACTGCAACTTCAAGCTAATGGTTTCTTCAAAAATCATTGTTCTCATGATTAATCTGGTCCCCCCCCCAAAAAAAGCAACAACAATTCTTAGTCATGTCAGGATTGATTAGAAAATAGAAATGCTGAATGGGATCTGTTAGGATCCAATTAAGAAAAGCAGAATAGGAGCTTGTCTTAGAATTGGTTGGCATTTTCACGTAGGGAAGGATTTTATCTTGGAAAGACCTCAGCCTTCACTGACCAAACACAAAGAAAGGACAATATAGAACAGGGACACAGAAGAATAAGTGAGGCCAACCACACGGTGTATTGGGGTTTTTGCTTCACTCTTCTTTTGTTTATAACTGCACTATTGGTAGATATCACTTTTCCTCCAAAGAGCTCAAGAGATATGTCATTTTCTCCCTCTCTCCTGTGTGTATCATTTTTTCAAACCCTCAAACAAGGTCATTCGGGTTCTTCAAGATGCAGTTCACCACTCCAACTACTGCATAAAACTCACTTTCTGCTGCTGAAAGAAATCAGCTTGGTTATTTTCTGTGCTTTCAAATGCTGCCATCAAGCCTTTGCTTTCCCATTAGCAGTAGAAGCTGTGAAGAGGTCCAAAGGACAGCAGACTTCTAGGAATCAAAGTAGACATTAGGGGAACTGCTTCTTCCCTTACAGTATATTAATCGGTTTTTCCCCCTACAAGACGATTTCATTCTGGGTACTCAGACATGCAAATCTAGTCCATGCTTACCATCCAGTCACTATGTCTCCCTGCCCCATCATAGGAGGAGAAAATAATTTTTGGTTGTTGTTCATTTGTGTCTGACTCTTCATGACCCCATGGACCAGAGCATGCTAGGTCCTTCTGTCTTCCACTGCCTCACTGAGTTTGGACAAATCCATGTTGGTTGCATTGATGGCATCATCCAACCATCCAAAGTACCCTCACAGGTACATTTCATGGGAACCCATGAAAGGGCCTTCTCAACTGCTGCACCCAAACTCTGGAACTCTCTCCCACTAGAAGCCAGGACTGACTCATCTCTGTTGTCCTTCCAGACCTTTCTCTTCAGGCAAGCTTTCCCTGAATGATGGACTACCATGTGTATTTTATATGACTCTCTATGTTCACATAGACTTTGTGTTTATAACTATTTATAACCTTCAAAGCAAAAAAGGAGTTGAGCTATGTGATGAAGGACTTTAAAAGTAACCTCCTTGTATAGCACATATTTTACCATGTCTGAACTTCTGGGACCTGCTTTGAAGAAGGGTTACTTACACTCGAAAGCTTGCAATGTTGCTTTTTTATTTTTAATAGTGACCTATAAGGGTATCACCTGTAACCTTGTAGCTTTAATGTAATGTTGTCTATTGATGCTGTAAGATGTCTCTCAATTCCTTGTTCTCAAATACTTGAACATGTCTTAATTGTACTAGACTGTATATTATCCCTAATTACTGTAAGCCACCTTGGGTCCTTTTCCAAGGAGAAGGGATGAAAATACTGTTTTTACTCGAGTATAAGCCTAGTTTTTCAGCCCTAATTTTGGGCTGAAAAAAGGGGTCCTCGGCTTATATTTGGGTCAATACTTTTAGCCATTGAGGCAAGTTTGGGTCAGTGGCTAAAAGTCATTTTAAACATTGTGTGCCACTTCTCCTGACCTCCCCATGTTTAAAATGACTTTTTAAAAAGTCATTTTAAAACAATGTTTAAAATGACTTTTAGCCACCAGCTCAAGCACTTGCCTCGATGGCTAAAAGTCATTTTAAACATCACACACACACCCTGCTCACAAAGGAGGAGTTGCCAGGCCCTGCTGCATTTCCCTTATACTTATACAAGGCTTATACTTGAGTCAATACATTTCCCCAGTTTTGGGGGTTTAAATTAGGGCCCCCGGCTTATACTCAGGTCGACTTATACTTGAGTATATACGGTACTCTAAAATAAATACAATAAATAAATATCTCATTCTCTATTGTTCCCTTTTCCTTTTGCCTTCAATCTTTCCCAACAACAGGGACTTTTCCAAGGACTCCTCTCTCCTCACGAGGGGGCCCAAGTACTGGAGCCTCAGCTTCAACATATGTCCTTCCAGTGAATATTCAAGGTTGATTTATTTCAGGATGGATAGATTTGATCTCCTTGCAGTCCAGGGGACTCTCAAGAGCCTCCTCCAGCACCACAGCTAAAAAAAAATCAATTCTGTGGTGATCAGCCTTCTTTATAGTCCAGCTCTCACTTCCATACATCACTACTGGAAAAAATGTAGTTTTGACTGTTTGAACCTTTTCTGGCAAAGTGATGTCTCTGCTTTTTAAGATGCTGCCTAGGTTTGTTATCACTTTCCTCCCAAGAAGCAGGTGTCTTTTAGTTTCGTTGCTGCAGTCACCAGCTGCAGTGATCAAGGACCCCACCCCCCAAAAAAACCCGTCTGTCATTGCCTCCGTATCTTCCCCTATTTGCCAGGAGGTGATTCCCCTTCTATTTGCCAAGACCTATGGCCATGATCTTAGTTTTTTTGATGTTGAGCTTCAGCCCATTTTTTTCACTATCTTCTTGCACCCTCATTAAGAGGCTCTTTAATGCCTCCTCACTTTCTACTATCAGAGTAGTATAATCTGCGTATCTGAGGTTGTTGATATTTCTTCCGGCAGTCTTAATTCTGGCTTGTGATTCATCCAGTACTGCCTTTCACATGATGTGCTCTGCATATAAGTTAAAAAGGCAAGGTGACAGTACAAAACCTTGTCGTACTCCTTTCCCGATTTTAAACCAGTCAGTTGTTCCATAGGCAGTTCTGACTGTTGTTGCTTATCCCACATATAGACGGATAAGGTGGTCAGGCACTCCCATTTATTTAAGAACTTGTCATAGTTTGTTGTGGACCACACAGTCAAAGGCTTTGGCATAGTCAATGAAGCAAAAGTAGATATTTTTCTGGAACTCTCTAGCTTTCTCCATAATCCAGTGCATGTTGGCAATTTGATCTCTAGTTCCTCTGCCCCTTCAAAATACAGCTTGGAAAACTAACAGCCCAGAAGACATTAATACTTCATGTTTTCAATTAACTCTTATTTACAGAAGCATTAAATCATATTTGAAAATGTTTCTCACTTTTCAGATGATGGTTAACATGGGTTGTAAAAAATACATATGCGGATTAAACAAAAAAAAAAACACCTTTGATAAGCAGCGGATTGTATTTCTATTGGATCAAGCCAATTTAGATAAATGTTCAGTCATATACCCACATCTTGATAACCAAGAACTGAAGTTTCTTCTCCCTGAAAGAAATATATTCTCTGCCCCAAATGCATTCTGGCAGGCTCATGGGATAATCAAAATAAATAGAAAAGACCTCTGGGTAGGGGGATGCACCTTGGGAGGAAAGAATATTTTATTCCCTAGAAGGTTCGTGCGGTTTGATTTCTCTTTCCTCAGTGGAATGAGGATAAACGTTGAAATATTGAAATGTCATACTGGAATGAAGGTACGGTCTTTGAGCAACTCGGCTGCCTATTTAAATTTTCATGGGTGAATTTATACAACCAGGCACCCATCTGTCTAGGCCTTTATTGCATGGCCTTGGGTTTATCATGCAATAGGCTCACTTCAGTGAAAAATGGAACAGAAGGTTAGAATTGAGCTACCCACCCCAGCGTGGTTTTGTGCCCCACCAACACACTGAGAGTCTAGTCCACCTGGTGTGGCTGTATTTATGTTCAGTTACACGAAGGGTGACAAGAACAGTCAACACTATTTTCTGCAAGGAGAGGGGAATCATTCTATATTTGTCCCATGAGAGCTTTGCAATGCATCCTTTGGATGGAGCATTTGAATGTTATGCTATAATACTCAGTAGAGATTATTTGTTATTCATTTCGTTACAGAACGAAACAAATAACAAACCTCAGAGTGGATTTAGAATGAAACGAGACAAACAAAAATTGTTCATTTTGTTTTGTTTCGTTAATGGTGGCAGAGATGTCTCCTACCTGGTGCTGGTCCATCCTGGACAGTCCGGTCTTCCTGGCTGCAGGGAGGGGGCAAACAGGGGAAAAAAGCTGACTGACCATGCTACAGCTATAGCACGGGCCATGTGGTCAGCAGTCAAAAAAGTGCAGCAGCAGCAACAGAAACAACAACAACAACAACAAAAATCAACAAAAAGGAGCCCCTGTCAAGGAGGCACCATCTGCACTCCATATGTGTTGGACCACAACTCCCACCATCCTTTGTCTTTGGCAACACACGCTTGGAATTCAGGGAGTTGTGGTCCAAAACATCTGGAGTGCAGAGGTTCGCCACCATTGGAAGCCTTTGAGCTTTCCAGCATTTGATTTTCACCCCTAGATGAAGTGGAAATGCTTATGGATACCAGAGGGAGAGGGTCATATTGTTATGACAAAGCAATAGGCATGGCTGTTTTCCAATAAGTGTGAGTGGCGGACATGGAAGCCCATCTTTTTTGTTTTGTTTTGTTTTGTTTTTTGTTTTTAAAGTGCCAACCGCGCAGCCCCTGGAGCCGGGTCAGAGCTTATTTTATTTTTTATTTTTTTCTTTATTTTAGAGCACACACCTGGCCACCCCTGGGGCCAGGTCGGCACTCCTTCTTTAATTATTTTATTTTATTTATTTTGATTTTATTTTGATTTTATTATTATTATGTTTTTACTGCTGACCACATGGCCTGCCTAACAGCTGCAGCACGGGCCGGTTGGCTTTTTTTGTTTACTTTTGGCCCTGGGCCGGTTCCGTGACTGGCAGGCCAGGTCCGGTGCTCATGGGCTGGTACCAGGGCATGTGCGCCAGATTTTATTTTTTATTTTTTACTTTTGGCCCGGGGCCGATACCAGGCCTGCATGCTGGATCTTTTTTTTTTTTTTTTTTTTTTTTACTTTTGGCCTGGGGCTGGTTTGGCGACCCATAGGCCGGGTCTGGTGCTCACGGGCCAGTACCAGGCCCGTGCACTGGATCCTTTTTTAACTGTATTTTTATTGTGTGTGTGTGTGAGGACCAGCACCAGGTAGGAGACACCAGCAAACGAACCAAGCCAAAATGAAAATTATTTCCATTTCGTTTGTTTTGTTTCTCAAAGAGGGGACAGTTTGTTATTCATTTTGTTATGTAACGAAACAAATAACAAACCAAACCAAAAGTTAGTTTCGTGCTCATCTCTATTTATAAGCCTGCAGGTTAGAGTGAATGCTCCGTTCCAGCTTAATACTCAGATCAGGGTTAATGATGAGACTTTTCTCCTATTCTACAGAAAGCTTAGTCTCCCTAGCAGTGCTAGATTCTGCCTTCTCCAAGTATTCCTTCTGAATATTTCTTTTTACTTGTATATCAGGTTCAACATTCTGATCTAGATTAAAGTTAGGACTCTTATCTGCTTCTGAATTCAGCTCGGTAAAAAGCTTAAAACTGGAAAGAATTGACAATATTCTGAAGTTTATCAAGCATATCCATAAATTGTTCACGTGACATTGATTCCCGGCTCATTGTTCTGGCTTCACTCAATTTTAGTCCATTTCAAAGGGTTAATCACTTCCAGAAGGGAGGGGGTGTAAGAAGGAGCGCAAGGATGGGAAGGAGCGAAGATGAAAAAAAAATCAGGTCTGTTATCTAAAAAAATTGTTTTGGAAGCATTGAGACAAGTTCAAATAGTTTCCTTTTTCTTCTCTGAGCTGGGCTAATGACTTTATAAAACAGTTTATATGAATGTAGAAGCTTCAAAATAATACTGTCTTAAAGTTTACTCTCCCAACACATGCCTGTAGCTGTCTTTTCAGGAAGGGAGGGAATGAGTACTTATTGAAACAGGAAGGTGTCCAAGGTCACAAAAATAGGGGAAAACATACAGTCTTAGTTGCGGCAATAAAGTTTCCAAATATCTACAATTATTTACATTTGTCCTGTGCACACAGTTTGAGCCACTGCCATGACAGATGGCAGACGGACTTTCTCCCAAACAGGAGATTAGGCGATTACTGAAGCTACGAAGCTTGCACCACAATTCTTTGCAGCCCCCAGATGCTGCTTCTCTTCACCCCTCCCCTCCAAGGGGGACTTACCCTTTTCAGGTCCTGTTTATCTGGAAGAATTCAGCCTGATAAGCCCAAGAGCTTATCAAGGCGTTTCACTGCGGCAAAATCGGAACCAGAACTCCTTCAGACTTTTCTGTGCACAGTTTTCACTCAACCTTCCCTTCATATATTTATGGACTTTGCAGTAGCCGTGATAATTCTTGAATTTCTCCAGATGATTTATGAGGATGGGTTTACTTAAATTGTCTGATCTTGAATAAAGACAATGAGAGGCAGCTAGGAATGGGGCCAATCAAGCAACCATGCAGTATAAGTGCAAAATTACTTTGTTCGCTGATGATATATAGCAGAACAACAAAATAGATCTGCTGGATGGTTGTCTTCTGTGCCCAAGATTTGTCCTCAAAGAAGGCTCCTCGTGCAAATCCCACTGTATTGTGGGCCACTTGTGGCCTTACATGTACTGTTGGACTGCATCACCCATCCTTTCAAACCAACAGCCAATGGTTTGGAATGAAGGAAACTGCAGCCCAACATCTGTATGGATGCAAGTGGCCCACACCTTCATATATGATGTTCTATCAGCATTCATAGGTATTCACAGATTATGGGAACACCTCCTTTCTCTTTTTCAGCAGCATGATCTGAAGCATAATAAATACCTCAAAACGATTCTCCATGTCCCTGCAGGATTTCTAACTATGGTGCAGAACCGATGTTCCTTATGCTTTAATTAGTGAACCTCACGGGGACTGCTAGGTTTAATAAATGCCACTGAACTGATGACTGACAGTGCATCATCCGAAGAATGGGTCTTTCTATGAATGCTGGATTTTTGAATGATTTAGGAAAGTAGCTGTTATGTATTTTCAGATCTGTGAAGAAAGTTGTCCTCATCATTATCCTTTCCACAGGGGTGATTTCATTTTGAGACCACTCCCAATTGAGAAAGCTTTGTTTCCTTCTTTAATCTGCCCACAACTCCATTAACTCAGATTAAATCTAATTACAGTGGCATTTTAACTTTGAAAGCATAGCTGATTGAAACGAACAACCCACAAGGCAAAAAGGGGCATGTAACAGCTTACCCAAACACACAAATAAATACACATTTGACTAATATAGCTTGCACCAATACAGCCCTTGAGCAAAAATACATCTTCTCTGAGGTCTTTTTATTTATGAGTTGCTCCTAACTCAATGGGATAAAGTTTTGAAAAGAACTCTGAAAAGGACAAAAGTGAGACAAAATGTAAAAGTGGTGCATTGTTCAAGAGTTGACTTCTGTATGGGTTTCATTTTGCTTCTAGAATTTAATTGCTGTACAGGCATCATACTATTTTAAGCTTGAAATCATATGCCATTGTGCTCTGGAAGACTGCTGAATTGCCAGCTGGAATTATGATTTAGGTCTCTAACTGTGAAGCCCAAGGTTCAATTCCTCACTCTGCCTCCTTGAGAAGTGCTGGACCAGATGATCCATGGGGTTCTTTCCAGCTATGCAGTTCAAAAGTTATTATCCTTAGTCCTAGGAGACCCATTTTCTTTCAGTCATAGATTTACAGTCTGATGATCTCAAGTTCCTGTCTGCAGGGAAAGCTATTGATATTGATTTTCACATGGGTAGTTCAACTCAAGGTGTTCATCTGAACTTTACAGGAATGGCAATAGGTTCAGCACCTTGGATAGTTCCTTTTTACAGGTCCATTCTTTTGACACCAGGCATCATCAGCCTATAATGCCTATCTGTAAGACAGATGCTAGGTATGCATACTGTCTTCAAATGTCCATGCAAAACAGAACCAAATCAAGGATTTTCCCTGGCTGAAGAGGTGCTAGGGAGGCTATAGATGACATCATCATGCCCTATATGTTCTCTTGCAGCTTACAAGTTTGCAAAGTAAACGATGTGTGTTGTTCAGACAAGCACCTGGAATTGTCCTCTTCCTTCTCTAACTCAGCTTAGATTACAAAACTTTCCTGAAGTATCAATATGTTCTTGCCATTGCTGCACTAACCATTTTACAGAGCTGTAGGCCAGTGTGAAATACTTGCCTTGTGGTTTAGGCAGACTTTCTGCATTCTGGAATGCCCTTTGTCCTGGACTCAGTTTACTGAGTGAATTGAGCTAATTTTATCGCAGTATTGTTGCGCTGCTAGGACTGAATGCATGAGTGACTGTGGAAGGATGTGCTTTGATTGAACAGATCATGCGGTCAAGGCATGAGGGTCTGTCTTTTCCCTCTATTCATCAATGTGTATAACTCCCCCTTAACTGTACAAATAACAAACAAAACCTGCTGAAATTCTGGCTGCAAAGCTATGGTCTCCCATGTTGCCCAAACCAAAGGTAAGAATGGTCCATACTAGAGATGGGCACGAATAGAAAAAATGACATTTCGGTTTTTTGTTTTTCATTGTGGGTCCATTTCGGTTCGTTTTCTTTTTTGTGAATTTTTTTGAAAAAAGTTTGTTTTGTTTTTTGTTTTTTTGTTTTTCATTTTACCCGCTTTTTGCACAACTTAAAGCATTTCCCCAACACCCCAGAAAATACTAAAAAATGATGCTGGCAGAGACACAGTATAGACTAGGTAAGCAGGGAGACTGCAAAGGCAGCGGCAGGTGTTGCCCAGGGTGTAAGGCAGCCACAGAGTGACTGCACTGTGGGGCAGGGGAGGGTACTCACCGAGAGGTACGCATGCACACAGGGAGGCTGCAAGAGAAATCTCTTCTTTCTCTCCCCTAAGAGCCAGGCTGCAGCCAGCAGGAACACAGAGACACACACCTGCCTGGCTGGCCTAAAGTAATGAGTCGCAGAGACAGCAAACCCACCCTAACTCCCACTGCAGACTGCAAGGAGGACGGGGGCTGCCAGAGCTTTTTATGCCCTCTGTGGCTGCCATACCTACCCAGTCTGCAACCTGGGCATGCTATTGGTTGAAATTGTCCAAGAATTTACATGATCCCATCACATGGCTTGCATCCATCTTGTGGCTGGAATCCATTTTGTGTTATCCTTAAAGGGAAAAGAAAAAATACATCGCGATGGGAGAACGACAAAAACAAACGTTTTAAGGACCCCAACCCCCTGGTGGGTGATAATTTCAAATAATTATCGCTGTGTTTTTACAGATGACCAGGGCCTTTTAATACCCAAGAAATCAATATTAGGCATCTGGGAGCCATTTTTGGGTTGATGTCACCTAACTCCCCTTAAAGGAAAAAAATACAACGATCTGAGAAAAGACATAAATGCACATTTTAAGGACCCCAACCCCCCTGTTAGGTATTATCAGGCAGAATAAATAATTATCGCTGGGTTTTTACGGATATTCAGGACGTTTTTTAACATTTAAAAACAGCTCATTTCATTGCGCGTTGCCATTAACGAAAACGAAATGTAAAGAACCTAATTTTCATGGTTCTGTTTGGTTCGTTCCAATTTCATCAATTTTCTTTATTCATTTTGTTATGTAATGAAACAAATAACAAATAACAGAACAATTTTTTTTCATTTCGTGCCCATCTCTAGACCATACAGGACGTATGCTCTTTGTGTTACCTCAGTTGAAGGTTTTCTTGTTTTGTTTTGTTTTTGGGTGTTTATACACGACCCCTAAACTCCACCGCAAATGGCTGCAAGCTCCGGAGCTTAAAAATGTTTCCCCACCAGCTCCGGAGTTTGCAGACAATTAAGTGCGACCCCGCCCACCTAAGCGCGACCCAGCACACTTTTCTTGTACCTGCTCTTGGGAGGTGAAAAATATTTGATGCGGATGTGCTGGGCTCTCCTCGCTTATTTTTCTTTTTGTTTTTTGCCTCCCGTCCCTTTAAGAGGAACCAGGAAGTGACCGGGGCTCCCCCCCTGCAGCTTCCACCAGCACCGGGAGGTAAGGCTTTATTCTTTTGTCCTTTTTTTCCCTCCCTCCCCTCACGCAGCCAGCAGCCAGGAAGTACGGAGGGGTGGAGACGCACGAAGAGCGACAAACCCCTAAGATCTCTGGTCCGAATTTAAGGGGCCAGCGGATCTTAGGGGTCGTGTAAAAGCGCCCTTTGTTGTATTTAATGAAGAAACAGAAATTGATAGATGGAGTGTATTTCCTTGTGCATCGTGTCATCATTGGGGTAATCCCCACCGGGATTAGTCTCTGTGTGATCAAACCTTGAGCCAGTTTGCATGCCTCCTGTGGATTTGCACTGGAAGATCAAAACAGCCACAACTTTTCTATTTCCCACCATTCTGTGTGAAATCTGGATGCATCATAGGCCTTCAAAAGAAGGAAGTACATCTTTCAACTTCCAAGCCATGAGCTTCATGGGGATTAGCATATTGAGCTTGGGTTGAAGGCATTCTTATGAAGAGATTTTTCTAAGGAAAGGAACAAAGGGAGCACTTAATGTCCCCAAAGAGCGTAAGAGCATAAGAACAAATTCCACACACACCACTAGGTTTCTTTTCCCAGTACAATGAAGAAATACTTGAGCCAAAATCAAACATCACATAACATAAGCCTCGATCAATGAAGTTCTGGAGGGCACAGTACTCCACAAGCAACTAAGAAAACAATTACCACTAGGGATGGGCATGAAATGCCAAAATGGCATTTTGTTTTATTTTTCATTTCGTTCCCCTGTTTGTTTAAGTTATTCCAAAATGAATTTTTTAAAAATTTCATTTCGTATTTTGTTTTGGTTTTGGTTTTATTTTATTTTTTACATTGTTGGGGCCGGGCCGGCCAGGCGGAAGTTTTTCTCTCTCTCCTGCAGCCCAGATGGCTCATGAGGAGGCTGGTTGGCAGTTTTTAAAAAATACTCCCGCTGATCAGCTGGACCATGAGGGGGCTGGTTGGCGGGTTTTTTTTTTTACTCCCACCAACCAGCTGGTCCAAGTGATTGCTTTCCACAGAGGGTCTCCAGCTTGAAGAATGGAAAGTTAGAGGTAGCTTTATTTAATAGGACTCCTCACTATCAAGACAAAATTTATTTATTTATTTTATTTATTTTTGTATTTATATCCCGCTTATCTACTACATGTAGTACTCTAAGCGGCTGACTAAGTTGGGGGTGGGGGAGGGACCCTAACATCCCTATGAAAGCATTCCTGATTTCAGCAGAGTGTTGTTGTTTTAAAAGGAAAGGAGTAAACCTTACACATCCTTTCTGAAAAAAGGAAAGGGCTCCACTTGTGATTAAATTATTTGCCAAAGGAATATCATTATAACCTCATTGCCTTCAGAAATTAGCATCTTATACAGACCATTCTTAAGTGTCTGTTACTTCCAGACTCTTTGAAAACATTTTTGCATGAGCTCAACTGGAATTAAGTGGGCTAAACTAAAGAGGGGGAAAAGGAGAAAGAGAGAGAGAGAGAGAGAGAGAGAGAGAGAGAATTTAAAAACTAAGAGATCTGTTTTAGTGTGAGCATCCATAACTCAATATTTACTTCACACACACACACACACACACACACACACACACACACACACACACACACACACACACACACACACACATTAGATAGATAGATAGATAGATAGATATAGATAGATAGATATATAGATATAGATATAGATATAGATATAGATATAGATATTTGGCCCCAATCATCATCATCATCGTCACCATCATCATGTGACCTCAAATTAGTTCTGACATGGCAACCCTTTTTAGGGTTTTCCAGGCAGGCAGTACTCAGAAGTTGTTCATGCTTCCCTTTTGGGGGTGCCCTGGGACTGTGTAGTTTTTCCAAGGCTTGGGTCTGCTCACAGGAAACACATGGCTCTGCAACCATATACCTAAGTCCACTGTGCTATCCTTACAGAGAGACAATAGACAAAGTGGCAATGCATCAGCAATATAGAGTATTAATTACTGTACTTGAAATAGCTGGTCTTAGCCAGGGTGGTAATCTGTAGGGAAGATAAGTGATATACGAGGTAGATCTGGCTATTACAAGAATGTTGGAAATTGTTTCTTCAGCAGAATTCCCTGCACTTTAATTCAGCCAATGTCCTGAGACAGATTAAAATGCTGATTTCTTTAGAAAGTGGAAGGCAGGCAGGCTGTGCATTTATTGTAGGCTAAAGCCAGGATCTGCATTTCATCGATGAAGGAGTTCTGGTTGCAGAAGGTACTTTCACCCCTTCCATATTATATAATAATTAATTCCTTCCAACCTTATAATGTGGCATTCTCAGGGAGTATTGCTGATACTACAGGGAGGACCTGGCCAGAGAGTTCACTTGCACCACAGCAATTACACACACCAAATCTAATGAAACCAAGGCAGTCATACTTTGGACATGTCATAAGAAGGCAAGACTTACTGGAAAAGTGGAAGGCAGCAGGGAAAGAAGATGGCAAAATATGACACTGATTGACTCCATAAAAGAAACCACAGCCTTGAGTTTAGAACCCCTAAGCAGGGCTGTTACAGACATGAGGTCTCTCATTCATAGGGATGACATTCCCTGGAGGTGACTTGACAGCACATAACAACAAATCTGGACCCAGTCAATGTAAATGAAATACACGTCTTGAAGGAGGGTGATGAAGCCTCCTTCCATGATATAAGTGGGGATACTCCTTGTTAAAAATTCCTGACACCTTTTTGACTGTCAGTAGTGTACAGGCAGCAGCTAATTGCTTCTGGTTTCCTAGAGTAACTTATAATTCAGACTCATGTCGCTTTGCAGCCAACAGTGTTATTTTAACAGCTGCTTCTTGGGCTGCTAATTGTTTTAGATCTCACTCCCAGTTTACACAGCAAACGAATCACCAGCTGGATTTTCATTTTCCAAGTGGCATGGGTACGTACGTCTACAGAGGCAATGAAGCAAGGGCTCTGTGACCCTCCTAAGAAGCAAGGTTGTGATCTGCCTGTAAATAAGGCATGAAGCAGCTCTCCCTTTCACAGAAAATATGGCTTGTTTATGCAGTCAAGTTATCCTGATCTGATGCTCCATTAATTCACTACAATTATGGTTTTGTTTACATGTTTGAGGGGTTAATCAAAGGCTACATAGACTCTAAAATGAAAGCAAAGACTGAAACAATTAAATGTTGCTGGGTTGCCTCGACTTTAGCTGAGGTCATAAATCTGTGAATGTCCGGAGGACCCCACCGTGTGACAGATGGATCTATGGAATGCAGGATTCAGTGTCTATATGCACATGAATCAAGTCAAGGGAAGCTGTTCTGTGAGCATCTAATAGAGGGTGCACATTATTGGGGGAAAGCATTTCCTGACCTCATGAAGTGATCATATTTTTGAGGTTCCTACATGTCTGTCCATCTCATTGGTTGTGTTGCTACAAGGGATGGGGACAAAAGAGAAAAACAGTGTTTCATTTCGTTCTGTTTCTTTTTTGGGGGGAGCGCATTTCATTTTGTTTTGTCTCGTACAAATATTTACAACAAAAATATATATGAAATGAAACAAAAATGAAATGTTTCCTTACCTTGCCTTTACCTTCCTTACCCTGAATATAAGTTTCTTAGTCTTTATCTATTCATCTGAGTATTCCTGCAATGACCGTCATCTTGTTCTAAGCAATTCTTAGCCCTAAGCACATCTGATCTCGCTTGATTTCGGAAGCTAAGCAGGGTCGGCCCTGGCTAGTACTTGGATGGGTGACCACCAGGGAATACCAGGCGCTGTAGGCGCCTGGAGTAGGAACTGGCAAGCCACTCCAGTAGTCCTGCCAAGAAAACTCCATGAACATGGAGTCACGTGGAGTCGGTTACAGCTGTAATGACACAACACACACACACACACCATTACTGGCAACAATGCAATGGCTTTTCATTTCTGTGCTGATAACGTGACATGTAAGAACAGAGCAAGAGCCTATATCTAAATATGAGTGGAAAATCTTACATTTGCCCTCTGCTGTTAAAATGCAAAACAACTTTCCACTCTTTTCTTTAAGGGAGGGGTTTGTAGTCTCCTAAAATGGAACTCCGTTGAGTTTCATAAAGTGTAGCATATGGTTGCATATTTTCCAGAGGCAGTGGAAGTTTTATCTACCTGTCCTTGCACATTTGTTATGCAAGGTTGGCTCTGCTATGCGTCTCCCAGGCACAAAGCTAAAGCACATGTTATTACCAAAACTGGAAAGGAATATGAACATCTAGGCGATGTCATGGCTGGAGATGGACCCTCTCAGGAAAATCCAACACTGGTCCAACCCGTCTTTCCTGAAATAGACCATCCCTCCAGGTATCCACCAGATGGACACAGACCATGCAATGGGTTCCTAGGCTCATTTAATAAATCTCATGTAAACACATTCACACTTTCCCAGTTTCTTTTTCAGCTCCTCTGCACATGGACTCTTCCAACAACTGGCTAGTTGATTTAATCTGGCCTTCTTCACTGGCTATCCTCCGGTCTCCAGAGATGTTGATTGGTTTAGCTTTTAACTCAGGGCCAAGTGTGATGTGTGTGTGTGGGGGGGTAGAGCGATTAAGAAACCCTTCAGCCTTGAAATACACAAATCCAGCACTAACACAATTGAGCGATTTGTCTAATTTTGTACTAATTCCCAAGGCCAAATTAGCAATGAAGTTGCATTGTTCTTGGTTGTACACAGCAGCTGGTACCTTGGCAGTGGTCCCTCTCATTAATCCTTGGCTTCTTTGCTGGTTCCTCAAACAGTAAAGTAAAATTTTCTGTCAAGAAAGGAGGATGCTGATAGATCAGGTGGGCTATGTTTCCTGACAGTTACTTTTGTCTGATTTCCTGTTCCACTTGTAAAGCCCTCTTAATTAGAGACACTCTCAAGATTAGGAGGAGAAAGGATGTGATTCATTAGAAAAACAAACCACTCTCTCTAACAAAATGAGGCTTAAAATGCAGAGTTTTGGTGTGTCCTCTCTCTGTACACTCCCTGCCTCTCTTCTCACTTTTTCTTAAGCCTTATAGGACATTGCTGCTTTTCATGATATGGGCAGTCTGAAGTTTTTATTCTGAGCGATCCACCTGCATTGAATAGTGAGATCAATCTAAGCTAATGGACTCTGGAGACTCCAACTTTGAAGGACAGTAGCTATGGTGGATCCCTTCTGGTTTCCAGTCCAATGTTTCAAAGGGTTTTCCAAGATGCTGAATCTGTTTCATGCATAGGACTGTGCATCTTAGACAACCCCTGTAAAAGGTAAATGTAAAGGTTCCCCTGCACATGTGTGCTAGTCGTGTCTGACTCCAGGGGTGGTGCTTATCTCCATATTCAAGCTGAAGGGCCAGTGTTCTGCAAGTCCATGGCCATGTGGCCGGTATGGCTGCAAGGAAACACTGTTTCACCTTCCTGCTTCTTATGGTGGTACCAATTTATCTACTTGCATTTACATGCTTTTGAACTGCTAGGTTGACAGGAGCTCGGGTTATCAGTGGGAGCTCACTCCACTGCATGGCACCTGGATTCGAACCGCCGAGCTGGCGACTTTGCAGCCAACAGTTTTTGGAGGCCTTAGTCCACTGAGTTTTGGGTTTTGGCTAAAACCCAAGTAGGATTCACCATCCTGAGAGTAAATGGAGGTCAGAGTCTCCCCTGATGAAACTGGGAACAACACTTTCGTTCTTGGAGGCTAGAGTTTGAACTTGATTGATTTCTCCTGCTAATTTTTTCAGTTCAATGCCATTATTAGATACCTGTGTCTGCAGGGTCTGTATTTCTTGTAACAGGTCCCTCCTTAGGTCTTTATTCTGTGATGATAAGGACTGGAAATGGTCTTCGATAGTAGAAGTTACATCTTTTAGGGCTGATTTAATAAGGGAGCTGACTTCTGCTTTCAAGTTTTTGAACTCCCTTGAAAAATCCGGCTGGTGTGCTGGCAACTTGCCAGAATCAGACGCCATTGTGTCAGCTTCAACAACAGCTTCTGCTCTTTCAAGACGAGCACGTTGATACGTGGCGTCTGAAGGTTTGCGTACCCACTTTTTTATCACAGTAGGACCCTTTTTCTTAGGTGGCATGCAGAAAAACCAAGAAAGTACGCTTTTTTCTTTTCTTTCTAGCCTCAAAGCAAAAAAAAACAGTCTCTCACAGTCCGTCTGCCTGGGACGTGACTTCGGCAGAAAGCGAAAGTAAATCACTGTTTCAGTAATTCATTGTTATCTCTCCCCTTGAAAATACACAGTTTTCAACCTGTCCTCCCCAAGGATTTACGATCGTTTACTCACGATTTTGGTATCATTTAAAGACAGTATTTCAAGTTTTATTCTTCTCATTAAGCGGAGCTGCTGGATCACCCAACCATCATCGTCGTGGGCGGAAGTGCCCCCCGAAAGTGTTATCGCTGCGGATGAAGAAGAGATTGATGCCTTACAGCGGAAGCTTATCTATATGGAAGATTATTCTCGTAGGTCTAATCTGAAATTAATTAATTTTGAACTCCAGGATAAAAAAGAAATGAAGAAAGAAATCCTCGTTTGGCTTAATTCTATCCTCCCCCAACACCTTGCTGAGACCAACATTGAAAGGATACACTATATAGGTAGTGCTAAGACAGCTACTTCAAGACCAATTCTCATTAGATTTACTTCCTATGCCATGAAAGAACAACTGATGTCAACTCTTAGGGCAAAGCCTGACCTGCTGAAGCGTGAGGGAAGAGTTCTACAAGTTTACCAGGATATCTCCAGGGAGACTTTTGAATGGAGAAAAACTATGAGACCTGTAACAATTGCTCTGAGGAACAACAACTACAGATATAACTGGGGATTCCCGATCTTTCTTAAGGTGTGGAAGGGTCCAACTCTACACAAAATCTATTCTTTGGAAGAAGGTGAACAACTTCTCAAGGCATGGAACATTCAAATCGAAGAAGAATAGAGAACTCCAAATTCAGCGTCTGCAGTGAAGACAGTGTCACCCTTTAACTCTTTAAATCGTTCAATGAGCAAGTAAATGGAGACCGATTTGAAGAGCATTGCACTACAGAAGACAGCCCTCCTTTCTCTCTCCCCCTGTCTCTCCCTTCCCTTCCCTCCTGTTTTTTTCCCTTTTTTTTCTTAGCCCATTCTGTTTTATTTTGTTTATATTTTGACTTGCCCGTCCCATAATTCTCCACTCCCTTCCTGTTCCTTATCCCTTATCCCTTATTCTTTCTTAGCATATCTTTCCTTTTCCCTTCTATTTTTTATAATTTTCTATTTTTTTATTTTCTATTTTTTTATTTCTTATTATTTTTTATTTTTTATTTTTTATTTATTTTTATATATTTTTTTGGTTTTTTTTGGGGGGGGGAGGGGACTGAGGGAGGAAAATAGGAGGATAGAAGGATCTTAAGATTCACATTATCATGTTATCTTTTTATTACATTCTTTCTTTTCAACTTTTCATGTATATAACTGTAAGCAAGACTAGACAGTGCCAACCTTAATTTAGAGCTTCTGAATCATTATTAGCCATCAGGAAGTGTACGGGTGCCTTCCCCCTCCCTCCTATAAGGGCGCATACAGGTTGTGTATGAGAGCCAAGAGGATGGGAGAACAGAAAATAAATGTAGGTGGTAGGGTTTGGGTAATCATTGTTTTTTTCTTTATTATATGTAATGTTTGTTTGTATATATGCACAAAGAGACCGTTCCAGATCGATAATAGAATGAAAATATGGGTAGACTGTTGAAATTAGCTACATTGAATGCCAGGGGTCTAGGAACTGTCACGAAGAGAAACAGAATAGAGTCATTAATTAAGAAGAATAAACCGGACATCGTCTTTCTTCAAGAAACACACCAAGCGAAAGATGGCCAAAACGAACTGAAACTACCTAACATCAACATCTATGAGAAAAGTTTTGGTACATCTAAAGCAAGGGGGGTAGCAATCTTAATATCAAAGCACTGTGATTGTATTGTTGAAAAAACTGTGAAAGATTTGGAAGGTAGATATATTATTCTTCAGGCCACAATTGGTCTAGAACAATATACACTGATAAATGTTTATGCACCAAATGCTAATCACAACCTGTTTTACAAAGAGATATGGGAGCAGATAGAATAGGTACAGAAAGGACATGTGATTCTGGCAGGAGATTTCAACATGGTTATGGACAAAATAAAAGATAAAACAATGACTAGGAAGGTAGACTGGAGGGCTAGACATACAATCTTAACAAAATTCATCGCAAATACAGGATTAAATGATGTTTGGAGAGAATTAAAGGGCGATGAAAGAAAATTTACTTTTTATTCATCAGCCCACAAAGCTTACTCGAGAATAGATTTTATATTTATCTCACAAAGTTTGTTATCTAAAGTTGTAAATACAAATATAGAATTGATAAAAACTTCTGATCATGCTCTAATGTCTGTTGAAATAGAAAATAAGAAGAATTATAAGGAAGCTAGAAGGTGGACAATAAACCCTAGAATTTTTCAAGCCCCAGATACAGTACAAAAAATACAAAGAGAATGGCTAGAAACCTGGAATATCAATGAAGAAGGTGGTGGTCAAATAGGAGTTATCTGGGACACTCTGAAGGCAGCGGCTAGAGGTTACATAATAAAAGAAAGTGCTATTATAAAAAGTCGAGATGAGCAAAATAAAAAAAAATTGGAGGCTACTATAGCAGACCTTGAATCTCAATTTTTTTTAACCAAAGACAAAAATTTTTTAATTCAGGTTGAGGCCAGGAAAAGGGAATTAGAAGATATAGATCTACAACAAACCCAAAGAAATCTACTATATTTGAAAAGAAACTTTTTCGAATACAGTAATAAAAACTCCAAGATGCTAGCAAAATTAGCACAGAAAAGGAAAGAAAAAAGCATGATAGGAAGGATAAAGGATTTAAGCGGCAATATATCTACTCAAATGAAAGGAAAATTAAAAGCTATTCAAGAATTTTATCAAAACTTATATACAGCCAATAGAAGTAGTAAGGAAGTTATGGAACAATATATTGACAAAAACCTAAAAGTAAGACTAGCGGAAGAAGACAGGCTTGAAATGGAAAAAGCTATTAAAGAGGAGGAGATAGAGGATGTTATAAATAAGCTAAAGAATGCCAAAACTCCAGGAGATGACGGATTGGGACCAGAATTTTACAAGGTATTCAAATCAATGTTAATTCCTAAGTTAAAGAAGCTTTATAATGAGATATTGGAGGGCGAGCAAGTTCCTTCCTCCTGGAAACATACCTTAACTATTTTAATTCTCAAGCCTAATAAAGATCCAATAGATGTTGGATCTTACAGACCAATATCACTTATAAATCAAGATGCCAAGATTTTTACAGCAATTCTAGCCAAAAGAATGTACACATTTATAGACAAATATATTAAAGAAGACCAAACGTGCTTTATCAAAGGTAGACAAATGTCAGACACTGTAAGAAGAGTTTTGAATGTTCTTTATGAGATGGGAAGATCACAGGACAAAGCATGCATTTTGTCTCTAGATTTATTTAAAGCCTTTGATTGTGTCCAATGGCCTGCGTTAAAACTTTTATTAGTGAAATGGGGATTTGGCGAAAAATTTCTAAGTGTAATAAACCAACTCTATTCTCATAGCACCTCATCAATCATTGTCAATGATGGGATGACAGAAAAAATTACCCTAGGCCGAGGAACAAGACAGGGATGTCCTTTATCGCCAGTTCTGTTTTGCATAGTGATAGAGCTACTAGCTAATGCAATAAGGGAGGACCAACTTATTAAAGGTATGGGTAAGGAAGGCAAGATAAAAATCAGTTTATTTGCGGACGACGCTTTGTTAACAATAAAAAATCCGGTAGAAAATATATTAAGAATAAAAGCACACCTAAAGGAATTTGATTGATTTGATTTGATTTGATTTGATTTGATTTGATTTATTTAGCTTGTATGCCGCCCACTACCCAAAGGTCTCTGGGCGGCTCACAATAAGAATAAACAGTTAAAACATCAAATACAATAAAATTAAAACAATAAAACATGTAGATGCAATAAATACAATACATTAAAAAACACAGCACTAAAATTGCCATCAGGGCCCACAATCATTAGTTAAAAAACTTTTGGAATAGGAGGGTTTTTACCTGGCGCCGAAATGTTAGCAACGTCGGTGCCAGGCGAGTCTCATATGGGAGGGTATTCCATAGTCTGGGGGCAGTTGCTGAAAAAGCCCTATTCCTGCAAGCCATCCCCTTCACCTCCTTAAGGGATGGCTCTTTCAGGAGGGCTCCCTGACTAGATCTTAATTGCCGGGTAGGTTCATATGGAAGGAGGCGGTCCTTCAGGTATCTAGGTCCTAAGCCGTTTAGGGCTTTATATGTCAAAACAAGCACTTTGAATTGGGCTCGGGCAGCAACTGGTAACCAGTGAAGGTTATACAGAATCGGCGTGATGTGTTCCTTGGTGGCCCTACCACTCACCAGCCGTGCCGCACGATTCTGAACCAGTTGCAATCGCCGAACCGTCTTCAGAGGCAGCCCCACGTAAAGCGCATTACAGTAATCTATACGGGATGTTACCAGTGCATGTGTAACTGTCATGAGGCTCCGTTCATCTAGGTAGGGGCGCAGCTGGTATATATTCCGCAGCTGGAGAAAGGCACCCCTGGCCACCGAGTCCACCTGGGCTTCCAGAGTTAGACCGGGGTCCAGGAGCACCCCCAAGCTACGGACCCTGTCCCTTAGGGGGAGTGCAACCCCATCCAGAACAGGGAAGTGGCCCTCTAGCCTGTCTGACGAAGCACCCACTAACAGCACTTCCGTCTTGTCTGGATTGAGTTTCAATTTATTAACCCTCATCCAGTCCATTATCTGGCCCAGACACAAGTTCAGAACAGAAACCGCCTCACCTGGATTGGTGGAGAACGAGAGGTAGAGCTGAGTATCATCAGCATATTGCTGACTCCTCAGCCCAAACCTCCTGATGACCTCTCCCAGCGGTTCCATGTAGATGTTGGTGAAACAACCGGATTATGTGTCAACTGGCAGAAATCAGAAATCATGCTTTTCAATCAGGATAATCGAGACATGGAAGAGATCTCCAATCACGAACTGAAAGTTTGTAAATGTATAAAATACCTAGGGATACTTTTAGATAAAGACATTACTAAAACGAAAGAACGAAATTACACAAAAATAAAGGAAGAGATTAGAAATAAATTACAAAATTACTCCAAATTAAACTTATCATGGTTTGGTAGAATAGCAATGGTAAAAATGAAAATACTTCCTAAAATAAATTTTCTTTTTAGAATGTTACCTATTCAATACACAGAAATTGAAATTAAAGTTTATCAAGATCTTTTAAATAAATTCTGCAATGGTGGAAAAAAAGCAAGAATAAATAAAAGCTTATGGTACAGATCTCAAAAAGAGGGAGGTATAGGCATACCTAATCTTAGAATGTATTACATAGCTAATCAGCTTAGCTCCCTGGGGGAAATACTATTTAAACCTTAAAAACTGATATGGTGGGAACTTCAATCAGAGGAACTAAATGAAGACATAAATAAATATGTGTTTAGTTTCCCCCAAAAAAGGAAAAGTTACCCAATTAAAAATCCTCTTCTAAGTTCCCTATTGCTCACTTGGAAAAAGTATGGAAAGAAATTGATACAGGAAGGTTCCCGCTTGGTGCGGTGATCGATCAGATAAATTTCCCCATGAACATGAAGAAATTGGGAGACTTATTTAAATTAAGGAAAGTGGCAAGACTAAAAGATTGGATTAAAAAGATGACATCAAAACAAGAAATTAAACGTATTCTGCAAACTCAGGAATTGTCGTGGTTGAATTACGCCCAGTTAGAAAGCTGGACGAAAGAATGGATTAGGAGAAATACACAACTTAGAGGATATACAAAATTTGAGCAATTTCTGACAACATATGAATCAGAGAAAGGAAATACAGGGAAAGGAACAGTTGGCAAATTATATAAAATAATTCAAGATTCATTTGAGAATAGGGAACAGGACACAATAAGAGAGCTATGGAAACAAGACATAGAGAAATAAATAAATAATGATGAATGGAAAAGAATTTGGAATTTAAGGATTTTACGGTCATTATCAGTCAGAATAAAAGAAAACTACTTCAAACTAGTTTTAAGATGGTATATGACTCCAGTCAGAATGAATAGAATGAATCCAAAATATTCTAAGCTCTGCTGGAAATGCGAAAAAAGATAGGTACCTATTTTCATTTATGGTGGGAATGTGAAATAGTTCAAAAGTTTTGGCAAGAGATTATTGAGGAGATAAGAGAAATACTACAAACTGATATTAAATGTGTACCGAAATTGCTTTGTTATCATTACCATCTATCAATGAATATGATGTGAAAACTAAAGAATTAATAGCAAATCTTTTGACAGGAGCTAGACTGATTATTGCTAGGAACTGGAAACTGAAATCAGACCTTAAAATTGCTGAATGGTATAAGGAAGTGTGGGACATAGCACTAAATGATAAACTATCTTGTAATATAAAAGTTTTGAGAGGTGAAATAAAAAAAGATACTTTCTATGATGTTTGGGGGAAATTTATAGATCATGTACTATTAAAAGGGAAAGGGATACAACCAACTTATAACCCAACACAGTTCTGGCGTAAAGGACCTTAAGAAGCCTATTGGAGGAAAAAGAAAAAAAAAAGATGAAGAAGAAAGAGAAGATGCAAGAATACTGGACGGTTTCTTGGGGGTGGGGGGCACTTTGTACTGTTTATGATTGTCTATTACTGTTTTTTTTATATATAATTGTTTATCATTGTTATTTTGTCTTTTTTATGTTCAATAAAAAAAAAAAGAAACTGGGAACAACAGCCTCCACTAGCACAAATTGGATTCAGGACTAGGATCACACACACACACACACACACACACACACACACACACACACACACACACACACACACACACACACACACACACACACAAAATGCTTGGGTTTATGGAAGAAAGTAGCATGGAGTGAGTCACTGTTTGACCCAATTGTGGAACTCATTCTTTTAGGGCCTTCCTGGGGATTCTTGGAAGCTTTAGTCCAAGTAGGGTTTCTTTTTTTCGAGGATTAGGCTTGGATTCCCCCTGCCTGCCACCAAGGAAGGGTTACAATTAGAGATGGGCACGAACTGAAAAAATGGTGATTCATTTAGGTTCAGTTCATTTTCTGGTTTGGTTTGGTTTGGTTTGGTTCATTTCATTTTAAATGAATTTTTATGGGAATATTTGTTTCGTTAGTTCATTTTGATTCGCTATTCATTTGTATTTTTATTTTTTGTATTTTATTATTTTTTAAATTTTTACAGCTGACAGGTGCTAGTGCCTCAGGATTTTTATTCTTTTTTTTTCATTCCCCCTCCCCACTGGCCCACTGGCTAAACCAGCTGGCCCGCAGGCTGGAAGCAGGCTGAAGGAATGTTATTATTTTTATTGATTTTTCTATTATTTTAAAAAGCCCCACTTGTGGGGCTTTTTATTTTATTTTTTAATTTTACAGCTGAGAGGCACTAGTGTCTTGTTTTTATTTGATTTTTTTCATTTCCCCTTCCCCGCTGGCCCCAAAAGTGGGCGGAGGGATGTTATTTTTTAAAAAAATATTTTAAAAAGCCCCCTTGCAGGGCTTTTTAATTTTATTTTTTTATTTTTACAGCTGAGAGGCACTAGTGCCTCATTTTTTTGTTGTTTTTCTTTTTTAAGTCAGCCAGCCGGCACCATTTTTTAATTTTATTTGTTGTTTTTTGTTTTAAAATTTACAGTGTCAACCACGTAGCTCCAGGGGCCAGGTCGGTGGTTTTTTTTAAAGTCCCTGGATGCCAGGCTCCCCCCACTGCCTCCTAGCTGTAGGGTGGGCTTTTCCACACCCTGGCTGCTGGAGTTCCAGGACCAGGACAGAGGACTGTGGTGAGGACCAGGTAGGAGGGGAGGTAAAGAAAAATGAAGTGAATGAAATGGAAATTTCCATTTTGTTTGTTTTTCTTTGATGGGTTGGTTCATTATTCATTTCGTTAGCTAACGAAATGAATAACGAATAACAAAATGAACTAAAAGTTCATTCTGCACCCATCTCTAGTTACAATTCAGGAGAAACACAGGTTCAAAGCCCTTGGTTTTAAAGGAAGTTATACAGTTTAAACACGAGCCTACACCCAAGCAATTGTTGAGGGTCCAAGGCTCCTGTAGGACCTCACTGCTGTTTATATTGGAGCCCCTCTGACTATTATTATTCTATTTTTTAAACAGTAATAAAACAACAACAAAGTTAATATGCTACAAATCAAATTAAAACTGAACAAAGCAATGATTTTCAAGCCTGTGCACCCCCAACACTGAAGACTAATCAACAACTATATTTAAGTTACATTACATACCATGCAATTCCACTCCCAAAATATATTGATTCTTCACCAGGTGTTTACAATTTGTTTTTCTGAAACACATATACCAGAAATAAATTCCATACACCCTTGAAGTGATTACATTTCAATATTCCCTTTCTAACCTTGGTTTCACCCATTATTAATGGCCATAGTTCACATTTCTTTATACAGTAATACTGTTTATCGCAGGGGTTAGGGACCTGACTCTACCTGTGATAAAGGGAAATCCATCTTATGAGGATGCTGGGTTGGGTTGGGATGGGGGCTGCACTTACCCCAAGTGTGGTGCTGCCCTGAACAGCCTCCAATGCACTTCCTGTGCCTGTTGGAGGCCCCAGTGCCAGGCCTGGGGTAAGTGCAGGAGGTCCCAAACAGTCCAATACAGCTTGCTCCAGAAGCCCTTGCCTTCATATGCTGCAGTCCCATGATATACTGGGACCGCAGTACAGTATATGAACTGCAATATAGCGGGGGACAACTGTACTCCTCGTGCATATTAAATTGAGTATTATTTTTCAAATTCTTCACAAATATCAGTCTTGCCATAGTGCTCATGATAATAATTAATTCCTTTTCCTCTCTAATTTACTGTTAATCCTATTCAACAAACCAACCATTGGAAACATTTGTACATTATGCCCATTATGTACGCAATCTCAAATATCCTTGACCATTCCTTCTTTCTTGTTTCACAAGTCCGCCACATATGAAGGTAAGTACCTTTTTCTTTTCTGCCTAATTCAGCACAAAGATGGTACATTCTTATTTAACATACTCATTTTCACTGGTGTGGGGTACCATCTCCATATAACCTTATAACAATTTTCTTTCACCCTCACCGACTTGCTTTTCATTATTATTTTAGCATCACACTCTAAAGCAGGCATTGGGGGGGTTCATTTCCATTTCAAATTGCACAGCATGCTCCACAGCTATGCTACATTAGTTGCACTGTGGGGAAATCAGAATTGGGAAAGTTTGCTTTCTTGGAACATATGTCCCAGAATTCCCCAGTCAGTATGACTGGAGGGAATTCTTGGTATCTGACTTTGAAATTGCAGCATTGCTTTTGTTAACTACTGCCTGCAGCTAACCACCATCACTGACTGAACTTGCTGATCCCTGAACTCTTGAGATATGAGAGGTTGGCTTAGTAGATCTTCCTTTACCCCAGTGATAACCTTGGCCAGTACACCATACCACAACCTCAAAATTCATTTTCTCCATGCTTAAACCAGCCATTACAGGAATCTACCCTATACTTGGCATCTTTTCTGCTTTTTGCCCAAGGAAAAGTTTCATTCTTACCTCAGTGAGAAAATGCATGCTGTTGTAGTAAAAATATGGATTCCATAACTTCTATATAAATGAGAAAATGAGCACACGATTTTAGGATTGGGGAACTACCTGAAAATCAAGGCAGAAAATTGCATGATAATAATTTTATAGATTGCCAATCAACTGTTAGTTGAGCAGCTTTAAGCTGGCCTAATTGAAAAGAATTTAGGTGGGTTTAATCAAGAGTAGAGTTGCAGGTTTAATCATGAGTAGAGATGGGCAAAAATCAGTTCAAAATTGCTAATTTATCAATTTATATTTATCAAACAAAATAACCCCAACTAATACAAACTGATAAATTTTTAGCAAGTTTTGATTCATCAGCAAGTCAACGTCTATTTTGCCCTTTTAGGAACTGCTTCCATCTGCAGCCCCTGTCACTTTCCTGAGGGTTTATAATTGGGATGTCCGAAAACCAAAATTCACCAAAATGTGGAAGGACTGTAGATGCTAGTCAGGGAAAGCTTCTCTGAGATATGGCTTTTGTAGATGCCTGGGAGGAGCTTTCCTGGGGAGGGCTATTTGGAGGTGCATAACTTGGACATCCAAGACCCAATTATCACCGAACTTGGAGGGGTTGTATAGGAGAGTGAGGGGAAGTTTCTCTGCAATCTTTGTGTCTCTATGTTCCTTGGGGGGCATTTTATAGCATTTTGAAAGTCATTTTATAAGTTTTCTGAGGTGAGACAGAAGATGTGACAGAAGTGAGACAACCAGAGATGATTGTGTCACATCTGGAACCTAGAAGACCACCGTTCCTGCTGAACCAGGAGTCCAGTGCCACCTGCTGCTCCCTCTGCCCCTGGGTGAGAGACAGGGGACCTTTCTGTGGCTTCTCTGGGGGAGTTTGGCCTCTTGGACTCCTGAGGCAAGTCAGGACTGGGCCCCTTGCTCTGTTGCTCAAGCTGCCTTCCACCTCAACACTCACCACCTGCCTGAGGGAGGGAAGGCTTGAAAAGCGGAGCAGCCTGGGAGCTGCCTGGGACCTAGAAGACCACAGTTCCTGCTGACCCAAGAGTCCAGGTTCCATCATCCAGCAAGCGCTGCTCCAAACGGACCCTGCTTCAACCACCACCCCTTTGTCTCCACCTGCTTGCTGCTGGGTCTCCTCGTGAGTGAGAGGCACGAGAGGTAACCTCCAGCTTGCCAATCTGGAGAGCTGGGACTCCGCCTTTTTCTAGCTGTCTGCAAGCTTGTGCTGTGGTTCCATCATCCAGCAAGTGCTGCTCCAAACGGACCTGCTTCAACCACCACCCCTTTGTCTCCACCTGCTTGCTGCTGGGTCTCCTCGTGAGTGAGAGGCACGAAAGAGGTAACCTAGCCAGCTTGCCAATAGAGGGTGGGACTGGAGAGCTGGGACTCCGCCTTACAGCTTTCTAGCTGTCTGCAAGCTTGTGCTGTGGTTCCATCATCCAGCAAGTGCTGCTCCAAACGGACCCTGCTTCAACCACCACCCCTTTGTCTCCACCTGAGTGAGAGGCACGAGAGACAATTTAGCTGGCTTGCCATCAGAGGGAGGGGCAATACCAACCTCTTTATTTGCCTGTGAAGGGGAGAGGGTGGTGGGATGTTGAAGCTGAATGGTGGGGTGGTTTGTTTTTATCTACCTTATTCTGTTTTGTTTTATTTCATTTTTGTCATTTTCTTGCCATCTGAGATAGAGATAAGGACTCACAATGGAACTGATGGAACAGGAAGGAAGGAGGGCAATGGAGGGGGAGCCATTGAGCCTGTGCTGGGTAGAGGAAGGTATGGGGGTGGGAGTGGAATGTGCCCGCAGAAGAGAGGTTAGATATCTTCATCTATCCCCTCTTCTGGTTCCACTTCCAACCTGAAGGTATCAGGTGACCATATCAGCGAACCTACAGGCCACACGGTGCTGTTGTTGAATGCCAGGTTGGTAAAAAAATAAGACCGCCCTCATTCATGATGTCATCCTGATGATCGGTCACCTGGCATGCATTACTGAGACCTGGGTGGGAGAAGAAGGTGGGGTTCCCCTCTCCCAACTCTGCCCACCTGGGTATTCAGTCCAGCACCATTGTCGCCCGGAAGGTCGGGGAGGGGGGAGTTGCTACTATAGGGTTCTATCTCCTTGACCAGGCTTCCTGTCTCCTTGAGAGGAGGTCTAGAGGGCCTGGATGCTGGGCTCACGAGACAGACTGGGGATTCTGTTGGTGTAACCCTGCTGCATTCCAACAGTCTCCTGCCTGAGCTGACGGAGGTGGTCTCGGACCTGGTGTTGAGGACCTCCAGACTGTTGGTACTGGGGGACCTCAACATTCATGCTGAGGCTGCCTTGGCCGGGCGGCTCAGGACTTCATGGCCGCCATGACAACCATGGGGCTGTCTCAACATGTCATCAGCCCGACACATGAGAAAGGCCACACTCTAGACCTGGTTTTCTCAACGGGATTGGAGGATGGTGGTTTGGATGTGGAGGGGTTGGTCCTGACTCCATTGTCATGGTCAGACCACTTCCTGGTCAAGATTTGATTCTATTAAGATGATCCGCCCTACTGATGGATCCAGATGGTTTCTGAAAGCTCTGGGGATTATCCGTCTGATATGGTCGGTGCTCCTGTCGAAGCTCAGGTCACCCTATGGAATAGGGAAATGTCCCGGGCAGTTGACACGATCGCACCTTTGATGAGCTGGGGCAATGAAGCAGGAGGGGAGACAGCTGGAGGCAAGTGGAAAAATACAGTCCAATCGAACACAGCTTAGAGCCCATTATCGGGCCTAAAACCTGAAAATTCTATTGCTTCCTCAGAGTGCCGTCCAGCAGAGCTGTTTCGGGTGGTCCAGGACCTTCTTCAACTGAGAAATACAGAGGAGGTTCGGACCACTCAGCAGCCCGTTGTGAGGCACTTTGAGGGAAAAATCGCTCAGATTCAGGGAATTGGACTCCACTAGAATCAAGGGATGTGTCCAGTGCGCTTTAGGTCCAGTATTATTGGATGAGTTTCAAGACCCGAGGATGTGGACAGGGTGCTTGGATCTGTCCGTTCTACCACCACTCTGCTCGACCCTTGCCCTTCCTGGCTACAAAGATCTGCCAGGGGGTCACCTGGGTCCAGGAAGCTGTAAATGCCTCATTAAGAGAGGGAGTGGTCCCTGCTGCCTTAAAGGAGGCAGTAATTAGGCCACTCCTAAAAAAAACCAACCTGGACCCAGGGCTGGTGGGTAACTACCCAAGCGAACCTCCTTATTTGGGCAAGGTGTTGGAGCGGGTGGTGGCTGGACAGCTCCAGGCGCTGCTGGATGAAACGGATTTTCTGGATCCATTTCAATCTGGTTTCAGGCTGGGTTTTGGAACAGAGACTGCCTTGGTCGCCCTGTAACCTTTGCCGGGAGAGAGACAGGGGAGTGCAACCCTGTTGATACTCCTGGACCTCTCAGCGGGACCATGACATGGTGTCCTTCTGGATAGGCTGGCCAGGTTGGGAGTTGGTGTTTTGCAGTGGTTCCGCTCCTTCCTGGCTGACCGTGTCCAGAAGGTGGTGCTGGGGGACAGCTGCTCCGCCCCGTGGACGTCATGGTGTTCCTCAGGGCTCAATACTGTCTCCCATGCTGTTTAACATCTACATGGAACCACTGGGAGAGGTCATCAGGAGGTTTGGGCTGAGTCCACCACCTGGGCAGCTCTACCTCTCATTCTCCACCAATCCAGGTGAGGCGGTTTCTGTCCTGAACTCGTGTCTGGGCTAATGGACTGGATGAGGGTTAATAAATTGAAACTCAATCCAGACAAGACGGAAGTGCTGTTAGTGGGTGCTTCGCCGGACAGGTTAGAGGGCCACTTCCCTGTCTTGGACGGGGTTGCACTCCCCCTAAGGGACAGGGTCCGCAGCTTGGGGGTGCTTCTGGACCCTGGTCTAACTCTGGAAGCCCAGGTGGATTCGGTGGCCAGGGGCGCCTTCCTTCAGCTGCAGAAAATATACCAGCTCCGCCCCTACCTTGCCTCACCAGTTACGCATGCGCTGGTAACATCCCGTGCAATGCGCTCTGCCCTTTGAAGACAGCAACTGGTTGAATGGGGGAGGTGAGTGGTGGGGCCACCAGAGATCACATCACGCCGATTCTACGCTGCATTGGTTACCAGTTGCTGCCCGACCCAATTCAAAGTGCTTGTCTTGACATATAAAGCCCTAAACGGCTTTTACCTGAAGGACTGCCTCCTTCCATATGAACCTACCCGGCAATTAAGATCTAGCCAGGGGGCCCTCTTGAAAGATCCATCCCTCAAGGAGGTGAGAGGGATGGCTTGTAGACATAGGGCCTTTTCGGCAGCTGCCCCCAAGTTATGGAATGCCCTCCCAAGTGAGATCCGCCTGGCGCCAACATTGATGACATTTCGGCACCAGGTAAAAACCTTCCTGTTCCAGAAGTTTTTTAATTGATACAACATAGACTGGGGTCCTTTGATGGCAATTTTAGTGATGATTTTAGTATAAGGTTTTGCTGTTGTTTTAATTATTTATTGATATTTTATGTCTTAACTGTTTTAATTCCTTGTTGTTTGGGTAGTGAAAAAAAAAAAAGTTGATTGTTGATTCGTTGGGAAAAATCCTAAATTTGTGATTTGTCAATGTTGGCAAATCATGAGTTGTGACAAATCACCATTTTTCCAATTTGTGCCCGTTTCTCATCACAAGACTATCTCAATGTGCTTCAAAAGATGACAGCTCCTTGTGTGGAGGACTTCTTTCTTTCTTTTCTTTTTTAATGCCTTGGCCTTATTAATGAAAAGCAGCACAGCCTTTATTTGGAACTGAGTGATGATGGTAAGTGGGGTTGATGATGAAACAGAAGGCTGAGGGGGGAAATAATTTTTTCTCTGTCTCTTTTGAGGTTAAAGTGGGTGTTGCTGATCGTTACAATGATCCCCAATGCTTCATTATGCCTTCCAACCCCTGAAGGAAATGTTAAAGCCATTGAGCTGAAGGTCACTTGAAGGGCACCACATTAGAGTCCATTACTCAGGAGACAAGGGCTCTCCAGTAGTCTGTGATGGATGTTAAACTCCGTTTTAATCCAGCCTAGGGAACCAATAAGGGTCTGTCAAAAGGTTGAGTAAGAAAGGAAGGATCAACATGCTGACAGGTGATTTGATTGATTACTGGCTCTGAAGTCTCAGCAGTTTGATGCTGGTGAAAGATGGTGGGGGAAAACACACCCACAGAAGAAAACCTGACAATTCTATTGTGAAATTCAGTATTATAGGAGGGCTTGTTTAGAGGCAGAAGGCAAAGCTAGCTTCTCCTTTAAATACAAGGCAGGAGTCTGTGAGAGTGACATGTCATAGGCTCCCATATCTGCAGGGGATCATTTCCGGGCCACCCCAAAGATACTGAAATCTGCAGATAAGAGAAAACACTTATCTGAGGATGACAGTGGTTGCAGTGGTGGTGGGGTACTGCTGGGCGGCATGGTGGACCGGGTGGCACAAAGCTGTATTGCTACATCACGCAGTCCACCACCTGGGCAGCTCGAATGGCTGGGTACATCCCTGACTGTTTGAACTTCCTGGGCTGTGGACCAAGCAGTGCAGGAGTGTGCCTTTGCACCACTTAGTCCATAGCTCTGCCCAGCAGCAAGGGTTGATGGGGGGAGGGTAAAAGTGCTGGGGTGCACAACACAGTTTTCATCCCTAGAGCTCCTCCTCTAATTGCCAACCACAGATAACTGAATGTGCGGATGGTGAATCAGCAGATACGGGGGTGCTACTGTATATACATCTGAAAGACCTTGGAGGGCTTTTATGTACAAACCTGAGAAATGTAGCTATCTGGAGATCCAAAAAGTCTAATTTGTGTGCAGCCATCCATTCAGATTAATCAAATTTGTAATTCCTACATATATGCTAGCTGAAGTACACCCCCTTTTCTGATTTACACTCAGAGACACACTTTGCTGTCATAGAAGGCAAGCTCCAAATTGGAGGCAGACACTCAATGAAGGTCTTCTGCTGTTTAATTCCTCCATTTAGAGCAGGGGTCCTCAAAGTTTTCAAACAGTGGGCCGGTCCACCACGCCCCAGGCACCACTGGGGGCCGGACCACAGTGGGTGGGGGAGGGGGACCTTGCAACCCTTCTGAATGCCCCCTTGCTGATCATCTGGGCGGTAGTTGGGGGGAGTGGGAGAAGCAATATAGCCCACTGCTTTGAACTGCTTCAGCAATAGAAGCAGCTGCGGAGGCTGGGTTGCTCGCAAAGCAGGGGGTAGGTGGGGAGGGTTGCAATTGGTCCCGGGGGCCGGATTCAGGACCTTGGGGGGCCGCATCCGGCCCCGGGGCCTTAGGTTGAGGACCCCTGATTTAGAGGGACCCAATGAACTTTTCTTATGTAAGTGGCTGCAGGCTATTACAGAAACACATTTATCACTATGATGGGCTGTAATAAAGATGGAGCAACTGGGGCTTTGGCTTTGACCCAGATCACTAACTAACTAACTAACTAACTAACTAACTAACTAACTAACTAACTAACTAACTAACTAACTAAAAGCAGAGAGAATGAGAATTTAGAGATAGATCCATTACATTAGGAAAATAATCAGTCAATGCCATGCAGCCCTATTCACTTACCTTTCCTTCTTTTCCTTGAATTCATTTTGGAGCCTAATTTGTGATCCTGGTTTTAAGAGGCCCAAACAATTGGGGTCAGGGCAGGCCACCTAACGGAATGCTTCCTTCCATTTTGACCTACCGGGACCTGTGAGGTCCTGTTTCAGGTGTCACAACCATAGGGTTGTAAGACTGAAAAAGATATTGGGGTGAAAAATATGTTTATAAATATATCACACCAGCCCCACCACTGGGCGCTATAAGGCAAATCATTTGGGACTGCCCCAGAAAGAGCCCCCAAAAAAAAAAAAATTACTGGCACTTACCTTTTACTGGCCTTTCTAGTATAATATTTTTTTGTTTCCTAAATTCTCTTCAGAACTGCTTTCATTGTTTTAATCCACTGTACTTTTTGATTTTTTTTCCCTTATGCTTTAGGTAGGCACTGCATGATTTTTACCTTCAGGTGTCACACATTATATTATCTATGTTGCTGTTTTTATGATTTTAAAAGTTCTTAAGTTACTTGTAAACTGCCGTGAGAAATTTGGTTATTCAGGGATCTAAAAGAGTAATACACACACATGCATGCATCAGGAGTACTGTAGACATTTTAAATGTCAATTCCAGGCAATGTATGATGTGAAAAGGAAAGTACAGCTGCTGTACAGGAGCTAGAATATTCACACCAAAGAGTTAAGAACAGAGATGAGCACAAATTAAAAAACACATTGCAAAATTCATCAAAAATTGCTAATTCATTGTTTCATATCTTTATGAATTCATGTCTCCAGATGAATACACATCAATGCATTTTTAGCAATTTTAGATTTGCTGATTCATCAGGCTACAAAATCATCTCCCGGGCACCTAGAGAACAGCAATTGTGCAAAGAAGCTTCCTCTGACTTTCCTCTACAATTCATTCCAGCTTGGCGAAGATTGGGTTTCCCCAGGCCAGTTGCTGAAGGGCAATTTCTTGGGCTATACACTGAGGCTTCAGAGCTATACACCACACTTTGTGGATGCATAGCTCAGCTGTCTGAAATCCACTCTTCACAAAACCTGGAGGGTGGAGAATTAGGAAAAGCTACTCTGCAATCTGGTGTCTTTATGTGCCTGGAGGCTTTCCAGGTGGGTGCCTCTTTGGGGGTACATCACTTGGACATCCAGAACCTAATCTTCACCAAACCTGTGGAGTTTTTAGAGGAAAGTCTGAGCAAGCTTTCTTTCAATTTTAGTGACTATAGGTGCTTGGTGGGCATTTTATAAAAACTTAAATCCAAATTGAATCTACAAATTAATTTGTCAATGGGCGTTTATACACGACCCCTAAACTCCGGGGCAAATGGCTCCCAGCTCCGGAGCTTTAAAATGTTTACCCACCAGCTCCGGAGTTAACAGGAAATTAAGTGTGACCCCGCCCACTTTAGCGCGTCCCAGCGCAGCTTTCAGGTACCTGCTTTTTGGAGGTGAATATTATTTGATCCGGTGTAAGGATAGTGAGTGCGGGGCTCTCCTTGCTTCTGTTTGTTGTTTTTTGGCTCCCGCCCCTTTAAGAGCTACTTTTACAGAGACGAGAGGCAGAACGAGGTGAGCGGCATGCTTTTCTTTCTCTTTTTCTCCCTCCCCTCACGCAGCCAGCAGCCAGGAAGTGCGGAGGGGGGTGGGAACGCCCAAAGAGCGAAGAACCCCTAAGATCTCTGGTCCGAATTTAAGTGGCCAGTGGATCTTAGGGGTCATGTAAAAAGGCCCAATATGTCAGGGAAAAATCATAAATTCGTTATTTGTGATTTGTTGACCTTGATTGTCCACATATTGAAACAAATCACATTTGTTTTTATTCATGTCCACCCCCTTCTGCTTCTGCAGGGTATCATGTAGCAGTTCTAGGACCTGTTGCCCTCACAGACACCCTGTTACTCCTAAGCAGAAATTCTCCTTCAATGCTGAAATTTTAGAAAGCAGTTGATTTTGCTTTATTGAAATTGCTAAGAAGGTTGCTGAGACATTGCTAATTCATCTCCCTCAAAGCTACCTAAGCAGGTCTTGTAATGAAACATTAAATATGGGGTCTAGAAGTGCTTAAAATAGTGATTAATAATTCACGTTTAAAAGATACAAGAAAAGTAGCAACCACATTAAAGAAATGACACTCAAGTCAAAGTCTACACTAGGGAGAATTCATATTCATAATGATCAAGCTGTTTTCTTGGCCACAAATGGAGGTACTTAGAGATATGGTGCCTTAGCAATAGGATTGACAAATTAAGCCCATGTTTACCTTCCATAGACCATTCACAAAACAAATCCCTGCTAAATATGAGAGAGGTTGGGAGGGGAAAACACATGCAATGGCAAAAATAGATATTATACCACTTGAGGAGGGCATGCTTCAAAAAAAAAACTCAACAAATCAGAATATCAGATGAACTCCTGTTTGTGCAGTCATAATACAAAGTTATTCTGGTGAAAATTTGTTGGGTGTTACACCAAGACAACAGGCAGGAATAGCAAACTATGACTGTGCAATTGGTTGTACAATTCCCATTGCACAATGTGACAGCAGGAGTGCTTTGTGGACAACATGTTTACCTTGCTACTATTCTAGCCACTGCAGACCTAATGTTGAATTACACCCATGTAAAGAATTTCAGCCACTCTGGATTTCAGATATACTGTAAAGCCAATTCCCTTGGTCTAACAGTAGTTTGGGAACCACAGGAACTTCAAAGAACATCCCCCACCCAAAAATTGCTCTTAAAAAAATTAGATATTTGTAAGGAGAAATGAAGATTTTAAAACATTTTGGGGTGGTAAATACTTCAGGGGATTCGCTGGAACCTATTAGACTGTCAAATCTAGGGGCTGTCAGGAGCTGTTTATCCCCCCCGTAAAATAAGCCTCTGAAGAAGCCTTAGGAACTGCACATACTGTTGTCTCAGAACCAGCCTTTGCTCACCTTTGATCTAGTATGACTCAAAAATGCAAACAGTTTCTGAATAGAAATGGACAAATTACAAATGAAACAAATTACAAACCATACTCCAAACTGTTCTGGTTCATGGTTTGGTTTGTGTAAGGACAATACTTTACATCTATTTTGTCACTCTAGATAGTGTGCTGAGTTGCAGAATAAAAAATTGTTTCCCCCACGTCCGTCGCACTTCAAGAAAAATAAAGTGCTACCATGCCCCCGAAGCGCAAGTCAGTGCACTAAATTTGTACCTGGTCTAGGAGTAGTGGTTTTCTTGTTGCTCTTCTGGTGTGTTTTTATACTGGTACAAGGCATGGTGGGGTAACGTTTGTTCCGCATCTTTTCCATGTTCATCCCCAGTTAGTTATTTCCCCTGCTTTTTCTTAAATTTTCAGACTTAGTAGATATATCAAAATGGCGGTTTCCCCTCTGTTACTGTTTTGAAGTGCAAATCGCAGCCCATTTAGCTGATTTTCATTTAGAAACACTTTTTTTTTTTTTTTTTTTGCTTGGTGCTTTGTTTTCACTCGGCAAAATGGATGCCCATCATCACTTTCTGGCTGCTCCTGTCACCATACTACCTGGTCCAGCCACCACCTCCTCTTCCTCCTTTGCCAATGCCATCTTCAGGGACCGTGGCCTGGCTATCGTTTTCAAAGCCAGGCCTGCTGTCTTTGTGCATGAACATGCCTATCAGACTCCAGATATATTATATATGGGCATATCAAGAATAGATAAAAGTCCTAACTGGTTCCTTCCAAATAGACTTCCCAGGTGCTGATCAGCAAAAATTATGGGATAGGGATGGAAGGGGTGGTCATGCACGCCTTGCAGTCTTCCCTTCCATTTTCCCCCTTAACTGGGATGCTGCTGCAGCTGGTGAAGGTTATTCCAATTATATTTTGCACTGCCCCCTGATATTTGCAAGGAAAAATGATGGCTTGGGAGTGAGAATGTGAGTGGAGAAAGCCAAGGGGACTTGAGCGGGTGATAAGAGGTGGTGGGGCTATTGAAACATTGAGTTTGCAATTTTAACAAAAACTTGGTAAGAAGCGTCCTTGTGTAGGTGAACTGGCTTTGAAATGTGCCCTGTCATCTTACTCTACAGCCATGATTTGTAGTTCAAGCTGCAGAGCAAAGCCTCTGGGAATGTTTGGTTTTGCAATTCATCCATTCCTTTGTAGACAATACGAAATCGTTGGCTGTGTTGCAAAGGTGTTGTTCATACTCATTCAGTCCCTTCAGGAGTGGAGTGCAAGTAGGATACAGTACATTAACTTATAACCTGTGCTACAGAACTTCAGGAGAGTTTAGTTGAAGTAGATTTGGAAGCTCCCCTTCCTGGAGAGTACAAAAAGTAAGGGAGTTTTGGCAGCATTTGGAGGCAGTAGTCACCACTTTTATTTACCTTTTTATTTTGCGTTTTATTATATTTTTGTGTCTGTCATTATTTGTGCTCATTCAGTACCTTCAGGAGTGGATTGCAAGTAGGATACAGTATATTAATTTACAGTAAAATAAAATAGAACCTGGCAACAAAAGGGTTATAAAAAAATCAAGAGCCTGTAAGACATATTACAAGAGGCTGTTTTTCTCCTCCTCAACCTGGAAGAAGAATTTCTTATTAAATAAAATAGAAGCATGGGGTATTTAGGGTCCTTTATGCATGTGCATGTATGTTTTCAATACATTCTTTAATGGTAAATTTGAAAGTGCTCATGTTCATTGTAATTTCTATAGGTGTCCCACTCTCCAGATAGTCTAAAAACACAGGCAACTGGATCACTCCATATTGATAAATGAACTGCAGGTCTTCTGTAAAGCTAATGACTCCTCATTGGCCATAAAAATAAAAAATAAAAATAAAAATAAAGTACTGAGAAATAAATAAAATAAAATGAATAAATAACATTTTTAGGTTAAGTTTTAGGTTATGTTTATATGATTGCATTGATTAATTTTTAAGAAAACCAGTGTTTTCCATGTTACTTTCCTTTTTCTTTTGTGTGTTCTTTGTAACTCTACTCTTGCCTTTTAATGTTCTAAGATGCCTCTTCTAATTCCTTGTTCTTAACCTTAATACATCTTAAATGTCCTGGGCTGTATAATGTTCCTCATTACTGTAAGCCACCTTGAGTCCTTTTCCAAGGAGAAAGGTGGGATAAAAATATTACAGTATATTCTGAGAATTCAGTCGCTATGGTGCAGCATTCCCACCCACCCCCGATAGAAATAGATCCCAATACTTCAAGTCCTGGACCAAAACAAAAATATTATGTCATACAAATCTGGTTTCAAACTTAAGGTTGTGTCAAGAACAGAAGAAAGCGACAACAGTATTGCAAGTAGGGAATTTTGTGTTGAGAAAAAACAAGTCAGGGAGTGGCGGAAAATGAAAGCTGACTTGGAAAAGATTCCAAAGGCAAAAAAAGCTTGACTTGGCTTTACAACTTCATATAGGGCTCTAGAGTCTGAATTGCATAAGAGTTATGGAGGTTCGTCAAAACGGTTACTGTGTAACACACATGGGAATTCACTTATGTGCCCTTCAATTGGCTAAAGATGACAAATTAAAAGCACCAGGCATTGAAAATGTTGTTGCATCAGCATAATGGTGTACCCGCTTCATGAATAGATTTGACCTATGTTGTGGCAAAGAACAAAGATTTTACAGAAGTTGCCAAAAGATCTTGATGAAAAAGTGATGTCATCCCATTCATTCATCATGAAACAATGAATGATCCATAACTATGACCTGGGAGATATTGGGAATATGGTTGAAACACCTCTGACTTTTGATCTTCCAAGCAACACAACTGTGGCAAGTTGGGAGACAAAACTATTTTCCTTAGAACCACAGGAAATGAGGGGGGAAAATTCACAGTCATTACAGTGTGTGCACATGTTAAAGGGTGGATGGATGAAAATGGAACAAAACAAAATGGCTGGAAGAAATATGGAACGGACAATCAGGAGCAGCCTAAAAGAGAAAACCATCATTGCTAGTTTGGGATATGTTCAGAGCCTACAGATCTGATGACATTAAAAAAAACTGGCAAATTCTTCTCAAGTTACTTTGGCCATTATTCCAGGTGGGCTTACATCTGTATTGCAGCCTCTAGATGTGTGTTTAAATAAACCTTTCAAAGATCGTGTGCGAAAGATGTGGCATGAGGGGATGTCATCTGGTCAAGCCTGACTGACAAAAGTTGGAAATGTGATGAAGCGTGACAGAATTGATAGCCAGGTGGGTTCGTGATGCATGGGGACAGATTCCAGAGGGCATGGTACAACGCGCCTTCAAGAAATGTGGCATTAGTAAGGTTAGGGATGGCAGTGAAGACAGCATTTTGTATAAGAACGACAGCAGTGATGGTGACTAGAGATGGGCATGAAACGCTAAAATGGTGTTTTGTTTCTTTTTTCATTTTTTAATTGTTTTGGGGTCATTAAAAATGAAATGATTTTTTTTAAAAAAATCATTTTTCGTTTGTTTCATTTTTGTTTTTTTATTTTTTTAAAAAGAAATGTAATTCGCGCCAACCAGCTGGCCCATGGGCCAGGTTTGGGGCAGTTTTTAATTTTTTAATTTTTTAATTTTTACTTATCGCGCTGATCAGCTGACCCTTTGTCTGGGTCGGCATGGGTTTTTAAAATTGCTTTATTTTTTGTTTAGTTTTATTTTTTGTTTTTGAACATGTGTATGTGTACTCTCTCTCTCTCTCTCTCTCTCTCTCTCTCTCTCTGTGTGTGTGTGTGTGTGTGTGTGTGTGTGTGTGTGTGGTGCTTATTTATTTATTTATTTATTTATTTATTTATTTATTTATTCAACTTATATGCCGCCCACTACCCAAAGGTCTCTGGGCGGCTTACAATCAAAGAATTAAAACAATTTAAATAGTTATAAATAAAATATCAATAAATCATCAAACAGTAATAAAAACCTTCTTTAAAATCATCATCCTAAAATTGTCATCAGCGGACGCACAATCTATATTGTATCAATTAAAAACCTTCTGGAACAGGAAGGTTTTTACCTGGCGCCGGAATGTAATCAGTGTTGGCGCCAGGCGGATCTCAATAGGGAGGGCATTCCATAACTTGGGAGCAGCTGCCGAGAAGGCCCTTTGTCTACAAGCCATCCCTCTCACCTCCTTGAGGGATGGCTCTTTTAAAAGCCCCCCCCGGCTCGATCTTAATGGCCGGGTAGTTGCTTGTGCAACTAGTGTGCATGTGTGTGTGTGTAGTGCTTGTGCATTAGTGCAACTGTTTTTCCCTGCCAAAGGCCCATGAACCACCTGATCAGCACTGGCTTCGGTGCTGGTGGGGAAGTTTTAAAAGCCCACCCTTTCCCCTCACCCAATCGGGTGGGGGAAAGGGCGGGCTTTTAAAATCCTCCCCCCGCGAAAGCCAGTGCTGATCAGCTGGTGCGTGGGGCTTGGTGGGGAAGTTTTAAAAGCCTGGGGTTTCCCTGCTCCCAAAACAAAATGGAGCAAAATGAAAATTTCCGTTTCATTTCATTTTGTTTTTCTTTGCTGGGTCATTTTGTTTTTTCATTTCATTTCATTTCGAAATGAAAAATGAGAAACAAAAGAAAAAATATTTTGTGCCCATCTCTAGAACTGAGTAATATTTACTTTGACTTGGACAAGTGGGAGGATGTCATTTGCTGCTTTACATCACACAGTGCAATGTGATGAGCCATTCCACGTGGTTCTATATTTATTTTGATTTTTTAATCAAGGCAACAAAAGGCGGCTTGTGGCCAAAATGTAAATTGACTGAAAAAGACAGTTCATGCATATTTCATAGTTACAGCAGAAAAAAATAAAACAATAAATACACAAAAAGGTCTAAGACTTGGGAGGAAAAGAAGAAAAGCCATTATGAGGTGGATTGAGTTTTTAAATGAAATCACAGGCTTGAATTGGCAAGGGCTGTTGAGGACACATCTTGGTGATTATTCAAATTTATAGGGTGACCATACGTGGGAGGTGGCTTGACAGTATATAAAAACGAGGCTCAAGTTAAGCCATATGAATGTGTCTCAGCTGAACAGCCTTCACAGCTGATTTAGTCAAATTATTTATTATTATTTATTTGTTTGTTGTATTTATATACTGCCCATCTTCCGGACAGAACTCTGGGCGGTTTACAGTTAAAATCAAGCAACAAGAACAAAAAAGGCAATAAAAATAAGGTACCAATAAAATAAGGAGGGACAATACTCTCCGAGAAAGATGGTGCAGGCGGCAAAAAGAGAGCTTAAAATAATAAATAAATAAATAAATAAATAAATAAATAAATAAATAAATAAATAAATAAATAAAGTAGAAAGGTCACCATATGCCTCTTTAAAATATTTTGTCTTACCCCTCTTGTCAAGGTGAAGTCATCCTGCTGGTAGTGTATCTATGTGCTTTTCCATGAGCATTTCATATAACTTATAATATAATAATATGTATTGCAGAGTATCTTCAACTTGTGGGCTAAGACAAATGCAAAAAAAAAAAAACCTTCCTTCTCAAAAAGTGGGTTTTGTTGCCTGCCTATATGCCATGCAAAGGAAGGGAGGAATTCAGTTCAGGCAAATATTTCTCTCCCCCCTGCTGTAATTTTAGGAAGCGTATTTGAAAATCTGGATATTCTGATAGCTACCATGCCCCTTTCTAAAAAGGCATCCTGATGAGTCTCTTTATTATTGTTCGACTGAATCCGAGAAGGAGAAATAATGTCTGGCTCAAATCTGTAATTCTGTGGTAATCATTTATAATCAGCTATCCAAGTATCTTAAGAAGATATCTGTGCCTACTTTTCTGTATACAGCTTAACCCAGGCATGTCCAAACTTCGGCCCTCCTGATGTTTTGGACCACAGCTCCCAGAATTCTAAGCTTAGATAGCTAATGGCAAAGGACTGTGGGAGCTGTGGTCCAAAACATATCAAGGGCCGAATTTTGGACATGCCTGGCTTAACCAATTCACTGGCAAAAAAGGCGGCCCTTAAAAAGAAATCTAAAATTGGCAATGCTGTTCACTCCTGGAGACCAGAAGGCCGTGGGCGTTCCTAATGGGAGACCCAATGAAATACAGATAAAATGATTGGATACTCTGTCCAATTGGTTTGGTCCCAGGATACATCTGATTCTTGCTCTATCAATAATATGGGCATAAATTTGGCAACAAAACTTTTTAGGGCTAATGTCATAATATTCCTATCTCTCGCTGTAGCAAATTTCAGACTTTGGTGAACGTTTAAAGTAACTGCTTGTCAGAGCCTTCTCTGTGAACCATTATACAAAAAAAATATCCATGGGTCATTTAATTTCTTTTGATAGTTGCAAAAATGACCATCCAGCTATCCTTTAGGTTTAATTGCATTGGCCGGCTACATGCCATAACTTTAGTTTTAGTGTAATTTGCGCCCAAGTGTTCCTTCTTGGTTGTTCCTCCAGCCAATTTCAACATTTGCTTTCTTGCCAACTTGAGTCTCAGATGGATGGGGCATATTATTTGCATATAACAGCTTCCAGCTTCTGTGAGCCAGTGGCTAAGAAGGAATTGGACTTGACCACTGATGCTGTAATTCACATTTATTTTAAACAGCAGGAGAGCAACAAGGCAACCTTGTCTCATGCTTTTAGCTCAGTCAGTTTTCCTTGATAGCTACTCCTCCCAACCTACTCTAGCCCAGAGCTTGGTACCTGTACACAGAGTTAGAAATGGGCACGAAACGAACATTTTTTCATTTCCGTTACCATTTGTCGTTTCCATTACGTAACGAAACGACAAATGAAAATTGTGATGAAAATGAAACAAAACGAACAGAACCACGAAAATTGTGGTCGTTACATTTCGTTTCCGTTAATGGCGACGCACAATGAAATGACCTGTTTTAAATGTTAAAAAACGCACTGGACATCCGTAAAAATGCAGCAGTAATTATTTATATTGTCTGATAATACCTACCAGGGGGGTTGGGGTCCTTAAAACATTTGTTTTTGTCTTCTCCCATCACGATGTATTTTTCTTTTCCCTTTAAAATGGATGTCGCCACCAGCCACAAAATGGAGGCAAGCCATGTGATGTGGGATCATGTTCAACCAATAGCATGCCCAGGTTGCAGACTGGGCGGGCAGGTCTGGCAGCCACAGAGGGCATAAAAAGCTCTGGCAGCCCCCGTCCTCCTTGCAGTCTCTGGTGGGAGTTAGGGTGGGATTGCTGTCTATGTGACTCTAGCTTCAGTCCTGCAGCCTCCCTGTGTGCGTGCGTGCTGCGTACCTCTCGGTGAGTACCCTCCCCTGCCCCACAGTGCAGTCACTCTGCGGCTGCCTTGCACCCTGGGCAAAGCCCGCCGCTGCCTTTGCAACCTCCCTGCGAACCTAGTCTATACTGTGTCTCTGCCAGCATCAATTTTTTCCCCTCTGGTCTGGGGCATTGGGGGACGCCCATGCACGGAAATGCTTTAAAAATCATGCAAAAAGCGGGTAGAAACGACAAACGAAAAAATGAAAAACAGTAACAAAATTTTTCAAAAAATTCCTGACAAATCGAAACGAACCGAAACAGACCTCTCAACGACAAACAAAAAACCGAAACACCATTTGTCTGTTTCGTGCCCATCTCTACACAGAGTCATTAAAATCAAAATCAAGAGATGTCTATCCATCCCAAGTCTCCACACTTTACTCCATAGAATCTTCCGTTATCTTATTAATGGTCAGCAACTTATAAATATTTCCTAGCAGCAGACACATTGTGTCCTTTTTGGCTAGAAAGGTGGGATTAACATATTTTAAATAAAGAAATTAATAATATCCCCCCCTGCTTAGTTGGTTTAGAATGTTGTTTCCCAACCTTTTTCAAGTTGCAACCTTGCTTTTATAAGTACTTTGCATAAAAAGCCATTATGCAAAGAAGAAAACACATTAAAATAGATATTTCAGAAAATAATTAATTAGCATTTAAGATGCCATGAAAATTTTGTGTATTTTTTCTTTCTATTTTGTTTTGTTTTACATGATATGCTTGCACAAGCTAAAGTAGTTACTCCTTTGTTTCTCTCTCCATTAAATGTACATACATTTCTCTTGAGATACCTAGAAAAGTCTGGTGACACCAGCACCAGTCATTCCCAAAAAGTTCAGCATAGCACAACCACAGAAAGGCCTCAGCTAAATATCTTCCTGTGGGAGCCTGTGGTAACCACAGTCTGAAATACAACGGCTGTGGCTCTCCAAATGTGGAGCAACAATCCTAACATGGCAACAGTCCTCATCCCTGCCTACCTCCTTATTGACACAGCTGGAAATGCCCTGAAGCAACTGCCTGACCCTGCCAGGCAGGGTTCCAGGGTTCTCATGAGTTCCAGGACGGAGCTCACTCTCTGCCTGGCATCACAAGCTGTGGCAAAGTCCTCTTGTGAGGCTTTGTCCAGCCTGTAATTAAGAAGATATCTGTGTCTACTTTGCTGTATACAATGTAGGCATAACGAGCAGAAATGGGCAGCAGTTGCCTCCATTTCTTCTCATGGCTTTGCTGTTTTGCTGCTCTTCCTATGGCCGTTACTTCACGAAGTGCATTGCTTCACAGCGGCATTGCCTTCGCTTTGAATTCGGTGGCGGTCACGTGCTCTCCCTTCGATCCCACCCCTGTTTCTCAGTACTCACGCGGAGCATTTCTAGGACCGAATCGATTACTACCTCACGTGCTCCCTTCGCATTAGAAAACTGCTTTGCAACGTCCGGTTCCACCCTCCTTTTATTTTTAAAAAAATATTAACTCGGCGTATCGATGCATCAATTAACCGAAATATCGATGCATCGATATTTCGGCGCAAAAGTAACTATTAAAAAAAAAACAAGTCCACATGTGACGTTGGGAGCGAAGCGAGATGCGAAGCGAAAAGATTCCCGGCCACTGGCAGGGGAACCACTCATCCCGCTTGGAGCACGGTAAAGGGGGCGTGGTCGGGGTGGCATCGCAGCCAAAAAGGAGGAGCGTGCGGACTGAAACGATCGATTCGCACAGAAATGAGGGCTTGCCGCGAAGCGAGCGGTTCGTGAAGTAACGGCTCTGAGAGAATCTTTGCCGCCATGGCTGGATACTCCCTGCTGTGACTGAGGCCTGGGACCTTTCTACTGTCACAGTCTAAAATAACCATGGTATCCCCCCCCCACGTAGACACTTTACAACCTCTTTTGGGGCCATGACCCCCAACTTGGGAACCCATGGTTTACAACAACACCTAATCCTTCTTTGTCTAATTCCATATAACTCCCTGGATAATCTCTATACCTATACTCGTACCTCTAATCAAAGAGTAGCCCAGAGTAGTGTTCTGGCTAGATGACACAGTAGAAAAATCAAATCAAATCAAATCAAATCAAATCAAATCAATCAATAAATGATGCACCTAATACATTATAGGTACTGAGGCTCTTCTCTCTGGTCTAGCATGAGATGCAGAATCCTGCCCTTGTGCTGCGTCTAAGAAACACATGTCCTTCTTCTCTCCCTTGAATGCCTTTAAACTCCTGAGAGTCTATTAGGAAAGTGGCTCAAAGTATCTCCCTATTATGCATATTCAGATCCAATCATTTTAATGCTCCCTTGTTATAAAGAACACCCATCTCTTTTTCGAGAGCCATCATGGAGCAATTTGTAGAAGAAGCTTCTTCGCCCTTCTGTGAAAGCACCTGGTATGATTTCTCCCGTCTCTGACTGCAATTCTCTCCTCCCTGACAACAGTACAAAACTAAAAACTAGCCTTGAACTTCACTTGTAGAGTGGCACATAGGCAGTGCAGTGAGCTATGCAGAGTTGGGCCAGTGAGGCAAATATATTAAAATTAATATATGAGAAACAGTGATTTTCTTTATAGCAGGGGACAATTTCTTTCTGCACAACATTCATCCCGACCTTTTTTTTTTGCAGCATGTAGGTCTTTTGGATTTTTTTTTCCATTTCAGTGTTCAAGGTTATCAAGAGCTTTTTGAATTCTGTACCTATCTTCTATTCCACCCAATGTTGTGTTATCTTCAGATCTGAGAAGCATTCTCTGCACTCCTTCATCAAAGTCATTAATAAAAATGTTGAAGAGTGTTAGGTTCAGGACTGAGCATTGTGGTGGCCCACTGGTTGCCTCCTTCCACTTTGAGAAGGAGCCATTGATAAGCACTCCCTGAGTACACTTGTGCACTGACTGTGTACCCACCTGTTAGTTGTCCTATCCAGCTCACACCCAGTTAGTTTACTAATCAGACTATCACAGGGCATTGATCATGATGTGCAAAGTAATACTGTAATCCTAGCAACTTCATTTGGTGGCTTTGAAAATCACTGTTTTTGAAATGAAATATTCTTTGTCATAATTTTAACATCCTTTCCCACTGCAGTCTCAATGAACACCTGTGTGCTTTCACCAAGGAAAATCAAGCACCTGCATTTCTGAAACTTCAAAGCATGGAATAGCCTGTTGAGGGTCTCGGAAGCTTTGAACTTCAGCTATACCTCTATCAAAAGATCAATAAGAAGTACATGTGGGAAGATCCACTTTTACTCATCCCTTTTAAAAAGCCTGCTGTCTTCTGAGTGCTCTAAGTCTTTTATTTTCTTTCTCCCTTTCGCAAAAATAAAAAGACAGCATGTGGGAGATTTCCATTTCTATCCTTCAAAAAACAGTGTTCTCTTCTTTTCTCAAATTCCTTGTCTTTTCTACTACTTCTGTATCTGCTTAAGTGTAGATCCTGCTGCTCAGTGCTTTCCACCCATAACAGCATTTTCGAAACATTAGTACCTCAGTTGTTCTTGAACTATATAACTCCCAGAAGCTCTGCCAGCACAAGCAATGGTCAAAACCACAGTGAGTTACAGACCAAGAAGGTCTGGTCCTCTGACTTTGGGAACCCCTGATCAAACGAGTGTTTTCCAAAACAAGGAGAGGACTCTTCCCTTGTGGAATTTGCATCTGGATTTTAATGCAAGGAAGTCATGATAGGGAAAGGCAAAGGCAACAAACAACATAAAAATTGGTAGGGGTGGAGAGAGAGAAAATTGGTGAGAATGCCAAGGTGTGACAAGGCAGAATCACCTGTAGCTTCATAAAGTGTTCTGCTTTATGAAGACAGGAACAGTTCTTTTAAGATATAACACATTTTTGTTCTTGCCTGAGAGTTAAAAATGAAAGTATATTTATGAGAGCTAGGATGACCATATGAAAAAGAGAATAGGGCATCTGCGCCTTTAACAGAATAGGGAATTGCAGCACCTATAGATTGAGGAAGAACTGCATATCTCTCTCTCTCTCTCTCTCTCTCTCTCTCTCTCTCTCTCTCTCTCTCTCTCTCTCTCATGTGGCCACCTAATTAATGTTCTTTTGGGGCACTCTTGGAGATTTGGGTTTAAGCCTGAACTCAACCAAATCTCAGCATCTGTTTGCCTAGCTAACCTGATAAGGGTAATGTGATGTACATATATTTGTGTGGGTGAGAGAAGCAGGCATGGTGTCCTCAGTTGAGATGGGCAGGGAGTGTGAAGCTCTTTCTGCTGAATCTCACAGGTGGCACCAGAGGTACCACACTCAACCACTCCCCTCCTGCTCAGGCAGCAGCCCCACTCACCATTGTTGGTGTGATGCCAGGGTTCTCCTCCACCTGTGAGGTACCATTTCAGAAAAGAGCTTCAGTTGCCCTTCCCTTGCCTCTTCAGGCAGCTGGACAATCTGATAAAGGGGGAGGCTTGGTGTTCTGTCAGCAAAGAAAGACCCCAGCAGTGCACTAATGATGGAGAGTGGGTCTGTCAGCTGCAGAGGATGATTAAGTGTGACACCTGTTATGCCACACATGAGTGTTGGCACAAAGTCCTTTGTCGTGCTTCGTGCCCATCTCTAGTTCTGATCAAAATGTGTATATAAGTGAAGTGTTATATATTCCTTCCATCAATTTCATCCTTTTTCTGTCCCCATCCCATCACAGAAATGGAGTGTGAACATCAATATTGGCTGATGCTAAGTGGTAAGTAACTTGCCTGCCTTATTATTCTGACATTTTCAGTTTCAGAGCAAACCTTAAAAGTATGCTGGCATACCCTATTAGCACTGCATGCAAATGGCAGGCCCGCTTTCCCATTACTAATTTTTTACAGAGCACTTTGGTATACAGAATGCTTTAGAACTCTTATGCATTAATCAATGGGAAACACTGGCAAAGAGCTAGATCCATTTAATCTCCATGTTTACAGATGCAAAGCCAAAACCATGACAAAGAGAGAAAGGAAGGGAAGGGAAGGCAAAAGACTGTGTCCAAAGAGGTATTGTCAAGTGAAAAGCCAGCCCTCAATCCTGTTGATTGGCTAGTGGCTAGACATGGGCACGGAATGACTAAATTACCGTTTCCATTACCGTTTGTCATTTCCATTATGTAACGGAACGCCAAACGGTAATTCACACGGGCCAGCCAGAACCCGAACAGAACAAAGAAAAATTTGTTCAGGTTTGTTGTTACCGTTAGTGGCATCGCACCACTCACGCGATATAAAATGAAGCACATTTAGAAAAAAAGGTTTAAAAAAATCCTGCCCGGACCTCCCTGAAAAAACAGGCGAAAATATGCCTGCCTGAGGCTTTGCCACCTACCAGAGGGGTGTTTTTTGGGGGGTCTCCGGCCTTTCCCCCCTCCTCTCCTCTCCTGGGCTGCTTGCACCAGGCTGGGGGGGCATCATCCTCATCGTCTCACCATGCCATGCTTTGGGGGGGATCCAAAATGGCTACCACATTTTTTTTTAAATCGTGGTCTAAAAACCCACCGAAGCACAACACAAACATGGTGAAATTTATTTATTCTAATGCCTGAATTTTAATAGTAGCAGCAGTGGGGTTTTCTTGCAACAAAACATCTGCATTGATTTTATTTTATTTTATTTTATTTTATTTTATTTTTTTAGACCTGCGCAATGATGGGCTGGCCATGGGATGGGACCATACAATTTTTTTGAACAATTCACCCAATGGCATGGCCAGGTTTTGACTGACACTTCTGGATGTGTAAGAGGGTATAAGAAGCTGAGGCACCTTCCAGAAATCGCAGTCGGGTGTGGATGTGGTTGAGGGAGGAGGGCTGGCTGCTGCTGCTGCTGGTGCTGCGAATCGCGATCCGATCGAGAGATTATTCGAGGAGGCTTTAGGCTTTGAGTTAGGCAGGCAGGCAGGGAACACAACACAACAGGCACAGGCAGGCACGATTTCCCCTCCTGTCCTGTGAGTTCCAGATCCAGAAGAAGATCCAATTGAATTTAGAATTAGAAAATTATTTTTTCATTCCCTGCAGCTTTGTCTGCCGAAGGGAATAGCAGTTATTCTTTCTTTGTTCTCTGGCTGTTTGTGCGGAAAGGATTTTCCTGATATATTATTGGATAAAGGGGGAGTAATGGGGTTGACTGGGAGTGGGAGGTGTGTGGATTTATTTTAAAATATACCATTTATTTTCAAAGTTTTCCAACCTGAGAAGAATAGAAGAAACACATTCATTCATTTACAGCTGCACTACAGCTATTCTTAGTTGATGTACAACTAAATTATTTAATATTTATTTTACACCAATATCTAATTTTTGGAGGCATCTACCTACTCTCTTCAGGTTTATTTTTGGGGTGTGGCTGGCACTAAGCTACCCTTCCGGACCAGACCAGTTGCTGCTGGTGCTGCTGGCTGGCTATAAAATTTATATCAGCTTAATCTGTGGGGGGGGATTCACCCTACCCTTACCAATCATGTTAATTCACTGGGGGGCTGATTAGGCAACCAGTTTCAGTTGCTGCTTTATTTTCTTTTTTTGGGGGGGGGAATACACTACCCTACCTCTCATTGCACAAATTCCAGTAACCAGTTTAATTAGAGGGAGAGCCTAATTGTTAGGGTAACTTCTATTTGCTTGCACACACACACAATTTGGGATGCAAGAACAGAACCTCCTCCTATCCTAAGGGGACAATATAAATATTACATAATATTATTTTCTAGCTCATCTTCTGTTTGTTTAAACTTGTGTTGTGTGCACTGACTGAACACACACACTCCATTTCAGTGGATCAAGTTGAATTTAGAAAATTTATTTTTTTTATTCCCTGGCCTGCAGTTTTTTTTCTGCTGAAGGGAAGAGCAGTTATCTTCTGCCTTTGTTCATTTTCAACTCAACAACAAGTCTCTCTCTGCCTGGCTGTTTGTGGGGAAAGGATTTTTCTGGTATATAATGGATTAAAGAGAGTTGGGTGGACTTCTGGATTTAGTTTCAAATACTATACCATTTGTTTTCAAAGTTTTTCAACCTGAGAAGAAAAGAAGAAACACTTTCATTCATTTACAGCTGCACTACAGCTACTCTTTGTTGATGTTCAACTAAATTATTTAATATTTATTTTACAACAAAAATCTATTTTTGGAGGCATCTGCCTACTCTTCAGCTTTATTTTTGGGATGTGGGTGGACCTAAGCCACCCTTCCAGACCAGAACAGTTGCTGCTGGAGCTGCTGTCTGGCTATAAAATTTATATCAGCCTAATCTGTGGGGGGGGGCATTCACCCTACCCCTACCAATCAAGTTAATTCACTGGGGGACTGATTAGGCAACCAATTTGCTTGCTCCTGTGTCAGTGCTGGTACAAATTCACCACACACACAATTTTGGGTGCAAGAACAGATAACCTCCTCCTATCCTAAGGGGACAATATAAATATATATATATTTGCTTCTTCAGTCTTGAAAGGGGGAGACAATTCTAAATTATTAAACTTATTTTCTGGTTCATCATCTGGTTGGTTCAAAGTTGTGCAGTGTGCACTGTGACTGCACTGATTGCACGCACACTCAAGTTTTGGGGTGCAAAAGCAGATAATCTGCTCCTATCCTAATCCCTCAGCTAACCAAACCCTTCCTGCAGATATACCGTTGTGTTGTGTGGGAGAGAGAGAGCAATCCTTCCTTTTCCAGTTTTGAAAGAGGGGCAAAATATATATTTTTATTTAGTGACACTGGCTCATCTTCTGGTTTGTTCTACCTGTATGTGTGTTGCTGTTGGTACAAATCCACACACACATTAAGGGGGTGCAATAAGGAGACCCTTACCTATATATCCGCGCTACCTCTGTGTAGCACAATCCTCCTTGTTTAATCAATCTTTAATTATATGTGTTTTTGTGACTGGTGGGAGAAAACAGTGCCCATAAATTTTTTAATTTCTGATTCTTTCTGACTGTGTTTAAAGGGCAAAAGTAGCCTACCATAGTCCTTCTACAAGGGAAAAAACTTTTATCAAGGGCCAGCAGGGCAACTTTGAAAGCTTGTACAAAAGAACACAGTGTGAGAGTAAGCTTGTGGGCCAAAAGGATAAGTTTATTAGAATCGTTTGTTAACTTAACACAAATAAAATAACAAAATATATTTCTATAACTTTGAGAAATAAAAAAAAATGAGGAGGGGTGGCAGAGGCAGAGGGAAGGGCAAGGGGACCCCCACTAAAATAAATAGGGGCACAATTCTGAAGGAAGGCACAGGAAGCAGTGCAGAAAGTGATATTGCTGGTACCACTCTCTCCCCCAGCGGCAGCTGCGCCACCAGCACCACCGGACCATCTTCTGTCACTGAGGGAAGCATGGATGACTGCATGTGATCCCATCACCAAACTTTCACATTCACACATTCACACACCCTTGTATCAGGAGGAAGATGAGTACTCAGAATCAGAAACCTCTGTACATCTGCATCTGCTGGATTCTGAGGACCTGTTGGCAGGATCAGATGAAAGGCAGGCTTCAAGCAGTGATGGAAGGAGCACCCCTCCTTCGTCCCAGAACCAGAGTACCACCAGTGACAGCAGTCAATTGTCCCAGCAGGGTACAAGCCACACCACCACCAGCACGGCAGCGGCAGGCAGTACCAGAGGGGCAGTACTTTACATATGCCTCACGGCTCTCTCTGGGACTATTTCGAGAACAGCCAGGAAGACTCAAGGCGTGCAGTGTGTAAGAAATGCAGGGCGGTCGTGGGCAGGGGGAATGACCTCAAACACCTCTCCTCAAGTGCCTTGCGTAGCCACCTCATGTGAAGGCACCCTGGGACTCTGCCTGGGACAGTGTCAGGCCCTGGTTCCTCATCCTCAGGGAGGAAGAGGGGGGAAGCAGGCATGGGGAAGGACTCCGGAGAAAGCTCCACTGAGAGTGAGAAGAGGCAGGCCACTCTGCAGGAAGTGGTGCCTCTGTGTGGGAGTTTGGTGAGCCAACGTACTAGGGCCAAGGCACAGGAGACCACCACGTGCGTGGTTGGTGAAATGGTGGCTCTCTCCTTTGTGGAGTCATCGGGATTCAGGCACCTGATGAAGCACGTGGCTCCATGGTATGAGCCTCCTTCCCAGCGTACCTTCAGCAGGCGGGTGATTCCCTCCCTTTATGAGTCCATCAGGGACATGGTCCGGGCCCTGCTGCAAGCGGACAGAGGAAGGAAGATCCACTTCACTTCTGACCTCTGGACCGGTTGGCACCACGGATACCTCTCTCTGACGGCAACCCAAGGAGGTCCTTGACCCTAGGGTCCTTGACATTACCTCTCTCTGACGGCAACCCAAGGAGGTCCTTGACCTAAGGAGGTCCTTGACCCTAGGGTCCTTGACATTAGGGACATCATGTCCCCCTGTGACATGAAGAGCCACAGGGGGAGCCACAAGGGAGCACCCAAAGAGGGTACAGGGTGGTCCTTCTCCAGGCACAAAGCATGGAGGACAGTGCCAAAGGCATCCGCATTGCTGACGTCCTCATGACAGCACTGCGAGATTGGGCACCCGGGGGGGCAGGTGAATCACAGAGTCATGGTTACTGATGCAGACCATAACATGATCAACGCAGTTGAAAGGCAGGGCTCCAGGGCATATTGTGCGCAGCACACAAACTGCACCTAGTGGTGGGCGATGCCATTGGGCTGGGTACAGGAAAGGACTCCTGGTGTGAGGAGACCCTGGAGATCAAGGCTTTGCTGGACAAGTGCAGGAAAATAGTTGGGCACTTCTCACGCACCGTCAAGGCATCAAGGATGATGCGCGAGAAGCAGGCGGAGATGGGCGTGACCAGGACGTGACCACCCAGTGGAAGTCCACCTACGAAATGGTCAAGCGCATGGTGGAGCAGAGGGACGTGGTGGAATACGTCATGTTCCACACTCCCATCCTGCCTGGGGGAATGGTGTTGGACATTGGTGCTACCGAGTGGCTCGCCCTCTCCCAGATGGTGGGTATCCTGCAGCCTTTTGAGGAGACCCCCCACGTCCTCAGCAACTACAACGCCAGCCTGGGCCATGTACTCCCCCTGGTACATGCCCTTCGCCAACGCCTAGAGGCCAGTATCTGGGAAGAAGCCGATCTTCTCCCAAAGAGCAGGGCCTTGGCAGACTGGCTGTTGACCGGCGTGCATACCGCCTTAGCCCACTGAGGAGGGAAAAGGTGTACCAGATGGCATGCCTGTGCGACCCTCGCGTCAAGGGTTCCTTGGCAGGCAGCGTTGCGGACCTAAACTCATGGGAGTCGGAGCTATGCCGTCAGGTCCACAGGGTTGCCTCAAAGCAGCCCCAGGCATTCCCAAGGGTGCAAGGAAGCCAGAGCGATGCTGAAGAGGAATCCTTGCAAGGGTCCTCTTCCTCCTCTACTGGAGTAGTGTACACCCAGAGACCAGGTTCATTACCAGCAGCCACCTACCTGGCCTCTGCCCTAGCCATGGCAGTCTCCTCAGTGGAGGCAAGGGAGGAAGAAGAACCGGACCCCGCTCGGACCACGGTGAGGGAGTACATGGCCGAGCCCCTACAACCCCTCACATTGGACCACACTCCAATACTGGGCCAGAAAGGCAGACATCTGGCCCGCTCTTTCGACTCTGGTGTTGGACCTCTTGTCCATCCCACCCACCAGTGTCCAGAGTGAGCGTGTCTTCTCCCACATGGGAGATGTTCTGAGGCCATGCCGCTCTCGTCTGGACCCGGAGACCGTGGAAAGATTGACTTTCATCCGCTTCAACCTTTCCACATTGGGATTACCCCGACACCCCAACACCTAGGTCCACAGTCGTTCTTCCACTGGTTCCTTCCAATCAGGGCTCCCTTGCTCTAACATGCACTACCAGCAACACTTATTCCTGCCTGCAATTATGTCTGCCTGCCAGCTTGTCTTCCTCCCTGCAAGCCTGACTTCCTGCCTGCCTACAAGCCTACCTGCCTTCCTGGCCCTCTGCCTACCTGCCAGCCTGCCTGCCTGCCAGCCTACCTGCCTGCCTGGCCCTCTGCCTACCTGCCAGCCTGCCAGCCAGCCAGCCAGCCTGCCTGCCTGCATGCCTGCATGCCTGCCTGCCTGCATTCCCACTCAATTTGAAGGGTTAGATAATTATTGCCCAATTTTTCTAGGCCTTTCCTGGCTCCAAACCAGGGAGGACTCCTCAAAGTGTAATTTTGAAGGGTCAAAAAAGGAGGGGTGGAACTGGAAAGTCACTTGCAGCCTATTACAGGCAGAAAATCCCAATGTCAGGGAGGGGATAATCCGTCTTTGCACTCCTGCTTCCCTACATCGACTGAGTGTCTACTACTATGTCTCCTGGGTTGATGAAACTCTGTCTCCTGGCGTGACAAAACTGTAGCCTGGGCACAATGTAAACTCCCTTCTCTTGGTTTATACAAAATGGTTGGCCACAAGTACTGTTGGTTGCATACTCATCTTGGCACCCGAACATGCTGCCATGCTGCAGCTTGTCCCTGCCACTCAGCTTTAGCAGCCGGGCTATGGCATGTGGAGTGGACAATGGACACACACAGAGACTTGCCCTCCCTGGGCAGGGAGCAGGGCCTTCCGAGCCACCTTTGCATTGCTGTAGTGTTCAGAAGGAAGTAGAGTACATCCAGACACACAGGAACTGTGTAGGAAGAAAGGATGCTGGTTGATGAGCCACGGCCCAGAGAAAAGGACTGCAGGTCAGAGGATCCGGTCATGGACTGGAGTGATCCTTAGATCACCAGCCTGGTGATGATGACACCAAGACAGCCTTATCTCTGGAGAAGGGATGATGACTGGCTGACTCTCAGCCATGGGCGCATAAAAGCAAAGCCTCAGTACATCCTTTACATCGGCAATGAACAAGACAACACTCTTGTTGTGGTTGCAGCCATGCAAACTTCCCCTATTACTAACCCCATCCAACCAATGCCTGTATGCCTCCCAATCTCCCATCCTAACATTCCTGACTCCCAATGCAGTTATGCCTGTCTGTATGACTGCCTGCCTGAATTCCTGAATGCTTCGCCTGCCGGCCTGCCTTCCTCCCTTGTCTGCCTGACTGCCTGTAATCCCGCTCCATGCATGGATCTAATAAGGGCTACATACTTAGCCCAGTTTTTATAGGGCTTTCCTGGTCTTTATAGCAGCCCAGGAAGGTTTTTTCATAGGGACAGTGCATGCCCAATATTTCCCCTCTGGCTATGGCTGGTCTTAGTGTAGTACACCCTAAATACCTGCCTGCCTCGATGGGTTCCTCCCTTCCCTGGGGTTTTGGAGCCACTCTGCTTACAAAGTGGTCGAGATGCTTCAAAGATTGATTAGCAGGAGCGTAGCTCTCCTTACAGCCTTAAAGAAATAGCCCTGTTCTCTTGCATCCACTCTGTATCCTGGGTTGACGAAACTCGGTCTCCTGGGGTGGAAACTCACTCCTGCCTCAAACAGGCGGAAAATCCCTAGGACATGGAGGGGAGAATCCCTCCTTGCACTCCAGCCTCCCTGCATGCATCCACTCTGGCCGTTACTTCACGAACCTCTCGCTGCGCGGCGAGCCGTAATTTCCGTGCGAATCGACCGCTTTTGTCCGCACGCTCCTCCTCTTTGGATTCGGCGCCACCCCGACCACGCCCCCTAAACCGTGCTCCAAGCGGGGCGAGAGATTCCCCTGCCAGAAGCCGGGAATCTTTTTCGCTTCGCATCCCACTTCGCATCCAAAGTCACGTGTGGCCACTAATTTTTCTTTTTTTAAATTTTTTTCAGTTACTTTTTCTCCGAAATACTGATGAACGCGAGGGAGGCATGATAGCTTTGTAATGGTAGTTTGAGGCGGAAGTTGCTTGGTCACTGCTCTAGGGATTTAGGAAGGGATTACTCGAATGCCCTTGGAGGACCGATGGATCATAAACAACAAATGTTGTGTGCTGGTCCACCTTGTGGCCCTGACGGGGAACAGCATTTTTTTATGGCCGCCAATGGACGAAGCAATACAAATCGGGAGTGGAAAATGAAGGATCATACAGTAATTCAGCTTTGCCGCAAATGACAGCCGGGTATCGATGCATCGATACGCCACGGTAATTTTTTTTTAAAAATAAAAGAAAGCGAAAACCGGACGTTGAAAGAAAGCACCCGAATGCGAAGGGAGCACGTGAGGTGGCAATGGATTCGAACCGAAAATTTCGCTTGGTGAGGACAGAGAAAGAGGGGTGGGGGCGAAGGGAGACCACGTGACCGCCTTCGCATTCAAAGCGAAGGCAATCCCGCTGCGAAGCGAAGTACTTCGTGAAGTAACGGCCTCTGTCTCCGCTCCGGGCTGATGAAACTCTAGCCTGGTGGGCACCAGGCGGTTCCCTATCCTATCCTCTGAATGAGTTGGGTAGGAAAGTCACTCTGGCCTCTCAAAGGCTGATAATAATTCCAGAAAACTGTTTCCTGGCAATCTGGCAGACTACTTCAGACACACTCTTTGCAGACTCCTCTTCTTCACTGGGTTTGAAAACCACATCCATGTGTACGTCGTATTGATGTACACAGTCGCACTCGGGCTTGAACGACTCAATTCCCATGCTGGCCTCCAAAGGCTGAAACAATCCCTTCCCTAGAAAACTTCCCTGCCCCTAGCACTCTGTCTTAGTGGCTTCCCTGCATGGATTCTGCCTCCTGGGTTGGAGAAACTCGGTCTCCTGGGTAGGCTAAACTCTGGCCTCCAAAAGGCTATAAATCCCTTCCCTAGAAAAGTATTTCCTGGTCCTGGCACTCTGGCTTTCCTGCGTGGACTGTGTCTCCTCTGGGTTGGTGGAACCCGGTCTCCTGGGTAGGCTAAACTCTGGCCTCCAAAAGGCTGAAACAATCCCTTCCCTAGAAAACTTCCCTGCCCCTGGCACTCTGGCTTAGTGGCTTCCCTGCGCGGACTCTGCCTCCTGGGTTGGAGAAACTCGGTCTCCTGGGTAGGCTAAACTCTGGCCTCCAAAAGGCTATAAATCCCTTCCCTAGAAAAGTATTTCCTGGTCCTGGCACTCTGGCTTTCCTGTGGCTTTCCTGTGTGGACTGTGTCTCCTCTGGGTTTCCTGTGTGGACTGTGTCTCCTCTGGGTTGGCGGAACCCAGTCTCCTGGGTAGGTTAAACTCTGGCCTCCAAAAGGCTGTTGGGTGTCATGGCATTCACACAGGTGGGCACCCCATGGCATCCGCTGCAGCAGCTTGTTCCTGCCAGATAAGCAGCCGGCACATGTACCCTATCCTCCAAAGAAGGTGGGGTAGGAACAGGAAGTCACTCTGGCCCCCAAAAGGCTGAAACAATCCCTTCCTGGGTTGGCGGAACTCAGTATCCTGGGTAGGCTAAACTCTGGCCTCGAAAAGGCTTAAATTCCCTTCCCTAGAAAAGTATTTCCTGGCACTCTGGCTTCCCTGTGTAGACTGTGTCTCCTCTGGGTTGACAGAACTCAGTCTCCTGGGTAGGCTAAACTCTGGCCTCCAAAGGCTGAAACAATCTAGAAAACTTCCCTGGCACTCTGGCTTAGTGGCTTCCCTGCATGGACTGTGTCTCCTCTGAGTTGGCAGAACCCGGTCTCCTGGGTAGGCTAAACTCTGGCCTCCAAAAGGCTTAAATTCCCTTCCCTAGAAAAGTATTTCCTGGCACTCTGGCTTTCCTGCGTGGTCTGTGTCTCCTGGGTTGGCAGAACTCAATTTCCTGGGTAGGCTAAACTCTGGCCTCCAAAAGGCTTAACTTCCCTTCCCTAGAAAAGTATTTCCTGGCACTCTGGCTTCCCTGCGTGGACTGTGTCTCCTCTGGGTTGGCAGAACTCGGTTTCCTGGGTAGGCTAAACTCTGGCCTCCAAAAGGCTTAACTTCCCTTCCCTAGAAAAGTATTTCCTGGCACTCTGGCTTCCCTGCGTGGACTGTGTCTCCTCTGGGTTGGCGGAACTCGGTCGCCTGGGTAGGCTAAACTCTGGCCTCCAAAAGGCTTAAATTCCCTTCCCTAGAAAAATATTTCCTGGCACTCTGGCTTCCCTGCATGGACTGTGTCTCCTCTGGGTTGGCGGAACTCGGTCTCCTGGGTAGGCTAAACTCTAGCCTGGTCTCCGGGCTGTTCCTATCCCTACCCTATCCTAGTGAGGCAGGTTGTAAAGCCACTCCAGCCTCTAACAGGCTAAAAATCCCTAGAAAACTATTTCCTGGCACTCTTGCTTCCCTGCATGGTCTCTGTCTCCTGGGTTGGAGAAACTCTGTCTCTTGGGTCGGCAAGACTGTAGCCTGGTCTCCAGGCTGTTCTCTACCCTATCCTCGAAATGAGGAGGGTTGGAAAGTCACTCCGGCCTCTAACAGGCAGAAAATCCCTAGGCCTAGGACAAGGAGGGGAGAGTTGTTGGGCCTGTATGTCTTCTAGGGGCATTTTTATTCATTATGCCACAGGGGGAGAACATGGCCACGCACTGAGTCCTGTTTGGAAATCAAACACAGCTGCCCACACAAAGAGTGGTGGACTGACCTCCAGGGTTTTCTGGAGGGCCTCCATTGGCTCCTGAATTTGATCCTTGGGAATTCTGCCTGTCAGCTCCTTGGGATACTCCAGCTGGCGCTGCCTCTGAGAGGTTGAGGGGAACTTTATTGGGAATCGGGAAGTTGGGGGACTAATGAGTTCTTCCTTGGAGAAGGAGCAAGTGAGAGGAGGGGCACTCATCCAGATGAGTGGGGGGCAGCATCTCTCATGCCTCTACCAGACTGAATCTCTGACCGCTAGTTGACCAGGGTGGCATTTGCTTGGTTTTACAAGGAGTGACATTGGAGATGGGGACATTGAGAGGAGTAGACCCTCATCCAGATTTGGGGGAGGAACGGAATACTGTGTCTCCTGCTGCCTCTGAGAGGTAGAGGGGAAATTGGATGGATAAAGGCTTCAAAAACAAACAAACAAACAAAAAACATATAACAGGCCAGACCAAGTGGTGTGGCCGGTTCAGTCTCAGCAGTTGAACAAGTGGCTGCTGCTGGGTGGGAATGGAATGGCTGCTGGCTGCTGGCTGCTGGCTGCTTTTCAGATTCTGTTCTTTGGAGCTCTGGAGGAAAGAGTTCTTCCTTTGAGATGGGGAAATTGAGAGACAAGCATCTCTCTAGCCTCTTGCAGTCGGAAACCCTGAGACCCTGCTCCTCTGCCCTGCCCTCATCCACTTTTCCAGAAACTGGGGGTGGACTGGCATGCATCTCTTCTGCATCTTCCAGGCAGAATCCCCCTGACCCCACCCTCCTCTTCCCTGCAGAATTGATGCTATTATATATGTGTGTGTGTGATGGAGTCTGGACTGGAGTATAAAGGTGAAAGAAAAAGATAATATTGCATTCTGCCCACTTTGTTTGCATTATTGCATATGATGCAGTGTTACTGATATATTTAATATATATTATTCATCAGTTTAAAGTGTTTTCTGCCTGCTCTGGGTCATTGCGGGACGCCCCCATGCTCTGGGAAGTCAAATCACGCAAAATCGCGGTAGAAACGACAAACGACAAACGAAACGGCGAAACAATTTTTTTTTGAAAAATTTCGTGACAAACGGAAACGGAACAAAACGGACTCGCTCCGACAAATGAAAAAACGAAACATCATTTTTCCTAGTCATGCCCATCTCTACTAGTGGCTGATCTTAGTAAAAAGGGAGCCAAGAGGATGTAGCAATAAGAATAGGCTAAATTGTGGGATCTAGAGTTTGAGTCTTTGCTGTGCCTTGGGACTCAGTGGGAGTCTTTGGATGAGTGTCTCTCTTTTGTCCTGACCCTGCTCACCAGACTGCCATAGGGATACATTGGCAGTAGAGATGGGCACAACCAGGAAAAATTACATTTCGAGTTGTGTGTTGGGGCCGACCTGTTTCGGCTCATTTCCGTTTTTTGTGAAATTTTCCAAAAATTTGTCATTTCGTTTGTCGGTTTTTCATCTGTCGTTAGTACTGGTTTGGGGGGGGGGCTCCTGGAGGCACCTCTCTGGGGTGGGTGCCTCCTCTGGCCCGCCATGAAGGGAAAGCGGGCTCCTGGAGGCACCTCTCTGGGGTGGGTGCCTCCTCTGGCCCACTACAAAATGGCATGCATAGCCAATTGGATATGCATACCATTAAGTTGCAGTTACAGCAGGCAGAGGCACCTCTCTTTCAGGTGCCTCTGTGACTCACTGCCTGCACTTGGGCTGGGGAACGAAGTGAGAGAGGACCCCTACGGGCGCCTGCTGTGACTCCCTCAGAAGGGAAGTGTACTTGCTGTAGTGCAATGCGAGTACACAGATCTGGCTTGGGGTTAGGGGTTAGCGCAAGGGCTAGGCTTAGGGTTACTGGTAAGATTAGGGTGAGTTACTGGGGTGCACCTCTGGGTGCCTCTCTGACCCACTAAGAAGGACAGTGTACTGGTGTATGGGTTAGGGTTCGGGTTCGGGCTAGGGTTAGTGGCTTTTTATGCCCGACTGGCACGTCCCAGAAGTCTCGGTCAAAACCTGGCCAAGTGGCCATGCAATTGGTGGAATGGCTCCAAAACTTTGCATGGTCTACTCCCATGGCCAGCCCATCATTGCGCAGGTGTAAAAAAAGAAAAAGAAAAAGAAAAAGAAAAGAAAAGAAAATCAATGGAGACGTTTTGTTGCAAGAAAAACCCACTGCTGCTACTGTAAAAATTCAGGCAGTTTTAAAATAGCTATTTTCGCATGTTTCTGTGGTGCTTTGGTGCGTTTTTGGACCACGCGATTTCAAAATAAATATTGCGGTCGCCCCATTTTGGATCCCCCGCCCGCACCGCATGGCATGGCGCGAGTTGGCGAGACGACGAGGATGCACAGCCCAGGAGAGGAGAGGGGGGAAGGCCGAGGACCTCCCCCCAGAAACCACCCTTCTGGTAGGTGCCCTCACTGAGGCAGGCATATTTTCGCCTGCTTTTTTGGCCGGGAATCAGGTTTTTTTATTTTTAAAACTTTTTTCTGTACCACGCCGCTTGGCGAGTTGCGACTCGACGAGGATTCGCACTTTGCGCAGCCCAGGAGAGGAGAGGGGGGAGGCCGGGGACCCCCCCCCCACAAAACCACCCCTCTGGTAGGTGCCCTCACTGAGGCAGGCATATTTTCGCCTGCTTTTTTGGCCGAAAATCGGGGGGTTTTTTTAAACTTTTTTTCTGTGCCGCGCCGCTTGGCGAGTTGCGACTTGACGAGGATGCGCACTTTGCGCAGCCCAGGAGAGGAGAGGGGGGAGGCTGGGGACCCCCCCAGAAACCACCCCTCTGGTAGGTGCCCTCACTGAGGCAGGCATATTTTCGCCTGCTTTTTTGGCCGGGAATCGGGGTTTTTTTAAAAAACTTTTTTTCTGTGCTGCGCCGCTTGGCGAGTTGCGACTCGACGAGGATGCGCACTTTGCGCAGCCCAGGAGAGGAGAGGGGGGGAGGCCGGGGACTCCCCCCCCCCAGAAACCACCCCTCTGGTAGGTGCCCTCAGGCAGGCATATTTTCGCCTCATTTTTGGCCGGGAATTGGGTTTTTTTATTTTTAAAGCTTTTTTCCTGTGCCGCTTGGCATCGCGCGATCGCTGCGATGCCAGGAATGACAATGACAAATCAGACCCAATTTTTCTTTAGTCAGTTCGAGTTCGAGTTCTGGCGGAGTAATTGTCGTTACTGTTTCCGTTACGTAACGGAAACGAGAAACGGAAACGGAAACGAGAATTTCGCCAAGTCGTGCCCATGTCTAATTGGCAGCTATGCCATCTGTGTTACTAGTAATGAGGCCCACTTCCTTAGGACTCTGGGTGTCATCGTGCCGTCATGCTAAGCTGTGCCAGATGTTCAGGTGATTCGAAGGGATCTGTTTATCCACACTGGCCAGGTTTCAGGTGATGCAGACTCAAAATCAGTGTGGAAACTACAGCAGCTCCAAATTGCAATGGCCAGACCAATCTCAGGTATGAATGGATAGGACCATATCTCTCTGGCCTTGGTAGATCTCCATTGGTTCCCTGTTAGTTTCCACACTCAATTCAAGGTGCTGGTCATGACCTACAATCTCTAAATTGTTTAGGACCTCAAGCCCTGTCGGAACATCTCCCCTAGAAAACAGCGACCCAACTCACCCACTCTTTGCAGTCCGGGATGTTAAAACAATACCAAAGGAGGCTAGAAGGGTGAACATCAGAAATTGGCCTTTTCTGTCATGGTCCCACACCTCTGGGAATAAACTTCCAGCAGAGCTTTGCCATACACCTCCCCTTGCAGTCTTTAAGAATATGAATACCTTATTGCTTAATAGCCTATAAGGCTGTGTGGATAAACAGAAATTAAACCATTCCTAAAAATAGCATTTGATTTCTAATATAAATACATATAAACCAGCAGAAGAAGAACTGTTCAAAGCTACCTTTTATTAGTCATCATATCTATGATGTCAAATGCCATTTTAAAACTGTGTATTTATCTAGAGATTGTGTTGAACAATGAGGTGATATATAAGTTAAAATCAACCAACTAACCAGTTTTACCTGGGAAGTCAGTGGGGTGAGGGGAAACTATTGTTATGGTTCCAGGAATTTAAAATGTCTTGGACTCAATTGTAATGCTTTGCAGATCTGGCTTTTTCAGGATAAGGGCTTTCTACACTGGCTAGCTGTGATGCTGTAAGGCAGAGGATGAGAGACCATATGGAATCTGGAGTGAGCCATCTTCTTCCTCAGATCTGCACAACCTGGTGTAATCTATGAAGGAGATGAGTGTGGGAGAGAAGCGTGGCAGGGAAGAAGCAGAGAGAGGAACACATTGTTACAAGCAATAAAGCTTTGTTTGACAATTAACAGTCTCCTCTTGTTGTGGGTTCCCAAGGGGAGGAACCACCTGAGGTAAAGTCCCAACCCGATCACAGATGTGTAGATCACAAGTGCCACTGATTGGGCCTCCAAGGATCCCCTGGTATTATTTCTATCAATTTCACAAGAAGCACAACCTACCAAAATGACAGCATGCAGAGTTAAGAGACAGTCTGTACGAAATGTTGATATTTTTTTAAAAATGAGAGTTTAATTCTCCCCCTGCAGCCATTTGCCTCTTTGTCTGGCACAGAGTGTTCTATTGCCTTCAGCCATCAGTAACCTTCAAATCATACAGTTTTAGCTGTGAAATGCATTGAAATGCTTTAATTTTAATGTATTTAATAATGTTGTGAATTTAATTGTATTACCATGTTTGTAAAATGTACTTCACTATACTATGATGCATTCTTTAACAGTATTGTATAATGCCTTGCATCTTCTCAGAAATGGAATAAATTACAGTGGCAAATGAAATAAATAAATAAATATTCATAATGTGTGTAAACCTAGCACCACACAAACATACACTGAAGGTAGTATGCCACCCAGGTTTCAGGGTGTGTGCACAGGAGTCAGGGGAAAAAATTCTAGCACCTCTACTCCTCTCTCTCTTTGTAGCAATAAAATAAAATAAAATAAAATAAAATAATAAATTAAGCATCTAACCATCTGCTGATATTTCATGACATTTACAACGTGCTCCTTGAGGTCTCTGCCTTATTTTGTCTAACAGCATGGCTGTCTCTCTGTCCTGGCAATGGCCCAAGATCACCATCATCTCCTGTTGATTCTGACTCAGCACTTCCTTTAAAACAATTACCATGCTGGAAGGAATGAGCAAACTGCAGTCAGAAGGCAGCAAGAAGCAAAGACAAACTGGTGTGTGTGTGGGGGGGGGGATGGAAATCATATGTTGTGCTGCGGAATGAGGTGGCTACAGTCACCATGTTATTTTCATCAGTCCCATTCAGAGAGCTGAATTTGTGTAGACACTATACTAACCATTAAGCACTGGTGACCCAGCTTCCCATTTGGCATTTTGTAATTACAAGCCATGATAAAAGATAGCCATGATTAAACCTGGATACAAAAAAGGACCCTTGATGTCATGTACAGCAAGCCCCTCTTAAAAAATGAAACCATAGACTGCCTGTACAATCTGAAAGGTTAAATGGTGGCTTCCCTCAGACCATGATTTTGTAGTCATATAGAGGATTCCTTGCTATGGCTAGTAAAGGCATAATACAGCTTTGTTGTTGTTTGGTTGTTGTTGTTGTTATAGTCATGTATACAATTATATCAAAATGGAGGTCTACTGTGGACCATGCCAAGATGAAGAATTAAGAGAACTGGAAGTGTTTTGATTTTGAGAGTATTTTAATAATATAATGAATGTAATTCTGTTATAGTATTTGTAACTTATTGTAGTCGGTTGTGTTTTAATTCTATTATTTTTAAATATACTGACAATGACCTTGGTTATCTCAGCTCAAGGCAGCAACTCCTTGCACACTGATATTTTCCAAGGTATGCTTTAAACAATCTCAGATTAAGAGCTTAAAAGTAGAGATGGGCACGACTTAGCGGTATTCCCGTTTCCGTTTCCGTTACTCGGTTCCGTTACTCTACGGAAACGGTAACGGGAATTACTCCGCCAGACTTCGAGCTCGAACCGACGAACGAACAATTTTGGTCTGATTTGTCGTGCTCGTTCTTTGCATCGCGCGATCGCGCGATGCCACGCGGCACAGAAAAAAAGTTTTTTAAAGTTAAAAAAACCCGGTTCCCGGCCGAAAAGCAGGCAGAAAAATGCCTGCCGTGCCTCAGGGCACCTACCAGAGGGGTTGTTTCTGGAGGTCCCCGGCCTCCCCCCCATCCCCCGTCCTGGGCTGCTCTGGTGGGACTCACCACAGGCTCGGAGCCAGCAAAAAGCCCAGTCTCGCCGCCGGCCGCCGCAATTAAAGCGCAAGCAAGCGGCACGGACGGCACAGGAAAAAACTTTTAAACTCTCCCCACACCCATTCCCGGGCCAAAAAAGCAGGCGGAAAAATGCCTGCTTGACTAAGGGCGCAGGGCACCTACCGGAGGGGTGGTTTCTGGAGGGGGGGTCCCGCCTCCCCCCCATCCTGGGCAGCTGGACTCGCCATGCCATGTGGTGCGGGCGGGGGATCCAAAATGGGGCGGCGAACGCAATATTGTTTTTGAAATCGTGGTCCAAAAACACACAAGCACAACAGAAACACGCGAAATTTTATAAACTGCCAGATTTTTCACAGTAGCAGTGGGTTTTTTCTTGCAACAAAATATCTCTCCTCTCCTCCTCTGTCCTCCATTTATTTTATTTTATTTTATTTTATTTACACCTGCGCAATGATGGGCTGGCCGAGTGGCCAGCCATGTGGGAGTGGACGACCATGCAAATTTTTGGAGCCATCCCACCAATCGCATGGCCACTTGGCCATGGAGACTTCTGGGATGTGCCAAAAAGCCCCCTAAAACCTGCCCTAGCCCCTAACCCTAACCCTAATCCTTGACTCCAATCCTTACCCATACGTCACAGACTGTCTTCTTAGTGGGTCAGAGAGGCACCCAGATGTGCAACCCACTAGCCCACCCTAACCTTACCCGTCACTAGCCTAACCCTAGCCCTTGCACTAACCCACCTTAACCCTAAGCCAGATCTACTTGCATTGCACTACACGCAAGTACGATTCCCTTCTTTGTGAGACATGGCGGTGCGAGAGCCTTAGGCATCACCTATGGCTCTGGGTTCACTGCCATCACTAGTCTCACTGTCTGCAACTGGTATGCATATCCATATGGCTATTGCATACCATTTTGCAGCAGCAGCAGGTGAGGAGGGGAGACCCCCATGTAGAGGGGTCTCTTGGAGCCTGCTTCCCTTTCCTAGTGGGTGAGGATAGGAGGCACCCACGGGTGCCTCCAGGAGCCCGCTTTCCCTTTATAGCGGGCCAGAGGAGGCACCCACCCCACAGAGGTGCCTCCAGGAGCCCGCTCCCCCGCAAAACAAAACCAGTACTAATGACAACGAAAAAACAAAAAAACAAACTGACTAATTTTTGCGAATTTTCACGAAAAACGGAAATGACCCGAAACAGAACCGGCCCGACTAACGACAACTCGAAAAAAAATTTTTTCAAGTCGTGCCCATCTCTACTTAAAAGTATGTAATTCATTATCCCTAATTATTTTTTTAAAAAACAACAGTTGAATAAACTACTGTTTCAATAAAGACAATGCCGTCAGTGTGTTGTGTTTTATGTCATCACAGGGGAGTCATTAAAATTAACACTATTTATTTTTATACTGATGAGATATCAATGTGTTATTAATGATGAATGAAACACACATTTACGATTTTCACTAAAACAAATGGATCTATCTCCAACATATCACAAACCGCAACAAATTAGCTTTACCATTAATGTTTCTCTGTGCTACTTAGATGGCATCTGTGAGATGCGGGAGCTTACAAGTGGTTTAAATAATTCCTTTCACTTCCCTCATAGTTATCTCATACACACTGCCTTTCTGAGAGTTTAAAATGTCTAGCTTATGAAATCAGTGTGGAAAATATGATTTTTATTTTATTTTATTAGTTTGGCATTTAGTCTAAAAATGGAGAGAAGATGATAACACAGGGGGATGACTGAAGTTGCCTACTGCGTACATTTGCGTTATACAATAGCAAAATAATAAAGGAGCTCAACCCTGTCTCATATTCTCATGGCAGAATGACATCTACTCTTCCCGACCAGACTGAGAAGCCCTTGGGCTGTTTTTCTATGGCAGTGGCTGCTGCTGGGACCATCTGAAAGAAATAAGTTTAGCATGCCTTGTGCATACAGAACTGATAATTCTCGAAGGGCAGGGCTGGAGTAGAGAACAGATTATTTTCATGACCAGTCATGATGGCACTGAGGTAACAAGGTAACAAGTACTGAGAAATATCCCAGAAAAAAATGAAATTGGACCACCAACGTTTTATTATTATTATTATTATTATTATTATTATTATTATTATTATTATTATTATTATTATTATTATTATTATTATTATTATTATTATTATTATTATTATTAGAGACACATAGCATGTTTTTAAGAGAAAAGAAATGTGAGTTTGGGGGCATTTTCTAACGAAGGGGCAGTGTTTGGGAAATTACTGTTTTTAGACAGCAATTACTATTGTAATTTTAATGAAATTTTGAAGCCCTGTCATCTCTCTCATCCATCAAAACAACCATTCCCATGGGGGAAGAGGGAGACTCATATAGGCATAGAAAAACAATATTTAAAGGACTCCACATTACTATAATCTGTTCTAGTGTTATCCCAACATGTTAAAGTGTTACCTTTTATGTGCTTAAAAGAAATATCAGCAGGATATGTCACTTGGCCATGCAAAGATGCTGGAGAGACAGAAAGGTTGCCTCAACTGTCATTTGATCAATACAGAAACTCATTTTATTATATTTTATTAAAAATATTTTCTCCTGCCTTTCTCTTTCCAAAGGACCCAAGGTGGCCGTGGTTTGTAAATCTGGTTCAAACAATAGGCCTGAGATTGGCAACAATGAGTTTATAATTTACACTGTAAATTAATCATAGTGTGATATGTGACATCAAGTCCAACCCAAGATATGGGGAACATTTAAGGAATGGTTTTAGCAGTGCCACTTATTTCCCTAGTGAGGTTCCACGGCTGTGGGGATTCAGACTCAAGTCTCCTGACTGAGTCTTAGTTTGTCCATCTGTCCACTACACCACACTGGTGTAGACTTCCCCAAGATGGAGGTGGAGGTCACTTGGAAGGATGGGTTGACACCAACTGTAATTTCATCCTGGTGAGTTTATCCAAATGATCATGCCGGGGCAGAACTTGGATTTATTTATTTTATTTTATTTTTGCATTTCTATACCACCCACTTTCCCAAATAGGGAATAAATACCAAATAAATCCTTCATCCCAGCATTTCCCAGGCACCCATCTTTCCTCACCCTTTTCCTTACCCTTTCCCAACCTACTCTCAGCCTTCCTTGTTCCATTCTAATCTTTGTTGTGTAGTTGAGTGAGATGGTGTCAGTGTCATTCTTATAATCACCAAATATGGTGGCATCACTCTCTTATCCCACTAACTCCCCATTTTGTGCCATGCTTTTGAGGCTGAAATTGATCTTGATTTCAGCTTGGTTAAAACGTTGGGTGCATAACATGTTAGCCATCTTGATTTTATGGCAAAATGGACAACTCAAAAAACAGTGGAAGTCTTTCTGTTAAATCTGTAAGGACCACCTCTCCAGGCTAGGTTAGGCCCCCTTTAAAACATTAAGTTGTTTGTTGTTAAATAAAGTGTGGCCCAATTTTGACATCCAAAACTTGTGTCTCACCTCATTACTCTGGGTTGGGTGGGCAATTTCAAACATTAATGGTGACTGGCACAACTCCACCCTGCACCCGTTGTACTGAAGTTCATCAGAACCAGACTGAAGGACCAGACCAATGTCTATTTTTGTTTTATAATGCAGGTCAGTGGCAGATATGAAGGTGTGGGCTTCTAAATCTTGATCTGGATCTAAATCCACTTCCAGTTATATCAAGTTCAAAAACGCCTGAGCCAAATCCAAATCATGGAATTTTGCTCCAAACCATTAGGACCCCTTTTATAACCCTCCTGCTAGTCTTCTCTTCTCCATTAAAATGTCTCTAGCAGTCCCCTTCCATGGGTTGAAAAAATTAAATTGTGTCCCTTAACTGCAGGCAAATGATGGTGAATATGGGAGTGAAGTGGAGAAAAAGTCAAACCTTGCAAACCCTATATACTGAAATATAGTGATTTAAAGGGGAAGGCATTAAGCTTTCTGTTTACTTTGGGCACATTACCCTAAACTGAAGCATCTGCTTGTGTGTTTTCCGGTGGATACATCTTTATGTTTGTCTTGAACTACTGATGGGTTGGGTGGGCAATGCAAACATTAATGGTGACTGGATGTGGATGAAGCCAGTAAATGAGCTATGATAAGTGAAGGAGATTCATTCAAAACATAGCTTTCCACACACAAGTTACTTACTGCATCAGGAATGAAGAATGTGTATCAAATACATGTCAAAGTGCATACTGGTGTTGTCAACGCCTATTGCATATCTTTCACTGGGTTGTGCATTTTAATGAACATTTCCATCCGTATTCTGAAACAATAGTGAGAAGGACACAGACTTAGACTGAGTTGTCCCACTGAGATCAATCCCACCTGTTTCAGGACTCTAAAGATGATTAAATCTGCATCTTGACTGCCATTTTAATGCCATTACAGATTAATAGTGAAATGGTAGGCATACCTGAAAATGTGTGGTATAAATGGGGGGGAAAACACTCTTGCTTGGACATCATATAGGAATATTAATCAGAGAGCCAAAGTTGGTTACATTCCTCTTTCAAGCACACCTTTAATAGGAATCCTGGTTTGGCCATGTGATAGTGTGGGGAGGCCCACATTTTAATGTCCCAATAGGATTGTCACAGAAGAACCTGGGTGAAGGGTAGGTAGAGAAGGTATGACATCACTTGTTTTTAAATTATCATATGTTTATTTGATTGTTTGTTCCTTGTTTATTGGCTGTGATTCCATTTGAAAAGAACATTGTACCATTAAACCCACATCATGCAGGAAAAGGTAGCAGGCAAATTACAAACAAAATGTACATTCACAAAGTCTCTACTTGAAGTCACCTTCAGGCTGCTTCGGAAGGTGCTGCATGCATTTTAGAGAGGAGACGGGAGCATTTTTATTTATTTATTGTTATGTATTAGAAAATGCCCACCTAGTTAGTGCTCTGCTTTGTTAAAATTCTTATTATTATTATCATCACCATCATTATTATTATTATTATTATGCGAGTGTGAAAACAAGCATAGTTTAAAAAGACATTTACTGAAAGATGTTGTTGACTGAGCACGTATAACTAGAAACCTTGGTTAACACAGAATTAAACAGATACAGATAACAGGATCAGAGATACAGAGGACATTACATTCAGATTACAACAACAGATTCCTCACAACAACTGGACCTAGTGTTCTACGAGTCTGTTTGAAAGATGTGGCGGACGTCACTGGGATGTCGTTTCTCAGCTATAAGGACGGGGTAGATGGAAACAGAAGTAACATATTGGACCGAAAACAGACAGATGCTAAAGTGATTTAGCAGACAATCTAGATTCTGTTTGTTTTAAAAACACAGAATAGCATTCACGATTTAATATTGCAGTCTGGTTTTATATGGCTTTCTCTAAGGATATATGCAAGTTCATGAAACCGAATGCCCAACTCAGTGGTTCACTTTGCTTCCTCCCCAAAGCCAAAGCCTTTTGGGGTAATACTGCTTTATTTAATTCTTATTGTTTCAATTAAACAAAATAGAAAGGCGGTGGAGGGGGAATACAATACAGAAGTGGGGAACCATCCAAGCATACACAGACTAATTGTTTTTCTTCTTTAAATCCATGAACCTGAGATTGAATTTATTATAATTTCTAAAAAAAATGTCATGGAAGGGCAAAGAGATATTTAGAACCCAAGGTAGAAACCACACTCCTCTTTGGTCTTGGCTTATTTTCATTGGTTGGTTGATTGCTAGTCTTCTGAAAGTGAACTCTAGAGTCACGTAGGACAATACCCAAGATCTGTGGAACAGAGTGAATATTTCACTTGGGGCCAGGGAAGTGCCTCTTGTGATGAATTTCACAGCAGTTTAGACACTTGGGAGGGAAAGGCCCTTCAGAAGTGAGCTGCCCTACACATTTCTCTAAAAATCAGAGGGAGAGTGGCCTATTCCCCCAAATAATCAAAAATAAAAACACCTATCCTTAATTTATATAATTGAATCCTGGTATGTTGAAAAGCTATTTATCAGGAACATGGTTAGTGCAGAACCAACCTTTCAACACGCAAAGGATTTTTCCTCTTGTGTGAATGACATTGCAGAAATGCTTGAAGTGGAATAAAACACGAAAGACACAACCATGTGACTTCATCAGGCTTGGGCTTCATCTCTCAGTCCGCCAATAGAAATATAACACAAATCCGGCTTTTCTTTCACGTGTAAGCTGTCTTTGAGCAGACTATCACATCCCTCTTTTCTGTTTCATTTATAAACCCACCAACAACATTTATAGCTGTCTCAGTGCTGTCAGGCTCAGTCTGGATAGAAACACAAGCATGGCCTATATTATATGTAATTGTTTAAATCAGGTTAAGAGTGTAACTTTTCAAACACTCTAATCAAAACAAAACTCACATGAGCAGAAAACAGAATAGCAGTTATAGCCACGGGGGGAGTGAGTTTTTTTGGAGGGGGGAGTATTGTTCCAGAATACTCCAAGCAGGGTGACTCATGATGGCCCCCTTCCTCATTTGGGACAACTGGCCAAGTAGTTCATCAGCAGTCTCGTTCTTTTGCCACAAAAACCTACTTTGTTACCTGTCAACTTAAGTACTGCTTTTTTCACAATATTTTCTCCCTGTAGGCTGACAGTGACAACAACAGTTACATATGTCTCGAGGAAGCAATGCAATATTCAACAAAGGTTAGAAAAACTGTTGTAGGCACACAAGACATTGGCTTATAGACAGCGACACAAAACAGACTCTTGTGCCTAGTTAGCTAAAGGCATATGAGTTTCTGAGATGGTCTACGTAACACACTTATTATTGAGTTGGCACCACTTGAGCTGCTATGGCCCCACCCACTGAATCGGGGGCTTATAACCAGGTAGGTGCAGCAGTTACTTGCCTAGAAAAAAATGGGCATGAAGCCATACAGGCCATACTGTTGGCAGGCAGCATGGCACAGGTGATTGTCGCTGTGAACTGGTGATATTCTTGCTTTCACCTTAGGTGATGCATAGTCACCTGTTTTAACTTCACACCCCACAGTGAGCCCATTGAGATGGTCCTTCCTAGGCTCTGAGAAGGGCCTGATTTGTCTATTTATTCGGGCTGCTTCTTTATTTGTCTATTCAGGGCTGTAACAGCTTTAACCCTGCGGCTTCATCTTGACTTTTATCTTATTCACGTGGATGCTCAGGTGCTGGGGAACCTATTTTTGGCCTTTAAGATCAGCATCGCCCAAAAATGTCAGCATACACTTTCCTTCCGCCCTTTCTCCCCTGCCTCCATTAATCATCACCATATTTAACAAGCAGTTATTATATCATGACACACAAAAGGGCTTGGTTTTCCATCATTCCGCCAAATTACAAACCCCAGGATTCCGTAGGATGGAGCCATGGCACGAAAGTGGTGTCACTGTTGTAACAGTACCATGTTAATGCACACTCTGAATAATGGCCTATTTGTGTTTAGAGATTTGGATGGTTATAATTGTAATTCTCTTTCTGCAGGCACTCTTGGGAACTGAGGCTTGGGATAAGAAAGTGCTATCAGGAAATTATGAGCACTCTTGCAAACCTTTGTTTCCAGGGTTCTTTAGCAGGGAGGTGGGGGAGACTGGTTTACTTAAACCAGTGCACATGATTATGAGACCCTGAAGCTGATGAACTGATGATAAAGGCTTATATTTCTCCTGATGGCCCCAAAACCTATTCCCTCCTGATAGAACTCCCAATCTAGGAGCCAAGTCAAACTTGGCCCCTTATTGCTTTGAGAAGACAACAAAGGAGAGAAGAGTTTTTAAGGGCATTTTAGGTAACCAGCGAGAATTCATTTTGCTTTGCAATGATTCCCTCCCACCTTACCCCAATTATCATGAGGTGCTTTAAGGGCCCTGCCGGGACCTCAGGATAAAGTCAAGGCTTTTTTTAAAGAAACAACTGAAAAATAATATGGTTGGTCCACTCAGGTACTGCACATCCTTGAAATGGGCAATGAAAAAGGAAGAGTTGAACTCTGACCATTGCCTGCCTTCATCTACCTTTGCACAATACATATGGGCAAAATGTCAGAGAAAAACAGAATGATAAGGTGATCATCGCACCCATGTGTATAGACCTTCTATCAATGTGCTCATAAACTTAATAACTACAAGCTTTTTTTAAAAAAAAAGATTAAATATGGCTACTCATTTTGAATATGCCACTGCTCAGTGAAGGTGGCTCAATGGCTAAGTACTAGGACAATTTCCCACTAAGCTTTTAAGACCAGGAAGACTGATACATATTTATTACAGCCATTGGCATTACTGGAATGCTTCCTTGGAAACCCATTAACAAGGTCTTCCATGGAACAAGCCCAATGAGCATTTTCTGTGCCACCTACAGCCTCATACTACATATCTGTTGGCAAATTGTAGGCTGCAGGTTGGAACGCTCTCCCGCAAAACAAAACACCACAATCTAGCACGTCTGGAAGATGAGTGGCATGGAACATTGCCCTGATTTGCTGGTGTTACAAGTGTAGGAAATCTTTTTTTAAAAGTGACAAAATTGAAAGATTGAATCCCACCACTTGTAGAATCACTAGGGGACCAGCAATAAACAGATTATATCTCATGATGATGCATTGCTGATCATATATTTTTATCTCTGCTCCACCAACGAACAGCTGATGGCAAGGATTCTCTTCTGTCACACTCAATAGAATGCCCCCGTTCTGTCATAAGGACAGAATTAATGTGGTTATTGTATCTGCACAGAAGCCCATCTACTCTGGAATTGGTGCAGAGAGCTTAAGAGAGAACCTTGCTACAGATGAAAATTACAGAAAAGGTAGCCTTATACTGATGGACCACTGAGTGCATGGCTCCCACCAGCACTAGTAATAGTCATCAAACCAGCACCTTTTAAAAAAAATCTAAACCAAAACAAAGCTGAAAATGCTCACTAAAGTTCCTTTTTAGACTATAGCTGCCAACCAGAATGTCAGAGACTCTGGTGGTGACCTTCCAAGAAAAGTAACAGTTCTGGGTGCTGACTCTACCTTTTCCCAAGCAGAATATTGGTTATTTCATTATTTCCAGCCCTTCTGTCATCTCAAACAAGATTCAACTTTCTCAGTTTTTTTAGCTCTGCTAGGACCCTCTGGATGATGGTTAGACAACATTCTGGATTATTTGTCATGGGACCTGACCTAGAAATGTGATCAGCAGGCTATGTTTGCAAAGTGGGCATGTATCATAAGCCAGTGCAAACAATAGGAGCCTAAATGTAAACACTGTTTCATTATATGGGGCGAACTATAGTCTAGCAAACTTTTACTTGACATTTGCCCAGTGAAGGCTATCAGTGAGCATTGGATGGTCATACCAGTTGTTTTCCACCTATCTCCCCAGGAGAAAGACTGGGTCTTTACTTTATTTTAATATCTATTAAAATTCTAAATAAAAACAAAATCCAGTCACAAAACCTCAAATAGTCCAAAGAGGTCATGGATCCTACAGCCCTCCATTTGGTGTCTAATCCTCTGACTGGCCATGGGGCTGGGGGGGGGCAGGAATAACTTGAGGATTTCAGGCAAGTAGACTCAGTAGTGCACACTGACAGCCCAGAAACAAGTGGGAGTCTTATAGGAGTAGAAAAAAATATCCTGACCAAGTTTCATTAACCAGGGCAGGAAATTTCAGGCAGAATAAATTCCTCCCTTCATAGCTTTTTGTTTTGGCTCTTCTTAAGCAGCAAAACAAGGTTGGGTTAACCAGGTTGGGTTAACTTTCTCAGTATGAAATGTAAATAGTAAGTGATGCAGTTCCCAAATCATCTCTTACTAGTGATGGGGAAAAGAAAATGGAAAAGGAAAAACCTGGAGGTAAGCAAGTGTTTGCTCCCATTTTAGCTGGAGATGATAGAAAAAGATGTCCCAAATATAGGTCTATGCTTAGCACTCACCCATTTGTATTTGACAGACCAACCCCCTTCCTCTTGCTCAGTTTTGTAGAGACCGAAATATTTTTTTCCTGTTGCTAAAACTGCAATAACTTTGAATATTGAAATAATTTCATTGTCATTGCCACCGCCAACAACCTTGCCCAGTCGCCCTCCCCCTCAAGCCATTCCCCCTTGCTGCCGTGTGGTTAATGTTCCTGCTAATCACATAGGGCAGTTGTTCTAAACTCGTGGGTCCCCAGATGTTCCTGGACTGCAACTCCCAGAAGTCTTCATTCACTAGCTGAGCTGGCCAGGATTTCTGGGAGTTGCAGTCCAGGAACATCTGGGGACCCACAGGGTGAGAACCACTGACATAGGGGATCACAGCTCATTGGGGACCACATCGTGTCTCTGGAATGGTGTCAGGCAGATAGGTTGCTACAAGAATTGGCTGTGTGTTGACACTGCATGGAGAGGGTGGGTGGGAGCAAATTGATTGAAGGTGATACTTCTTAGATAACCTACATAAAGGTTGCCAACCCATCAGGGATCACACAGTGAACTTCATGATACTGCCACACTGTGTGTACCAAACTGGGCATATTTACATTGTGGTGTCAGTCAGGGCAAATCCAGTAATTGATTAGGAAAAGAAACAAAGGACAGTGTGAATGGACATAAACAATTCCATAGGCATTGCCACTGGTGCCACCATCCTCAGAAGGCAATTTCCCCCAAACAGTGAGTACTTTCAGTTTTGTCCTGGAAAGGGGACATACTAATGCTGTGGAGGCCTATTATGACCTGATCCGTACTTGGAGAAGACTCCGATAAATGGGGACCAACCATCCCCCTCCTCCAAAAAAATCAAACAGAAAAAAACAAACCCTAAGCCATTTGTTGATAATGTTGGGTGAGCTCCCCATCTCCTGCTGGGAGATTAAAAATGAGCATGCTCTTGTCCCTTTTCTCTGCTTAATGTACACCTGCCTTTATTGAAGATACGTAGAACTATGGCTTTATAATAATAAAAAGTTGTGTAGACTGCAGCTTCTTAATCTTTACATCCATTTGGAGGCATCTACTAGATGTGACTATGTACAAAATAAGGAATGGATGGGAGAAGATGGGTCGGGGTGGGTGGTACTTGAATGAACAACGGGGACGGGCAGGCGGGTGGGGAGTTAGAGCCGTGGGTGGGAGCAGGTTGTGGGTGATGTGTGGCCAGTATATAAATTCCCCATTGAATCAATGAGAAATCCATTGCTTGACTGTCCATGGACAGACTGGCAGTCTGTAACTATTTACTTCTTAAACATGTCCTGGAGGGGACCAGGCAGGTATTTGATAACGGTGTCTAGAATGCTTTCATCCTCATCTTCTTCCTCATCACCACAGCCAGGTGGTATGGCTTTCTTTGGACGTGTCAGACTTCCTTCAGCGTTGGCTTCCAGAGCAGCTTGTGCCTCTGCTTCCCGTTCTTCCTTCTTCTTAATTCCATACTGCAGAAGATGGGGAAAGGGGGAAGGGGAGGGGAGAGGGAAATCCAATAAGAGACTGTCACTCTTTCCATCAGAACCCAAGGCTTAAAAGAAAGTAGCAGAAGATGCCTGCTGAATGTTAATATTTGCCTTTACGAAGACCTCATCTTGCCAGAGCATCTGATGGTCAATACTGAGCTGAACCTTTAAATCAAACATTAGTTTTAAAATGTCAGGCAAGCTTTGAATTGTAAAGCTGGAGGGTGGGGGGGGGAAGGCTTGACTTCTAGAAATCAAAGAAACTTTATAAAAAAACCAAATCCCTCTTAATCCCCAACTCAGTTGCACAAAAGGTGAACACAGAAGACCATTAAAAACAAACAAAGCAAGCAATAATTTCCAGAGTGTTAGTGTCACTGATTGAGAATAAATTTACTTTTTTGGACTAAAGCATCCAATATCCCCAAACAGTATAGACAATCGAGTAAGGAACTTCACTCTAGAAAGTAATTTTCTGGATAACGCAAAGCAAAGCAAAGCAGAAAAGCAAAGTGTTCTGCTTCTATACTGCCCCATAGTGATTCAAGCACTCTCTGGGTGGTTTAGAATTTTTAATTATGCAGGCTACACATTGCCCCCCCCCCGCAAGCTGGGTACTCATTTTACCAACCTCGGAAAGATGGAAGGCTGAGTCAACCATGAGCCTGCTAGCTGGAATTGAACCCTAGGTTGTGAGCACAGTTTTACCTGCAGTAAAAGCATTTAACCACTGCACCATGAGGCTCCATATGTGGCCATATGGAGAGTTTCTTACCTGTTACTTCTCCACATTGTGAAGAGAATAATCACCCTATTTCCTACATCCCTGGATGGTTGATCAGGTGCAAGGGAATAATAAAATTGAGGAATTGCAAGTAAGCTCCTTTTATCAATCCACCTCGATTTAGCGCGATTTGACTTCCCAGAGCATAGGGGTATCCCGCAATCAGGGCCGGCACTAGGTGTTTTTGCACCCTAGGCGGCGGATGGGGCGGTGGCGGTGGCGGGGGGAGGTGCAGGTGGACGGTGGTGGTGGTGGGGCCATGGGCGGGCGGCGGCCATGGGCGGGCGAGTGGGTAGGCGGAAGCGCGGGCCGCAAGTGGGTGGCAGCGCGGGTGGATGGGCGAGTGGGCAGTTAGGATATCACTTAGGATAGAGGTTCTGTTCTTGGCTTGCACCCCAAATGTGTGTGTGTGCAAGCAAATTGAAGTTGGGAAAATAGAAAATAAATGGTAGTATATAATATATATTTAAAATAAATCCACAACTCACACTCCCAGTCTAACCTCCCCCTTTATCCAATATCAGAAAAAAATCCTCACAAACTGCCAGAGAAGAAATAAAGAATAAACTGCTATTCCCTTCAGCAGACAAAGCTGCAGGGAATCAAAGAAATTATTTTCTAAATTCAATTCCCTCCCTGCCTGCCTAACTTAAATCCTAAAGCCTCCAGCCTCCCTCCTCAATCTCGATCGGATCACACCAGCACCAGCAGCAAGCCCTCCTCCCTCAACCACATCCATACAACTGACTGCGATTTCTGGAAGGTGCCTCAGCTTTTTATGCCCTCCGAGACATCCAGAAGTGTCAGTCAAAAACCTGGTGATGCAATTGGTGGAATGGTTCAAACAATTTGCATGGTCCCATCCCATGCCCAGCCCAAATGGGCAGGTCTAAAAAATTAAAAAATAATAATAAAATAAAATCAATACGACGTTTTATTGCTATAAAAAACCTACTGCTGCTACTATAAAAATTCAGGCATTTAAAATAAATAAATTTCACATGTTTCTGTGGTGATTTGGTGTGTTTTTTGACCATGATTTCAAAAGAAAAATTGTGGTCGCCATTTTGGATCCCCCCCCACCGCATGGCATGGCGAGACAACGAGGATGACCCCCCCCCAGCCTGGTGCAAGCAGCCCAGGACAGGAGAAGAGGGGGGGGAGGCTGGGGACCCCCCAGAAACCACCCCTCTGGTAGGTGGCAAAGCCTCAGGCAGGCATATTTTCGCCTGCTTTTTTGGCCGGGAGTCAGGTTTTTTAAAAAAAAATCTTTTAAAAACTTTTTCTGTGCTTCTCATTGCACGATCGCCGCGATGCCACAAATGGAAACGAAAAACCCGACCAAATTTTTCTTTTTTCGGTTCGAGTTCGAGTTCTGACGGCTTAATTATCGTTACTTAATTATCGATAACCAAAAACGGAAACGACAATTTCGCCAAGTCGTGCCCATGTCTACCACCAATATCTAAAGTTAAATTATTAACATATAAAATCTTTCACAAGGTTCCAGGACCTGGTTTTAGCTCAGGGTTGGAGGGGAGAGAAGGGAGAGGCATTCTTAAAAGCAATGTGTTCTGCTTGTTATTTAATGGAAATAAAGTGCCATCAAGTCAGTCCCGATTTATGGTGAGTGGCGACCCTTTTAAGCAGTTTCCAGGTAGAGAGTACTCAGAAGTGGCCATTCATTTTCTTCTGGGGGCACTTTGGGATTGTAAAGGCCACACAGTTAGAATAGTTACATGCAAGAGGACCAGATAGAAGAAATACTAAAAAAAAAAAAAAAAATGCAGATCTGCATGATATCTGCATATTCTAATTTTTTTTGTGGGACTGCAGGTTGAGAAATAATTAATGACATTTAAATAGACATATAGTATTTTCCTCCATAGGGAGAAAGACTAGGACCAAAGTGACTCGCCATGATCTGACACTTAAAAATAGTCTCTGCTAATAGCGACCAGTGTTCCTCCCATTTTTACTAAAAGGAAATTTGTGATTTTTGGTAATTTTTCCAGAAAGGAATGAGGGCCAAATTTGGCCATCTACACAAGCCACATTTGATTGGTGCCATTATTTCCTATTTAGGGAAAAGGGATGTATCTGTCTGCCTTACAGGTGCTAAAGATGCAATGGTCTCAAGAAAAAAAATGTGGCAAACCCAATTATGTATTAAGATGAAGAGACAGGTATTCAAACTCTATATTTTTAATAACTAAGTGCTCGAAATTTTAAGTCTGGCTAGACAAACCAGTTTAGTTTTTCCCCATAAGAATATTTAAAACCTCTGGTTCTCTCCATCTCTGCTATGAGAAAATGTGAACATGTAGGCAATTCACATCTACAGGGAATTCAAAGAAAACTCTCACAAGTCCCTGTTTATCAGCAGTACAAGGAGACCTCTCCTTCTAAAATAATAATAATAATAATAATAATAATAATAATAATAATAATAATAATAATAATAATAATAATAATAATAATAATAATAATACCTGCATTCTCTTCATACCATAAGGAAGGATACATGTATAATTGGGGCATCATAATATATTAAATCTCTCTTTTTTTAAAGACCCCAAGATAATGTTTTATATTATACTGGAATATAACTTAACACACACACATGCACAAACACAATATTAAAATGGAATGCTGTTGTATTATATTACAGAGTGGCCCATGCTGCCAGATAAGCAGTATATAAATTAAACTAAACTAAATTCCATAAATACAGAGAGGCAGACTGTCAGTCAGCCAGTCAGTCAATCAGACATACTTGGGGAGATACAGAGCTTTTCATTTTATTGTTTAATTTAGAAACTTACACCCTCAAAAACACCTCACAAGCAAGCTTGGCCACTCAGAGCCTTTTCAAATTAAGGTGGCACATCATAAGCACAGGGATAGGGGCAGTGATAAGCACAGAACAATCTTCTACCAAACGGCTGGCCTGTCTGATCCGAAAGTAAATGCTTGGCCTGATACCTTGGCCATGGATTTTGCCTTCTGATTAAACCACTGAATGGAAATCAAGAGGAAACTCAATCCACCAGGCCTGCAGGATAACCAGCTAAGGACAAACCTCTCCATAAAGGCTGCCAAAAAGATTTGGTGAGAATGAGTGGTTTCAAAAAGAAAATTACAAGGGATTTAAAGGAGATCAAAGGATTAGCCTCGGACAGGCAGTTCACTCGTCCCCTTAGATTCAATGAACAAGCAGCAGGTGCTCTTTTGAAAGTTGTTTCTACAGGGGGAAAATGGCCATTATATATATATATCTTCTTCTTCTGTGTATGAATTTCAGACAGATACTGTTAGATCCCCACATTGTTAAATGTTTTTATTACTTTGCTTTATGTGGGGTTGTGTGAGGCTTAAGTGGTAACCTGTAAACCCACCCAGAATACTACTTGCCCCAAGGGGGCAGCACACAAATACATACACAAGCAATCTTGAAGAAAAGAAGTTGTCCCATACAGTATCCACCCATTTGAGCCCATAGTTTAATTAACTGCCCTCTTTGAACTTTCAAGTCAGAAGGATGGGTAGGATTTCATCTCCCGTGAGATGCAAGGAGTCCGAGAGCATCAAACAGAGCCTGAAAGATGGGTTTGATTTCTAGTGAATTGGGGGCACATGCACAATAGGACGAAGGAGAAAGATCTGCCCCTGAAGTGAGGGGCAAGATTTACTAACGTGGGGCCAAGAAGATATGTTGCACTGAATGAGCAGGTGTGAGTAACGTAATAAACAGAGAGGAAGTAACTACCACACCATTGGCAATGTGTATGTTTAATTGTTTCTACTGGAATTCAGAAATTCACAAAGAATAGGACAGGTGTGAGGAACTGGTGACAGACGCCAATTCCTACCCTAACCAAGACAGGTAATAGTGGGGGTGATGGGTGTATGGAAATAAGCATGATGGGACATAGTGTGAGTTGTTAAGCTAAATATAAACTGCAGATTTGGGCATTGTATTAAACCTTATCTGAGGTATGTAGAGGAATAGTCATAATAAGCTAGCATTGTGGGACATGGTTACCTTCCATTGGTCCATTATGTCATGTGATATCTGGAAGCTTCGAGCAAGAAGACGAGGGGACAGAGAGAAGCCATGATTACACTTAGGATCACTTTGAGCAATGGAGCTCACCTCAGTTAGGTAGAGTAGGAAAAGTTAGTTTAGGAGAAATCTTGAATGTAATCAGTTAGTCAGGATGACTTAGATTTATTATTTTTAGGGAAATAAAACTACTATGATTGAGGTCTGTTAAGGTTTTGATACTTTTTGATACTTTTTTGGATTCTTACTTTTGCATCTTAGAATAGAAAATAAAATACAACTTTTGAAAGGTTAACATGGTGTTGTAGTTCCAACATCTAAGGCCACACATTCTCCAGCTGTGATCTAACATTCCCAATGAGCTCCACAAGACTTTCTTCTGGGAAGATATGCACAGAATTGTCTTGTACCTAAGGAACTAACCAGGAGAAAAGAGCCAAATCAGAAAGCAAAATGCTGCATAACCTGTAGGCAAGCCTCTGTCACTGGCATCTCCTCAGTCAAAAAGCAGCTATATTACACCCACCTACCTTACAACCCGTGTCTAAAAATCCTAGCCCTACTTAAAGGCCAAACTAAGGGTCTGATCACATGGAGAAAGAGGTTGCAGTTTGGACCACACGGGGAGCTGTCTGGTGTGATTTGTTTCCCAGCAGTCTCACAAAGTATGGGAAGCTGCCCTCCAGCCTGACCCCAATCTGCACCCAAGATGGGTCCAGCTGTAGGACAGCAATTCCCAGCAGACAAAATGGCAGCCTTCAGGGCAATCACTCCCATTAAAGTGACCCTTTCCAGTAGGATCAGAGGCATGGCTTTTGACTCTGAGAAGCATCCTGAGTGCTGGGAACTCCTATATGAATCCTGTTGCTTAATTTTTTCTTATTTTTTTTGCTTAAATTTTTCTGAAAACATCTTTACTGCTAAGGATGAATCTGAATTTATTGTCATACAGGAGGATTTCTTATATCAATGATGAGTTTCCTGCTGCCCTCACTTCAAGCATCCCATGAAGAGTGAGCTGGCTAAGAATCATGGCTCCCATGAGCCAGGCAGCTGGATCAGTTTTCGCCTCTCCCATAGCACAGACTGCCCCAACCCCCCGCCGCCTGATTCAGCCCCAAACTTTTGAAAATCAGTCTATTCATTTCAATACAATAATGTCCTGCAGGCTCAGTACATAATACTGCCAGCTTCTTGAGTATAATCAAACATGCTTTGTCTCCGGCATGCTTTCTCCTTCCATCTCGTGGATTATTTTCACCTTCTTTGTGGTTTGGAAGACAAAGCTGACAGGTGCTGCTGCCTGTGTGAATTCTCCCCCTCCCCAGTCCCCATGGGGTAGGCTACTGCTTACACCCTCCCCACTTCAGTGTGCATACTGAAGACTCATATATATTTTCGGAATCATCCGTTGCCCTTCAGAGGACCTACAGCATCACTGGTTCCAGGAGGATGGGAGGATGGACAGGAATGGGGGACACCGAGACCAAACAATGTTGCACTGCCTCCATGTGGCGATGATACCTGAGGGTTCCTGGGAGCTATTCAAAAGAGATTATATCTTCCAAGCTCTGATGCCACAGCAAAGGTTTACATCCCACATTTTACAAGGCTTTGAGAAGCACAGAGATACACCATGTCATCCATTTTGAGAGGCTCCAAAACAGCAAGGCTATGTGGAATCCCCCAAACTAAAATTTTATCCCCAGTTAAATCTGGATATTGTTCCTTGTTCTTTCCTTTTTTAAATTAAAATTTTAATACAGAAGAAAAAAAGCAATATACAGAACAATATACAGAACAATGGAATCCATATGTAACACACAACATCTTTCAATAAATCAGCATGAGTTGTTGGGGGGATACAAAGAAAGTTGATATGATTATTACAATAATGAATAAATGGAGACTGAGTTTTAAGGAACACGTCTATGTTCCTGTTCTAATACCTCTGACATCTGGCAATCTAAGATATGGAGATTAGTTCTGATGGCAAAACCTTTTTCTTTCCATGCTGAGTGCTTTTGCAAAACAATAATAATGATTTCTCTAGCTTGCCACATGCAAAATTTTTGTCAGTCACTTGGCCACACACAGCCCAGGGCTGCTTCTATTTCCTTAGAAGCAAAGTATACCCAAAAGAATATAGTGGTTCTTACAAGGGCGTCAAGAAACAACTCTTGGTATTCAGAATCCTCCAGCATGCTTCCAGGAGACGACTTTCACATCCTACACCTCCAACCCGAATATGGGTTGGAGGATGCCACTGCTAATTTCACAGAATGTAGTGAATTAACAAAAGACCCCATTTTTCTCTTACCATCATCTGCAGATCAGAACCCTAGATTCCTTTCTTTCCCTTGGCGAGAACCCAACCCCCAGGGAGACTGAGATATATCTCTTTTTGCTCCTTTTAGCCACACCTTCCGTACAGCGTGACCACATCAGCACAGGCAAGCGTTGAATCTGGGTTGGCACCCACAGCTCTTGATGGTGCCTCACCAAGAAGTCCACACCAAATTAGGTGAACCCCTGGCACTTGCATTTGCCCACCAAAGGGAGAGTGCCAGCAAGGAACTAGGAATGGTCAGGATTATCAGTTGCAGACCCTCCCCTTCCTGCTTTGCATCCCATACCCTACTCAGAAACTTCCTGGAACAGGCCAATTAGAGGCGTCTTGCTCACTCCACCTACAACTCTACCTTACTTTTAGACTGCGAGGCCAGAATCTCCAGGGGCAGGTCCTGGGACCATCAGTGGCAGCCCCCAACAGAGGGTGACCACGTCCCACAGTAAAGGTTTCTGAGTGGACAGTAGTGGCATTGAAGCAAAAGCAAAGTGTTCTGCTTATATACCACCCCATACCACTTCAAGTAGTCTCAGGGCAATTTACAGTTTAATAACAGTATGCATGCAATAGTAGAGGAGAAGAAAATATAATGGCGGGGAAGGCTTTATTGTTGCAAAGACCTTGGCGGCAGAGTACAACACCTGGAAGATAACTCCCTGCAGGGTGGCAGTGAGCTTTCCATAAGACCCACAGGTAGCATTGGGCAGGACAAAAACATGATTTGGAATTTTAATTTTTTTAAAAAAAAATTAATTTAAAAAACGAGCCTGATCCTGGTATCAATAGCTGGCCCTTAATTGTGAAGGGAATGAGATGCTGCAAACATACACCCGACCACCTCTCCTGAGCCCCTAAACCTACCCCTTATCTTCTGAAGCAATCTTCTTCTCTAGAAGAACAGCCTGTCCTACACTCTCAAGACCAGCCCACTGCACCCTTGCCTGTGCTGAAGGGTCAATCTGGCTTCTGCAAATGGAGAACAGGAAATCCTTGTGTTGACCATTACCACAAGTGGCACAATGCTTAGAGAGGGTCCTGGCTGACACAGGTTGTGGGGAACATTGTCACATCTGGCATATATCAGGATTCTAAGGCCAGGTGTCAAGCTAGGACCTTGTTATGAGCACATCTCAAGTATCACTAAGGATGGACTCAAGATTAGACATGGGCACCACTCGGCGAAATTGTCGTTTTCATTTTCGGTTATCGTTTCCGTTACGTAACAGAAACAATAATGATAATTAAGCTGTCAGAACTCGAACTCGAACCGGAAAAAGAAAAATTTGGTCGGGTTTTTCATTTTCGTTTGCGGCATCGCGGCGATCGCGCGATACGAAGCACAGAAAAAGCTTTTAAAAGTTTTTTCTTAAAAAAACCCAACTCCCGTCCAAAAAAGCAGGTGAAAATATGCCTGCCTGAGGCTTTGCCACCTACCAGAGGGGTGGTTTCTGGGGGGTCCCCGGCCTTTCCCCCCCTCTTCTCCTGTCCTGGGCTGCTTGCACCAGGCTAGGGAGGGGTCATCCTCGTCGTCTCGCCATGCCATGCGGTGGGGGGGGGATCCAAAATGGCGACCACAATTTTTCTTTTGAAATCGTGGTCAAAAAACACACCAAATCACCACAGAAACGTGTGAAATTTATTTATTTTAAATGCCTGAGTTTTTATAGTAGCAGCAGTAGGTTTTTTATAGCAATAAAACGTTGTATTGATTTTATTTTATTATTATTTTTTATTTTTTTAGACCTGCCCATTTGGGCTGGGCATGGGATGGGACCATGCAAATTTTTTGAACCATTCCATCAATGGCATCGCCAGCTTTTTGACTGACACTTCTGGATGTCTCGGAGGGCATAAAAAGCTGAGGCAGAAATCGCAGTCGGGTGTATGGATGTGGTTGAGGGAGGAGGGCTGGCTGCTGGTGCTGGTGTGATCCGATCGAGATTGAGGAGGGAGGCTGGAGGCTTTAGGATTTAAGTTAGGCAGGCAGGGAGGGAATTGAATTTAGAAAATAATTTCTTTGATTCCCTGCAGCTTTGTCTGCTGAAGGGAATAGCAGTTTATTCTTTATTTCTTCTCTGGCAGTTTGAGGATTTTTTTCTGATATTGGATAAAGGGGGAGGTTTGACTGGGAGTGGGAGGTGTGGATTTATTTTAAAAATATATTATATACTACCATTTATTTTCTATTTTCCCAACTTCAATTTGCTTGCACACACACACACATTTGGGGTGCAAGCCAAGAACAGAACCTCTATCCTAAGTGATATCCTAACTGCCCACTCGCCTGTCCGCCCGCACCACCACCCTCCTGCGTCCCACGCCGCCACCCGCCCACTCGCCCGCCCGTGGCCACCGCCCGCCCATGGCCCCCTGCCCCTGCTGCCTGCCTGCACCTCCCCACCACCACCCACCCCCCGCCCGCCGCCTAGGGCACAAAAACACCTAGTGCCGGCCCTGATTGCAGGACGCCCCTATGCTCTGGGAAGTCAAATCGCGCTAAATCGCAGTGGAAACGACAAACGACAAACGACAAACGGAAACGACAAATTTTTGAAAAATTTTGCGACAAATGCAAACAACCCGAAACAGACCCGTTCCGACAAATGAAAACTCAAAATATCATTTTTTCTGGTCATGCCCATTTCTACTCAACATGGTATGAAATACAGAAGGAGAAATGTTGTGAACGTGTTCTTTGAGGAGCAAACAGCAGGCATGGGGGGAGGCACACAAGACTTGATGGGGAGGGGGGGTCACCAGGGTTTTAACCCTTTATGGTCCTGATCTGGATTGAGGGCTCCACAGCTGCTATTTCCATTAGTAAAGTGGGGTTTCATGCAGCACCATTGCATTCATTTTTCTTACTGAAAAGAGCAGGAAGAGGTCTTAGTCATAACTCTAGTGGAGGGCAAAAGGTAAAACCTACCCCTGAATCCTTCTAAACCAGTTTGACCTCTCTCATTTTTATTTAATCTAACTCTTTTTAAAATTGCTCTTTGTGAGACTGGTGTCTTATCTAACTGACTCTGGAATGTAAAGCTTGGCATAGAAGTTCACCGAGAGCCATTTGAACCTTTGCTTTCATTCTTTCTAAAGGTTCTTGAGGGGGTTAGCATGATATTTCAGGTATTCATGATAAAAAATTAAAGGAAAAATTACACAGAATGGCTCCCATTTCACCCCTTTTTCTCCTCCCCTTAAAAATACTAATTACAATCTGATGAAATGATTATTGCTTCATATTAACTGTTAAATATTTCTGAAACTAGATTGCTCCCAGCTCCCAAACAAACCAAAATCATGAGAAAGAAGGAAAATGTGAATGAGTGGAGTCTGCTCAGGCTTTGCTTTCCATCCCAGCAGTGTGAGGCCACATTTAGGTCATTAGCGGTGATATTACTTTAGTACAATTAAGTACCAAAGGATGCTCCATTAATTTACATTAGGCACAGGCGTCTGCTTGGCACTATGCAGTTCACCAGGTGTGAAGAGCTCAATTTCTCTTCTCATAAACCCATTCATTATCGCTTTCATTAACGCCGGAGCTCAGTTCACAAGACGTACGTTGGCATACGGGCCCATATGGATTGCCTTGGTGGGATGAGTCAATAGACTTACCATTCCCACCTGAGCCCTGAGGCTAGAGCATTGAAGCAGCAAATGAAATGCATTCTTCCACCTTCTGGGAGACAGGAGGAGGAATGAACTAAGGGTGTTTATACATGACCCCTAAACTCTGGGACAAATGGCTCCCAGCTCCGGAGCTTAAAATGTTTCCCCACCAGCTCTGGAGTTTACAGGAAATTAAGTGCGGTCACGCCCACTTTAGTGTGTCCCAGCGCACCTTTCAAGTACCTGCTCTTCCGGGGTGAAAATTGCTTGATGCGGTGTAACGATAGGGAGGGCGGGGCTCTCCTCGCTTCTGTTTGTTGTTGTTTTTGGCTCCCGCCCCTTTAAGAGCTACTTTACAGAGACAGGAATGTTGCCGCGGCAAGAACCGAGGCAGAATGGAGGTGAGCCACAATCTTTTCTTCCTTTTTTCTCTCCCTCCCCTCACGCAGCCAGCAGCCAGGGTGGGGACACAGGAAGAGCGACAAGCCCCTAAGATCTCTGGTCCGAATTTAAGTGGCCAGCGGATCTTAGGGGTCGTGTAAAAGTGCCCTAATGCACCACCTTGGAAAGCCAAAAGTAAATTAGCTATGAGTTGTTCTATGGGAAGGAAACACCATTATGTACAAAATCCCACCCCCACCCCCAATCAAGGGCTGCTTGAAATGTGATTTTCCTGCAGCACATTCTCCCCCATCAAAGTAATGATTAAAAATGACGCCATCATTGTCCAATTGTTTGTCTGAGAGCTATTTATTTCTGTCAATGCCACCTCTTGTCTTTTTGGCCCTCCCTGTACGTGACTTCATTTGCTCATATGTGAAGTTTAACCCTATCAGCTCTTATTAGCACACATAATTTCATTTACAAAAGAAAAAAAAGCAAACCGTTCTGCTTATTTACTACCTCCTAGTGCTTAAAGCTCTCTCTGGGTGGTTTATAATTTCATTATGCACATGCCCTGCCCTGCCAGATGAGTGCTCATTGTACCAATCTCAGAAGGATAGAAGGTTGGTGAACCCTGAGCCAACTACATTGGATTGAACCCCAGGTCATGAGAAGAGTTCTAGCTGCAGTACAGCAGTTTAACCACTGTGCCATTTACAAGTATCCCACTAAATGACATCACAATATTCCTGACAACAATAATTGTCCTTGAGAAGTGACATGGGGTCCATGAAGGCACCAAAGGAGAAGGAAGAAAGCATTGCCAAGAAGAAGCACACTGATAGCATAGTCATTTTCTGCATTGAACTACAAAACCCAACAGGTCTACTCCAAGTATGCCTAACAGTGGTACCTCTGAAAAAATCAAGGGTCATTCAATACATATGGAGCAGTGGGTTGAACTCAATGGCCTTATATGCACCTTCCAACTCTATTCTGATTCTATGATATTATCAACCTTCAAGTCCTCTCTCTTCTTCCTTCTTATTTTTGCTGTGTTAGTTTGGCAGACTCCAAATTTACCCACTTTTGCCCAGTTCAAAACCCCAGAAGTCTCACCTCTATCCCAATGTATTCTCCCTTCTTTCCTGCACCCTTCCTCTCCCCCTATTTTTTTTCTTTCCCTCTCTCACTTCCTCTCTTATCAGGTATTCATTCAGCTTATGCCATCCTTAAAAGGAGGCCAGCAAAGAGCTCTAGGGAAACCAGCTTCCAGGTACAAACAATCCAGTTAGTTAAATTAGGAAACCTATAGTATCCACTTCAACTTTTCTGCTTCTACTCTTACTATCTAAGAGATCTCTCAGGACACACAGACAAACAAGGCTGAAGGGGAACTGGTTTTGAGTTACACCCAGCGCTGCTCCTGTGGACCGGGAGTCCCTGATCCACAGGATCAACATTTGCGATTCACTTACCCACTGCCTGAAAATATTAAATAAATACTCTAGTAACTAGAGATGGGCACGACTAGGGAAAATGACGTTTTCGAGTTGTCGTGTGTCGGAGGCAGTCCGTTTCGGCTCGTTTCCGTTTTTCACGAAATTTCGCAAAAATTAGTCGGTTCGTTTTTTTGTTTTTTCGCTGTCGTTATTACTGGTTTGGGGGGGTAGCGGGCACCTGGAGGGAGCTGCAGGAGTCAGCCAGAGCCACAAGTGACGGACTGGCAGACTCTTTGCACCCGCTGTGTCTCACGTACTTGCATGTAGTGCAATGCAAGTAGATCTGGCTTAGGGTTAAGATGGGTTAGCGCAAGGGCTAGGGTTAGGCTAGTTACGGGTGAGGTTAGGGTGAGTATTTGGGTGCACCTCTGGGTGCCTCTCTGACCCACTTAGAAGGACAGTGTACTGGCGTATGGGTTAGGCTTAGGCTTAGGGTTCAGGTTTGGGCTACAATTAGTGGGCTGTTTATGCCCGATTGGCACATCCCAGAAGTCTCTGTGGTCAACCTGGCCAAGTGGCCATGCGATTGGTGGAAAATTTGCATGGTCCACTCCCATGGGCGAGCCCATCATTGCAAATGTGCAGGTGTAAAAAAATAAAATAAAATAAAATAATAAAATAAAATAAAATAAAATAAAATCAACAGAGACTCTCTTTTTTTGCAAGAAAAACCCACTGCTGCTACTGTAAAAATTCAAGCATTTAAAATAGCTAATTTTCGCATGTTTCTGTGGTGCTTTGGTGGGGTTTTGGGCAACGATTTCAAAAAAAATATTGCGGTCGCCATTTTGGATCCCCTGCACTGCATGGCAAATGGATGTGCCCTCCCAGCCTGGTACAGTCAGCAAAACCTGACCATGCGATTGGTGGAATGGCTCCAAAACTTTGCATGGTCCACTCCCATGGGCGAGCCCATCATTGCGAATGCGCAGGTGTAAAAAAATAAAATAAAATAAAATAAAATAAAATCAACGGAGACTTTTTTTTGCAAGAAAAACCCACTGCTGCTACTGTAAAAATTCAAGCATTTAAAATAGCTAATTTTCGCATGTTTCTGTGGTGCTTTGGTGGGGTTTTGGGCAACGATTTCAAAAAAAATATTGCGGTTGCCATTTTGGATCCCCCGCACTGCATGGCAAATGGATGCGCCCTCCCAGCCTGGTACCAGCAGCGCAGCAGTAGCAATAGCCAAGGAGAGGGGGGCGGGGAACCCCCCCCAAATAAAACACCCTTCTGGCCTGGTAGGTGCCCTCAGACAGTTTTCACCTACTTTTAGGGCCGGGAATCAGTTTTTTTTTAACTTTTAAAAACTTTTTTTCTGTGCCGCTTGGCATTGCGCAATCGCCGCGATGCAAGTAACGAGCACGACAAATCAGACCAAATTGTTCATTCGTCGGTTCGAGCTCGAATTCTGGCGGAGTAATTCCCGTTACCGTTTCCGTAGAGTAACGGATATGAGTAATGGAAACGGAAACGGGAATACCGCTAAGTCGTGCCCATCTCTACTATTAACATGAGCAGCTCTATCCAGTTAGCAGGTCTTAGAATCATGGCGGTGGACCACAACCCAACCAGCCTTCAACTTTTCTTGAAGTGGCAACACCTCCTTGGACTAGCCCACCTCCCAATCTATAGCACCTACCCAACAGTCCTCTCCTCCCTTCTCCTGCTCCTCCTTAAGTCCAGGTGTGTGCAGATTCTCAGTCATCCAGGTGAAGTTATCTGGAGGTTGAGTCAACTGGACTTTCTTTTCTTTCAGATTGAAGACACAACTTGGATGAGTAGTGAAATGTTTCAGTCCTACAATAAAATAAGTCCACTTGCAATGACTCAACCCCAGGTTTACTCCAGATCTCACCAAGGCCAAACTAGCGATTTTGAAGACATCATCTGTCTCCTCCTTCCCAATGTTCCGGTCCACAAGTGAACTCTGGGTAGGGAATCAAACTGGCACTCTCCGAGAGATGGAGAGAGCCCACCATCATGGCTGATGTGAGGCGAGGACCCTTGTTGGTCCCATGAGAGACAACCCAACCAGTTATTCAGACTGGGAAACCAGCAGTATCCACACAAGATTTCATTCTTTTTAGTTTTTACCATTTTGGAGGTCTTTCAGAACAAATCTCCCAAAATACTTGTAAGACAGAATGCTTGACATTCTATTCATGCACTACAGAAGCCTGGTGTGGTCACCACTGAGGGCAATTTTCAGAAATTCCCTACTTCTTATGTCCCTTGTAGTCCCTTTCATTGTTTGGAAGATGTGGGAGCTTAGGAAAGAACTGGGAACTGCTTAATTTCCAAAAATCATTTCCCTCACACCCCTCAGTTTTAGCTGAATGGGTTTGCCTGTGCAAAATAAGAATGGTCACAGCACTCACTGTTTGCTTTTCTGTTCTTCACTGCCTGGTAACAGCTCATAATAAAGTCACCTCAGAAGCAAAATGTCACGGAAGGACACCTCTTCTACTTGGACTAATTACCTTCTTAGTAATAACCTCCCGGAACTTTTGTCTGTGATAGAAGTACCCCATGACTGCAAAAGATCAGTATCTCCATGAGATATTTCTGTTTATTATTTCTGGAGATTAGGCTTTGGTGGACAGCTGCTTTAAGTGATCATTTGAAAACCACCCACTTGAGACAAAAGAATTTGCCTGGGTTAGTTTCTTGCTGCATTAACTTTAGGAAAATCTCACATTCTTTCTGTCCTGAATTTGATGAAATTTACAGCTTGAAAGGCAATTTTTTTTCCAGTAGTGATGTATGGAAGTGAGAACTGGATCATAAAGAGGGATGATCACCGCAGAATTGTCACTTTTGAGCTGTGGTGCTGGAGGAGAGTCTTGAGAGTCCCCTGGACTGCAAGGAGATCAAACCTATCCATGCTGGAAGAAATCAACCCCGAATGTTCACTGGAAGGACAGATTTTAAAACTGAGGCTCCAGTACGTTGGCCACCTCACGGGGAGAGAGGGCTCCTTGGAAAGCTCCGTGATTTTGAGAAAGATTGAAGGCAAAAGGAAAGGAGGACAGCAGAGAATAGAGATGGCTGGATAGTGTCATTGATGCAACCAACATGGATTTGACCAATCTCCAGGAGGCAGTGGAAGACAGGAGGGCCTGGCATGCACTGGTCCATGGGGTCACGAAGAGTCGGACATGACTTAACGCCTGAACAACAAGAGCTTGCAAACTCTTGTTAATTAAATTCAAACTGAACTGAATCTCTCACGGAAAAATAGCTGGACAAATTCAACAGCTGCAGCTTTCCAAGATAGAGAGAATACCATGTGCCTATCTGCTATCTACCTGTTAGATGAGGTAACAACATTAATTTACCTCCAGCATGTTGCACACACAGGAATTAAAACACAAAACCAATGTGACTGACTGGCTACATACACTAGTTCAGGATTTTCAAACGTTTGAGTTTTATTAAAGAAGGAAATCTACTTCTGTTCTTAGTGTGACAAAATATCAAAAGTTATTTTGGTAACTTTTAAAACACAAATACGTAGTCAATATTTAACGTATGCCTGAAATGATGGATCGGTGACTTGCGCTTTCTCTAGTTTCATTTTTAAATGCTCATATTCTCTGCATCTCTAGTTGCTTCACATTCTCTCCAAATATGAAGAATTCTGTGAACTTTTTGTTAATTACTTTCCACTAGGAACTGACACAAAATTCTCACCCATCCCTCAATTAGCAGTTTACAGGCTGAAACCCTCAGGGAACTACTAAGAACAGGGTGTGTTTCAACTCAACAGCTTTTGAAAAGCCAGCCATGAACTGAAAAATCCCTGAGGATATGAAGTCATTCCTGAGTAAAGATGTGTGGTCATTTTATTTGTTTGCAGCTCTGACTGTGCTTGGAAAATGGATTTTTAAAGCAATCTAACTACATGGGCATTTTGCCAGCAAGTGTATGAAAATCGGAACAATGAGATCTGTGATCACAATAATAGATTTATTAGTGATCATGAGAATTTATTGAGCAAGCCATCATTTCACATTTCAGACATTAAAAGATTTGCTTTGGGTTAATTAAGTTAAGTACAGCCCTTTTGGCGCCATGATTCCCAACAGTTCTCTCTTATTAAATTGTTACAGTGCTTAGTGTTCTGGGAACAACCGTCCAGAACCAGTTAAAAGCAATCCAAATTTCTCTGTATGTCTTTCAGAATCATTAACCCTCTCTATGGTGGGGAAATTACATTTTGGAACTTCATTTCAAATACTTCCCACTACTGAGTCTAGTAGCTCGAGCCTAAGATACAGTAGTTGGCTGCCTGAGCCAAAAATCCCCACCACCCCATGATTGTAAACTGGTTGAGTCTTCCTTCAGCATTGCCAATGAGATAGGATCTTCCACCACACCTGAGGGCAGTGGAAGGTGCATTGTTTGTCGCACACAATTATCTCTCCCAACAGAGTGTGATAGCTGAGTGCATTTGCTACCTGAAAGAGCTGCCTCATTCTGCATAATGCAGGCATGTCCAAACTTCGGCCCTCCAGATGTTTTGGATCACAACTCCCCCAGTCCTTTGTCATTGGCAGTCTAAGCTTAGAATTCTGGGAGTTGTGGTCCAAAACATCAGAAGGGCCAAAGTTTGGACATGCCTGGCGTAATGGCAGGGCCAGTCGTAGAGATGGAGCCAAAGAAGACCATGTCTAACTCTAAAGTGTTCTGCTTATATATCACCCCATAGCACTTCAAGCACTCTCTGGGTGGTTTACCATTTAATTATGCAGGCTACACATTCTCCCCACCTCCCCAGCAAGCTGGGTACTCATTTTACTGACCTTGGAAGGATGGAAGGCTGAGTCAACCATGAGCCAACTACCTGGAACATCAAAGCAGTGTTGTGTTTCCTGGGATTCTTTAAGCACATAAGTTGCAATTAGAGGTGGGCACAAAACAGAAAACCCATGGTTCAGGTTCGTCTGTTTTGGGTCCGCCCTTGGTTCAGTTCAGGTTTGGGTTCATACGATTATTTTTTAAAAAATTCGTACGAACCCGAATCGATCCAAACCGGTTCGGTTTGACTTACCCGGCGGTGAAGGCAGCGGTGGTGGTAGTGGTGGGGCAATCCTGGCCCTGGCAGCAAAGGCTTTTTGAGGCACTGGCCCCAAGCCAGCACCTCCTTTTTGTTTGTTTGTTTTCTTCAAGCACTGACCGCACAGCCCCTGGGGCTGGGTTGGTGCTGATTCTTTATTATTATTATTATTTTCTTTATTTTAGAGCACCAACCCAGCCACCCCTGGGGCCAAGTTGGTGCTCCTTTATTTTGCTTTTTGCTTTTTGCTTTGTTTTTAAAACGCCGACCGCGCGTCCCCTGGGGCCACGTCGGTACAGGTTTTTTTTATTTTTTGTTTTGTTTTGTTTTGTAGCACCAACCACATGGCTCCTGAGGTCGGGTCGGCGCTGAGTTTTTGGTTTGTTTGTTTTTTTAAGCACCGACTCCATGGCCCCTGGGGCTGGGTCAGCACTGATTTTGTTATTTTTATTTTTTTATTTTAGAGCGCCGACCCAGCTACCCCTGCGGCCGGGTCGGTGCTCCTTATTTTATTTTATTTTATTTTATATTATATTATATTATATTATATTATATTATATTATATTATATTATATTATGGCTTTTAAATGTCCCCAGTAGGGGCTTTTGAAGTGCTGGCTTGGGGCCAGCACCTCTACAGGCCTACATTCCCGCCAGGACCAGGAGGACTGTGGTGACAAGGACAAGGTAGGAGGGGTAACGAAAAACGAAGTGAACGAAATGAGAATTTCCATTTCATTTTGTTTAATTTTTCTTTGATGGTTTGGTTCGTTATTAGTTTCATTAGCTAACAAAACAAATAACGAATAATGAAATGAATCAAAAGTTCTTTTCGTGCCCATCTCTAGTTGCAATCTATTCTTGATTAAATTAAACTGAACCAGAATTTTCATGGTGAAGTGCTGGACAAATTCAACAGTTCTCCCCAAGTAGAGAGGCAGGTGGGGAAAAGCACTTGATCTGGAGCAAGGAACACAGGAGGAAAAAGATAAGGCTCCATTGACTAAGCAAAAGCAGGTGGCCAGTTCCCTATGCTTGGAATAGTAGGATACTTGAGTTGGAAGGGGCCTGTGAGGTCATCAAGTGCAACTCTCTGCTCAATTCAGGAATCCAAGTCAAAGCAGATCTAGAGCTTTAGACTGCATGTCAACAGTACAGAACAATCGTGAAGGACTCGGTTCTACATTTCCAGGTATGCAGGCCTCCCTCAGTCCTGCGGGCCTTGGTTGTCAGCATTTGGGAAGACATAAGACCTTGGTGATTCATAAGAACACATCTAGAGATCGATAAATAGATCCTGCTCTACCCTTTGTCCAGAGCTAATCTGAGCAATTTTGCTGCCTGAATTATAGGACAAATGGTACCCTCCTAAAAAAATTCAAACTGAAGTGCATCAAGCCCTCCAGAGCCAGCCAATTAATTTTGTCACAGATGGCAGGAAATCCCACATGCAGCTACCTCTCCCCACTACGCCTGCAGTGAAAGTGAAACAGTTATGAATAAATTAGGTTCTGCCCCCCTCCGGGCACCCCAAATCTGCTACCCAAAGTGACGGCCATATTCTGTCTAATGAAAGGGCTGAACCTGCTCCTCTCCACTTCTGGCTTAGAGGTTAACTAATATCAAGATAAGGTAGCCTAGATGCCCTAAGCACACCCAATTTTGTCTGATTTCGGAAGCTAATCAGGATCAGACCTGGTTAGTACTAGGATGGGCGACCACCAGGGAATACCAGGTGCTGGAGGTGCCTGGAGTAGAAACTGGCAAGCCACTCCAGTATTCCTGCCAAGAAAACTCCATGGACATGGAGTCACGAATGACACAACACACACACAATATCAAGATAATGTACTAGGCAAAGCTCTTCAAATCCCATCACTCCTGATGCTCACCAGTGTGGAGAAGAATGAGAGTAATATTACCATAGAATGTAGACTGCAATGAGTTGTTTTAGACAAATAAGTATTATTTTTCCTTTGCTTTGCTACCATCTCAACTTTTTCCCATACATAACCTTAGTGGTTATCGCTGTAGCTGCTATCACCCACCCACTAACTTCTTGAGCCATTCTCCATAAGTAATTGCTTGAGCTGCTCAGAATAGCTAGCCTTAATGTTCACTGAGCTAGCTGGGTCCCAGTTCTCTAGATCTCCTTCCTCAGATCTAAGCATTGTGACTGGGGTACCAGCAGATATTCCCTGATGTCTCTGCAGTCAAGGCCATCTGTCCACAGTAAGGACTGGCAGGTCAACAGCAGCCCCAACCTTGAGATTTTGGAGCCAATGTCTGAACCTCAGGGGTGGGGCCTTGTGATGTCACAGGGATGAGCCCTGGTGAGGTCAGGGAGGCTAGGCAGGTTTTGCACTCATGTCATGGGAATGAGAATGAGTAACTTCGGAAGTGCAGATTTTTCAAGCATCTCCTATGGCAAAAACACCAATGGTTTTCAGGTGAGCTGAGCAGAATAACGCCGTCACTCCTTGTTCTTTAAGGCTTTGTTCACACATGCATATGTCATGCAATGATTGCAGCAGGAAGTCACAAGGTGTGAATGGGCTTTCATAGAAATAAAACTGTAGATAGAATTCTCTATCCCTCAGCTCCGACACATTTTCTGTTCACATAATCAGCTTAAAATCAATAACTGTAGATTTGGGAGAGACACGCCTGTTTCAGAAATGAACACCGGGCTAAATGAACATATCCACATAGGTTTCAGAGACAGTATTGATCAAATTTTGAAAGCAATTTGAGAAACTGTTACAAGCACTTTGGTTGTGACGTGCAATTGGATCCACATAGGTGGTGCTACTATATTGTAGGAATGCTGTGTAAAACTGAAATGGTGGTGGTAGAGGAGTAGAGGAGAGACGAAATGGAGTAGACATATCAATTCCCCAACCTAAAGCAAATAAATAATACTTACATGCCTAAAGGAGGTCCATAACAAACTAATTAAAAATACCCCCACTTGCCCAATCTAGCAGAAACCAGGTGTGTCTCTTCCAGTCACAGACAGCAGGATGTCTGAAAAATGCATGCTATTTAAATTGAAATACTGTACCAGGAATACAAGGAAGAAAATGCAAGATGTGTCTTCACCAAAAGTAAAAGAAGATTGTCATCATAACCTCTTTGGAATCCGCAGATACATATGTGTCTATATTTACGGGTAGCTCAATGGTTTAGGTATCTGGTTATGGAATGAGAAGTTGGATTCCCCCATATGCTTCCTGTGAGTAGAGCCAGCCTGTGTGGCTTTGGGCAACCTGCACAGTCCCAAGATGCCCTCAAAAGAAGGGGATGGTAAACCTCTTCTGAGTATTCATGAACTAGAAAACCCTGGAAAAGGTCTTTGCTGGGGATGGGCACCCTAACAAAAATGAAATGCTGCTTTGTCATTTCATTAGTTTACGAATCGTTTCATAAACTAACAAAATAAGAAACCCAGTTTTGTTTCGGATAGTAACGAAATGGTGGGGGATTTTTTTTTGTTAAAAATGAACCATTTTGTTACTGTCTAAAATGGGCTCCCCGGGGTCCAAGGGGCACCAAATTTTTCTGGTAGCTCCCTTGGATTCTCCACTTTAAGCTCTCCAAATTTGGAGCAGTTGTGGGGAAGGGGGCTGAATTATGAAGCTCCAAAGGGGATGCCCCAGGAGACTCCCCCCCCCTAATTTGAATAGAAAGAAGCCAAGCTGCGGCTTGGCTTCTTTCCAATTCCAATTAGAAAAGGATGCCTGGGCACCCCCCTTTGAAGCTTCATAACTCAGCCCCCTTACCCCCAAATGTTTACAAATTTGGGGAGATTTCCTAAAATCTCTTTCTAAAGGTGCCCTGCTACTTTGGTGCCCTGTGGTAAGTAATGTTTGAGTGCATATTTTTAAAATTATTTTAGAAAATTATTTTAGAAAATATGCAATCAAAATGTACTTACATTGGGGCTCCAAAGTAGCAGGGGTACTTTCCTGAAGTATTTTTAGGGAACCCCTGAAATCTGGAAAGATTTGGGGATAAGGGGGCTGAGTTATGAAGCTCTAAAGGGGTTGGGGGGAGTTAATTGGCAAAGTGTGCTGGGAGCCTGGAGGCAATCAGGGAGTTTACTCTATGGCATTAGGGAGTTTATGGTATTAATTCCTTAATTGCCTCCACACTCCCAGCACACTTTGCCAATTAACTACAGTTATGGGATTCATTTTGTTTCATTTCATTTAAATTTTTTTTGTTATGATATGAAATGAAATGTGGGCGGAGGAAATGGAATGAAACAAAATACTATTTTTCTGTTTCGTGCCCATCCTAGTCACCATTAATTAGAACTGACAGCAGATGATGATGACGACGACGACAACGATGACTATGAAGACAGCAGCAGCAGCAACAACAATGATTTGACAGTTGGACTGGCAAAGCTAATGTTAGGACGTTCCCGCTGAAAATTTTAGGGATAGAAAGTAGAGATGGGCACGACTTAGCGGTATTCCCGTTTCCATTTCCGTTACTCGGTTCTGTTACTCTACGGAAACGGTAACGGGAATTAATCCGCCAGACCTCCAGCTCGAACCGACGAACGAACAATTTTGGTCTGATTTGTCGTGCTCGTTCCTTGCATCGCGCACGCGGCACAGAAAAAAAGTTTTTAAAAGTTAAAAAAACCCGGTTCCCGGCCAAAAAGCAGGCGGAAAAATGCCTGCCGTGCCTCAGGGCACCTACCAGAGGGGTTGTTCCTGGAGGTCCCCGGCCTCCCCCCACATACCCCGTCCTGGGCTGCTCTGGTGGGACTCGCCGCAGGCTCGCAGCCAGCAAAAAACCCAGTCTCGCCGCCGGCCGCCGCAATTAAAGCGCAAGCAAGTGGCACAGACGGCACAGGAAAAAACTTTTAAACTCTCCCCCCACCCATTCCTGGGCCAAAAAAGCAGGCGGAAAAATGCCTGCTTGACTAAGGGCGCAGGGCACCTACCGGAGGGGTGGTTTCTGGAGGGGGGGTCCCGCCTCCCCCCCGTCCTGGGCAGCCGGACTCGAGTCGCCATGCCATGTGGTGCGGGCGGGGGATCCAAAATGGGGCGGGGAACGCAATATTGTTTTTGAAATCGTGGTCCAAAAGCACACAAGCACAACAGAAAGAAACACGCGAAAATTTATAAACTGCCAGATTTTTCACACTAGCGGTGGGTTTTTTCTTGCAACAAAATGTCTCTCCTCTCCTCCTCTGTCCTCCATTGATTTTATTTTTTATTTTATGTTTTTTACACCTGCGCAATGATGGGCTGGCCGAGTGGCCAGCCATGTGGGAATGGACGACCATGCAAATTTTTGGAGCCATCCCACCAATCGCATGGCCACTTGACCACAGAGACTTCTGGGATGTGCCAAAAAGCCCCCCAAAACCTGCCCTAGCCCCCGAACCCGAACCCTAACCCTTGACTCCTTCCTTACCCATACGTCACAGACTGTCTTCTTAGTGGGTCAGAGAGGCACCCAGAGGTGCAACCCACTAGCCCACTGTAAACTTACCCGTCACTAGCCTAACCCTAGTCCTTGCACTAACCCACTTTAACCCTAATCCAGATCTACGTGCTTGCGTTGCACTACACGCAGCAAGTACAATTCCCTTCTGTGTGAGACATGGCGGTGCGAGAGCCTTGTGCAGGGAAGGCATGATGCTATCACTCTCACTGGTCTCACTGTCTGCACAACTGGTATGCAATATCCATATGGCTATTGCATACCATTTTGCAGCAGCAGCAGGTGAAGAGGGGAGACCCCCATGTAGAGGGGTCTCTTGGAGCCTGCTTCCCCTTCCTAGTGGGAGGATAGGAAGCACCCACGGGTGCCTCCAGGAGCCCACTTTCCCTTTATAGCGGGCCAGAGGAGGCACCCACCACAGAGGTGCCTCCAGGAGCCCGCTCCCCCCCAAAAAACCAGTACTAACGACAACGAAAAAACGAAAAAACGAACCGACTAATTTTTGCGAATTTTCGCGAAAAATGGAAACGAGCCGAAACGGAACCGGCCCGACTAACGACAACTCGAAAAAATTTTTTTTCAAGTCGTGCCCATCTCTAATAGAAAGAATGCCATTAAATTATTTGCTCTCATTTGTTGAGGCCATCTGAACATGGTGAGATAACTTTGCAAGGAATTTAAAAGCTGTGTGAAATTCTTCCTGTGGAGTTAAAAGAGAAAACTGCTCTCCTGTCCTTGAAGGACTCTTTAATTTGTGCAAAATGTCTCAGGTGTCATTTCCCTTTGAGATGCAAAACACACCCACGCAAAGCACAGACCTGAAGAAGGGCTGATAGTGGAGATAGATGCACAGAGGCCATTTAGTGCTTCAAAATGTGGAACAAACTAGCAGCCATCTTTGCTTGAGTGATATGTGCAATGCACATAGCTGCATGAGCTGCATCACTTTGTGCAAAAAGTGCAGCATTTTCACAATATGTAACTTCTGCACTAAACAAAAACTCTTGCCAGTGTTTGAAATCTCATGACAGGAAATCTCTCATCATTGTTGCTGATGACAAGAAAAGCCAGTGCGTTTGGCTGATGGGGCAAGACCAAGGCAAGTGACAGTTCCCACTCTAAATTTAAATCAACATTAAAATGGAAACAAAACTTTCACTACAATTAAGTCATCATGCATGAGGTAGAAATTAAGCGAGTTTAAAAGAAACAAAAGCAAAAATAAGTGAAAGTAGGCTGTAGAACTTAAATAAGTTCTTTCGAGCACATGCCTTTAATTGTAATCAGAAATATTAAATATGTATTTATGAATCAAAGGTGAGTATCCCTTCTCTTTCAGGATTAAAACTCTCAGAGTTTATGCTAGCTGTGGAATTCTGAAGGTGTCGTCCAAGATCAAGAAAGGAACCTTCCCCATATTTGACTTGATGTTGATGCCAGAAATGAGGTGGAGAATACTGTGAAAATTGCAGAACTCAGAGTTCTATTGCCAGCTTGGTTAATGTGGGATTCTAGGAGTTGTAATCCAAAACGGTAAAGTGTTTCCCCACCCTTTCGTGGTTCATACTGTGGTCCTGGTATGTCATGGGACTGCAATATATGAAAGGAAAGCCCCCTGGCAGGCCTCCTGTACTTACCCCAGGCCTGGTGTTGCCCCGAACAGGCCTCCAATGGCCTTCCCAGGCCTATCAGAGGCCCCCAGAAGTGTTTTCCAGCAAACCGGAAGTGACTTCCGGAAAAACGGGAATGAATTCTGGATCACTGAAAACCACTTCTGAGACCTCTGATAGCTTTCCTGGGCCTTGCCCTGTAAGTACTTTCTGGGGAACTGGAAGTGACTTCTGGAAAGCACTTGTGGGGGTAGCGCACCAGCTCAGGTAAGTGTAGGGCCCCCCAGACAGGCTCCCCAGTCCCGACCCAGCCCAGCATCCACAAATCATGGATTTTCAGTTATCGTGGGTGGGGTTGGGTCCCTAACCCCTGTGATAGGTGAGGGGTTACTGTAACTGATCCTGGCTTTGGTAATGGTAATACATGAAAATTAGTTAATTTCTAAAAAGAGTTGACATCTTTCTCCAGGTAATTGTTCCCTGCATGCACAACTGGTGTGGGAAAAACAGGGCTAAAGCAGTGTTTTGTATAAAGGAGGTCCACTCTCATTCCAAGATCCATATGCATAAGCGTTCTGCTCCTGCTCGGTGCTAATGTTTATCCTGGAATGGACTGGAATGGTGCCTGGGGGATAGGAGAAGTTCAGAGCCCATACACCCCTTAAAGAAACTTCTCTGGCTTCTTGACGTGGAGTAAGTATGGGAGACCTCGATGTGGTCAAAATTTATGTGGTTGTTTGAGCTGAATCAGGGCAGATCTCCTGAGGGTAATGCAGACTTCCCTATCCAATTAAGAAGGTTACTGAACCACGGCCCCTTGCTTCTCTTGAACAGTCCGTATTTACTGGGGATGAGGGGGGTAGGAGTTGGGAAGATGCGAGAACATCCATGGCATTGAGACCAGAAAATAAACAAACAGAATAATTTACCGGTATCCTGGGTATGAAAACATACCAATCTGGTCTCTGCAGCTCTCCCTGCAAACTGAATATTCATGATCACCTGGGTGAACAGCTTCCCTCCCTCCCTTTCTAGCAAGAATGGGGGGAGGGTAAGAAACCACATGATGGAGAACGAGGTGTCCTGAACATCCCATGCTTGGCTTAATTGGGCATCCTCTGACCCAAGTTCCTGGTTTATTTATTTATTTGCCGTTCGCAGAGGCCTAATTTTAGCAGAAAGCAAGCTGGCATTGTTTCCACCTGATTGCTCAGCACTGCAGATCATTGTGCAAGAAAGTGTGAGGCCTGCAGGAAATGTTCCGTGGTTCCCTCCCTTCCACCCACATGCACTTTTCATGGTGCCAGAGGACTGCCTGGTTGGTCTCTCTCTCTCTCTCTCTCTCTCTCTCTCTCTCTCTCTCTCTCTCTCTCTCTCTCTCTCTGTGTGTGTGTGTGTGTGTGTGTGTGTGTGTGTGTGTGTGTGTGTGTGTGTGTGTGTGTGTGTGTGTGTGTGTGTGTACGCGCGCGTGCGGGGGGGATGTGTGCGTGTAGAGGAGGAAGGCAAGATAGTCACCCAGAAGGACGGAGGGAGGGAAGAATACATGAACAGGCAAAGGAGTTTCAGAATGTGTGGACGCCAGCCCCCTAGAAATGTGAAGAAATATTTTTCCCCCAACCGCAGCTGGAGTACTGGGAACTTCAATCAAGACATTAAAGTCCTGACGGGTGTTTTCACAGCTAAGGAGTTCAGACTCTGGAAGGCACTGTTGTCCTGTGAAGGAAACTAGGCGACATGGAGGCAGATGGAGGCAGGGCTAAGCACTGTGGGAGGCATCATCCATACTCCCTCTCATGGGGCAGCAGTAGTTAAGTATCCTGGACCAGCACAGAAACAAGTGAAAGTGTGGGTACGAGGGCAGAAATTCCACATTTATGTAGCATCTTTGGCCCGTTGTTCCAAGTTGCCTGCCTACCTGAGCTCTCCAAATAAAATGCCAGTATTGTTTATGCAAACAAGCCTGGCCTTAGCATTGTTGCCTTCTTTTGACAAGTGGGGGATTTTGTCTGAATTCTGGGAGTTATAGGTCCCCATGTCTGGTTGCTCCTCAACATGATGCATATGACCCAAGCTTCTGCCATTTCCACCCTACCACCCACCATCTTATGTCCTGGATAATGTCACCAGGTATGCACTTCAGAGCCCATGTGTGCACTCATGTGTGCTCAGAGACATGCCTTATAAAGTACAGTGGTGCCTCGGATAATGACGGTAATTCGTTCTCCGAGGTTAGTTGTTATCCGAAACATGTCGTTATCCGAAATGCAGTTTCCCATAGGAATGAAACCGTTTAGTCCATTCTGGAGCCTAGGAAAAAGGCACAGACACCTGGTTTTTTGCTCAAAACTCTTTAAAAAGTGCACTTTAAAGGTACAGATGCAATTTCACCTAGGATAACTTTTTTACTGATGCATGCTGGAAATTCATTATCTGAGGCAGTCCATAGGGAAAATTTGATTATCCGAGGCAGCCCATAGGAAGATTCGTTATCCAAGGCAGCCCATAGAGGAAATTCGTTCTCCAAGGCAGACCTATACCTAGGAACTGCAATTCGTTATCCGAGGCAGCCCATAGGGAAAATTTGTTATCAGAGGCAGCCCTATACCTAGAAATTTGCAGTTGTTATCCAAATTATTCATTATCCGGGGCAGTTGTTATCCGAGGTACCACTGTATCTGTGAACTGTGGCAACAATGCGTCTTGGCATAGAGTTGGCTGAGCATATTGTGTACTCACACAAAGCTTTGCATAAAGAGACATTTGCTAAATGCAAAAGGGTTAATATGTAGCATCGATTCACATAGGAAAAGCAAACCTGCTTGGCTGAGAGGGTTCAAGGAAAGACCTTCCCTTAAAACACATGGACACCATGCACATGCAAGAAAGTGGGGGGGGGGGTAGAATGGGCAGGCGCAACTGTGGAGGGAAAATACTCCCATGACACAAAGAAGTAGCCAAGATTACTGCTCTTTAGTCTCATTAGACTGTCTTGGAGTTATGGACCATTGGAACTCCAGCTAGCCTGATCTGGTGGAGGTTTTGGGCAGAGATAGACCCTGAACCCTGAACCACTAATAATGGCTGATGTATGTATTTTTATAGGGCTTCTTTGCCAGGCTGGCAAGCTATCTGCCCCTTTGCTGTCATAGGGTCTGCCTATGCTCATAGGTTCTGCCCTGATCTTAATTGTCTCCCCTGACTAAAACCAACGACAATGAACCAAGAATGGGCCATTTACCCAACAGGAAGAAAATGACAGGCAGACTATATAGAATATCTGCTTTCTCAGACCTGCAGACAAACCTTTTACAGAGAAACAAAAGAGAGTGATTCCATTTGAGATTACTCTTCAACTGGCATATTTATATCTTATGTACTTTTGATGGGGGTCTTTCCAAGTGATATTTTTGTATTTCCTTGTGGGGCCCATGGCTCACGTTTAGACCTTTTGAGGCATTTCTTCTCAGCCACTGTTTTAGTATATATTGGTTCTTGATGAGTTTTTTTCCCCATTGAAAACAGTCTGTGGTGTGCACACTGCAGGGATGTTTTTCAAACCTGGCTGGTCTGGCAACACAGACCTCTACAAGGAAATTTGTAGAAACTCAGAGGTCTACTCTATGTAGGAGCTACCACTGGACTTCCAAAGGCCACTCCTGAAACCACAGTACTTGATGACGATGTATAGCCTTGCAGAATCAGGCAAGGTCAGCTTGTTCAAGCAACAGCCCATCTGAACAGGAAGCCCCTTACAATCCTTTCCTGTCCAAGAAGATCCAATGGCTATTGGTAGGCATAGACCAGAGTTTGGAAACCCTTAATTGCTAAGAAAATGGCAGATGATTGATATACTCTGCACCTCTGAGAGAACAAAAGTGGTAGAATGCAGCATTATTAAATCATGCCTAGGCTATATATGATTCTGGTTGAAAGCAGTAATTACTATTTCAGAATAACTTGGAAAAATGATTTTCTTGAGTTTTTTTTACAGGCCACATTAATTATTGCCTCCCCAAATTTATTATTTATATTGGCGAATACCTTAAGGCTCTTCCTGAAACAGTCTGGAATCTAGGTTAATGACAAGACGTGACAGGCAGATGAAGTCAACGAATGACTGAGTTTGATTTTTCATTAAATTCAGAATGAATAAATACTTCTATTTAAAAGACTTTATTAACCAGAGCTTTGCTCTAAATCAGTGGCCTTAGGAAGGTTCACACAAATGTAACTGCAAACGAGAGACAAAGTACATTCCGTGGGGGCGGGGAGGAGAGAAAAGGGGATTATATGATAAAGAGAAGAAGGGGTAGAAGAAGTGGAAGGGATATATATTTCTCTGTGGGAGGCAATGGAGTGCTTATCCTCCCCTGAATCCTAAACTTATTTATGTTCATATACACACATTGTGCAAGAGTTTGTAAACTAGAAGATAAGAATGTATTCATACTTCTGTAAGATCGTGTCAAACTTTGGATGGCTTCACTCATCGATTAACCACACCTTAGGCCTTGTTTCTCACAAAACAATAATAATGAGTTCTAATCTTCTTTTCCTCTTTGGAGTGGGTGGCGGTAGCAGGGGCGCACCAGAGGATCTGAAGGGCCGCTGCCCACAACACCTACGCTGTTGTTCTTATTGTTGTTTTGGTGGTTGCTGCTGCCACCCAACAGAACCTCTCCTGTGATGACCTTCTAACTGGAGGACAGCATTACCACAAACTTGTATATGGGACAAAGGGAGCCCTGCATGTGAGGGACTGAAGATTTTTATCAAGAGATGGGCACTTTGTGCTTCGAACGAAGCATGAAGTGCCACTGCCCAGCTGTTTCTTATCCCCACCCCCACCCCATCCTCCCAGGTGCCTGGTCCACTTACTGGGCTCTGTGAGCTGCTGGGGTCCTTCTTCGTTGTTGGCACACCAATCAACACTGGAGCCCAGGTAGTCCTTTTCCGCCTTCTTGGACATCTGACCAATCCGGTGAAGAGAGAGTCTCACTGCACAGCCAATGAATGGTCAGCTGCCTGGAGAAGCTGGGAAGGGCTGACCAGGTTTGAGTGTTGACCCAACATTGATTGGTGTGCTACCAACAAAGAAGGTCACTGGCAGTGTGCAGAGCCTGGTGAGTAGTCCAGGTGGTTGGTGGTAGGGTGATGGGGAAAAGGATCAGCTGGACAGCTGTGCTTCATGTCTTGTGTGAAGCACTAAGCCTCTATTTCTTGTCTTATCTTTTCAGTTTAATGAGCCTATATTTTTAATTGAAAGCTTAGAGACCTGAGCAGCTGACTGTTTAGAACGTATCAGACAACATGCCTAAAATCTGGGTTAAATTGCCCACCCAGGTAATATGAAACCCCTGTTAACAGTCTTGTAGTATGTCCGCAAACACAACCAAATTGCTTTAAAAGGGGGTGCAAAAACCGATTTTTTAAAAACCGCCCCCAGTGGTCGTCAAAAGAAAAAACGACACAGTGGTCAAAAAAGGGTGTGGCCAAGGGGGCTCTTCAGAAAAAGCAATTTGAAAAGCGGACAGTGATATTTAAGGCGATTTGTCTTTAAGGAAAAGGCATTTCAAATCTAAAGTGTGGTAGCAGGCTGCGGAGGCCTAGTGGCTTCTAATCTGAACAGAGTCACTCCCATCAAAACAGAAAGCTTACATGGGCTGCTAGCACCCAGGAATTCTGGGCTTAAAGAGATAATATTGAGCAGACTGTATCTTACACAAGACCTTCATGCATGCATCATGGCTCCCAGACAGCTCACCAAATAAGGAAATCATTCTATACAGCAACTAGAGCAAATTTTGTCTCATTTTTCATTTTGTTTTGTTTTAATTTGTTTCATTTGGAACATTATTTTTTGTTAAAAAAATTCATTCTTCATTTTGTTTAACTTTTTATGTTTTATTTATAACCAACCAGCCCTGCTGGTCGGCGCTTTCTTTTTAAAATTTTTATTTTTCCTAGTGCCAACCAGCTGGTGCTTTTTAATTTTATTTTTATTTTTCCTAGTGCTGACCATCTGGTCCGTGGACCAGGTCAGTGCTTTTTTATATTATTATTTTTCCTAGCGCCAACCAGCTGGCCTGTGGGCCGGGGCAGCACTTTATTATTATTATTATTATTATTTTTCCTAGTGCCAACCACCAGGCCCACAGGTTAGGCCAGCGCTTTCTCCCCAAGCGCCGACCAACTGGCTCGCAGGATTAGTTGGCGCTTTTTTTAAAAAAAGTCTAGCAGGGCCAGCTGGTTGGTACTTATTTTTATTATTTATTTTGACAAGCGCCAAGATCACCACTTGTCAAAATAAATAATAAATGAAAACATAATGGAACAAAATGAAAATTTCTATATTGCTTCATATTGTTTTTTAAAAAGGCACTTCTTTTTGTTTTGTTCTGTAACAAAACGGAAAATGAAAAATGAATTTTTTTTTGTTTTGTGCCCATCTCTATGAGCAACTACTTCAGTGAACCTTCCAACTGTGACACAGTTTAAAGTGGAAGAAGAACAAGCCTAAGAATCACAGATCTTTCAGCAGATTTTTAATGATATTGAACATACTAATCAGGTAGACTTCAGAATATGAAAAAAAAATCAATCTGAAGCCTCCTATGAAGGCTTTTATAGCCTAACACTTTGTGGCTTCACTGATGTGCCAGATTCAACTTGGCCATGTATCTTACTCCATAGTTTTAGCCACCTAGTTGCCCTCCAGGGAACATAGTTATTGGATCAGACTAGAAGGTTTACTGGGGAGCTCCCAAGGTTAAATAATGTTAATTCTCCCCCAATGGAAACACAGATTAAAAATCATTCCAGAAATAGCCGCAAACAACTTCCCCTTGCTCAAGTCAAGGAGAGCCACTTGGAGTTGATCTGTAGTTAGGAACTAGGTGCCCAAACTTGATCTTTGGGGCATATGAAAACTGGAAAGTCCAAGACTCAGCTGAAGAGAAAGTAGTCATCATTTCCTGTCAGAGAAGACCCAATGGCTAGTCTGAGCAGGTAGATCTAGCCCAGAGTTTGGAAGTCCTTAATTGCAAAGAAACTGGTGAATCCCTTTTATGCTCAGTAAAGGATAACTAGTTTCACCTCCATAACCAGGCTGCTGACAGCCAGAAACATTCCTGACCATTTTGCTCATGACAGCTGTTCACCTCAAGGTTCATGACTTCCAGTTGAGGACAGAACACTGGACAGATTTCTGCACACTTTTCTATGCACTAGAAAGGATATACAGTGGAACCTTGACTTACATACTGCTTGACTTGCATCATATTTGACTTGCAGCAAGAAGGGCCCTGTTTGACTTGAGTCGCAGGCTTTGACTTACATCTTGGAGCCCCAGCGCAAGGCACCGGAATTGGGCGGCAGCGACAACCCAGCATCGCGGCTGCCGCCTCCAAACTGCTCCTGCCTTCTTCCCCTCCTCCAGCAGCGGCGGCTTCGGCGAGGCCAGCTCAGAGCACCTGGAACTGGTCCTCGGCCTCACCGAAGCCGCCGCTGCTGCCGGAAGAGAAGAAGGGCCGGGAGCTCGGGGCTGGCCTTGCTGGTTAGACAGTCGGTTCAGTCTTGTAAAAAATCTGGCTGCAGAAGTCCGGTCCACAATGGAAGCATTTTAGTTGGGGAGCTGTAAAGTTGTGGGACTCTAATGGTAAGCATAGAGTTGTTCAGAACTTGGAACGTCAGGTTAAAAATCAGTAAAACTTAAATGTTAGACATTGTTGCTATGAACATTAAAAAGTGGAGGCGTATAACTTGTGGACTATAATTCCACTGCCTCCTCCTCTCTTTGAAGATACATTTCATTTACATCCCCAGAAGGAATCTCCTATCCCAGTCAAATTTGTGTTAAATTGCTGTTTTCGGGGGTCTTTTTCATCATCTGGAATGGATTAATCCGCTTTCCCATTACTTTCTATGGGAAACGTTCGTTTGACTTAAGTCATGTTTGACTTAAGTCTAGACCACTGGAACGGATTAATGACGTAAGTCAAGGTTCCACTGTAACCAAATCCAAGTCCCTCCAGCGGGTTATGCTGCACTAATGAGAGTACTGATTACTTAGGAAAGATAGGAACGACTGAAGATGTTAACTAAGAATGCACCATCTTTGTGCTGGAGATGTGGGAAAGAGAAAGGCACTTACATCCATCCATACATGGTGCACTTGTGGAACAAGAAAGAAGGAATTGTCAAAAATATTTAAGGAGATTGAATGTGAAATATGTGAGTGCATATGTCCCTGGATGATTTCTGATTTTTTCCCCTTTCTTTGCAATATTGCTGTCCACTAGAGATGGGCACAAAACAAAAAACAAAACACTATTTGATTGTTACGTTATGTACCAAATTGTTTTGTTACGAAATGAAATGGTAGAACCTGTTTTGTGACAAAACAAAATGAACTACCATTTTTGGCTCTAGAAATGAAACGATTAAGTGCAGCGAGTAAGGCTGCGCTTAAACAGCTGACCAGCCGTTATGTTCACGCGATCAGGGACGCTAGAATATCTGATGCCTCCCTGAGAATTGGTGAGGCCTCGAACTGCCAGGTGGAGTTGTTCTGGGTGGTCCGAGACCTCTCCAATCCTGGTCAGCTCAGGCCTCCTCCAAGTGAGTTCACTAGTGAGCATTTTGCAGCCTATTTTAGATCTAAAATTGAAGCTATCCATTCCGACTTGGACTCCAGTTGCACTACTCCCTCCTTGCTCATCCCGGGGGGCCCACCTCCTTGGTCTCCTCATCTGGTTGAGTTTGGGCCTGTGTTACCAGTGGAGGCCTCCAGGTCTATGGCTCATTGCTGGCCGGCAGCTACTCCTTTTGACCCTTGCCCAGCTTGGCTTATTAAATCCGCAGGAGGGAACATGTTGGAGTGGGCTTCCTCCATCACCACCACTTCCTTCAGGGAAGGAAGGCTATGCGCAGCTGTGCCTTCTCTGTCGTGGGCCCCTCCTTGTGGAATCACCTACCAAGTGAGCTGCGCCTTGCACAGTCCCTGCCCGCCTTCAAAAAAGCATTGAAAACTTTGCTTTTTAAGGAGGCATATGGTGACCTTTAATTTTAATTTTATTCTTTATTTATTCACGTAGTTTTTTTAAGTCTGTTAGTATGTCCTGCCATCTCTTGCCGAGGGTATTCCCCCTCTCTCCTGTTTATATTGTTATTTATATCTTGATGTTTTTATCTGTTTTATCTGTTTTATGCTGTAAACTGCCTAGAGTTCCTTTGGAAAATGGTGCAGTATATAAATAAATAAATAAATAAATAAATAAATAAATAAATAAATAAATAAATAATAATAATAATAATAATAATAATAATAATAATAATAATAATAATAATAATAATAATAATAATAATAATAATAATAATAATAATAATAATAATAATAGAACAGTGTTGACGAACCTATGGCATGGGTGCCAAAGGTGGCACTTGGAGTGCTTTCTGTGGGCACCCAACATTGCCCCTTCACAGCCACCTGTATTCAGGTTAAATTCCTATATTGGCACTTTGTGAAAAATTAGTGGGTTTTGAATCAAAGTTTAGGAATTCAGTCTCTAAAAGGTTCACCATTACTGTCCTAGAACCACCAAATTTGGTGGGTAGCTTCCATGGACTCTTCCCTTTAAGCCCTCCAAATTTGGAGAGGTTTGGGTTCAGGGGGCAGAGTTATTAAACTTCAAAGTGGGTCCCCCATGAAAAAACAGGAAGAGGAAAAATCTGGCATTTTAAACTCAAGCCGTTCTGTGCTGTGGAATGCGAAGGAGTAGAGTTGATGTGAGGTCTTGCTTGGAAGGGTTGCTAAGTGATAAAGCAGTAAAACCCCAGTTTCACACTCAGAAAGAACAAGAGAAAATTTAAGGCCCTGACTGTCTGTTCTCAGTCAACTCCCCTCCTTCGCATTCCACACCACAGAGAGGCTTGAGTTTAAAATAATTTTTCCTCTTTCTCTTTTTCCATGGGGGACCTTTGGAGTTTAAACACCTTGGAGTTTAATAACTCAGCCCCCTGAACCTCAAACCTCTCCAAATTTGGAGAGCTTAGGGAAGAGTCAAAGGAAGCTACCCACCAAATTTGGTGCCTCTAAGATACAGGGGAGCCATTTTATAGCATAACAAATTGTTTCATTTTGTTTCATTTCATTCTGAAAATGTTTAAAAATGTATTAATAAGGAAAGGAAAGGAAAGGAAAGGAAAGGAAAAATGAAATGAAATGAAACAAAATGCTATATTTTCATTTCGTGCCCATTTCTACTGTCCAATTTTGGTGTAGAGGGTTATCTGTTGCCTGTTCTTTTTGGGACTGATTGTGGAGGTTCTGTAGGGCTTGGTTGCTTCAGGTAGCAGAAACCAGAATCGGAAAACTGAAACAAAAGAACCTAGAACATTCAAGTGTTTTGGATTGACCCAAAGGACTTGTATCTGAAAGACATTGAAGCCAAAAGACCAGTCCCCTGAAAGAATCCAAAAGAAAAGGAAACTGAAAATTTCCCACTTGTACATCATATGGATTTGCCCATTATAAATCAGATTCTGGAGGAGGAACCTTGTCAACTGCTGGATAGTTCAGCGGTGGAAGTCTCTGGCTGCAGAGGCAGAGGTTGGAAATTGAATTCCCTTCCTGAGCCTCCTTGACAAGAGCTAGATTTGATTATCCATATGGTTCCCCCCAGCTCTTCATTTCTAAGGAGGTTATGTTATAAAGGAAAGGACTGTGAGAAACACATGGCCACTGTGGCTACTGTTTTGGGGTCATTTGAAGCTCATGAGACTTGACTTCAATGATCAGCAAAACCAGTGACTTCTGATGGGAACACTAGAATATGTTTATCTTTGTTCAGATCTGGGAAAGGAGATGAATTTCAACAATGCACTTGGTGCCTTAAGGAAGAAATGGATCGAACAATGTTTACTCATGAAAGCACAATAATATTCAAGCTGCCCATATGATTTAATGAATGGAGGAGCACTTTAAAAGGGAGGGGGAATTCCCCCCAAGCTAGTCATGTTGCTCCTACCACTGTGGTGAAAAGGATCAGCCAGCCAGAGTTGGTCCTCCAACCCTTCCAGGGGACTGCTTAACCAATGGCAGCTGTGAATGTTTTCAATGCGGAGAACAAAGGCAGCACTTAAAGGCTGTTTTAAGCGCAGACCACTGGGAATAAAAAGCCGCAGGACTCCAGAGCATAAAGCTGGCCTAGCTAAGGATTATAAAGAAGAACCATTCAAATGAGTGGTTGGTTGGTAATGGGTCCACCAGTTATAGTATTCTCTCTAAGAGGGGGAAAAGAAATGGCATAAGCAGAAACACTGGTGGGGGAGGAATTCACATAACTAAACAATGACTCTGTGGATATACAAGAAACAGGATATAGTTTTTGAAATGCAAAATGTGCCCATGAAATTAGTGTGATCACAATTAAAGATGTTCTGTCTATACCACAACTGCAGTAGAGTGAGCGTCTCAGCTGTAGACAAGGACGGGTTTTGTGAAGCTGGCAAGTGCAGGTTAAATCAGGGCAATGGATTTCCAAGCCAGTGGATTTGACAGCGTTTATAAACTGAGCTCAGGGAGGAAATGTGGCACAACAACAGAAAGAGGGAATAGCCTTGAAACAGGGCACCAACATTACATGCACTGGGATGCAGAAGTTTCCCTTGAGCTCTAAGACCAGTACTTTGTTGCAGGTACCCAGATGATGCCACGTGATGCACAGAGCACAAACAGGTGCATAAGCTGTATCTGAGAGAAGAACCTTCATTGCCAGAAAATACTGAGAGGAGAAACAGCCAGGATGTTAGATGTAATAATAGACAGACACCTATGAAAGGAACCCACAGCTGGCTCTGCTGGAACTTGAATGCAACAACCCTACTGCTCCTTACCTCATTTAAGACAAGCATGCCTGGGGAAATTCATTTTGCCAAGAATGTTACATCTTAGAGTAATCTTTTGGTAAACGCTGTCTTGCCACAAACATTTAGACTAGAGATGGGCACGAAACAAAAAAATGGTGTTTCACTTTTTCGTTTGTCGTTGAGAGGTCTGTTTCGGTTCGTTTCCGTTTGTCAGGATTTTTTGGAAAAATTTTGTTACCATTTTTTCGTTTGTCATTTCTACCCGCTTTTTGTGTGATTTTTAAAGCATTTCCGTGCGCAGAGGGAAAACACTAAAAAAAATGGATGCTGGCAGAGACACAGTATAGACTAGGTATGCAGGGAGGCTGCAAAGGCAGTGGCGGGCGTTGCCCAGGGTGCAAGGCAGCCGCAGAATGACTGCACTGCGGGGCAAGGGAGGGTACTCACTGAGAGGTACGCAGCACGCACACACACAGGGAGGCTGCAGGACGAAGCTAGAGTTGCACAGACAGCAATCCCACCCTAACTCCCACTAGAGACTGCAAGGAGGACGGGGGCCGCCAGACCTTTTTATGCCCTCTGTGGCTGCCAGACCTGCCCGCCCAGTCTGCAACCTGGGCATGCTATTGGTTGAACATGATCCCATCACATGGCTTGCCTCCATTTTGTGGCTGGTGCGACATCCATTTTAAAGGGAAAAGAAAAATACATCGTGATGGGAGAAGACAAAAACAAACGTTTTAAGGACCCCAACCCCCCTGGTAGGTATTATCAGACAATATAAATAATTATTGCTGCGTTTTTACGGATATCCAGGGCGTTTTTTAACATTTAAAACAGCTCATTTCATTGCGCATCGCCATTAACGGAAACGAAACGCAATGACCACAATTTTCATGGTTCTGTTCGTTTCGTTGCATTTTCATCACAATTTTCATTTGTCGTTTTGTTACGTAACGGAAACGACAAACGGTAACGGAAACAAAAAAATGTTCGTTCCATGCCCATCTCTAATTTAGACCTTTGGTACTTGCTTGGAAGAAGTGGGATTTGACCATGAAAGCTTGCATATTGTATGTTTTTCTTAAAAAAAATCTCTTTGTTAGTGGCCTATAAAGAGATAACTTTTTACTGCATTTGTATTTTTTATTTTTGCAACGGCCACATGGCTCCCCCTTTCTATTCCAAGCCCCTTCAGGTAACAATGGAGGTGATCAACTCTCACACTCAATGCAAGCCTTGCAGGGCATTTGACCCAGATGAAGTATGAAGCACATCCTCAGTAGAGGTTGACATGGACTCTACAATGAACTGAAAAAACCCAGACACCTGGCTTTCAGGTTGCTGAGCCTGATGTCTCTGCAGATGCACCATCTTGTCAGTTGAGGTGTGAGCATGAACAGAGGCAACTGGCCCAGCTCCCAGAAAGAAAGTCAGCCCGTTGTCCCTACAGATGCCGATGGCAGAAAAAGAAGAGAAGATAGTGTCAGGACCTGGTAGGGAGGCAACAGGGATAGACGGAAGTGGGTGAGATGTTAGGTTCCCCTCCCTTAGGCACGAACCAGGAAAATGAGCTGCTACCTGGTTTTTTTCCTGGGGTGCATGGATGGTATGGTATTCAACAGTAGCTGTGTACCACCCAGATTCAACTGTCTTCCAGTTCATGCCCATCTCTACTCATGAGGAGAAGGCAAGAGCTGAAAGAAAACCAAGGTTTCCCACCCACACACACCAATGACAAGGTGTATGCTTGCAGATGCAGAGTGGCCTAGCAGACTAAAGGGTGACACAATTGTGACCGCAGCATACCTCCAGAACAGATTTCCAACCAAAGGCTCCTCAATTTTGAGCTCAGCATAGCAGGGCAGCATGTATGGAGCACATTAGTGTCTCTGGAAACACAACCTATGCTGACAGGCCAAAGCAGAGAAGGGATCAGTTGGGGTCTGAGATAGAACAGACTGTATTGATTGACTACACTCTTGGAATCAAGGGATATGAAGTAACGAAATGGAAAACAGGTGAAATCAGCATGAGATATGTGGACAACTTTGAGGAACAAAGCAAAGGTGCCAAAGAAATTGTGTTCATCTGTTCCGAGGAGAAAGGACAATATGTTGAGCCCCTCTTCAACAGAGCAGTGCCAAAGGTTTCGTAACCTGACTCAGACAGAGAGCAGGAAGAAGATGACAGAACAGTATACCAAGACAAGGGGAGGGAGAGGGGAATCCTGAGCCTTGGACTGGGAGAGAGACTAGTGCTGCACAAGGTCACAGAGCCAGCTCTCAGAAGCTCATTATGACCCCCAAAAGTTGTAACATTTCCAGACCTGTTCAACTGTGCACAGTTAATGTTACCTGCTAAGCTACCCAGCTGGGAGGAGGCTGAAAAAATGCCAGAAACAGATGCTACAAAGGAAGAAGTGGAAGTATGAAAAGAAGTGGAATGCATGAAAATGAGTTGTGGATGGTAACCAAGGTACCACCAGGCAAGAAAGCCATCTGGTCAAGGGGGTCTTCAGCATGAAGCAGTGTGCAGAAAGGAAAGTGGGATATTCTTAAAAGTAGGAACCAGGGACAAAATAGGAATTCTCTTGGTATACTGCCCTCTTTGTGGCACAACAACTTCTCTGCCTCAGCTCACTGAACAGATAACAGGAGTGATGTTGAAGTCCCCTTGGCTCATCCTTCTTGGGGACATTAACATCAATGCTAAGGCAGTTCTGTCAGGGTTGTCCGAAGACTTCATGGAACTCCATGTCAACAATCAGTCTGGTCCCAAATGGTGCCTGCCCCAACCCATCCTACAGGCCACACCTTTGATCTGGTCTTCTGCCCTGATATGGACAGTGGGGACATTGAGGTAAAGGAACTTTCTGTAGTCCCTTTGTCCTGGACAGACCACTATATGGTGTGCTTTAGGCTCACTGTAACTCACAGCCTGGCCAGCGGGGGAAGCCAGACAAAAACAATATATCCCAGAAGGCTGATGAATCCAGATGATTTTTTAACTGCCCTTGGGGAGTTTCCTACCTCTCTGATGGGTGATTCTATCGAATCCTCACCCATACCGAGTCTTGGATACCACCTCTTCCTTCCTACAGCTTCCTATGCTAGTTTCCTTCCCCCTCCTCCTCTATATTCTGTTCTCCCAAAATAGTTGTGCATAGCTCCACATGACATATATAAAATAAAATAAAAAACCATGCACTGTCAAGTAGAAGGGTGTTTTTAAATTCCTTTAAACAAGAATCATCTAGTCTAGAAGCCTCCACCATTACATGTGCTGGCCAGGATTCATGGGAATTGTAGTCCAAGAACACCTGGGGACCCAAGGTTGGGAACCACTGATCTAGACTGACTATTTCTTATTATCCGAGGGAAAGGATAAAACAGGGGAAGATCTCTCCATGCTTTTCTCTGAATGAAAAAAGGGATAATCAAACTACAAATTCCTCCAGCAGGGTTTTACCAGTCCAGTATGCAGTGATGGCCCTGGAATTGCACAGCCCCCAAAACATGTAAATTCATAAGTTGGGCAGGACTGTCATTGGCTATGAGTCAAGATGGATGTGAACTACAGTAGGACCCCAGCATCCACTGGGGATTGGTTCCAGGTCTTCCTGTGGATAACAAAAACTGTGGATAAGAGAGAACACCCCCCACCCCCACCACCACCAAACTGGTGTTTTGTGATAGTAGCTTGCTTTACAGTGGCTGTTTTGTGACAGTAGCTTGCTTTATGGCTGCTGTTTATAAAAATAGCTTGCTTTATGACTGCTGTTTTACGACAGTAGCTTGCTTTAAGCTATATATGGGCACAAAATGAAAAACAAAATGCTGTTTCATCACTTCATTACATACCAAATTGTTTTGTTATGAAATGAAACAGAAAGACATGTTTCATTATGAGATAAAATGAAACACCATTTTCCCCCTCTAGAAATGAAATGATTTGTCCTAGAGGCGTGTAGCTTCTTTGGACTCTTTCCTTTAAGCCCCCCAAATTTGGAGAGGTTTGGGTTTCAGGGGGCTGATTTATTAAACTCCAAAATGTCTTTCCTCATGAAAATGAATTACAATTAATTTGTAAATTAGTTTTGTTCCAAAAATTCTTTAAAAAATTGTTCGTGACACAACAAAATGAAACACTATATTTTTGTTTCATGCCCATCTCTATTTACAGCTGCTGTTTCTGCTTGCTTTGCAGCTGCTGAATTATTTAATTTTTCCCCCCATGCCAACCATGGTTAATTGAATCATTGGTTAATGAATCAGTGGATACGGGGGTCTTATTGTACTTCTCTCTTTTGCACACCAGTAACTGGGAAACTTGAGGAAGATGGTGCAGTCACCCTCTTATCCCAGTTAAGGTTTTTACCTCTGCAGCATTAAATTCCCTGAGGTTTTAGGGCCAAAACCTGACACAAGGGTTGGGCGGAAGACTCTTGTGACAGCAGGTAGTGGGACTGTGTGACATCACAGAGGCAGGGCAGGCAATGGTTGAATGGACTGTCACCCCCACCCCCAGGGTTTGCACTACTACCATCATTTCCAAAAAATTCTTCAAGGAGTCCTCTTGTGCCCTGCCAGTTTCCTATGCTTTGGTGCTGAGCATCCTTGCCACTCATGAGCATGAAAAATATTTTCAGGAAAATGCTTTTTCGGGAGGAAGAATCACAGATGCATCCTTGTAAAATCCACAGGCGTTCAAGTGTCCCCTTGAGATCTTTCTAAGTTGCCTATTCCTTCTGCGCACACCGCCTCATAGGCAAAAGTCAAAGTATCTCCTCTACCAGTGCTGCTTTCCTAAAAATCTCCTAAAAAAGTCCACAATCAGAAGTCTAAATGACTATAGACCAGTTGCATTTACCCCAGTTATTATGAAGTGCTTTGAGAAACTAGTACAGAGTCACATTATTTCCGGTCTTCCATCTGTATTTGACAATTACCAGTTTGCATTCAGGACAAACAGATCCACAGACACCATTACCTCAACTCTCCATACTGCTCTGTCCCATCTGGAGCAGTCGGGGAGCTTTGTGAGGCTGCTGGTTGTGGATTTCAGCTCCACTTTTAATACTATCCTCCCCCACAGACTGATGTCCAAACTGGGGGCCCTTGGCTTTTCCAGTTCCATCTGCCTTTGGGTTTTGGACTTCTTGACTGACCACTCCCAGAGGGTTAGAGTAGGGTGCTATTTGTCTACATCTCTCTGTCTTAACACCAGCTCCCTGCAAGGCTGTGTGTTGAGCCCCCTTCTCTATACCCTCTACACTCATGACTGTACCTCTATTCACCCTAGCAATACCATTATCAAGTTCATGGATGACATTATGGTAGTGGGCTCATCTCTGGGGGGGGAGACCGCCTATCGGGATGAGGTGAAGTGGCTCTGCGACTGGTGTGGGGATAACAACATGGTCTTGAACACCACTAAGATTAAGGAATTGGTGATTGATTATAGGAAGAAAAAGATGGTCATTCATCCTCTGTACATTGGCAGGGACCGTGTGGAGAGGGTGGCTGCCTTTAAGCTTCTGGGTGTTATTATTGAGCAAGACCTAACCTGGAGTGCAAATACTATGGCTCTGGTGAAGAAGGCCCAGCAGAGAATATATTTTGTCAAACTCCTAAAGGGAAATAATCAAATACAGTTACTTCACGTCCTTCCTTGTTCTGTGACTAGTTTTGTATTGTGACAGTGTTGGTTGCGATCACGTGATTTTGTCCCTGTTTACTCCTGTTTTTGTTTTCTCACAGTCATGATAACTTGTCTTGAGACAACTGTAACTTCACAGTCTTGTTCCATGACAAATTCTGAATTTGTCTTGCTTTCTTAAACCTTTTTTTTAAATAAGATAAATAAAACTTTTTTGATATTTCGATTTACTGGTCTTCCGGGATTTACACATCAATGCTACAAAGTTTTCAGTACTTTCTTTAATAAACATTTGTGCTGCATGGTAGTTACCATAGGGAAACTAATGTTGAATGCCGCTTCAGTCGCTGACCACTAGGTGGACACTGGTTGTTGTGTGACAGTTGTTACCACATGGCCCCTTGTCTCGGAACAGGAACCGGAACAAACAGTGACAAGAGAATACCCCAACCCAGCACCAGGTACAGTATTGTCATGCTCTGATCCCACTCCGGGGATATGGTCGAGATAAATTTCAGCTGTTGCCTGAACAGATGTGAAGTAAGATTCTTTTTGTACCAGTCCAAGCACAACACTTACAGATACAAAATGGACGTGAAGTAACCGCCTAAGCAAGGAACTGCTGGTGTTCTTCTGCCATTGCTCTATAGAGAACATTTTGACATACTGTGTCTGTTCTTGGTTTTCCAGCTGCACAGCTGTGGACTAAAACCAGAAAAAATGATTCTAGAGGGTTATTTTGTTTGTCGCTCAGAATATTTTTGGCCGTTTCCGTTTGTCACAAAATATTTCAAAATTTGTCAGAACTATATAGTTTGTCATTGTCTTTCTAAAGGCAAGGAACATCTTCCCAGAGCAAGAGCCATCCCAGGGCCGGACATTGTCTGTTTGCATTGGCGGCGGGCGGGGCAGGCAGGAGATATTGGGCAGTTGGTGGTGGGGCCATGAGCAAACCGATTAAAATGGGCAGTTTTTATCACTTAGGATAGAGTTCTGTTCTTGAATGCACCTCAAATGTTGTGTGTGTCAAATTGGTGGTGGAGAAAATAAATGGTTTAATATATTTTAAAATAAATTACCTCCCACTCCCAGAACTATCCAATTTGAAAAAAATCTCACAAACTGCCAGAGAAGAAATAAAGAATAAACTGCTATTCCCTTCAGTAAACAAAACTGCAGGGAATCAAAGAAATTATTTTCTAAATTCAATTCCCTCCCTGCCTGCCTAACTAAATCCTAAAGCCTCCAGCCTCCCTCCTCAATCTCTGGATCAGAGCACCAGCAGCCAGCCCTCCTCCCTCAACCACATCCATACACCCAACTCTTTTCTGGAAGGTGCCTCTGCTTTTTATGCCCTCCAAGACATCCAGAAGTGTCAGTCAAAAACCTGGCAATGCAATTGGTGGAATGGTTCAAACAATTTGCATGGTCAATCAACCCAGCCCAAATGGGCAGGTCTAAAAAAATAAAAAAGAAAAGAAAAGAAAATGAAATCAATGACATTTTATTGGTCCACTGCTGCTTATTAAAAGGCATTTAAAATAAATAAATTTCCTGTTTCTGTGGTGATTTGTTGTGTTTTTTTAACATTTCAAAAAAAAATTGTGTTGCTGGATCCCCCACCGCATGGTCAGATTGAGGATGACTTCAGCCTGGTCTCAGCCCAGGACAGGAGACAAGAGGGGGAAAGGGCCAGAACCTTTCTGGTTGGAAAAGCCGCAACATTTTGTTGCTGTTTTGGCTGGCTCAAGAAAAAACTTTTAAAAACTTTTTCTGTGCTTCGAGAGCGATGCCAAAGCAAAATGAAAAACCTGACCAATTTTTTCTTTTTCGGTTCAATGATCCCCCACGGCTGGATTTTTTTGTGTTCTTTCTACATTGACAATTTCCCGAGGGTACATGTCTACTGTGGACAAAAAAAGTGTTCTAGAGGGTTATTGCCACTGCTCAGAATATTATTGGCCACCCTCTCCGATCTTTGGAAGAACTATATAGTTATCATTGTCTTAAAAGGCAAGGAACATCTTACAAGAGCCATCCCACCCCGGACATTGTCTGTTTGCATTGCTGCCTTCAGGCAGGAGATATTGGACAGTTAAAGCAAGAACAAACAGATTAAAATAGTTTTTATCCAACAGCTATAGTTGCCTTGAATGCTGCTAAAATTTGAATGTCATGGTGGTGGAAGGGTGTTTGTGTTTAAATTCTTTTTTTAAAAGATATATTTGTACTTGGGATTAATTTAGTTGTACAATGCACAATGACAATAAATTTATATCTAACTATCTAAAGCTCTCTTTCTTCCTGCAGAGCCAAAGAACTATAACAATTCCTTAAGTCTTTACAGCTTGCACCCAAAACCTGGCTAATCCACGTGCACACGTGCTTCCCGTGAGCAACAGCTTAGCCACTGTGTGAACTGGTGAACCACATATGCCTCTTGAATCTGTCCCTACATTATTAAAAGATGTAAAAAAAAAATCCTATTGCTCTGTAACAGTTCCTAAATGTGTTGCTGCTATTCAGTTCTTCAGTTCTCCAAGACAATTGAACCTTTTGTTATTTAAACATTTTGTTTCTGTGGCTCAAGAGTTTTTTTCTGGGTTACGAGAGGAAAGCAAAGGCAAAGCTCCAGAATGATCCCCCACGGCTGGATATTCTTGTGTTCTTTCAACATTTCTTTACAGGGGTACAGATTTGTGAACCATGTTGATGTTTGACCATACAACCCCCCTTGTGGGATGAATAAAGAGGGAATAAAGGGATACATGGACATTGTGTGCCATTTAGTTTTCAGGGAGAAGGCTGAAACTCCTTTCTGAGCCCACCATTCAGATGAGGGCCATTGTCACAAGCTGAGAGGGGTGAACCCTTCCACAGAAATTGCTACAGAGTTCCATTCTCAGGCTTTCTTCCCATAAGGTTACCTGTCAAGTTCATCCCAAAGCCTGACAGGATGGGAGGAGAGAGGTGTAATGTGCACATGTGCACGCAAACATATACATAGACACCCCACCGTCCACCCACACACACACATGCAAGCATGCCCACCCATCCTGCGCATGTGCGTGTGCACCCCCCCCACTCCTTTCCCCCTCCCACCCTGGTGAGCCACAGCCATACCACCTCATTCCCCCTCTAATGCTGACAACCGTCGCTGCCCTGGGACATTTCTTGGAAAATAAATGTTTCGGGGTGGTGGCAGGACAAAGCTTGAAAATCGATAGTGTCCCAGCTAAAATGGAACATTTGAAAGCTCTGCCCATAAGCGCTAAGCCCAACACCTCAGTGTAACACCAGCACAAAATTCTGTCAGTAGATAACCTGGCCCAAAGTGAAAGCTCTCTGGCATTTGAACAGCACTCCACCCAGAGTGGTTAATACATGTAATTAGAGCCAAGGCCAATCTATGGACTCAATAGCAGCTTCTGGAGCCACCGAGTTTTAGACCTCTTCCTCGTTATCTCCAAAATTAGTTACATGGCGCATCATCCATCCAATATCCATGCCATTTGGCCTTTCCACAACAGCAATCAGTTGCAGGGTAATGGAATTATCAGTTCAAAGGGAGGATGCACCACAAAGTCACAATGCCTTATCGGTCAGAGCCCTGGGCTCTATCCCGCTACAAGCTGTTACAATTATGCAATCATGCCACTCATTTCGGCTGAGCACCTGGTCTTTTACACCAAAGGAAACGAGGATCCTACTACTGGTTAGAAGGCGGCATGTTAACGAGGCGTTGTTGTCATGTGTGTCTCATTATAATAATCTTAGAGCTGCAGAGCCGGAAGGGTCCAGACCCTGTCAAGGAGGCACAGTGGGGGGGAACGAGCACCCAATCTCCAGGTAACTAAACCACTAAGCTATCCAGCAGTTTGACTCCATGGCATCTTGATGAAATAATGACCTCTGGATGGCTGCGTCATTAACAGCTCTGCTCAGATCTGTGGTTTCTTGTATTGTCCACCCAGCCCTGGAATAAAGAGTCGAGACACAGGTGAAGTTTTGGAAGAAGTAGGCATGTTAGTCTGTGCAGGAACTCCAGGCAATTTTTTTAAAATACGTAAGCAAATTAAACAAAAAAACAGGTGGCACCTGGATGCAGGTGTTGTGTTAAAACACAGGCCACAGGCCCCCTTCAACACAGGGGGTCTACCCTGCTTTCCTAGCAGACTCTTTTTCTGGTGAGATGGTTCTTGTCCTTTCATGATAATGGGGAGAAATATGGAAAAATTCATTTAAAGTAGTGAAATTGCTGCTAAGATGGTCTTTCTAGAATGATGAAGAGAGTCACTTTGGAGACAAGTGTGCTAATAGGGGCCAGACTGGGTAAAAAGGTAATGGTCTTTTCCTTGGTTTCTACTTTGCAGAGTTCCCCTTGTTTAGAGCTCTGAACTCGCTATTCCACTTCTTCAACTCTACTTCTTTTTGGCATGGGGGAAAGTTAATTTATCCTTTTGCTGCACTATCATTTTTTTCTACATGGTCACCCAAAAAATAGAGGTGGGGATTACAATTCTCCCTGTCTATATTATGACCTTGATGCATTGGTCATCCACTATCCTCCAGTCCTCCGGCACTGTGGCCGTTTTAAGAGACAAGTTGCATATTACCGTTAAGAGATCCACAATTTCATTTCTCAGTTCCTTAATAACCCTTGGGTGGATGCCATCTGGGCCCGGTGACTTTTTAATCTTCAATGCATCAATTCAACCTAAAACATCCTCTCTATTAACCTGTATTTGATTTAATTCTTTAGTCAAGAGGGGCCGTTTTAGCGGAATCTGCCCAAGGTCTTTTGTTGTGATGACAGATGCAAAGAAGTCATTTAATTCCTCTACAATTTCCAAGTCCTCCTTAACCTGCCCTTTTCCTCCCATACCATCCAGCGGGCCAACTGGTTCTCTGGCAGATTTTCTACTTCTAACATATTTAAAGAAGCTTTTATTATTTCGCTTCATATTGCCAGCCATGCATTCCTCAAAGTCTTTCTTTGCCTCTCTTATCATCTTCTTACATTTCTTTTTCCAGAGTTTGTGTTCCTTTTTATTTTCCTCACTTGGTGAGGACTTCCATTTATGGAAGGACCTCTCCTTGCGCTTTAGAGCCTCTCTAACTCCATTTGTTAGCCATGCCAGTGCCCTCTTGGACTTGGATGAGCTCTTCTTTCTTTGTGGTATGCACTTGTGCTTGGCCTCTACTACCGTTGTTTTAAACAGGCTCCCAACTTTGGGTAACCCAGTGATTACAATTCCAAGAAATCCCATCCAGCACAGCTGATGGTGAAGGTTTTCAGGAATTTTAGTCCAAAAACACCCCAGTCACCCAAGGTTAGAAATCATTACTCTATAGCAGGCATGCCCAAACTTCGGCCCTCCGGATGTTTTGGACCACAACTCCCACAGTCCTTTGCCATTGGAAATACAGGCTTGGAATTTTGGGAGTTGTGGTCCAAAACATCAGGAGGGCCAAAGTTTGGACATGCCTGCTCTATAGTATGAAGTGGTACTTCCACCAGATGCCCACTGATACATGTAAGACTGGCTTCAACAATGCCTAGCTCTACTTGATATAGTGGTGAATTCTAAAATGCAGGCACCCCCTATGCTACCTTCCCATAGCCACCCCGCAAAAGGTAAAAATAAAGATGAACACCGTGTGCTGCACCAATGGACCCATTCTACTAGGTTCCATTTCCACCAGAAAAATGTCTTTTGTCAGGCTAATGTGTTTTGACTACCCTTGGCATGGGTCATAGCAAGCTTGCCCATGCCGTGGCGGGTAGTGCGGAAAATGGCTGAATACGGTGAGTATTAATTACATAAAGCTATGACCTCCAAACCCGGTGGGTGCTGACAATCAGGAGATTACAGCACACGGGCGGGGGGAGGCGTAATTTTCTCATCCCACAGCGGGGGGAAGTGAGAGGCCATGTGAGGGCACTCATCCCCCGGGGGGGTTCATAGTGCTCGCCGGCCACAGGGGCACCAACTTAAGGTTGGCACCCCACAGGGCTCTGCACTCGCCCAAAACAAATCCACATGGGGGAGGTCCCAGAATGACCTCCTGGCCCCTCACGGTTTCCGCACAGTGGTCGCCCCCTCCTTGGCTATGTGTTAATTGGCATTAATGGCATTAAATGGTTAATTACTTGGTTGATTGGTTAATAAACCTTGGCCCTGTTCACCCCAGCAACTGAGTCTTGCGTCGTTACCCTTTCAAAGGCAAGCTGCTGTCCTAGCCCTTTTCCTCAATTGTATTGGCAAATGGATATAATTTGAGTCAAAGTTCTGTGGTTTGCACATAAACAATTCAAATGCACAAAAATATCTGAATAGTCACAAAGCACCCACACTGCTTGCACCCATACAACCTAGTTTCAAAGGAGGGCAGATCTTAGCATTATGTAAAACACTCTATAAGATGGGAAAGCACAGGCCTGTAGTTGTTAATACCCTAGTGCAGTGGTGGCGAACCTTTGGAACTCCAGATGTTTAGGACCACAACTCCCATAGCCCTTTGTCATTGGTAAGACAGGCTTGGAACTCTGGGAGTTGTGGTCCAAAACATCAGGAGTGCCAAAGGTTTGCCACCACTGCCCTAGTCAGTATCCCTTTTCAGTTGCCAGAAGTTGCAAAAGGGACAGCAGCTATTCAGAGCAGTGCTGGTTGTGTGCCTAGTCATACATCTGATAGCCTAACAAGACCATGGAGTCAGAAATTATCATTGAGTCTAGGGCTGGAGACTCAGGAAAATGTGCAAAAAATGTCCAAGTGTTAGAACTGAACTCAAATCTGAAGTGAAGGGGGGGGGAGAACAAGTGGCGGCAGAGGGGGGAAATCCCACATCCAAACACAACTTGGTTAAGACATTATTTAGAAAACTGTATGATGCCAAGACAGCTCCAACTTGATTTATCCCTCCAACTTGATTTATCCCTCGTAGAGAACTATAAAAAGCAATTACAAGACAATCACGTTCTCTCCCCCAGCCCCATGAGAGTGCAACAGTGACAAGTGTACAGGAAAACAGATGGAAAGGAAAGGAAGCAGCCAGTCTCAACACCAGAATGAAAAGAGAGAGAGATACAGCACTTGTGAATGTCACACAAGCCTCTTCTCCTCTGAAAGGAGCACAGCCTTGACGGAAATGCATGATTAGACATATTCACATCCCAGCCTTACAAAGCAGACACTGAAGTGAGAACAAATTGAGAACCTCAGGGGATGGCCACACTGCTTCATTTACCTGAAAACAGCTGAATCTCAAAAATGGACGGAACTGCAAACTAGCAAAGCTGGCTGTGGGGACATGAGATGGAAGTGGAGACCAAGGGCAGACGTCCAACCCCTATTTAGTAGGGCAGAAACGGCTAGCCTTAATCAAAAGATGAACAGATTTCATGAGTCTGAGTGCCAATTTTCTGCCTCTGCCACCACTGTTGCCACCCATTGGGTTTCACTTGTGGCTGGAGCCCCACTCGCATGGGGCAGGGGAGGGTGAGGGATCCCCAAAACCAGCCTGATTATGGCCACATTTAGTCTACTCCTGCCCTACTGTTTTCCCTAGAAGCCAGGGATAGATGTATTAGTTGACTTTCCCAACTTTCCCAACTGCATTCAAGGTAACAAAATAAAGGAAAGTGCATTCATAGACCAACAAATTAAAGCCAAGTGCTATCAGGGTGGAGGGAAGAGATACTTCAGTTGCGGTCACCTGCAAAATTTGTGCAATGTTTGTCTTCATGCCCGAGTGTAACAGACTTAGAAGAAAAAGTGAGAGAATTGGTGCAGGGATTAGCACTACTTAAGGCTATTAGGGAGGAGGAAGTTCACATAGACAAAACTCTGGAGCAGCAGCAGACAATGGAAGCACTGGAGATGGGAGAGGAGGAACAGGAGCAGAGGAACAAGACAAAGGGGAAGAATGCCAAACAGAGAGCAACCATTATGAAAGAAGCACCATGGGAAAAAGTCAGAGTTAGGAGCAAAAGAAGGAGAACACCACCATCACCAGTGGAACCATAGAACCACTTCCAGGTTCTTGATGAGGAGTCTGGCAGACAGGAAGAAGATGATGTCAAAGAAGAGACCTTGCAAGTAGAGATGGGCACGACTTAGCGGTATTCCCGTTTCCGTTTCCGTTACTCGTATCCGTTACTCTATGGAAACGGAAACGAGAATTACTCTGCCAGACTTCGAGCTCGAACCGACGAATGAACAATTTGGTCTGATTTGTCGTGGTCGTTACTTGCACGCGGCGATCGCGCAATGCCAAGCGGCACAGAAAAAAGTTTTTAAAAGTTAAAAAAAAAACCGATTTCTGGTCCAAAATGGCGACCACAATATTTTTTTTGAAATCCTTGCTCAAAACCCCACCAAAGCACCACAGAAACATGCGAAAGTAACCTATTTTAAATGCTTGATTTTTTACAGTAGCAGCAGTGGGTTTGTATTGCCAAAATACGTCTCCGTTGATTTTATTTTATTTTTTTCTTAATTTATTTTTTTATACCTGCGCAATGATGGGCTGGCCATGGGACGGGACCATGCAAATTTTTGGAGCCATTCCACCAATCGCATGGACAGGTTTTGACTGACACTTCTGGATGTGCCAGAGGGCATAAAAAGCCGAGGCAGTTCCAGTCCGTCACGGTCTGGGCTTGGATCTTGTGGAGGGTGGTCAGGGCTGGATTGCTGCGCTCAGTCTAGTTTCGATTTCGCGGTCGCGGTCACGGTCTCGCTAGGCAGGGAGGGAATTGAATTGATATTAATTCGCAAAACATAATAATTTCTTCTATTCCCTGTGGGGAATAGCAACGCAGTGTTTATTCTTTTTTGTTTTCTGCATTTTTGAGGAAGAGTTCCGTTTTTTATTTGCTTATATTTGCTTCAAGGGGGAGGGAAGATTTGAGTGGGAGCGGTAGGGGAGGGGAGGTGCTGCGGATTTATCTTGAAAATATATTATTTTACACTACCATACCATTTCTTTTGCATCCCAATTTCCCACCAAGTTCATTTACTTGGCCAAGGTCCTTTTACCCTGCGCCTACAGCTTTTTTGCTGCTCTTGCTATTGGGGTTTTGGAAGGGAATCTAGCAACCCTATCCTACCCTAGTAGCAGCTTATAGTTTTATTCCATTTATTTTCTATTCTACAGTTTATTAGCAAGTGGCAAGCAACAGCCAAGTTCCAGTAGTACTAGTGCTTAGAAGGGGAGGTTGGAGGCTGTGGATTAAATTATTTTAAAAATATTATACAGAGTACAGACTGAGTAGGCAGAGTCTCCCTCGCCAACCAGTGCACTCAAATTTCTCAAACTCATTTGTTGGCATTTGGCAACAAGGCTAGGGCACCTACCTCTATAGAACATTTTACAATTTCATTTTACTTAACACTATAGATATTCTTTCACTTGTCCAATACCTCATTCATTTTTTTGCAGTCAGGCACTCAAACAGATACAAACATTTGTTGAAGGGCAGGCACCCAGCCACCTCTATAGAACTTTTTCTTCAATTACAGCTTTGAAGAAGTTCCATTCATCTTAGTTACTGTGCATTATTTGTGAAAGTTGGGTGCTGCCAGATTTTGCAAACCCCTTGCTTCTATTAGCTTGGTTTTTGTGCAGTTGTAACTTACATCTGTGAAGAAGTTAAGTTACAGTTCTCCATTACACTTGCCCTGTGCATTGTGAAACTTGTTTGCTAGGATTGGCAAACCCCTTGCTCCTATTACCTTGTTTGTTGTGCTGCTGTTGTGAGTCCATCTCACTCATTTACTTGCCACCACAGTCTACATTCACAATCCAATTACAACTGGGAAGAAGTTACAGTTCTCCTCCTAATTACACTTGCCTTGTGTAGGGCATAGAGAGACTTAGTTGGGTGCCAGGATTGGCAAACCCCTTGCTTCTATTACCTTGTTGTTGTGCTGTTGTTGTGAGTCCATCTCACTCATTTACTTGCACAGTTCCTTGGTGCTTTTCTTTACTATCACATACATTATACATTCCCTGGCCTGAGCCACAAGAAGTGAGAAAAATGAGGAGGGGTCGCACAGCCAAGGTCTTTTTACCCTGCGCCTACAGCTTTTTTGCTGCTGTTGCGATTGGGGTTTTGGAAGAGAATCCAGCAGCAACCCTATCCTACCCTAGTAGCAGCTTATAGTTTTATTCCGTTTATTTTCTATTCTACAGTTTATTAGCAAGTGGCAAAGCAACAGCCAAGGTCCAGTACTAGTGCTTAGAAGGGGAGGTTGGAGGCTGTGGATTAAATTATTTTAAAAATATTATACAGAGTACAGACTGAGTAGGCAGAGTCTCCCTCGCCAACCAGTGCACTCCAATTTCTCAAACACATTTGTTGGCAACAAGGCTAGGGCACCTTCCTCTGTAGAACATTTTACAATTTCATTTTACTTAACACTTATAGATATTCTTTCACTTGTCCAACACCTCATTCATTTTTTTTGCAGTCAGGCACTCAAACAAACATTTGTTGAAGGGCAGGCACCCAGCCACCTCTATAGAACTTTTTCTTCAATTACATCTTTGAAGAAGTTACATTCATCTTAGTTACTGTGCATTATTTGTGAAAGTTGGGTGCTGCCAGATTTTGCAAACCCCTTGCTTCTATTAGCTTGGTTTTTGTGCAGTTGTAACTTACATCTGTGAAGAAGTTAAGTTACAGTTCTCCTAATTACACTTGCCCTGTGCATTGTGAAACTTGTTTGCCAGGATTGGCAAACCCCTTGCTTCTACTAGCTTGGTTTTCGTGCTGTTTTTGTGAGTCAACCTCACTCATTTACTCACCAGTTTGCCACCAGTCTACATACACAATTACATTTTTGAAGAAGTTACATTTCTCTTTGTTACACTTGCCCTGTGCTGTGCATTGAGAGACTTGGGTGCCAGGATTGGCAAACCCCTTGCTCCTATTACCTTGTTTGTTGTGCTGCTGTTGTGAGTCTATCTCACTCATTTACTTGCCACCACAGTCTACATACACAATCCAATTACAACTGGGAAGAAGTTACAGTTCTCCTAATTACAGTTGCCCTGTGCAGGGCATTGAGAGACTTGGGTGCCAGGATTGGCAAACCCCTTGCTCCTATTTCCTTGTTTGTTGTGTTGCTGCTGTTGTGAGTCCATCTCACTCATTTACTTGCCACCACAGTCTACATACACAATCCAATTACAACTGTGAAGAAGTTACAGTTCTCTTTGTTACACTTGACCTGTGCTGTGCATAGAGAGACTTGGGTGCCAGGATTGGCAAACCCCTTGCTCCTATTACCTTGTTTGTTGTGTTGCTGCTGTTGTGAGTCCATCTCAATCATTTACTTGCCACCACAGTCTACATACACAATCCAATTACAACTGTGAAGAAGTTACAGTTCTCCTAATTACAGTTGCCCTGTGCAGGGCATTGAGAGACTTGGGTGCCAGGATTGGCAAACCCCTTGCTCCTATTTCCTTGTTTGTTGTGTTGCTGCTGTTGTGAGTCCATCTCACTCATTTACTTGCCACCACAGTCTGCATACACAATCCAATTACAACTGTGAAGAAGTTACAGTTCTCTTTATTACACTTGACCTGTGCTGTGCGTAGAGAGATTTGGGTGCCAGGATTGGCAAACCCCTTGCTCCTGTTACCTTGTTTGTTGTGCTGCTGTTGTGAGTCCATCTCACTCATTTACTTGCCACCACAGTCTACATACACAATCCAATTACAACTGTGAAGAAGTTACAGTTCTCCTAATTACACTTGCCCTGTGCTGTGCATTGAGAGACTTGGGTGCCAGGATTGGCAAACCCCTTGCTCCTATTACCTTGTTTGTTGTGCTGCTGTTGTGAGTCCCTCTCACTCATTTACTTGCCACCACAGTCTACATACACAATCCAATTACAACTGTGAAGAAGTTACAGTTCTCCTAATTACAGTTGCCCTGTGCAGGGCATTGAGAGACTTGGGTGCCAGGATTGGCAAACCCCTTGCTCCTATTACCTTGTTTGTTGTGTTGCTGCTGTTGTGAGTCCATCTCACTCATTTACTTGCCACCACAGTCTGCATACACAATCCAATTACAACTGTGAAGAAGTTACAGTTCTCCTAATTACACTTGCCCTGTGCTGTGCATTGAGAGACTTGGGTGCCAGGATTGGCAAACCCCTTGCTCCTATTACCTTGTTTGTTGTGCTGCTGTTGTGAGTCCATCTCACTCATTTACTTGCCACCACAGTCTACATACACAATCCAATTACAACTGTGAAGAAGTTACAGTTCTCTTTGTTACACTTGCCCTGTGTAGGGCATAGAGAGACTTGGGTGCCAGGATTGGCAAACCCTTTGCTCCTATTACCTTGTTTGTTGTGCTGCTGTTGTGAGTCCATCTCACTCATTTACTTGCACAGTTCCTTGGTGCTTTTCTTTACTATCACATTATACATTCCCTGGCCTGAGCCACAAGAAGTGAGAAAAATGAGGAGGGGTCGCACAGCTAGAGGGCAGGGGAGGGGGACCCCTACTAAGATAAATAGGGGCACGTTTCTGAGGGAAGGGACAGGAAGTAGTGCAGAAAGTGATACTGGTGCAACTCCCTCCCTGAGTAGCAGTGCCAGTGGCACAAGCAGCACTGTGCCATCGTCTGTCACCGAGGGAAGCATGGATGAGGCGTACGAAATCCCATCTTCGTTACCTGACAGCCCCACCCTCAATCAGCAAGAAGACAAGGGCTCTGATTCTGAAATGGCATCAGAATCAGAATCGGGCTCCTTGTATCTAAACATGCCAGATTCTGAGGACCTGTTGGCAGGGACAGACTTAAGGCAGGCTCCAGGCAGTGACGGAAGGAGCAGCCCTCTTTCCACCCAGAGTACCACCAGTGAGAGCAGTAGTACTACTCTACTTTCCCGGCAGGGCAGAGGCCACACCAGCACCACAGCAGCGCCAGCGGCAGGCAATAACAGAGGGGGCGTTACTTTCAGTAAGCCACGAGGGTGTCTCTGGGAGCATTTTGAGAACAGCCCCCAAGACGCAAGGATGGCGGTGTGCAAGATATGCGGGGTGGTCTTGCGCAGGGGGAATGACCCCAAACACCTCTCCTCTAGTGGGTTGCGCAGCCATCTGATGAGGAAGCACCCTGGGACTCTGCCTGGAACCCTGTCAGGCCCTTGTTCCTCAGGGAGAAAGAGAGGGGAAGAAGGGTTAGAGATAGAGAAACACAGCTCCGCTAGTGAGAGTGGGAAGAGGCAGGCCACTCTGCAGGAAGTGGGCCTGTTGGGTGGGACTTTTGTCAGCCCACGAAATAGGGCCAAAGCACAGGAGACCACCACTCAAGTGGTGGGTGAAATGGTGGCCATGAACGGGTTGCCCCTCTCCTTTTTGGAGTCATCAGGCTCCAGGCACCTGATGAAGCACGTGGCACCATGGTACAAGACTCCATCCCGGCGTACCTTCAGCAGGCGGGTGCTTCCCTCCCTTTATGAGTCTGTCAGAGACAGGATCCGGGCCCTGCTGCAGGCGGCCAGAGGGAGGAAGATCCACTTCACTTCCGACCTCTGGACCGGTGGGCACCACAGATACCTCTCGCTGACGGCTCATTGGTGGCAACCCAAGGAGGTCCTGGAGCCCCGGTCAGCCCATGAGCAGCTGCAGGGGGAGGCACAAGGCAGCACCCCACGAGGGTATAGGGTGGTGCTTCTCCAGGCACAAAGCATGGAGGACAACGCCACAGGGATCAACATTGCTGACGTTCTCAAGACAGCAATGCGAGAGTGGGGATTGGGGACAGAGGGACAGGTCAATTGTGGAACCATGGTGGGCCGTAACATGACCAACGCGGTTCTTGGGGCAGGGTTCCAGGGCGTCGTGTGCGCAGCATACAAACTGCATCGAGTGGTGGGCGATGCCATTGGCCTGGGTGCACCAAAGGACTGCTGGAGTGAGGGGACCAGGGAGACCAGGGCCTTGCTGGACAAGTGTCGGAAGATCGTGGGGCACTTCGCTCGCAGCGTCAAGGCAGCCAGGATGATGCGTGAGAGGCAGGCGGAGACGGGCCGACCGGAGCACGTCCTGATCCAGGACATGACCACCCGGTGGAACTCCACCCACAAAATGGTCAACCGTCTGGTGGAGCAGAAGGAAGTGGTGGAATACATCATCTCAACCACCCCAGTCCTGCATGAGGGGAGGGAATTGGACCTTGGTGCTACCGAGTGGCTCGCCCTCTCCCAGATGGCGGGTATCCTGCAGCCTTTTGAGGAGACCACCCACGTCCTCAGCAGCTACAACACCAGCCTGGGCCACGTTCTCCCCCTGGTCAATGCCCTTCACCAACGCCTAGAGACCAGTATCCGGGAAGAAGGCAATCTTCTCCCTAAGAGCAGGGCATTGGCAGACAGGCTGTTGACCGGCGTGGATACCCGCCTTGGCCCACTAAGAAGGGAAAAGGTGTACCAGATGGTCTGCCTGTGCGACCCTCGCGTCAAGGGTTCCCTGGCGGCCAGCACTGCCGAACTGAAATCCTGGAAGACGGAGCTATGCCGTCAAGTCAGGGCTGTCTCCGATGAGGGCCAGGCGTTTCAGAGGGCGCACGGAAGCCAGAGCGATGCTGAAGAGGAGTCCTCGCAAGGATCCACATCCCGCTGTACTCCAGGAGCGTTCACCCAGAGACCAGGTTCCGTTCCAGCAGCCAACTACCTGGCCTCTGCCCTAGCCATGGCAGTTTCCTCCTCAGTGGAGGCAAGGGAGGAAGAAGTAGCAGACCCCGCTCAGACCATGTTGAAGGAGTACATGGCCGAGCCCCTCCAACCCCTCAGCTCGGACCCACTGCACTACTGGGCCAGAAAGGCAGACCTCTGGCCCGCTCTTTCAACTCTGGCGTTGGACCTCTTGTCTATCCCACCTACCAGTGTCCAGAGTGAGCGTGTCTTCTCCCACATGGGAGATGTCCTGAGGCCGCGACGCTGTCGCCTGGACCCGGAGACGGTGGAAAGGTTGACTTTCATCCACTTCAACCTTTCCACCTTGGGATTACCCCAACACTCCAAGAACTAAGTTGCTACCTGTAACCTAACCTCCTGCCTGCAATCCTCCATGCCCGCCTGCAAGCCTGCCTGCCTCCCCTTGACCCTACGAGCCTGCCTGCCTGCCTGCCTGCCTGCCTGGCCCTGTGACTACCTGCTGACTCCAGTGCCTAATGCCTTTAAAACTGCCTGCTTGACTGCCTGCCTGCCTGCCTACCTGTATTCTCTCTCACACACAATTGAAGGGTACTATTTGTGGCCCATTTTTTCTAGCCCTGGCCTGTCTCCAAACCAGGCAGGGCCACTCAAAGTGTCTTTGGAAAGGGTCAGTATTGGCCCAATGTTTCCCACCCTGGCCTGTCTCCAAACCAGGCAGGGCCACTCAAAGTGTCATTGGAAAGGGTCTGTGTGTATTGGCCCATTTTTTCTAGCCCTGGCCTGTCTCCAAACCAGGCAGGGCCACTCAAAGTGTCATTGGAAAGGGTCTGTGTGTATTGGCCCATTTTTTCTAGCCCTGGCCTGTCTCCAAACCAGGCAGGGCCACTCAAAGTGTCTTTGGAAATGGTCAGTATTGGCCCAATGTTTCCCCGTTGGCCATGGCTGGTCTGAGAGAGACCCTAATACCTGCCTTCCTTGGTGCTTCACACTGTTCCCTGGGGTTTAGGCGCCAATCTGCTAACAAAGTGGTGAGGAAGCACTTTACAACAACCTACCTCAAAGACTGAGTATCAGGGGGCAAGCTCCCCTCCTTACAGCCTTAAAGAAATAGACCCACCCAGTTCTCCTGCTTCCACTCTGTCTCCTTGGTTGCCAAAACCCGGTCTCCTGGGGTGGCGATAGAAACTCTGCCTGCCAAGGCGGAAACAATCCTCCCTACTGGCACTTTGGCTTAGTGCCTTCCCAATCCCTAGCCTTGGAGGATGGTATCCTCTAAGCATGCGCCTAGGCTACACACACATACCTGTAAGCCAGACTAGATGCTTCCCTGCCTGCCCGGCCCTCTGCCAACCTGCCTGCCTGTCAGACTCCACCAGTCCCAGCTTTGAGCATGCCTTCAAGTTGCTTCTCATTCAACCTCCTCCAGTCTGCCCTTCTGGCCTCCCCGTCCCATACTTTGTTGTCTGGGCTGGTCTGTGAACCACTAAGAAGGGCTGTGGAAAGGGAAAGACAGGAGCTCCGCTTCTAGTGGGAAGAGGCAGGCCTCTCTGCAGGAAGTGTTGCCGCTGTGTGGGAGTTTTGTCCACCTCCGATACCACTAATTTTCACTCTGAACTGCAATGAACTGTGAAGGGAGGGACAAGGAAGCCTCCAGGCTTGGTGCTTGGTGGATACTCTGATGCACACTGACTGTGTGAGTCTGTAATTCACACAGACCTAGCTCTGTCTCCTCCGCCACTCTTTCCACTGGGCTGCCAGCTGTGGCTCACAAAGAAGGGAAACGTCCTTGTTGTGTGTGCGTACTCCTGTCCGAAAGTCCCCTGTGTGGATCTTGGTGCTGTGCTGTGTGACTCATTGTGCGCACACTCAGTGCTTAAATATTTTATAATCATTTCTTCCTCTTACCCCGGAACAAAGGCTGCCGGACAAGAAAAGTTACTGGTTGCAAATCTAGGTTGTGATTGATGATGATGATTGAGTTATGGGAACACTCTTCATGAACAGCTGGTGGTTGGCTTAGGGTTAGGGTTAAGGGGGATGTTTAGGCCTCCGCTACTCTGTCCTCTGGGCTGCACCACACTGTGTCTCACTAAGAAGGGCTGGAGTGGACTGTACTTGCGCGTACCACAGTTCTGCACAATAATCGTTTGTTTCTTAGAAATAGAAGAGCCTTTCAGGAGGAAGTTCCAGGCTTGGCTCTTGGAGTTGTGGAACTGCTGTGATTCACAACCAAGGGCATTGAGATGGAATGCCGGCATGGCAGTTAGGAGCAGTCTACCAGCACACAGCTGGGAAAGAAAGTCAGAAAGCTTGGCTTGCTGTCCTTTTGGAAGCCTGTGTGGTCAAAGACTCAGGCTCACTCTAGCTCTGTGTCTTCTCCCTGCCTGCCTGTCAGGCTCCCCCCACTTCCGGCTTAGAGGAGGCCTTCCAGCCGCTTCTCCTTCACCCTAACATCATGGTCCAGTTAGTGCTTCAAGTTCAGCCCTGTCGCCACTGCCCTCAACTTGCCCATGCAGCAACCACGGCTGCGCCCGCCTCTTGGTGGAAAACCTCTTGAAGACCAACTGTAACAGTGCGTTCACTCATCAACTATTTTGTTTGCACACACTGTGCCTCACAGAGAAGGGCATTGTGCATGTGTGCTAGAAAACAGCCGTGGGGTGGGCCCGTGATTAGGCAGAACTCATGCGAAGGCACCCTTGGACTCTGCCTGGGACAGTGACAGGACTCTGCAGGAAGGAGTGCCACAGTGTGGGAGTGTTGTCAGCCTCCGGACCGCCAATTAGTCTTCAGTGGGCTGCCATTGACATACACTGTGGCTCACAAAGAAGGACAACTTACTGCTGTGCTGCTGGCCCTCTGTCACCGTTACAAATAGGACAGTTTATCAGAAAGTTCAAGGCTTGGCTCTTAGAGTTGTGGGGAATGTGATTCACTATGAAGGGCATGCCACTGGGATGCAATGCACTGACTGTGGCTCTCAGTGAAGGGAGGGAGCAAGGAAGCCTCCACTCCAGGCTTGGTTCTTTGTGGGTACTCTCTCTGACTCACACAGACAGTGAGCCTGTGGTTCTCAGGCCTACTGTCTTCCGTGGACTGCAAAGCTATGTCTCACTGAGAAGGGAACATGGCTGTGCTGGCCTGCTAGGAGTTTACGGGGAAAGCAGCACACAGCTGTGTAGGAAGACCCTCTGGCTTGCAGTCCTTTTGTCAGAGTGGTCTCAGGCCTCAGAGTCAGACACCATGTGGACTCTGCTTTTCCACTGGGCTGCCAACTGTGGCTCATGAAGAAGGGCATTTTCCTGGCATCCTCCTCAGGCCATTCAGCCACGCTGGAGAGCTGGAGCTTCCTGGCAATGATCCTCCCCTACGGAGGCCCTGTGGCCTCAGACTCAGGCTATGTGGCCTCCTCCAGCCACTCTTTCCTCTTGGATGCAAAACACTGTGAAGAGGAGTTGGGTGCCAGCACTCCATTAGTTTATTGCAAAGTTGCAGGCTTGGCTTTTGGAGTTGTGTGGGAACCAACTGTGATTCGCAAAGAAGGGCATGGTAGTAGACTGCCGGGCCGGCAGTTAGCAAGTCTACCAGCACACAGCTGGGGACTTGGGTAGGAAGAGTCAGACTCAGAATGTGGCTTGCTGTCCTTTTTGCAGCCTGTGTGGTGCCAGACCAAACTCAAGGTGATTGGCCTCCTCCGCCAGTCTTTCCTCTGGGCTGCAAGACGCCGTGTTTCACACGGAAGGGGGTCCCTGATTTGAACAGTGTTCGTACGTACAGCACCACCAAGACTTAGTCAAAAAGTGACATGTGGTGGACGGTGGTGCATCGCAGGCATAGTGAAGACTAATTGGCGGTCCGGAGGCTGAATGGCCTGAAGGGGGGTACTGATTTGAACAGCGTTCGTACTACGTACAGCACCACCCAAGAGTTTGTCAGAAAGTGCCATGTGGTGCATCGCAGGCAGTGTGGTGCCAGACCAGACTCAAGGTGATTGGCCTCCTCCGCAACTCAGTCCTCTGGGCTGCAAGACCCTGTGACCCAAGGCCAGTGGCATTTAAATTCCTGTCATGCCATTCAGCTCCATCCTTTTTATACTGGAGCTGGCAATGAGCCTGCCGCACTCTGGCTCTGTGCTGTGGTGCTCTCATACTCTGCCTTGTGGCCTGGCCGGAGTGGCCGCCCTTACTCTGGCCTTATGGATGCGTCGACCAGAGATAGTCCTCCTCCTTGTATAGCCTAGTGGGCTGGGCTGTGGGCTGTAAAACTTAAGTCAGAGCAACCCAGAGCCCTATCCCATTCCCATCCCTACCAAAACTATTCCTGGCTGTAGCTACTGTAGCTAACCTCAGGCTCTAACTGCTAATGTTTTTGTTGACCATGACCAAAAGCAGGGTTGCATTGGCTTTGGCTTTATTGTTTGTACTTTAAGTGTGTGTGACTTTGACTATGAATGTGAAGTGAAGGCAGAAGGACCATGGTGATGGGGGGCCAATTTGAGAGGAGTAGAGGAGTAGACCCCTCATCCAGATTTGGGGAGGAACGGAATGTCTGTTTCTCCTGCTGCCTCTGAGAGAGGTGGAGGGGAGATGGGATGGATTCAAAACCAAACAACAAAAAAGTACAACAAACAGGCACGTCAGCCAGACCAAGTAGGGTGGCTGGCTGGTTCAGCATCAGCAGATGCAGCACAGCAGACCAAGAGAAAAAAAAAAGAAATGCAAATTTGTTTCTGCCCACTTTGTTTGCTTAGGATGCACTAGCCTTGTTGTGCAGCAGCAAGTCCATCACCCAGGCAGGTTTAAACTGTATTTCGCCTGCTCATTTGCGGGACCCGCGCCCGCGCACCCGCGCACCCGCCTGCCCGCGCGCCTGCCCGCGCGCTAGCCACTCCCCCTGCCACTGCCGCTGCCACCGCCAATGCATGTACCCCCGCGCCACCGCCGCCCGCGCTGCGCCCGCAAGCCGCAAGTCTCGGTCGGACGTCAAAATGCGCGAAATCGCGGCAGAAACGGAAACGAAAAAACAAAAAAATGAACCGACTAATTTTTGCGAATTTTCACGAAAAATGGAGACGACCCGAAACGGAACCGGCCCAACTAACGACAACTTGAAAAAATTTTTTTCCAAGTCGTGCCCATCTCTACTTGCAAGAGTTTTATGAGAGGGACTAAAACTCAGGCAAGCAGAAGCACCAAACCCACTCCCTACAAAAGGATGAAGAGAAGAGTATTCGCAACAGGAGACTCTCTACTGAGTTGGATTGAAACTGACATATGCCAGGAAGATCCAAGGACCTGACAGGTATGCTGTCTCCCTGGAGCACAGATTAGGGATGTGACAGAAGGGTTGTCATTGCTCATAAAACCCATGGATGCACAGCATTTCCTTTTCATTCATGTGGGAACAAACCACATGCCAAACTTTGAAGCTCTGGGAAGAAAAGGACTTTGGGGCCCAGATAGTTCTCTATTCCTAACAGTACTCTGAAGATGATCAGGAAGGGAAAGAGAAGTACTTTGGGGGAATGACTGGCTTTGAAGGTGGTGTTGACGTGAGGGACTTGTTTTTTGAGACCTAAGCTTCCTGGAGATGGAATACTAGCAGGAGACAGCTTGCATCACACACGGACTGGGGAGAAGGTGTTTGGCCACAGTGTGAAGAACTTCATTAGAAGGAATTTAGACTGCACTGGAAGGTGGAGGGAAGTAAAGAGAGGCAAAGGATTACGCCCAATAAAAGGAACAGGCCAAACGGTTCTAATGGGGGGGGTCAGTATAACATTAATAATAACATTTATAGAAATGTACAAAGTAATTCAGGCCATAAATTGCACAATCTCCATTGTCTATATACTAGTGCCAGGAGCATGGGAACCAAACAAAAAGAACAGGAAATCTTGGTTTAGAATGGTAAATGTGATTTAGGAGTAAATGAAACTTGGTGGGATGACTCCCATGATTAGAATACGGAAGCTGATTAGAATATAATTTATTTCAAAAGAACAGAAAGAACAGAAAGGGAGGAGGAGTTGTGGTATATATTAGAAACACACATGCCTGCCTAGAAATACAGGAGGAAGAGATTGGCTGTCCCATTGAGAGCCTCTGAATCAATGTAGTTGGGGTGAAAAACAAAAGGAATATGGTTGCTGGAGTCTATTACCAACTACTCAATCATGGAGAGGATGCAGATGAAACTTTTGAAAAACAAATTACAATTATTTAAATGAGACACAATGTAGCCATGATGGGAGATTTCAATTATCTTGATATCTATTGGGGGGCAAATTCTGCCCAGTATGGCCCGTCCCAGAAATCTCTGGATTGTGTGGCTGATAATATTCGTAGAATCTGGAACATCCTCTTTCAAAATAACTCATTGCTTGAATCCATTACTTCTGTTCAGGAAGGCTGCCTTTATCACTACTCTGATCATGCAACTAAAGTGTTGTTCCTTGCTTGAGCTACATTTGTTTCGGACAAGGATGCTAATGTGTTTTATTTTAAAGTTGTTTTATTTGTTTATTTGTTCATTTGTCTGTTGATATTCGCTGATCTGATCAGCCTCTGTAAGCCGCCCAGAGTTCCCTTGGGAAGATGGGTGGGGTATAAATTCAATAAATAAATAAATAAATAAATAAATAAATAAATAAATAAATAAATATACACTGTGTAGTCGGAGGGTTCGCTCTGCACCTACCGGAGGCCTCCAACTGGGAGGAGGACCGTTCCACCACTGCTCAGCAAAACAAGGTTATTCATCAGTGGCGGGCATGAGTGATTGGGCAGTGGAGGGGCAGGGAGAACAGAGGGGGAGAGGATGAGAGGGAAAGGGTGGAAAGGGAAAGAGGGGACACGAGGTGAGGGAGGAGGGCATGGAGACAGGTAACTTGAGGGTAGGCAGCTGGGTGAGCCACCAGTTGGACAGGTGATGGGGGAGCTGTGATGATGATGATGATGATGATGATGATGATGATGATGATGATGATGATGATGATGATGATGATGATGATGATGATGATGATGTGAACAGTGAACTGGATGACAAAACTCTGAAAAGTGCCAACCTCAGCTCATGGGTGTGTTGAATAGACCCAATTTTAGGATGATCATTTGAACTAGCAGGGGAATCCTACTTTGTGGGTTAGTGTCTTTCTTTGTGCCTGGACCCCGCAAAGGCTTTCCGTTTCACAGGGGAAAACAACAACAACAGAAGGGATTAATTGGGGATCATTCCATTGAAAAGTAGATATTCCCCCCCCCTTCCAATTCCTTAGCTCTGAGGCTGCATTTCGATGAGCAATTTGAAATCCCTTCCAACCCAAATAATCTAGCTGTGTTAATTGCAGTGGAGAAGATACATTCAACGGAGCCAGCAGCAACTAAGACAGCAGTAAGCTGAATATCATTGAAAAACTACAATTAAATGTCTCACTCTGTGTGTTCTCTTTCTCTCCCTTTGGATCATGACAATAAGTGGTATGACAGAGATGTACACATATTAGACAAAGAAGATAGGTGGTTTGAAGGAGGGATCAGAGAAGCCATTCACGTGTGTCTTGAAATTCACTCTCTCAACAGAGGTGGGGAACTCAGGCACAATCGGTCTCCCACTTATCATGCTGCCATTTCATCACTCCCCCAGACAAATCAAAGGCACTTTGGGCCTTTACCAAGAAGGCCACAGCTAATGGCCCATACTTAATAGGTATTGGAAAAGGTTGTGTATGTGGGATTTTCATGCACCCCAGGCCATTGTCCTCCTAACAGGCCTATTCAGGCCACTGTCCACCTACTGAGCCTATTCAGACCAGGGTGGTGTGAAACCTGGGGGAACTATAAATTGGAAGCCTCACACCAACTTTACTCAAACTGAAGAAACTATTGGATGAGCAGTGAAACATTTCAGTCTCTCAAAAGAAAAGAAGACCAGTTGCCATGACTCAAGCCCTGGACAACCTCACCTGGATGACTGAGAATCTTCACAGACATAATGTGTGGTATGGTATAATGACTATGAGATTGAAAGCAGTCATATGTGCATGTGACATTAAACCATGGATCCACCAAGGCAAACATCACATCACCATTGGCAGTATACATATAATTGAAGAAAACCAGAGAAGTTGTTTTTGTGGACTTCCAGAATTACACTTGTTTACAACAATGCCACACTGACTTCAAAAGCAGGGGGAAACGGATGCAGTTCTGATAACACAGCACTAAACCTTGGGGATGCTTAAAAAGCTGAGAAATTCCTTCCCATTCTCCAAGTACATGGAGGGTTGCTCTCTTTCCTCCATCCTTCCCCTTAGCTGAGAGTGGAGGAGAGATGCATGGATCCTGAGCTTTCAAAGTTCCGTTGAAACAAAACAAGTTGGGGAGCTGTGTAGCCATCACAAAAACCAAAATGTTCAGTCTTATTCTTCTGGAAGAGGTTATTTAAAAGACTGACAATGTGTCATGTTGTCCTCAGCTAGAAGGATTAAGGGATACAAGAACATGCAGTCTGATGTCCTGGAATTATCGTCCCATGGTAGATTGGAGCTTTGATCCATGATACAGAAACACCCACCTTCTTGTCTGCTACATATGTCTAAATTGGAAAGTGGAAAGAACATCCAGAAAGTTGCCTGAAATGACTAGTACTGTATTTGGGTTAGAAGAAATAAAGGGTGGTAGAGCAGAGAACGAAAATGATTTTGGACAAGTCCCATTAATGTGATCAGTTATTATTTTGACAGGAAATTTGGCAGCTGTAGTAAACAAAATGTTCCCATAAGTATGATCCAGGGAAGTTCCTGGAAAATGTACACACACACACACACACACACACACACACACACACACACACACAGAGAGAGAGAGAGAGAGAGAGAGAGAGAGAGAGAGAGAGAGAGAGAGAGAGCTCTATTTTTTAAATCTATGTCTATGTCTTTGAGTGGGAGGCCATCAATCCTTGGTATGGTCAACCTCAACTCCATCTACCACTCCTTCAAGCACAAGCCTGCACAAGGGTCGTTTGTGGCATCCTTCACCTGGACACTCTTCAAGATGAGATGAGCCCTCCGTGGATACTGCTTAAAGCAGCTGCACAAAACCCCGGAATTCCTGAAAGCAGGAAAGTGGGAAGGGAAGGGAAGGGAGGGGTGATATAAAAGGGGGAGATGCAGCTGCTGAAGGGGAGGAGCATGAAGAGGAAGAGAAGAGGGAGGGCATTTTGACCAGTTGCAGGAGATGCCCAGAGGTCTTTTGCTATTAGGGTACATCAACGTCCACTAACCCCATACCTGACACATCCACCATAGCTTGGTCAAAGGACCTCTGATCTTGAGCCTACTGTGGGGTGGATTGGACCTATGCCAGTGGCACCTCACTTTATAAGCATTGACTCCAATTCTTACTGGAGAAGGACGACACCAGTTTAAGACATTGCAGCAATTAGAGCAGGACCTGAAAGGTCATTGAAAGAATGGGTGTTGATGGAACCACACAGAGAAGTGAATGGGATGGGGACTTATGGGATGAAACAGAGATTCACTGCTTCCTATTTTGGGGGCATCATACATGTCCAACTCCTCATCAGCGGCACACATGGATGAAGATGCATAACTCTGCCAGTATGTAATTAGGTAAAGCATGCTCTCTCAGCAGTAAGTCCCACTGAGCACAGCAGGGCTCACTCCCACACACATTGTATCTTTTTAAAGTTCATACACTGGCATTGTGAGTCAACAGATCAGACTATAAAATGGCACTTGTGTTGTGGATCTCCAAGTTGAAGAGTTGCAGCTATAACATATCTAGGGCATGTCAAAGAACTTGACACTAATGAATAATATTTGAACACAATGAATATTCCTCTTCATTTCCATTTGAATTTTCTGGTTGAAAGGCAGCATGGCAAGTGACTGAAGTATTTACCAGTGAAGTGCAGCAAATCTTCATTTAAAATCATTGACCGATTTGAGTATATGATCATACACTGTGCAAACTCAGCTCACTATAAGGAGCAGAAAAAGACCTAAGAGAGAGTCTGCGTATTCCAGACATCTGACGGCTGGAGGGAATCACATCCAAGTGAAAGCTCAATCTATATCTGTGTGGTGTTACAGTTGTGTGTGTGTGTGCGCGTCGTGCCATTACAGTCGTGACTGACCCTTCGTGACTCCATGTCCATGGAGTTTTTCTTGGCAGGAATACTGGAGTGGCTTACCAGTTTCTACTCCAGTCGCCAACAGCATGTGGTATTCCCTGGTGGTCGCCCATCCAAGTACTAGCCAGGCCTGACCCTGCTTAGCTTCCGAAATCAGGCAAGATCGGATGTGCTTAGGGGAAATTAAAATACTGGTGGCCATGTTTTCCTCATCCCTCCCCCCTCTTGAGATGGCAGCGCTGCCTCAGAATGGAGCAAAGCAATGCCGGCAGCTTCTAAAGGTTCTCCATTGTGCTGAGTGGGCTCCCTGGCGTGTGCTCCAAAGTCCTGCCTTAATGGTGCCAGCCTAGCAGCTTGTTCAGATTGCCACATGGGATTTAAGGAAGGTGAGATAGGAGATCTCCTTCATAGAGTAACACAACATTTGTTGTTCAAATGCAAGGACTTCAATGACAGAACCTGTTCCTCAAGGGGAAACCACACTCCTTTCCTGGGAACGGCATCAACCAGGTCTTTGAAAATTTAATGAGAACATTTAGAAATTCAACTTGCTTCCTTGTTTACTTTGTTATGACCCTGCCTTTCGGGTAAGGAAAGAGATGAGGAGGTTCTGCCTGTGGAAGGGCCTAAACCAAACATTGGCAAATATCAGATAGAGGGAATGGGCTGTGCAAAGCGTTAACTATAAGGAATAAGACTGACCAGGAGATGCAACTCTGAACAACATGAGTATACCATCTTAGCAGAGTATAAAGATTTATAATGGGCTGGGCAGATATACCCGTTGCACTGTATGGTGCAGATTAGGCAGTAACAATGGGCATAGAGAGCCACCTCCATGCCATGGAAATACATATGCTCTGTTGGATATTGGGTTTCTCCATACTTGGTCATGTCACAAATGATACTATCTGACAGTTTAAAGCACTCTCTGGTTGTTGAGAAGTTGAATCATGGCAACTGGACTTCTTTTCTTGTGATGTTTTGCTATTCATCCAAGCCACTTTGCCAGTCTCTGGTTGGTTTACAAGTAATTATGCAGGCTACACATTCCCCCCCCCCACACACACACAATCTAGGTACTCATTTTACCAACCTTGGGGGGACCAAAGGCTGAGCGAACATTTAGTGTGCTGCCTGGGATTGAACCCCAGATTCTGAGCACACTTACAGCTGCAGTATAGCAATTTAACAACTGCACCAGAAGGTGTGTTATTGATAACAGAGAAGATGACTGAAAGCCAGCTCTGCTGGTATGGACATGTTTCCTTTTATTTATTCTGAGCTGTTTCTGGAGTTGCACATAGCAGGATGCATGTCGATCGAATGCAGAGACACAGTGATTATACACTTATATAGACTAGAGATGGGCACGACTAGGGAAAATGACGTTTTCGAGTTGTCATGTGTTGGAGGCGGCCTGTGTTGGCTCGTTTCCGTTTTTCGCGAAACTTCGCAAAAATTTGTCGTTTCGTTTTTCTTTTTTTCGTCTGTCGTTAAACTGGTTTGGGGGGGTAGCGGGCTCCTGGAGGCACCTCTTTTTTGGGGGGTGGGTGCCTCCTATCCTCACCCGCTAGGGAAAGCAGGCTCCTGGAGACCCCTCCTCATACATGGGGGTCTCCTCTCCTCACCTGCTGCAAAATGGCATGCATGCATAGCCATATGGATATGATTGCATACCAAGTTGCACGCAGAGACACAGCAGACTGGCAGAGGCACCCCTCTTTTTTGGGTGCCTTCCCTGCATCAGTCAGGCCTCGGGGGCATGGTTTGCATGTCACACATGCTGCCGGCCAAGCCAAGCCTGCAGGAGTCACCCACTGCCACAAGTGGCGGACTGGCAGACTCTCTGCACCTGCTGTGTCTCACTAAGAAGGGAATTGTACTTGTTGCGTGTAGTGTAATGCAAGTACAGATCTGGCTTAGGCAACAGGGTTAGCGCAAGGGCTAGGGTTAGGCTAGTTACGGGTGAGGTTAGAGTGAGTATTGGGGTGCACCTCTGCGGGCCTCTCTGACCCACTTAGAAGGACAGTGTACTGGCGTATGGGTTAGGGTTAGGGTTAGGGTTCGGGTTCGGGCTACGGTTAGTGGGCTTTTTATGCCCGGTTGGCACATCCCAGAAGTCTCTGTGGTCAACCTGGCCAAGTGGCCACTGGCCATGCGATTGGTGGAATGGCTCCAAAAATTTGCATGGTCACTCCCATGGCCAGCCCATCATTGCGCAGGTGTAAAAAAATAAAATAAAATAAAATAAAATAAAATAAAATCAATGGAGAGAGGAAAGAGGAGACATTTTGTTGCAAGAAAAACCCACTGCTACTATAAAAATTCTGGCAGTTTTAAAATAGCAATTTTCACATGTTTCTGTGTGGTGCTTGTGTGTTTTTGGACCACGATTTCAAAAAAAAATTGCGGTCACTGCCCCATTTTAGATCCCCCGCCCGCACCGCATGTCATGGCGATTGGCGACTCGAGTCCGGCTGCCCAGGACAGGAGAGGGGGGAGGCCAGGACCACCCCCCCAGAAACCACCCCTCTGGTAGGTGCACTCTGCACTGCAGGCATATTTTCGCCTGCTTTTTGGCCCGGGAATGGGGGGGGGAGTTTAAAACTTTTTTTCTGTGCCGCTTCCGCTTGAATTGCGGCGGCCGGTGGCGAGTCCGGTGCTTGTTGCGAGCGACTACGACGAGGATTTCCCCCACCACCAGAGCAGCCCAGGACAGGAGAGGGGGGGTCAACCACCCCTCTGGTAGGTGCCCTGAGCCCTCACTCAGGCAGGCATATTTCCGCCTGCTTTTTGGCCGGGAATCGGGTTTTTTTTTAACTTTTAAAAACTTTTTTTCTGTGCCGCTTGGCATCGCGGGATCGCCGCGATGCCAGGAACGACCACGACAAATCAGACCCAATTATTCTTTAGTCGGTTCGAGTTCGAGTTCTGGCAGAGTAATTCCCGTTACCGTTTCCATTCCGTAACGGAAACGAGGAATGGAAACGGAAATGGGAATTCTGCCAAGTTGTGCCCATCTCTAATATAGACCAATGAACAGCATTCCTGAGAGCAGAGGTAGATAGCGTGCTGAGAGTAACCTTAGTCCCAAAGGTTTGTGGCAACAGAGATTTAAAAATGACGGCACCCTATAAAAAAAGACCCAGGATAGAATGAGCCAGCTAAGTGGCTACAGAATACTGAATCTCTATTAAAGGAGAAGAGGGAGAAGGAACACTGGTTGGAAGAGGGAAATTGGGGAAGCACAATTGCCTCAGCCATGCATTGTACGCACGAAACAAAAGTCGTCCCAACTGCTTGTCACGGCTGGTTCTGTAGCTCTGAGCTCATCCCTCAGTATAAATATAAGTGACCTTGCTTTGTCCTTTATAAGCTCTGTGTGCTTCCTGAAGCAATGCTGCTGACTGGAGCCTGCTTCTCCTTCCCACACACACACACACCTGTCATGAGTCTCATGACATTATGTCACTCACACTATGCAAAACAGCCGTCCCCATTGTTAGTTCGTACTTTTCAAAGACAAAGAGTGTGACAGTTTTAAACTGCACGGAAAAGCTTATATAACAAACCGAAGCAATGCTGTGACTAATATTTTTCCCAGTTAGGTGTCCTCTATAAAAGGGTAAGGAATTAAATTTTCTGGGAATATTTGAGGAGTTAATTACTACAGGGAGGGAAGCAGGAGCCCTGAAATCAAATCCAGGGATCCTATTCAGGATATCATGAAGACAGCATTACAATCTGACCACCACCACTGTTTCCTGTTAAGGATTGCACTCCTGCCCTCCCTCTCTCACACCGTTGCCATATGATCCCAAAGGCAACATCTGAAGGAAATGTGGTTGGAAATGCCAGCACATGTTTTCAAGGATAGTAAGAGATTTTGGCACCCAGAGCAAATTCCTGCCCTCTTGCATGCCATGTTTGGGCACGTGCCGCCCCTAAAGATATGGAGATTGTGATTTCCCCACCACCTCAAAGAAAGAAAGAAAAGTATATTCTTTGAACAAAAGAGGAAGGAAGGAAGGAAGGAAGGAAGGAAGGAAGGAAGGAAGGAAGGAAGGAAGGAAGGAAGGAAGGAAGGAAGGAAGGAAGGAAGGAAGGAAGGAAGGAAGGAAAGTTGATTGGTTGATTGGTTGGTTGTTGGCAAGTCTTTGGGACCGAGTCCCATGTTTCAGTCTGAATCTCGGATACCAAGCCCCAAGCCCCATATCTGAGTCCTCATTAAAAACAAACATTTCCCCCAGAAAAAAGGGAGGGGTTGGTGGGTTCTGAGTTGAGAGTTGAGAGTTGACCCATTAAGAAAAATCCTGAGTCAAGTCTGAGTCAAGTCACAGGTGTAAGTTAAGTCCAACTTGCCAAGCCCCATCTCATGGAGGAAGGAGGTGGGGGAGGGAAAGAATGAAGAGGTTGTCCCAGTTGGCCATGGACTTGATCTCCGTCCCTCCCACCAGTGTCCAGAGTGAGCGACTGTTCTCACAACTTGGGGACATTTTTAGACCTCACCACTCATGCCTTGACCTGGGCACCATGGAAACTTTGGCCTTTATAAGGTTCAACCTTACTGCATTGGGCTTCCCCTTCCCCCAAACTGCAGTCTTCCTGCCTGCCATTGTTTCAGGCCTGCCTGCCTCCCAGTTCTGCCTGCCTGCCAGGCCTGCCTGCCTGCCTCAATGTGTTTCAAGGTCAGTAATGACCCAATTTCATATGGGGGGGTCCATTCTCACTGTGTTTCAGGGTCTGTAATGGCCCAATTTTTCTAAGGCCTGCCTTGGCCATACCAGGGAGATCCACTTTTCACTGTGTTTCAGGATCTCAATGGGCCCAGTGTTTCTAAAACCTGCCTTTTACCTGTGGTACAGGCATTTAACCACTGCACCGAGCTCTGTGGTGCAGTGGTTAAATGCCTATACTGCAAGTAAAACTGTGCTCATGACCTGGAGTTCAATCCCAGGTAACAGGCTTATGGTTGACTCAGCCTTCCATCCTTCCAAGGATGATACGGGGGGGGGAGGAGCAATCTGTGGCCTGCATACTGTAATTAAAATGTAAAATGTCCAGAGACTGCTTGAAGGGGTATAGGATGGTATATAAGCAGAACACTGTGCTTTTGGCCATTCCAGGGGGATCCACTCCCCCTGTGTTTCAGGGTCTCAAAGGGCCCAATGTTTCTAAGGTCTGCCTTGGCCATACCAGGGTGTCCACTCTCTGCCTTGATCTTCTTGATGATACCAGGGAGATCCACACTCTCCCTTCATACCTGAAGGTCTGAAATAGTCCATAATGTTTGTAAGAGCTGCCCTGGACATAGAGGTGTCTTTTATACCTTGGCAATTCAAGGGAGTTTCACTCACACTCTCTTTTCATACCTGAGGGTCATGTGGCCCAAGCCCAAAGTTTAATTCTTGCCTGCCTGTCTGCCTGCCTGGTGTAGTGCAATTCTGATACATCCTAATGTGCCTTGGTGGGCTTAAAGGAGAGAGCTTTAGGAATCTTCACTATAATTTCAATGCTGCTAGATGCCTGGGATCAGTATTTTCAAATACTTTTAAATTACAAATGTTTTTCCTGGGGGTACCCCTTTTGGAGTTGAATAACTTGGCCCCCTGAACACCAAACATCTCCAAATTAGGGGTGCTTAAAGGGGAGAGCTTAAGGAAGCTCTCCTGTAATTTCCACACTGCTCCCTGCCTGTGACCACTATTTTCAAGCACATAACATTGCAATTAGAAATGGTTTCTTCAGGGAAGTATTTAAAGGTAAATTAATAAATAGCATTAATTATTTGGGGATAAAATTAGCATGGAGCTTACAAGATATGTTTAAACTAAATGCTGAAAAGGTTAAGAAAGAGATTACTGAACAAATAAAAGTATCAAAAACTAAGGATTAACTGGTTTGGATGGATTTCAGTATGTAAAATGAAAATTATTCCCAAATTCAATTTCCTATTCTGGATGTTACCTATAAAATGGGATGAAAGTGAACTTAAAGGGATTCAGGGGAAAAATAATATGTTTTGCAACTGCAATAAAAAAGCTAGGATCAATAAGAGGTTATGGTATATACCACAAAAAGAAGGTGGTTTAGGGTTACCTAACATTAAGCTATACTACATAGCCAATTAATTAAGACATATTCCAGATTTAATAATAGGGAATGATAACCTAATTTGGAGAGACTTAGAAATTAAATCAAAAGAGAATATTTTTTTAAGGAGGATGTTAAAGTACAGGTGAAAAAGATAAGTAATCCATTCTTGAAAAATACTATGGAATGTTGGAGGAATTTTAGGGAGATTTTAAGCCCATTGGTTTCACCCTTGATACGAATAACAGAAATTAAGGATTTCCCAGAAAATGTAAAAGGGAAGTTAAACATGCTATTGCATGATAAAAAAGTTATATACTTGCGGGAGTGGTTAAAGCAAATGCAGAATAGACAAAGCATAAAGGGGAAATTGGGAGGAAATATTTCCTGGCTGAACATTATACATCTGGAAAAATGGACTAAAGAATGGATAACTAAAGTAGGAGAATGTAGAAAATTGACCAGATTTGAAGAAATTATAGATAGAAGAATTGAGATTGAAAATAAAGAACAGAGGAAAGGAACTGTAAGTGAGATACATAAAATATTAATTCAGGAAGATAATGAAAAAAATAATAAGTTAAGAGAGATTTGGCAAGAAGACATTGACAAAGAGATAAAAAGGAAGATTGGGGGAAATTGTGGAAGAAAAGAATAGTGAAAAATATGTCAGTGAGAGTTAAAGAAAATTGTTATAAAGTATATTGGAGATGGTAAATAACAACCGCAAAGTTAAATATAATAAATAAAGAAATATCTCCTATTTGTTGGAGATGTAAAAAAGAGAAAGGGACATATTTACATATGTGGTGGACATGTGAGAAAAGGAAATTGGAATGGAATTTGGTTTTCAAAGAAATGCAAGAAATACTAGGGAAAAAGATTCCAATGTCCCCCCAGCTGGCACTGTTAAACATAGTTGCAGATATTCAACTGAAGAAAGAGGAGGGCAAATTGGTAACTATAATGGTTACGGCCGTAAGGATGATATTTGCCAAATATTGGAAATCTAATAATCAATTAGTAATGGAAGAATGGTATAAGGAGTTATTGAATTTAGCTATTAATGATAAATTGACATGTGAAATTAAAATTAGGAAAGGGCTGAGCAAATCTAATGATTTTAATGGAATATGGGATAAATTATTGGTATATGTATTACAAAAAGGCAAAGGGGTATACACCTGGAGAAGACTCAATGTCCTTCTGGAGAGAAATGGGCTGGTCAATACCATGAAATTGTAATCTTGTTTAAGTCTCGAGGGGGGTGGGTTGCACTGGGTTTATGTCTGCACATTGTTATATTTTTGTATACTGTTGTTTTGTTGTTTTTTATTCTTACGTTACTTTGCTGTTTTATCTGTTCTTTTATAAATAAAATTTAAAAAAATAGAAATGGTTTCTTCCCCGTGGGCACCCCCTATTAAGTTGAATAACTCAGCCCCCTGAAGCCCAAGTCTCTCCAAATTTGGAGGGCTTAAAGGGGAGAGTCCAAGGAAGTTACCTACCAAATTTGGCAGCATGATAAGTGGGACCCATTTTATAGAGTAACAAATTCATTTGTGATCGGTTCATTTTGTAAGAACATTTTTTTAAAAAATTTGTTTCTAACAAAATGAAACGAATCACCGGGAAATGAAATGAAATGAAATGAAACACAGTGTTTCCATTTCGTGCCCATTCCTAATGGTCATGAAACACTGGGATGGTAAGTTTCTTCTGCCTAAGAGCTGCGAGGAGTCTCCCCAGCCATATTATGATGTTTCCAGATCATACTTCAGTGCCTGTTCACTGAAGTAATTCAAACCAAGAGCAAATTTCAAGGCACGAGTGGGGAATATATGGTATTCCAGATGTTTTTGGACTGCAGCTCACTCCAGCCCTAGCTACCCATAGCCATAGGTAAAATTGATGGGCGTCTCTGTCTAGCAATCTGGGGGCGAAGATGTCCATCTCCCCCTATCCCAATCGCTGCATGAAGGTTGGAGAGAGAACATCCAGGAAGATTTGAGCTTGTCCTGAAATACAGCCATAAAGTAAAGGTGCCTCTGAGGTGCCTTAATATGTAAAATGATTTCGATAAGCTATGCTTAGAAGCAATCAGGTGTTTCCCATTGCTTCCTCTGAAGGAAGCTCATAAATTAATCCATTTACACAGGCATCCTGCCGTGTGGTTCTAAATTAATTCAAATTCATATTGTGAAGGCTCTCAGTATGCCCTTCAAAATGAACAAGATGGCCCTCTCCTGAGGAGAGACATGTCCTTTAATCACCACTTGTCTCTTCCAGGCCCAGGCACTTATTTTAATCAGAGGAGGTGTAGTGTTGTAACTCATTATTAAGCACAGCGCTTACTGCATTGCCTCAGTGTGCTTTTTCAGCCAGTGCATGGAGCAAAGCAAAAGAGCCAAGGAACAATTAGCCCCCTGATCGATGTATTGATAAATCAAATGAACCCATAAAATACAATTGTGAGGTATCAAAATCCCAGACTGGGAAGATCTTCTTGGACCAATTGATGAAAGGATCAACTCAACAGTGTCTGTGCAGAGCTTGGGCACATTAGTAAAATAGTTAACATGCACCTCATTAACTTCTCAAGAGTAATGTGTGACATGTTGCTCATTTGAGGTTTTGCACCATCAAGTTGCCTCCAGCCTATGGTGACCCTAATAGGGTTTCAGGATATATGAGGTATTTGAGAGGTAATTTGACCATTGCCATCCCAAAATGAGTTTCTGTGGCTTAGCCAGGAATTTAACCCATTGCTACTCTCCACCCCTGTTCACTGTATCACACAGACTCTCTATGGCAGTGGTTCTCAACCTGTGGGTCCCCAGATGTTCCTGTACTGCATGTCCCAGAAATGCTGGCCACCTCAACTAGTGATGAAGACTTCTGGGAGTTGCAGTCCAGGAACATCTGGGGACCCACAGGTTGAAAACCACTGCCCTATGAAGTATTAGTAACTTATTATTAGTAACCTGGAGCTATATTAGTAACTTGGAGCCAACCTATTAGTAACTTGGAGATATATTTTTTAAAATCAACCTTAAAATTCAATAAAAGTGTCCAAACCTCATAAACAGACCTAAGTTCCATTTCTCCGATAACAAGTGTCAATTGAAATGAAAAAAATCGTTCCGAGTTATAACATTCTCATTCAAATGTTAACATGTAGTGGCATCAAGCCTAGTTTTTTTTAAAAAAGGTTGCAATTAATGTCATTGTTTTTAATACATCCTTTCTACCTTTTTTTCTTGAATTCCCACATACTTCACCAGTTAGTATTAAGATAAGGAGCAAGAAAGCCTCTGGGAAGCATCCAGTGCAAATCAGAGAGGGAAAATTACTCTTTTTTTGGGGGGGGTTCAGCTCCTAGAATGCCCTGCCTATTATGGGCACTGGCCTCAAAGGCTGGGAGACTCTGGGAGTTGTAAGCTGAAGAAGCAACCTTTCCCCATTTCTGGGACTGTATGAGTAGAAGCATGATATCCTTGCATACCAGATATTTTAAAAGGTAACTTTCCCAAATCTAAGCCAAAGAAGGACTTAAAGATTAAGCCACAATTCCCGGTGCTATTTTCAAGAACCAGTTTCTCCAGCAGCGATGTTGGGGTTTGACAACAATATTGGGAAAGGATCCCAAACTCAGTTCAATGTGGATCCAGGAGCACACACATATGGGTTTTTGCCCTGAAAGAGGCAAAATAGCTTGTGTGTCTCTAGAATATTCCTTTGCCTTGAGGGGAAAAAGAAGAAATAGTTACCACAGGGCTGGTTCTTCTCTTAATCTTGATCAATGGATCAAAGATGATTTGGTTCCTCTGAGCATGGAGAGGAGACCACCTTTCCAGAGGCTGAGCCTGTTTCAGAGGTGTAGAAGTCATGGAATATTCTGGAAAAGGGCAGGAAAGACTGGGTGGCTAGCTGGAGCCTTCAATGGGAATTTCCCACAAGGTAGCATTTTGTTTCAGTTCCCACCGGTCTTTCAAATTTTGCTTTTCTTTCCTAACAAATTCTTGGTATCAACACTACAAAGGGTGCCTTTCTTCTGTGTCACAAATTAAAACTCTTCCACAGGCATATCATCATAATTGGTGTACCTAATATTTTCTAAGTATTGTTAGCAGAGGAGGAGGAAATAGAAGAAACAAAACACCTGACAGATAGCATGACAGACACCCTAAAATGGGGTACAACCAAGAAACACAGCAAATATCAAACAGTAATTCCTAAAGACTTACAGATGCAACCTGGAATGGTACCTAAGAAGATCAGATGAGTTACTAACCAAAACTTTATACAGTTCATCTAGCCTTTAAAGGTTATATTGTTTAAAAAAAGATGCAGGATATATAGAAATCCATACTTCTATGTGTGATATATGCCCCCTCTCTTTCTGTGTATCTCCCTCCCCCCCCCCCGGTCAAGATTCTAACAATCTCACCCCCCCCCCCGTCAAGATTCTAACAGGAACCAAGCTTTCTCAGTGGTGCTGTTCAGAAGCAACCCTTTCTTGCAAATTAATACACTTTTCATCACTCTGTCCGTTGCATTGCCAAGTGCCAATTATGAGAGGAGAACCAACACAACAGGAGAATGACTTTGATACAGACTGTCATCACAGCTTCACCTTTTCCTCCTCCAGAGTACTTCTGAACTCCCATTGGCACCAATAGTACAAGTAATTCCTGTGCATGGAACATATGTGGCCATTCCTTCTGCTCACCCACTTTCTCTTATTTAGACTGCTTATTGAGAGGAAGAGGCCAGTTCCCCAATATTGTTGCTAAACACCAATGTCGACGATGAACAAATCATTGTTTTTTTCCTTTTGTTGTTGCTGTTATTGTTGTTTGTAAATGCCCCTGGACAGGATGGTGGCAATAGAGACCTATTGTCTGGAAGTTGAGTCATGGCTACTGGACTTCTTTTTTTGAGAGATAGAAACTAGACATGGGCACGACTCAGCGAAATTGTCATTTCCGTTTTAGTTATCGTTTCCGTTACGTAACGGAAACGGTAACGATAATTAAGCCATCAGAACTCGAACTCGAACCAAAAAAAGAAAAATTTGGTGGGGTTTTTCATTTCCATTTGTGGCATCGCGGTGATCGCGTGATGTGAAGCACAGAAAAAGTTTTTTAAAGTTTTTTTAAAAACCCGACTCCTGGCCAAAAAAGCAGGCGAAAATATGCCTGCCTGAGGCTTTGCCACCTACCAGAGGGGTGGTTTCTGGGGGGTCCCCGGCCTTCCCCCCCTCTTCTCCTTTCCTGGGCTGCTTGCACCAGGCTGGGGGGGGTCATCCTCGTCGTCTGTCTCGCTGCATTCCATGCGGTGGGGGGGATCCAAAATGGCAACCGTAATTTTTCTTTTGAAATCGTGGTCAAAAAACACACTAAATCACCACAGAAACATGTGAAATTTATTTATTTTAAATGCCTGAATTTTAATAGTAACAGCAGTGGGTTTTTATAGCAATAAAATGTCATATTTATTTTATTTTATTTTATTTTATTTTATTTTATAGTTTTTTAGACCTGCCCATTTGGGCTGGGCATGGGATGGGACCATGCAAATTTTTTGAACCATTCCACCAATGGCATCGCCAGGTTTTTGACTGACACTTCTGGATGTCTCGGAGGGCATAAAAAGCTGAGGCACCTTCCAGAAATCGCAGTTGGGTGTATGGATGTGGTTGAGGGAGGAGGGCTGGCTGCTGGTGCTGGTGTGATCCGATCGAGATTGAGGAGGGAGGCTGGAGGCTTTAGGGTTTAAGTTAGGCAGGCAGGGAGGGAATTGAATTTAGAAAATAATTTCTTTGATTCCCTGCAGCTTTGTCTGCTGAAGGGAATAGCAGTTTATTCTTTATTTCTTCTCTGGCAGTTTGAGGATTTTTTTCTGATATTGGATAAAGGGGGAGGTTCGACTGGGAGTGGGAGGTATGGATTTATTTTAAAAAATTATTATATACTACATTTATTTTCTATTTTCCCAACTTCAGTTTGCTTGCACACACACACATTTGGGGTGCAAGCCAAGAACAGAACCTCTATCCTAAGTGATATCCTAACTGCCCACTCACCTGTCCGCCCGCACCGCCACCCGCCTGCGGCCCGCGGCCACCGCCCGCCCATGGCCCCCCACCACCACAGCCCGACCGCACCTCCCTCCACCCCCTGCCCCGCCCGCTGCCTACGGCGCAAAAAGACCTAGCGCCGGCCCTGATTGCGGGACGCCCCTATGCTCTGGGAAGTCAAATCGCGCTAAATCGCGGTGGAAATGACAGACAAACGACAAACGGAAATGACAAATTTTTGAAAAATATCACGACAAACGGAAATGACCCGAAACGGACCTGTTCCGACAAATGAAAACTCAAAACATCATTTTTTCTGGCCGTGCCCATGTCTAATAGAAACGTTTCGCTGTTCATCCAAACAGCTTCATTGGTCTCTCATCCAGGTGAGTTTATCTGGAAGTTGAGTCATGGCTTCTGGACTTCTTTTTTTGAGAGATAGAAATGTTTCGCTATTGATTCAGGCATAGATAATGTGTGACATCAAGGTGATTCCATGTTGTGGTGATCCTTCCAAGGCTCTCTAACTGTAAAGTCTTCAAAAGCTTGGCTTTTGGCGGTGATCACAGACCATGTGGCTTGCCCAAGACTTTTTGGCAAGTTACATGATCCCCATCAGCCAGTGATGCTTCCGAGGATTTTCCTAAGCCCTCCCACTCCTGGGAGGCAATCTAGGCTTTCAGGCTTCTAGCTTGATCAGCCCACTAGCTCCAGGGATTTGTTAAAAGTGATGGTGGGAAATCCATCAGTTCAGTTTCCTCTTGCATTTCCCCATTTTAAACCATAAGGTTTTTGGTCCTACATATAATAAAAAATTGTGAATTTCAGAAATTCTTCAAAAATGAACAAAATGACATTTTCTACTGGCTGCACCAGCCATGTTGCATACAGTAGGTAGTAGAGATGGGCACAAAAACAAAAATGGTGTTCCGTTTCCGTTTTGGTTCGGGCCCTTTTCATTTCGGTTCGGTTCCATTGAAATGGATTTTTCTAGAAAAACTTCATTCCGTTTGTCGTTTTGGTTCCATTGAAAATGCATTGAAGCAATTTTTCTAGGGAAAAAGCAAGCTTCAGCCCCAAGTCCCAATTCAGCAAAAAAAAAAAAAAAAAAAGTTTTAAAAGCTCGCTTTTGGGGTGCATTGGATTGTGCCCTGGCTTATTTTTAAATCTTTTTTAAAAGAACAAGAATAGGAATGCCTCCCAAACTTGGAACAGGTGCAATGCTTCCCCCACCTCCTTTACCATGGGAAAAAAAAGCAAAATAGCAACATAGCGAGCTCAGCGAAATACACCCTCTTTTACCCCACCTTGATTCGGGATCTCCTCCTGGGGTTGCTGCCTCCTCTGCCTCATCACCCTTTGCCAAACGGATGCGGAAAGACAACCCGCCCCTTTAAGGAGCACAGCATTGTTCCCAGAATCCCCACCAGCTTCCCCCTCTTCTCCATACACATGCACGGCGCGCACATACACACACACACACAGCACGGAGGGCATGACCATGAGGGTGGAGGAGGCAAGCCCGGGAGATCAGGAGGAAAGGTGAGGCCAAGGGGGTGTACCTCTCTGAGCTTGCTCGTTAATATTTTCCTTTTTTACGATGACACAGCAAAGGGGGGAGGAGAATGTAAGAAAGCGAGCACCCGAACCTTGGCTAGGAATAAATCGCTTGATTTATTTAGGCATGCTTGACCCAGAGTTCTGGAGGTGGCAGTGGGAGGCGGAGAAAATTATCTTCTTGTTCTTTAAAAAGCAAACAAGGTTTAAAAATATGCCGGGGAGCTTCCCTTCCCCAATGTGCCCAATCGGCGCTGGGAAAGCAGGGGCTATTAAAACTATTTTTTGCCAAGCCCCAAGCCCCGCACTACAGCTTATCAGTGCTTGGGGCTGTGCCAAAAAAAAAAGCTGCGGTTTCCTGCACCATTTTTTCCCACAGCTCCAGTCCATTTTATCGCACTCCACCACTAATGGAAACAAACAGCACCGAACAAATTTTTATTGGTTCTCTTCGGTTCAAGCCTGACCTGTCCAAACTGTCGTTCTTCATTCCGTTACGTAACAGAAACGAAGAATGGTAATGGAAATGGAAATTTTGCTGTTCCGTGCCCATGTCTAGTAGGTAGAGCTGTTTCCAATCTTTAGTGGATCAACTTATGCCTGCCTGGCCAGTATGGAGACGTTAAAGATGTGGGGCCTTTTTAAAAAGGAGGTGGCAACTCGAATTCTGTATGATTAGATACCTAGGGATACAAAGCCAGACATTTAAGGGTGTATGTTCTAGGCCTGGAAAGACTAATGTGTCAGCTTCAGTCTCTTGCAGACTTGCACACTTCACTTCATTATCTTTCAAGTTCTTTCCAACACAAGGGTGTGGAGAGACAGATAAATGCTTAACTTAAACCAATAAATTGGACAGGATGACAATATTTTTTTTGCCATTTTCCTGCTTGAGCAGTACGTATGATCTGTCAGCTCCAGCTGAATGACAGTATCTACAATTACAGCATCTATTGCTAGCTAAATATGATCCACCAGGAAGTGCTTCGTCGTCTCCTGCACTTTCAGAACTGCTTATTGCATCACTCCAAGAAAAGAAACCAGCACTGTGTCTTTGTAGCTATTTGTTGTCAGTTAATAGATATGATACACAAACTCTCGGAGAGGAACGAAGCAGGCAAATGGATTGTGTTATTTAACCTAATCAATAGAAAACAGCAATTGCCAGTATACCTGAGAGATCGATAGATCTTAAGCTATGACTCATCCAGCAAAAGACGGTGTTTAGAATATACTGGCCAACACAACATTTATTTATTTATTTATTTATTTATTTATTTATTTATTTATTTATTTATTTATTCATTCATTCATTTGTATACTGCACCAATTTTCCCAGAGGGAACTCTGGACAGTTTACATAGGACAAAACATGTGAAAATCAAAGATCAAGATCAAACATAAATATATTTTTTTAAAATAAAGAGAATAGAAAGTCCTGTTTTTAGGAAGGGTCTAAGCATCAGGTGACCATCGAAATGTTGGTGCTGGGATACTCTTCATGCATCTCTTGAGCTTTTGCTGTGGCTATGCCTAATCATTAGCTCATTTTGGAGAGGAGTCACTATTTTTATGAATGTTGTCCTGGACCAATCATTGATCTTTGTTGATGCTTGTCTACTTTTAAACTATATATCTACTCCTTGGACATTAACTACCACTCACTGTAGGTGGGCTTTCCATGCCCTTATTTCTTCAAATAGGTCTGTATCACAGCACTGGAAAGATGGATGTCCACCACTAGCCATCCACCAGATAGAAGACTTTACAACATGGTTGACACACGAATATACTGTATAGCGAATAGATGGCAATTTCATAGGGATATACTGTACTTTTGTTAGATATCTGGAAATCATTCATGGAAGTCTATGAGTAGGGATACATGAGATTTGTTTTTTCTTTCTTATTGGCTTCCGTCTTTTTTATTTCTATTTTTCTTTGCTTTTGCAATGTCAAAATCCTGTGTTTACAGCAATAAGGGGGTGTTAGTTCATTGCATCATAAATATGGAGAAACTTGGTGAATTTTGGTGAATTCTTATCAGCAAGCTGAAATGAAAATTTCACCCTTCAAAAGTCTGGATGCTTCCATCAACAGCATCAGGGGCAAGCAATTGGAAGATATGGACAGATTATTGTTATTGTGGCTGTTATTGATCTTTGATGATCTTGCAAGTTGAGTTTAAGATTTTGGTGAAAAGATAGTTAGACAATAGGGGAGCCTTGAAGAAAGATTATAGCATCAGGTCCTTGTTGCTCCTGCCTGCAGCCTTTGACTTTCTAAATGGCTGCTTAACAAATTCTTGTTGCACCTGGGAACCATGTCAAACCAGAGATTAGGGCAAGATGCTTGAGCAGGTGGTGATAGCAGAACGCCCAATATTGCTAGCAGTGACTGCAGGTCTAGACTAGGGATGGGCACCAAACGAAAAATGAATAGCTGATTTGTCAGTTTGTTATGTAAGGAAATGAAACAAAATGAAACAAAATGAAACAAAATGAAACAAACTGGGGAATTCAGTGGTCCATTAGTAACAAAATGAAGTGGTGGTTTTTTTCGTTCAAAATGAACCAATTCGTTTCTCTGTAAAACAGCTCCCCTGGTTCCTACAGGCACCAAATTTTATGAGTACCTTTCTTGGACACTCTCCTTTAAGACCTCAAGATTTGGAGAGATTTGTGGTTCAGGGGGCAAGCTATTCAACTTCAAAGGGGTGCCCACCAAAAAACATTTCTAATTCCAATGTTATGTGCTTGAAAATAGTGGTCCCAAGCAGCTAGCAGTGTGGAAATTACAGTGGAGCTTCCTCAAGCTCTTCCCTTTAAGCACCCCAATTTGGAGAGGTTTAGGGTACAGGGTACCAAGTTATTCAACTCATATAAGGGTGCCCAAGCAAAAAAAAATTTGTTATTAAAATGTATTCGAATAACAGATCCCAGGCATCTAGCAACATGGGAAATCACAGTAGAACTTCCTCAAGTTAAGCACCCCAATTTGGAGAGTTTTGGGATAAAGAGGCCAAGTTATTCGACTCCAAACGGGGTGCCCATAAGAATCCATTTTAAAGTTCTGTTGGGTTTTTTTGGGGGGTTGCTTGCCTGCTGGGGCAAGGATATATAAGAGGCAGGCTGGTTTTGATTTCTTTGTCATCTGGAGGAAGAGGGGAGTTACAATCAGCTCTGGCAGTGCTGCTGCTTGCTATCTTACAGTGGGGCTAGCTTCACTTCTGCTGTCCCTGTGAGCTCTCAATGCTGCTTTGTGTGTTGTGTGAGTGGACAAAGAGAGAGTGTGTGTGTAGAAGAGAGAGCCTTTTTCTCTGTGTGTGTGCGTACTGTGTGTGTCGTTCTGTGCTCAGAGAAGCACTGCTTTTTGCTGTTCTTTTTGGGAGGTTTTTTTTTATTAGGAGGGGGTTTCAGGCAGGCTTTCTTAATTATATTTTATATATATTTCCCCCTCCTACCCTCTTGAAACTACATTCCTTCCCACTCACACAAATTGTTATTCTCACCACCAACCAGTACCAGTTCCCCAATTCTCAACTGGCACAATAAGAATGTGCCTGGCTGTGCCTCCTAATCATGGTCCCATTTCAAAAACCCAACAACATAGAACTGAAATCCTCCTATTCTATTCTTCCTAGCTGCAGTATTCTGGCCAACTCCTACCATGATATGGGTCAGAAAGACCCATTTATTTCTAAGACCTGCCTTGGTCTTCTTGATGATTCCAGGGAGATCCACACTCTCCCTTCATACCTGAGGGTCTGAAATGGCCAGTAATGTTTGTAAGAGCCTCCCTGGATATAGGTGTGTCTTTAAAGGGAGTTCCACTCACACTCTCGCTTCATACCTGAGGGTCATATGGCCCAAGCCCAATGTTTAATTCCTGCCTGCCTGCCTGCCTGGTGGAGTGCAATTCTGATTCAGCCCAATGTGCCATGGTGGACTTAAATGGAATTGCTGGTGGAAGAAGTGGAGAAGAAGGCACTCAACACCTTCTCAGGGACAACACCATCCCACTGGTTCAGGTATGTAGATGATACTTGGGTGAAAATCAAGACTCAGGAAGTACAGGCCTTTACAGACCACATCAATGCGGTGGACCCTAATATTAGGTTCACTAGGGAAGACACCCAAGACAACAAGCTGGCTTTCCTGGATTGTGCAGTCATCATCAGACCTGACCGTGGCCTGGGAGTAGAAGTTTACAGGAAACCCACCAACACATTCACACAGTTTGGGGGTGCATTGCCTTGGACTGTATGCACGAACCAGTCCAGTAGCCTCTGAGATATGAAGGTCAGCAACAGCACCCCATATTTCAGTTCCACTGGACATATAGGTTGTTAAATGGTGCTTCCCTTTACGCGGAGGGCTCTGTGGAAAAGCAGTTGGCTTGTCACTTATTAGGAGCTAAGTGAAATGCCCAACCTGTGTGATTCCTTTCAATGAGCAAAGACTTACAAGAGGAGCCAATTTGTAATAAATACTGGATGAGGTATTTATTATGTCAGTGGGCAAAAAGCTAAACTAAGGCAGCTGGGTCCTCCAGAATAATTTCGAATGAAATTACTTTCTCTGAGGGAAAAAAAAATCAGATTGCTTCACAGCCACAGCATTTAATACTGATGCAATCATATTGCCTTAGCTGGAATATACAATGCTATTAAGAATCAGATGGCCAGCTATGAATCACTGTAGCAGTATCCATGAAATTATGGACACCATTTCTACAAAGAAGTACAATAAATTTGTTCCCTCAGTAATCTGTTTTGCAAACATTGACATGGAATACTCGGTGTAAGACTGGCTGGATAGCTCAGAGATTAAGGCATCTGGCTGCGGAGCCAAAGGTTGGGAGTTTAATTCTCCACTGTGCCTTCTGGGAGTAGAGCCAGGCTGGGTGTCCTTAGGGTTGAACTTCTAGTACACCTGGAATAGGGTCACCATACATTGACATGATGTGTGTGTATGTGTGCTGCATCGTTACAGTCGTGACCGACTCTTCGTGACCCCATGTCCATGGAGTTTTCTTGGCAGGAATGCTGGAGTGGATTGCCAATTCCTACTCCAGGTGCCTACAGCACCTGGTATTCCCTGGTGGTCTCCCATTCAATTATTAACCAGGGCCGACCCTGCTTAGCTTCTGAAATCAGGCAAATCATGATAGCACCCAATAAAGACTGAAAGAACTGGAGGTGTTTAGCCTAGAGAAAAGAAGGCTGAGGGTGATATGATAGCACTTTTCAAATATTTGAAGGGCTGTCATTCAGAGGAGGGGCAGGATCTATTCTTGATCATCCCAAATTGTAGAATGCATAACAATGGGCTGAATATCAGGAAAAAACTTTCTAACTGTTAGAGCAGTAAGGCAATGGAACCAATGACCTTGAAAGGTGGTGAGTGCTCCAAGGCTGCAGGCATTCAAGAGAAATTTGGACAACCACCTGGCAGATATCCCTTGATTTGTATTCTTTCGTGGAGCAGGGCGTTTGACCTGATGGCCTTCTATGATTAAATGAGTGTAAATTATGTGTATATTGTACATTTTGCAGAAGCATGTATAAAAGAGAGAATGTTTCCATTTGTCTCTGTCATATCTCCAAGCCCATGAAACTTGGATACTAGGGGGCAATGAAATTATGTACTGTATCTTGAGAGTATGCTAATTTTAAAAACATTGATTGATTAATGGTACTACATTGAAATTTGTCTGTAGCTTGCTGCAAATATTGTGGTCATCAGATAACAGATGCCTGTGTCTTCAGGGGTAGGAGCTTCCTCAAATGGAGGAGGTATTTATGTATATCTGCACTATAATATGTATTAAGTGTTCACACACTCACATGCATGTCCCACTGCCAGAAAGGCAGAGTCTTTTGGATTCAGGCTAAAGTCATGAAACTTTAGGATGAATCCAAGTGTTTCATGTCAATGTATGCATCCTCACTCACCCTGTGCCATGAAAAAGGTCCAGCAGAGGTGACAGGCAGGCTGTGTGTTTGTGTGTGTGTGGTGGCAGGAGGAAAGTGATCAGGCTGTGACCGGACAGGCTGGGGGGGACCAAGTAGACTGAGAAGTGGTCAGGCAGGCGATGGGCGGGGTGATTGGGAAGATGATGGGGTAGCTATCAGGCAGGTGATGGTGTGGATGTGATTGGGCAGGCTACCAGGCTTTTATAAGATTTATTTTTCTTCTCTCTGATATAGTGCTGAATCAGTTAGCACAATTTTGGAAAGATTGTTGCTGAGGCATTCACATATGTGGAAGTGATTCCACACCTGCCCCACAGATAAACAGATCTCTACTAGTGGAGCTGAAAAACCTCTTTCCCCCAGCTCAGTAGCCTTTTGTGTACATTAAAAATAAAGTACTGTGCTGATTGTTTTTTCCCCAGCAAAATCCGACTTTTATTATCCATGAGATTGAGAAAGGGAATTCCTGTTGCCATGTGGACTCTGGATATGGATGTTGAATGACCCATGGCAGATGGAAGAAACTAAGAGAAGAAAAACGCCATATTTCACAGTTTCCTTGGTTCTACTTGAATGCTAACTATGCCATCTGGTGCCCATTTGGGCTTTTATCTGATTCAGATTCCCAGCATTTGTTTGAAAAGAGGCAGAATCTTGTTAGGAAGAAGAAGACATGTGATTGCCCCCACACCAAGGGCTGTCCTTTGTGCCACCAATCTCACAACTGGTATGTGACAAACCCTGTGAAGGACTGCTTGTTGACAGCAGGGAGGGGGCTGTTTACACAATTGTCCTTCCCCTCCCTGTTTCCACAATGTAACTCGAGGTTTTATAGAAGCCAAGATATGAGACAAACATGGAATTACTCTTTTGGTCAATTGTTTCATAACAAATGAGCCTGTTCCTGCTTGTAGGTGTGTTTGGATACCAAGGCCATTACTTCACGTTAGAGATGGGCACAAAACAAGCAATTTTTCATTTTTGTTTTCATTTTTTTGTTTTGTTACGCAACAAAAACGAAATGAATTTTTTTAAAACAAAACAAAAATGAAAATGAAATGACCAAATTTGCCATGTTTTTTCATTTTCGTTGCAGCAGATGGATTGAACTAAAAAGAATGCTAACAAAACAGCAATTTTTGTTTTCGTTTTTGTTTTTTTGTTTCGTTACCTAACAAAACAAAAATGAATTTTTTTGCAAAAAATGTCACGAAAATGAAAACAAACTGAAACGGACCCCTAAACGACCAAACGACAAACGAAACATCATTTTTTTGAGTCGTGCCCATCAATACTTCACGTCCATTTTGTATCACAACTAATTATATTCTGTAATATAATGCATTGTGGTCATGTGGTTTTGCTGCTGTTCCCGTGTCCCCAAGGTTGTGTTATATTGTTACAAAATTTATGTGACCTCATGGGGAAATGCCGCATCAAAGAGCATTTTGTGCCAAAAAAAATTTAAAAAAATTATTAAACCAATAGGTAAATCGATATATCAATTTTCATATGCCATTTTTTTATAATTCGCTTAATGTATTTTTTGCTGACCTCCATGCTTAGTGGATTTCTGCATTGGGAGTTCACTATTTTGTGTGTGTACAATTACATGCCACTAGATTGCCCTAACTGTTTTGCTATATGTGTGAAGAGTTTCATTCCTCCAAAGCACTGAACTTTTTGAACGTCCCCATAAGAAAACCCTGTTATTTCCTTCCGTCCTCCTTTCTGGTTGTTAGATGTTCTTCTGCTTTTAAAAGCTAAAACGTGCTGGTGCTTGGCATAAAACATTGCAGCCATGTCATCTCGCCATAGGAAATGCTGTCTGCATGCTCTGTGCAGAATAAAACCTCTGATGAATGTGATTCTGTAGCTAATTCAATTCATTTTTGAATACATGGCTAGGGTTCTGGCGAGTAAACACTTTGCCAAGGAACATAGTCTTATTTTTTTACCACTGCATGAGAATCTTTCAAAGTTAATTCTTTTGACAACTGCTGAGTGGTGAACTGCCTCTCCACTGCCAAGAATATGCTGGAGCTACCCTGGCCAATCTTCTTGGTTCCACAAAGTTGTTCTTCTGTACTGGGATGAACGACAATGGCTTGATAATTTCCGCATGTCCTGCCAGAACCCTTTTTCAAATATCAGAGTTTCTCCAGCCACGCGTAAAGAGACAGGACACTGTGATGTGCTCTGCTATCCCTGTTGAAGAATGAGTTGCAATTGGTGTGTATTTTCTGACAACTAAGTCGTGCTACCATTCCCTCACACACATTTTCTCAATGGGAAAGTCTATCATAGCTAGTGTGGTGGTGGAGTTCTGCCTGGCAATAGAACATACTCTTCTAAGGAAGGAAGTTTGGGTGTCTGACTTCAACAAGGTGAGTCTCCCTCATTATTCAGCTTTGGGTTGTTTGCACTTTTAATATTGGTGGCTTCCACCTTACATCACATTTATATCAATTGCCCTTTACATCTGTACATTTGTTTGCCTCGTAACAAATATTTTCATTCTTTCTCTTTCCTTCTTTCAACAGATGACTTCATTTTTTCTAAAGCATGGGTTTCTGCATTGTGTAAGAGCCATAAATGGAACCAATATTCCAATCACATGCTGCAAACTTCAGGGACCTCGATATTTTAAGAGGAAGTCATTTCATTCAGTTCTGTTGAAGGTGAGGGTGTGTTTTTCTCAATGTTAACTGGTCACTCCAGTGTTTCTCATGATGCCCATGTTTTCCATTCATCCCTGCTTTACCAAAAAATGGAAGAAGGCTCACTGATTTCTGGTAACCCGATGTTCAATTATGCTAGTACATCTATCCCTCCATTATTTTGGGAGATGGAGCATACCCACTTTGCCGGTGGTTAATGAAGCCTTTTGCTGTTGTGAACATGGACCGAGAAAGACATTACAATAAAAATTTTAACTGCTCCAGAAACATGGTGGAGCGAGAACTTGGTAGGTTGAAGTCAAGATTCCACCGTCCAACAGTTTGGATAGAGGCGCACATGGAAAACATAAACTTCATTATTACTGCTGCTGTAATTTTTCATAACATATGTGAGAGAGAGAAATCACACTTTGCCAGATGATGATGATTCAAATTTGACCCTACTGGACGAAGAAATCAGGCCAACTGAAGCAGAGGATTGTCAAAGGATAGGCAGGGAAAGGTTGTTAGATCTGCAATTGCTTAGTACCTCTTCACACATGTACATGATTACCAATGATTTGTATGTAGTCATTCTGTGGTGGAAAGTTGAATATTTATTTCCTGATCTACAGTGACATAACTTTTATGTGTACTTGTACTTATACTTGGTGAAGACAGTTCACCAAAATTCAGCTCTCCAGGTGCTGCAGAATGCAGAGAGTATTGTGTTCATAATGGAAAGACTCCCTTATAAGTCTATTTCATTGTCATCTTTCAGAAAAGTAGTGACTTTAAAGTTGGGATACAGTTTGAAAACAAATTTGAAAATATGCCATCAATTACTGACTGATTCTAAGGCCGGTGTGTACTGACCCCTACTTACCAAGAGTTTGAATGTGTGTTTTTTTACTGCTGAGTACAACTACATCCCCAGTTATAAGAGGGTGTGCACAGATATGCCACCATATTATTTCAGTTTTTTATTTTTCCTTCACCTAAAAGATTTCAGTTTGTGGTTCAACTGAGTTGTGCAGTTCATAGGTCTCATTAAAGGTGGAAAAAGTTCTGAAATGGTTTATCTTTGTCTCATTTATTTACATCACAGACACTTGGCAGTTTAACAGGGGTGTGTAAACTTTTTAATATACATCTTACAGTCTCTGTAAGAAAAGTTAGGAGGCAAAAACTTTCTCCTTACAGTGAGTTCTTTTTACTGACAGATCTCACAAGTAATCTCACAGGATTTCTTGGATGTTTCAGAGTATTTCTTTTTCCAGAAGAAACACCGAGCTGTGCAGGATTCTTCCAGTTCTGACACAAAGTGGCATCTTTCCTAAACAAGTTTCTTTAGAAATGCCTTTTGAGCTGTGGCAGAAGAACAGGTGCAAAGCAAACAAACAAAAAGTTGGGAAAAACAAGATTGAGTATGTGTTTCTGATTTTTGTTTTAAGCCAGGAAATCTTGCTTACTGGAGGCAGATGTCTTGGCAAAGCCTGGCCAGACTCAGAAAATTATAAAGAATGATATGTTTTCTAATTACTCATTCATCCATCCACATTTCCTGTTCCTGAGGTCCCACTTGGACAATTTTATTCAAACACACATGCCTACAGATGACAGTTACAGTACTTTGTTGTCACATGTTCGCTATCAGGGAACATCACCTAACAGTTTTTCTGTGGGTTACCTCAGGTTTGGGACACAGTGTTTTCCCTGACAGAAGCCTCGTCACACTACCAAGCAAACTTCACATGGTATCATGCAGTTATTTCCCTCCTTAAGTGATTTTTTTTCCTTCTTAAGGGAGGGGAGAAGAAAGGAGAAGCAGTGGAAGAATATGGAAGGTTATATAAATTGAAGTCTTGAAATGGATCCCCTCAAAGTCTAGCATTTGAGATTACTTTAATTGTCATGACTCTAGGGATCCTGGGAGATAAAAAATGGTGAGGTGATCCAGGGGAGGGCACCAGAAGTCTTTGAAAAAGAGTTCTGCATACCTCAACAAACTACAAATTTTAAGACTCCTCAGGATGTCACCAAGTTAACTAAAGTGAAATCAAACTGGTATACCTGTGTGGCATAGATAAGGCCCATGGTATGGATGTATTGTAAAAAAAATCTGTGGACGAAACCGAGAAAGAATGGAACAAATTCTCAATCTAGAATCACATATGTGGCTTCTTTCACTTCTGCTCCTATGTTTTCTGGGGTTTCCAATCAACATAATGGATTCCTGCCAGGTTGTCAAGTATGTAAAGTGTTCTGAACCTCCAGATGTTCCCATTTTCATTCATGGCATATCAAATTCCAAGAAAGGCTCCTTCCCTGGTTCACTCAACTTAAACCTGGCTTTGTCTTACCCTAAAGATTCTGCCAATGCCATTCATCTGATTCAACAGCAACGAAAAGTAGTCGCCATTGGAAGCAATGGCACTCAACAGATGCTATTCTCCACACGTCCATGTTTTTTTAAAAAAACCATGTCTATCATATCTAAATAGCTGCTCTGATTTCTATTTCACTGCGCAAAAAAGGAATTAATTAAGCACAGATCCACTTTCTCCGTTTGGTGCTTTCCAGATACTGTGAACGACAGTTCTCATCAGCGCCAGCCTGCTTGCCAACAAGTCATGGTGTCCAAAACATGTGGAGACTGTTAAGATAGGAAACATTGTTCAGCCATTGACTATGCAGAGCTCCTGCAGTCATACTCTGGAGAGTTGTTAACTAGAACCTTGTCCTCAGCCATGTCTTTCTGCTGACAGGGCTATGCTTTGCTTCCCTGTCCCAGGCCTCACATGGTGGCAAGTTATAACTCGATGAAGTCTCATTATTTAGGACTGCCTTAGTAAGCTATTTTTGAAGAGTTCAGTAATTTGTGAACATGATATAAGGTCACATGAGGCTGCTGGGCAGAGATAGTTCTGGGAGTCCTGTAGAGCAGAGACAGATAACATATGGTGTTATTCTTTTTCATTATATTTCATGGGAAGCCCCTTCTGAGTTCGGGTGACCCAAATAAGATTTTTAAAATTTGTGAGATGTTCAAGGAAATATTGACTATGGCTACCCCATAGTTGATTTCTGTAGCCAAGAAGGAATTTCAAGGGAATCTTCAGAGTCCCAATTGGCATCTTTTTTTCACTACTCCATACTGAATGAGATCTTTTTCTTTCTTTCTTTCTTTCTTTCTTTCTTTCTTTCTTTCTTTCTTTCTTTCTTTCTTCCTTCCTTCCTTCCTTCCTTCCTTCCTTCCTTCCTTCCTTCCTTCATTCCTTCCTTCCTTCCTTCCTTCCTTTCTTTTTTTTCTTTCTTTCTTTCTTTCTTTCTTTCTTTCTTTCTTTCTTTCTTTCTTTCTTTCTTTCTTTCTTTCTTCCTTCCTTCCTTCCTTCCTTCCTTCCTTCCTTCCTTTCTTTCTTTCTTTCTTTCTTTCTTTCTTTCTTTCTAATATTTTAAGCCATCTCTCTCCTTAAAAAGACCAAAGGCAGCTTACATCATTAAAAGACAACATTTAAAAGCTGGAAACAGTACATGTACAACTATTTAAAATAATCAAGCAAATACCTCACTTAATATGCCAAACAATATGAATGCCAACGTCAGATTCAAAGTCAGAAGGCATAACACTTCATTTCAAATGCCTCTTGGATAGCTAAGCACTAAAGGAAAGCCTGCCTGAAGATAAAGATTTTTGTCTGCTTATGGGAGGACAGCAAAGATGGGGCCATCCTGGCCTGATTCCTTTTTGTAACATGATTCCACACATTGATGTGTCTGATTAGAGCAAATGGGATTCACAATCCAACACCATCTTGAGAGTCACATTCCCTATAACTGCTGTTTAGGCCGTTTGCTGATTCTTCTGATTAAATCTCTGCCAGCTCTCATTCTCATAGTTCTGTTATAATGGTAGCCTGCTCCTGCCATCAGAGGTATCAGACTACTATGCAAAGACACTGAAATGGGACACATGAGCCTGTATCCTCCGGTTAATAGATGTGTGTCTCCAACATCCCTGCTGTTACTCCTTATTTATAGCTCTCCAACACTCCATCTTTTAGCCCCCACCCCACCCACTACCCTCTGAGCTGTTGGGCATTCCTGGATCAACCACCCCCATTCCCTTCCCTATCAGAGAACCTCTGTACAGAACGTACTAGAAATAATAATACCAAAATTGTCATGTTAAGTATCCTAGCTGTTTGATGTTCATTTGCTTAGGGGAGTTGATATGATCCCGGATTATCTCACAGTATTTTCAGTGAATGCACAGTAATGGGACTGAAAATGTCCAAGGCTACAAATTGGGTGGGGGAGTGCACTCAAGGTTAGATAATAACTATTTATTTGTCTATGCACCTTAAATACTCCTATTTCTCCAGGACTGTGATGTAACCATTTGAAATAAGTCCATTCTCTCTCTCCCTCCCCCACCTTTTTTAAAAGCTCCTAATTTTTCAAAATGCCACAAGGAGCAGCTTGAAAAAAGATCTCTGGTGGGGGAAAGTTAGAGCACATTATTTACATCCCCATTAATCATGGCTTCTATTTGAAATTCACCTCATTGGGGAGTTATCAATAATTAAAAGCAAAGATGCCATTAAAGCCTGCTCCAGAGGAGACTGCTGCCACCCTGGATATGAACTTTATCTTCAGAATTACAGAACATGATTAACAGGGAGGAAAAACTATTATCTCTTGTCTGAGGCTCTTGACCTTCAGTCATGGCCAGCATATTCTTTGGCTCCCAGACAGTGAAGGAGAAGTCTTGGGAGCAGAATGAATATTCTAGATTGTCTGGCAGGAGACAGGGCATCTTCAAGACTGGGTTCTCAGGCAACAAGTGGGTCTTTTCTGAAGTGGTTGTTCTGGAACTCTCTAGTGAGGCTAACAGGGAATTTTACTCTCTGAAATTCCCCCTACCCTGCAAGAATCTCCTCTCTCTCTCTCTCTCTCTCTCTCTCTCTCTCTCTCTCTCTCTCTCTCTCTCTCTCTCTCTCTCTCTCTCTCTCTCTCTCACACACACACACACACACACACACACACACACACACACACACACACACACACACACACACACACACACACAAATGCTTGTATAACATGAAGCCGTTTCACTGCAGCCAGAGGATTTTATTTTCACATAATTATAACCAAGCTGGAAAGACATTTAAAAGGAACTTCTCATTTTGGTTGACGTTGGCACACTCCTCTAGGATGGAGCTTTCTTTGCCTGAGCTGAAATACTTCTGAATTGATCGTTAACACTGACAACTTCAGCGGAGGAGTGCAAGACAAGGTTACCTCAAGTCCCATCTGTCAACATGTGTGAGTGAATGAATACATACGTGCACACATGCGGCCTTTGTGTGTGCATCAAATTCTGCAGTTTCCTCTCCGGTTGGGGTGAGTTAGTGTCCAAAAGCATGAACTTTGGATTATAGTACCTGAGCTATACATTAGTGGCTGCGTAAACAGTGTTGTTAATTCACAGGTTACATTCATACCCTCTACCTTTCCTTCTGTGAAGTAAAGCGGCATACACTGTACCATATTTCCCTCCCCCACACACACAAACACACCTTACATTCACAGCATATGACAAGTTGCGAGAGAGAACAATTGTCCCAGGATCATGTGGTGAGTTTAGTGGTTCCAGTGAAGATCTGAACCCAAATCTTCCAGGTTCAGAACTCTAACCATTACACCACGCTGTCTCTAATCATGATTTTACAATGAGATAGGTTTTTGTGAACATGCATATATGGGTGCTTGTCCCTACTGGGTGTTCGCTTTGGCACATATAGCCATGTACATGCTTTTAAAAAAACACACACAAAGAAATTGATAATCACAAAAGAAGATAAAATATTACAGTGATCCCCCGCCTATTGCTGGGGTTAGGGGCCTGACCCGACCTGCAATAACTGAAAACCCGCAATATGCAGATGCAGGTCAGGTTGGGTGTGGGGGCCCTAACTGGGGGCTCTTGTACTTACCCCAAGCCTGGCGCTGCCCAGAATGGGACTGCGAGGGCCCTCCCAGGCCTTCTGGAGGCCCCTGGGAAGGCCCCCGCAGGCCCATTCTGGGCAGCGCCAGTCCTGGGGTAAGTATGGGAGGCCAGAAATAGCCTTTGCCCCTTACCCAAGGGGGGTTTTCATATAATATGGTCCCGCAATATAGCGGGACCGCAGTATATGAACCGCGATAGGGCGGGGGACCACTGTACACTGATATGTACACAATTTGCATATAATAATGTATATTTGCATATCACTGTATATCTGATAGATGGTTGTCTATTGTCTATTTTTTTTTCTTGAATGCCTCCAGCTTTGGAGTGCTTACCACCTCCCAAGTTAATTGATTCAATTGTTCTACTGCTCAAACAATTAAGACTTTTCTATGATATTCAGCCTAAATCTGGCTTCCTGTAACTTGTACCCATTGTCCGATGTTCTGCACTCTGAGTTGATTGGGAACAGATCCTGCCCCTCTTCAGTATGACAGTTTTTCATGTATTGGGAAAGTGCTGTCATATCTCCCCTCAATCTTTTTCCCCTCAAGGCTAAACATGCACAATCCTTTCAGTCTTCTGCCATAGATCTTTCTTTCCAGTCCCTTGATCATCCTTGTTGCTCTCTTTTCCCAGTGTGTCAACATCCTCCTTAAAGTGCTGTGTCCAGAACAGGACTCAGTACTCAAGATGACATCTGATCAGTGCCTATACAATGCTTCCCAACACCTATATAAGTATGGGTCATTAGCTGTGGCCTTGCTGGTGGAGATGTGAAGTGCTTCTTCTTCTGCTTTGTTTGGGGATTGATCCCCTTTCATTGATGAAACAGGTTAGGTGGGACGTCCATGCACCCTAGACCATTGTCCACCTAATGAGCCTATTCGGGTGATGAGAAATCAAGAAAAGATATAAATTGGAGGACTCGCCACTAGAGATGGGCACGAATAAAAAAAATGGTGTTTCATTTATTTATTTTATTTATATATTATATTTATATCCCGCTTATCTTCAATTTGAACTCTAAGCGGCTTACAACAATGTTTTGTTTGTTTCATTTGTCGTTTGTCATTTGGAGGGTCCATTTCGGTTCGTTTCCGTTTTTTGCAAATTTTTGCAAAAAATTCATTTTCGTTTTTGTTTGTTTCGTTACCATTTTGTTACCATTTATTTCAATTTTTGTGATTTTTTTAGCATTTAAAGCAGTTCACTGTATTGCCATAACAAAAACGAAACACACGACAAAATTTCTGGTGTTTCTGTTCGTTTTGTTTCATTTTAGAGACAAAATTCATTTGTCGTTTCATTGTGTAACAAAATGATAAAACGAAAATGAAACAAAATTTTTTCGTTTCGTGCCCATCTCTACTCGCCACTAACTTTCCACAGGCTGATGAAGCTGCTTGGATGGAGTAGCTAAACATTTCGATCTCCCAAGAAAAAGAAGTACATTTGCCATGACTCAACTTTGTTTCCAGTCCTTGTTGCTCTCTTCTGAACTTTTTTGAGTGCGTCAGCACAGTGTGTCGTGGAGATTTGAACTTGTTCAACATTTTAATGCAGTTCTTGACTGTTTCTCAATCCCAATGTGCACTTTATTCTCCTCCAAGTGTACATCATATTTACATAATTTTACATTTACATTTATTTACATTTACATGATTTTAAACTACCCAGAGTGGCCTCATTGCTAGATGGCATGGTATATAAATAAATAAATAAATAAATAAATAAATAAATAAATAAATAAATAAATAAATATTTACCTGGAAAGTATAGATTGTTTTTTTTGAAAAAGACCACACTAAAGGAGGAGTTGAACATTACAGCCTTTTTTTTGTCATCTGCTATAAATTTACCATTCCCATTGTGCTGCCCATGTACCTGAGTAATGCTTTTTTGTTACTTATAGTATTTCTTGCTCAACTTAAGTCATTCTCAGTTTTTGCCTACTCATCCCTGCAATAAATAATGGCCTGTACTCTTCCTTTGTGGCTTGCTCTTCCTTCCACTCCCAGTATCTGTTCATTTTAAGTTAAAAGATAATCTTTGAGCTTTTCTTTTTCTTCTTCCTTTTTTTTGTCCACTATTTTTCTTGTTGCAGTTGTTTGTCGTTGTGCCTTAAGAATTTCATTGTTAAGCAACTCTCATGCATTTTGGACTGCTTTTCCTGTTAGGATGTCCTGCCTTGGGACCTTACCTATCACTTCTCTGAATTTAGTAAAACAGCTTTTCCTAAAATCTAGCATATGCATGTGGCACACTTGGCTTTTGTTTCCTTTGAAATCAAGAACTCAAGTAAAACATGGTCATTTTCCCCCAAGAGTTCCCCTTATTGCCACTTATACAACCAATTGGTTTCTACTAGTTAGAATCAAGTCTAGGATAGATAATTGTCCAGTTTATTCCTCCACTTTTTGTAGCAAAAAAGTTTCAGCAACATAGCCCAAGAATTTCTTGAAAATGCCATATTTAGCAGAATTTGCCTCCCAATAGATTTCAGGAAAAATTGAAATCTCCCATTACTACTGCATTGTTTGTGTCAGAAATTCTTGCAATTATTTTTCAAAGGTTTCATCCACATCTTCTCCTCGAATGGGTGGTGAGTAGTAGACTCCAAGTATCATGTTCCTTTTCTTTTTCACCCCAGTTAGATTAATCCAGATGCTTGCAACCTGGTTTATTCTCCTCTATTTCTGTGCAGGAATAAGTTTTATATGTACTATGACTCTACCTTTCTTTCTTTTCTTTCTTCTCTATTCCAACAATTTATATCCTTCAATCCCTGCATTCCAGTCAGCAACTGATCTGGAATACACCAAGTTCCAAATTGTATTTACTGGCCTGAACTAAAATTTCTAGTTTTTGCTCGTTTGATATGCTCCTGACATTCTTTATACAGACAGCAGAGATTATGTGATTTGTAGCCTGCTTTCTTTATACGTTTTAGGAAGACTAATATTGATAGTCTTTAGAGCTTCTTTTTCTGTTCCTCTGCTTGTGCATAATAATTCATTTGTCTTTACCTATGAGCTTCCATCTCCCTTCCACTCCCAATTCAGCTTAAAGCTGTCCTTTGAAATTCTTTGTGCTGTTCACCTGGATTATTTCCATCTTTCTTTCTGTTCCTCTTCTGAAAATGGGTAGAATGGGTGAGAAGACCCCAAAGTTGTTCATTTCCATTCCCAGAGCTTCAAAGTATGATGTTATTTCTTTGTAGTTCCCCTTGGCTGTGTCATTTGTTCCCATGTAGGTGAGAAGGCAGGATATACTGTTCATCTCTGGGTCTCGTGAGCAATAATGGCAATCCTTCTGTCATATTCACCCACAGGGACACGGCATAGCTGTGGATCCCTGGATCTTCTCAGCATCTTCTCCATTTCAATCACATTAGGGAGTATTCTACTACTACAACTATTCTTTCCTTTTTCCTTTTCCTTTTTTTAAGTATGTGGGTTCAGTGACTTTGTTTGGCTGTGCCTCAGCTGTTCTTGGGGTCTTCCATGGGGTCGTTCTCCTTCTATTGCTCCTAAGTGATCAGATACAAAGTGTTGATTGTGAAGCTTCAGTGTTCAGGTTGAATGATCCTGAAAACCTTTTGTCTTTCCATAGGCTCAGATTCCTTTGAAATGTCAAAATGTTCCTGACAACTGATATTAGACTGCTGTAATGTGCTATGTCCCACTCAGGGACATCTGTGAGCTCAGAATGTGCTGGCCACGATTCACTCAGAATGCACCCCCACATGCCCCCTGGCATCCGTGTTCACATACATGGCCTCTCCATCATTGCTGCCAGATTATAAACTCAGGGGGTGGCTTCCAAATGAATCCAAGATGCCCATAGAAAGACCCCAGGAGCAAGAGGTTGAAAAAGTTACTGTTCTGACAACAGCAGGGGGTTCTGGTAACTGTCCTCCATTAAAATAATGTATCTATGCTCCAGACAGAATTGAGCCTTGACAATTGGCAGCTGAATCCATGGGAAACTCATGGTGGTCAGCAAAATACAGACCTTTTCTGCGATAATGGATCTGAATGTTAGTTCATTTACAAATATAAGGTATCCCTTGATATTGAAGGAATTCATACTGAAGCATTGTCATCTTTGTCCAATATACTATTTGCTTATTTATCTTTGTCCCATGCCTTTGGCCCATTTCACACAACCTTCTTGATTTTCAGCACCTTTTTCTTTCTACAAGAATGCTCCCAAAATAAACTGTAGTCCCACCATCTTAAACAGGTGATGTATGCTCTGTCATCCCTCTGTTCTACTCTTGTTTCTGCCTAACTTTCAATCCGTTCTTCAGAATATTCTATCAGACTTGCAATGTTATTCTGCTTCCCATTCATCGTCACAGATAATAGTCCCTTTGATGCTTGGAGGGAACAAAGCAAGATTTGGCCAAGGGATTCATATCTCTGGATTTAGAATAAAAATGTGCAGAGGCCAATGGAAAGTGAGACTGAAGTGCATCTTCCACTGAGGTTTGCACAATGCAAGGACTGTCAGCATTGTGATGCTTAATAACAATTTCCACTTAGTATACCTCTTCCTAAATTTCCTCCACTAGTCTGGTAATTTGATTTCAAAGGCTGCTTCAGATTTCTGCGTTGCAGTTAAAGTTAAACCAGATAGGCAAACACAGGTGTTGTCAGCTTTGGGTCATCTGGCTTCCCGCCTTTTTCTCAAGACTATGAGACATGACAAGGAATGATAGACTGATGAATTACTGTATATACTCAAATATAAGCCTAGTTTTTCAGCCCTAATTTTGGGCTGAAAAAAGGGGTCATCAACTTATACTTTTAGCCACTGAGGCAAGTGCTTGGGTCGGTGGCTAAAAGTCATTTTAAACATTGTGGGTCGCTTCTCATGACCCCCCTCGGCTTCACGGGGGAGTGGTGTGCGATGTTTAAAATGACTTTTAGCCACTGACCCAAGCACTTGCATAAGTGGCTAAAAGTCATTTTAAACATCACACACCACTCCCCCAGCTCACAAAGGAGGAGCTGCCAGGCCCTGCTGCATTTCCCACCCTAGACTTATACTCGAGTCAATACGTTTCCCCTGTTTTTGGGGGTTAAATTAGGGGCTTTGACTTATACTCAGGTTGACTTATACTCAAGTATATACGTAATTGAAATCTCAAAACATGGATCATTTTGAAACAATCTGATAGAGGAATCTAGCTGGTCTTCTGAATGAATGGGCCAGGACTACAGTCTGTCACTTAATTTGCTGTTATGTGCCATCGAGTTGCTACTGGCTTTTGGTGATCTTATGAATGAATGACCTCCAAATGTCATTAGCAACCCTGCTCAGGTCTTGCCAAGCCAGTTAAAATCCACGGAGGAAAGCCCACAATGGCTGTGAGTGTCAGCATCTGGAAATCAAACCTTTTGTTGAACAGCTGCATGGATGTTGCTCTGTGATATGCAGTGGACCCTCGTGTAACAACCAGTTTATACAACTTAACATCTGTACAACATAAAAAATTCCGGAGATAGGAGAAATTTGCTTAACAGAATTGTCTATGGGGCTAATCCGTACAACATAAAAATGGTTGTGATTGGGGATTACTCTGTTTTCAATGCATTCCTATGGGAAATTTGTATAAAGGAACATTTGCTTAATATAATTTCATTTGGAATGAATTAATTCCTTTATACAAGGTACCACTGTACTACATGGTGCCCAAGGTCATGTGGATTTGTGATGTTGTGATGAAAGCACTGTTAAGCATGTGTGTCCTATCTCCACCTATATCTAACTCTGAACAGTTGTTTCTATTTTGTCTTATTATAATGAATTTCCCATCTGCTCACTCCATAAATGGCTGTCTGTGCAACCATAATGTAAAAATCTCATAAACTTTGCACTTCCTCATTTTCCTGGTCTAGGTTTTGACTGTTCTTGCTCTCCTAGGAACCACCTATCCAGACTGACTGCTAGCCTAGTAATAATGAAAAGTTAAAACCAACCTAAGTACCTATATTTCATGAATTTACATTTTTCCAAAACATAGTGCTATGATATTGTACAGTACTCCTTATCACCTTTGTTCACCTGATCTTGAGAGTAATCTTATCTTATTGCAAACCTTAAGCGAAGCAGTCATTCAGTTGCTAAAATTGTTTTAATTCATCAGCCTTGTTTGCCTGAGCTAGGTAACTGTTTTGAAGAATAGCAGATTGTTCCAAAAACAACAAAGTTGAAGCCACACTCCAAAAGTAGTTTCATTTCCAAAGCCCATTTTCCCTCTGTTTTTCCTCTCTGCAATCATTTTAATCTTTTTAAACACACTAAGTTTCATACCTGGACAGGGTTTTGCTTAAGACATCTTGCTGCATAAGATGAATGATAAGACAGTACCACCTCTCTTCTAATTCAAACTCGTGGAAACTATTGACTCCAACAGCACATGGGAAGTTAGTCCAAGTTTGAAAGGAGCTGTCCAAGGTTCAAATTATTTGACAGAATAAATACTTTACTGGAGTGGATTCATCACCTCTGTGGTAGCAGAGGAACCAGCAGATCCTATCAGTTTAACTAATAGATACATCCAGCTAAAAATTCAGCTGCATATTTTTTGACAGCTGCTTATGCAATGGCACCTTCCATACACTTGAGAACAGTTTTGGATGGTTGTGTGCAAGTCAATGCATGTGACATGCACGTCTCTCTCCTTCAACAGCTGGAAATGGCTAGCAAGCTCAGGAGGATATGCTCAGTTGCTGTTGCCCCCTCTCTCCCATCTGCTACTTGAGTCTGTCTCTGTCACTGCCTAACAGAAGGGCCAGCCCTGAGCCATACTAAGAAACAAGAGAAATGCCATGTGTATAAAGGCAGAATCTGTTATAAAGCCACTCGAAAGTATCCATTTTAAATGTACACATTTATTTGCATATTATTTAAAGGGGAAAGGGAATGGAAGAAAATATATGCCTGCCAACACTTTGGCTAAATGGTCTCACAGATTACAAACTGGAGAACATAATATGAAAAATTCTGCTTAATATGAATGTATTTTCTGTCCCTAACCCAGAATGATGAAGAAAATCAAACCACATGATGCTTCCCACAGATTTTCCAATGTCATGATGTATGCTGGTGATGTATGTCATGCCAGACTAATTTGATCTCTTTCTTTGATAGAGTTACAGGCCTGGTGGATGAGGGGAACACAGTGAATATTGCTTATTTTATATTTCAGTAAGGCCTTCAATAAGGTTCCTCATGGTATACTTGCAAAGAAGTTAGTAGAATGTGGGATAGATAATGCTACTGTTAGGTGGATTTGTAATTGGTTGACTGATCGTACCCAGGGGGTGATCATAAATAGCTTCTCCTCAGCATGGAGAGAGATGACATGGGGTGCCCCCGGGTTCTGTCCAGGGTCTGGTGGTATTCAATATCTTTATTAATCACTTGGACAAAGGGATGGAGAGTAGACGGATTATATTTGCAGATGATACCAAATTGGGAGTAATTGCTGATTCCCTAGAGGATGGGGTAAAAATCCAAAATGCCCTTGACAGATTAGACTGTTGAGCCAAAGCTAATGGAATGAGCTTCAACAGAGAGAAATGTAGGGTCTTGCATCTAGTCAGAAAAAAATGAATTTCATAGATACAGGAAGGGAGACACCTGGCTGGAGAATAATACCTGTAAAAAGGATCTGGAAGTCTGGGTGGACCACAAATTGAACATGATTCAGCAGTGTGATGCGGTGGCCAAAAAAGCCAATACAATTATTGGTTACATCAGCAGAAGCATAGGGTCTAGATCAAGGGAAGTGAGAGTATCACTCTATTCTGATCTGATCAGACCCCACCTGGAGTACTGTGTTCAGTTCTGCACACCTCAATTTAAAAAGGATGTTGACAACCTCAAGCGGTTCCAGAGGAGCAGAAACAGGATGGTTAAAGGTCTGGAAGAAATGTCTTAGGAGGAACGGTTTAGGGATCTGGGAATGTTTAACCTTACACAAAAGAGGGTTGAGAGGGGATATGATACCCATGTTTAAATATTTGAAAGGATATCATATCAAAGAGGGGACTAGTTTGTTTTCCATGGCTTCAGATACTAGGACTCAGAACAATGGTTTCAAACTATTTCAAAGGAAAAGAGATTCAATTTAAACATTAGGAAGAACTTCTTGATAGTTAGAGCTGTCCAGCAGTGGAATATGCTGCCAGGGAGGGTGGTCAGGTCTCCTTCTTTGTAGGCTTTTAAGCAGAGGCTAGATGGCCACCTGTTGGGAGTAGTTTGATAGGGGTTCCTGAAAGGCAGGGGCTTGGATTGGATGACCCTTGAGATCTCTTCCAGCTCTATGATCCTCTGGTTCTCTGATTCTCTGATTCTATAATTCTATTTATGCTTTCGGTGTTTAAAACAGATCACCCCTAAAACCCATTTTTGAAAGAACCAGAAGCAAGAAAACCATCTCAGCCATGGTACTTCTCATTTGTATCCCAATTAGAAACTCAGGCACCTGATAGTGTTTTCCTGCAGGTATCTCATACAAGACCTCATCGCACCAACACCTCCTTAGTGCTAGAAATATATCAAACCTCAGGTTTCAAGAGGCTAGAAGTTGTGTAAAACAACATCAGCTGTAAGTCTCCATCTTTTTTTGCAAACTTCCCCATGAATTACATAACTGAAGATTGCCTGAGAATGTAAACACACACCAATTTACATCTTGCTGTGCAATGCCTTTGGTGGAACTACGAACCACAAGAGAGGGGAAACAAAATTAAATTTGCTTTCCAGACACAAGGCAACACGAGGTACCAAGTGAAATTGAAAGCACTTGGCAATGTTGCCTATCTCAGAAATTCACCAGCCCCTGTCAAAAAATGCCCTTAAACTGCATCCTTCTAAGTGATATGAAGGATCCTTCTTCAAAGGCCTTCCCACCGTTATGAGCACTACTAACAAATCTTGACATCGCCTCGAAAACATCATATCAAAAGCGAGCAATGATAAATAAGTCATGGGCTTTTCAATGATAACTAAGCAGAGCTTTGAATCAAACATGGGAGAACCATTTAAAAACCTCACTCTGGGCATTCTCAGTGTGCCCCTGCCCCCCACCCCCTGCAAAACATCAGTACACACAGAGACTGCAAAATTATCCAGGACACTCTTCTCTGGTGCCAATGTCTTCCCATCTCTTTGTATTTCTCTCATGCAAGATCTCCCCACATGCACACACACCCAAGATGGATATTACACAACAGATCGAAGTACAGTATATAAAAAGTGTCCATAATAACTCCTAGTTTTGTTTTGCACGGTTAAACAAACATGCATAATAAGTTGCAATCCTATACACACTCATGTGGATATATGTGCCACAGTGTGCCAATGTTGCATTTGGCCAAAAAGATAGTCAGAATTCCCATTAGGAGATTTATCCATAAAGATATATTTAAAGTTATTAAATTGTATTGCTACAAATGGTGGATAGACTTCTTTTGTCCTCCCGGCTCATTTTTGTCAGTGCCTGCTTACATTAACCCATCTATGGCTCATATGCCTATCATATGCATTCTCCTTGGGGCACATGTTCTTATTAAAGCATCTTAGCTCTTTGCAGTGTAGCTGCTGGGGTAGATGATGTAAATCCTGAAGTAGTTCTACACAAAGCTATGCTGAATCAGAAATAGCAAACTACAGTCCCCAGGGTAGCCTAATAAAGATGACCTGGGACAGTGCTAGCTGTGGTATTCTGAGATCTGTGGTACAAACAACTGGTGTTTTGTCTCATTTCTCTGCCAGAGTTTTATTATGGGAGATATTTTTCTCAGGAGATATTTCTTTTCCTCCCTTAAAAGGAAGGGGTAAAAAAAAAAGAGCAGCCCTTCCACAATAATCACTTGGCAACATGTCCTTCAAACATTCACCACATTTATTCCCTGTTAATAAAGGGAAGCACCACATCCCTTCAGAATGCCCCCCCCAAATAGGCACGAAAGCCCAGCCTGGAATATTGTGGGCCATTTAAAACAGTGGCTAATATGGTTGCTGCTTCTGCAACTAGCAACAGCAGCAAGAAAAGGAAAAACACAAAAACCAAACCATGACAGAGGAGAGGCTGTGCAACTGATACAATTAGCTATGACCCCTATGTCCAAGAAGGGGAATCATTCCCCCCTCCATATTTATCTGCCCACTAATTGGGTAAATCCTTTTGTGGGCCATTTGCTTCCTTTCTCACCCATCATCGTGTGCCCCGCTTAGACTTTCTGACGGGTCTGAAAGTAAGGCTTACCTTGTCCCGAATCCCTTGCCTCACGACTTCCCTCTCAGCCTCCATCTTGGCATATTTAGCTTTCCTCTCTTCTTCTTGCTGCCGAAGGGCCTCCTGCCGTTCTTCCTCCTTCTTGGCAGCATCTGGATCCTTCTCTTCTTCCCCTCCCAGCATCTTTCCCATGTCTTTGGTAGCCCCTAAGAAAAACAGGCAAGACAAAAAGCAGAAGAAGACCGTCAGGAGACCATTCCAAAGTGGTGACCTCAGGTTCTAGCAAAAGCACCGCTGTGCTTCTCTGCAGTAAAGTGGGATTTAAGAGGGGGGTGGGATGGTTAAGGCCTGGGAGCACCCAGTTCACGAGTGCAACTCTGTAATGGAAGTCCAGCATGCATTGTAGTCATTCTGTGTCAAGCAGATCATGGCGTATGCATAAATAATGCTTATTGTAAACATTTCATGAACATCAAGGAGAGCATTCCTAGACTGACAATAGAAACTGGAATTAATAGGGTGATGTCTGGCTGATTTGCTTACTCTCCAAACAACATGGTGGAATGTGTGCAGCAGCTCAGTTACACCAATAGATATGCCCTTTTGTGTATATTCTCCATGTGACATTGGGAGATTCACACATCCTCACTGTCACTGCACCTTGTTCTTTTGTGCCCATTCTTCCTTCCTACCCCCATGCAACGGTGTAGATATGTATGCACATCCTCCATACATGCTAGCATACACACATTTGTCTTTAGCTTGTGGTCTGTGCTGCATGCTTACTCTCGTCGTAACCAACGTATTTACATCTTATACAATTAACCGCATGGCAGACTGAATCAAGGTCCTTCTCTGCTGGGATCCTCTGAAGCCTCCTGGGTTGCTGATGTGGCATTTGCACGGTTAGGGGCATGGGGAATACTTGCAATATTTATTGTCCTTGGCAACTTTCCAGATCTAGCTGTACTGCAACTGCTTGCCAAGATTCTGCCCAGCACCAGGGAGAGCTCCTTGCATAAGTGAGTCTTTCTCGTATCTTTGCCTCCCCCCCCCAACCTTTTTTTTTTGCTAGTTTATTTGCATAAGAAGCTGTCAAAACCTGTGCACCTCAATGACCCCCTCCAGGGACTTTTGCCTAGAAGCAAGATTAGTTCACACACAGGAATCGTAATAAGCACACTGGTGTTTCTTTTAGTGGGAGAAAAGGGGCCATGAAATTTGCAAGCAATCTTGTGATCTTTCGAATGAAAACACTCACAAATTGCACAGAGGGCCCTTTCTTGTGAGGAGGAAAATGGGTCCCTCCCCCCTTGATTCCTCACAGAATAAAAGGCTACGAGGTTCACCCATCCACCAGAGGTAGGTATCAATAGCTTTGTACACTTACAGTTATATGTCTGAGGGCTGGACTCTTAAAATGTGCTTGTGGTTCACAATTGGCAGGAGGGCACCATCATCTTTCAAGTGAAGTGAGGTGTTATGCGAGGTTGGAACTGGGAGAGTCTCATGCACAATACCTTCCCTGCTGCTGTTGTTATAAGCAATTGGTACATTCACTGAGGGGAACTGGTCTATTCATTCTGTGCTCATACATGCCTCCTTTCCTCCCTACTCCCTGCATCCAACGACCAGCAGCTGGATGTGCTCACAACATCACACTGCCTGCTGGGAATAAGTGGAGATGGAGACATCTTAATCCTCCAGCCCTCCTTGCTGCCCTGAGATTTCCCTCCGACTTGGAGAAACACAGCCATTTCCGAATACTTCAGACACCACCCTCCATGAATGAGGTAGTTAAATTTCTCTCAGAAAGAGCTAGGTCAGAGAATACCTCTGAATCTCTGACACAACACAAACTATATTGCTGCATGGGACAGAGCACATGGATTTATCTGTACAGGCTCTCTTGTCTCTGATACAACAGTCCATATGAAAATTGCTGGCAACATAGACATGTATCCTCACTTTAGCACTTTCATTTCCCCTAGACATATCTGAGCCAGTTAAGCTGCATCAGCTTTATCTCCGGTTTGTTTATCTTCAGTTAGAGCTGCCCCAGCTGTAATGAGGTAAGCTGCTCAGGAAACTGGTTTCTGAGATATAGTGACAGGAGAAAACACACCATTATTGCTTCTAAGCCCTGCTTTTTAAAGGCTCTCATTATGCCACAACACATCCTTAGCCTGACTGCTTCTGGAGGCTTCTGCGAGGCTGACACTCTGTTTATAGTAACTTCTCAAGATGAACAGGTATACGAATGAAATAATTTTGACTGACTGGGCACCATTCAGCCTTTTTACCTGCAGCAGCTGAGTCACCAAGCCCCGAATCTTCATGGTTTCCTCACGGTCAGGTCAGTCCCTTGGTGCCACAGGGACTTAATGCTCAAGCAGGGACATCAGCATGGCCAGGGGCAAGTGGGATTGTGGGAGATGGAGTCCAAAACATCTGGCAGGTCATGCTTCCCACACACCTGGGCTGAAGTGTGTTTCGGGAAGGGGGAAGAACCAAACAGACACACATGCTGCGGCAATTGAGTTCCATCTGTTGCAGAACTCAGAGGTCCTTCTGCACTACCCTTACCCGCCTTATCTTATAGTTACTCTATGAACAGAATTGATCTCAAAGCGGGCTTTAGGGTTTCTAATATAGGCATTGCTCCTGACTATATGGGCACAAAACAGAAATATAGTGTTTCGTTTTGTTTGGTTTCTTTAGTAGCTTCATTTTGTTTCGTTTGTGACAAATTTTTAGAAGTACCTTTGTTATGAAACAAAATGAAATAAAATGAAATTAAGTAATCAGAAATCTGTCAGGAGAGCAGAAAAACTGTTTCCCATGGCACAATGCACATGCATACTCTAAAATTTATTTTTTTAAAAAAAAAGGAGAACCCATTATAACAGTGGGCTTTTTTGTCAGTGGGATTGAACCCAGAGATCTGTCAGACAACCTGGGCACCCAAGAAGTATAGTCAGTCCCTGAAATGTCTGCCCACACTCTGAGTTCTGGTGACCTGAGTTAAGGGCTCCATGGAAGCCACTCAGATTGCCAAATGAAGATCCAGTTACTCTAGACCACAGTGGCAAACCAGATGTTTTGGACCACAAATCCCAGAATTCCAAGCCTATATTGTCAGTGACAAAGGACTGTGGGAGTTGTAGTCCAAAACATCTGGATTCCTGAAGGTTTGCCACCACTGCTCTAGGTGGTCCATATTTTGCAATATAGCTCATGGGTGCAGGGAAATCCATAGCATCTGGTTTGGTCATGAGTGCGTAACGAACAGCATTGATACCAGGTGCCAAGTCTCAGGCAGCCAGGCTGTGGGTCTTACTTTACAGAGTAGAGTCCGCTGTTTGAAGAACTGTTCTCTCCAAGGCTTGAAGCTGAGAGAGATGACTCTGACGGTTTCCATTGGCAATACAGGGGCAGCAGATGGAGGAAGCCCAAAGGATTTACCACAGTTTTCACATGAAATGTGCTTTGACACAAATCAGATTGTGCATGGATCTCTGATTTGGAGTTTTAGAGGGGATCTTGATTCAGAACCAAGGTGTTTGTGCCCCATTCAGTTTGATATGTGCCCTGGCCCCCGATCAGTTTGTAAACCTCCCAATGATGTGCACTGGGAAATAAAGTTAGACATGCCTTTTCTGCTGTTGTTTTTGCACTGATACACATGAATTGTGGAGGTACAATAGACACCAAAAAGGAAAGTAAAGCTTCCAAAATCTAGGCAGATAGCTTAAGGGTTTGTATACTCAGCATTGTTAAGTTTGCTTCATCGAAAAAGAAAAGGGGAAAGAGAGAGAGAGAGATTGAGGAGACACCGAGTGAGCCTCCATCCAATATGATTTGTGCTTTGCACACAAATCAATTCATAAATACTGTACACTTTGCTCCTTACCAGAACTGAATCAGGCCATTTTTCATCTGGACCTTAAAGATATTGGTCTGAATCAGGCCAATTTGGTTAATAAATTGGCACTTATCTGAATCTGGGGCACAGACGTGGTGCCGATAGCATCTTCTTTCGCCCTCTTCTTTCATCCTCCAATTCCTGGGCAAGCATTGGTATCTCCCTGGACATACAGGTGGCTGAACTTGGATGGAAAACTAGAGGAAGGGGGTAGACCACCCTGCTCATTTCCAAGCCATTTTGTCTCTGGATCACAAAGAAGCTTCCCAGACTTCTCATAGAAGTTCCTGCCAAGTCATCTAAGATGGCAGAAGGCTCTCATTAATCACAGTGACTGCTGAGCCAGGATCCATTGCTAACTGGCAGAGACTCTCTGTGATACAAGAAGCTCTACTGTTGTGTTGTTAGTGAACTGATGTTCAGCATCTCTATCGTGGGGCCAGGGGGCCAAATATATCTTTTACTTCTTCCCCTACCCAATAAATGTGGACAAGTATGTTTGTGTATCTCTTTATGAATCACACAATTAAGAGGGTTTTTTTTTTCATACTCCAGCAGCTAAAGCCCAAGTGGTGCGCGATTTAATTTAGGTTCTTCAGAAATCTTTGCAAATCAGAACAGCTGTTTGGAAAAATAGGTGTGCTGTTTCTTTTCACCAAAGGGAAAGATGGGTGTTGGTTTTTTTAATTGCATGTGTCATCCACTCAGAAACAAAACATAATCAGAAAACACTGTCTGATATCTATGCCCCGCAATGATGAATTGTTATCCAAAATAGGCAGAATCTATGGTCTGGTCCCTGTGTGTCCCTATAGAGAGGCAGTAATGGCTGGTGGCAAGCAATTTCTATGAAGCTGGGTCCCACATTACTTCAGTTATTTATTGCATTATGTATTGTGCTTGTTGTTTTGATTTTTGAATACTTTAAAGTAGCTGCTTATACACAATATATGGTTGAAACACACGCTGGAGTGACTTCTCCAACTGAGACAGTAGGCCACATGGGCCTTTGATCTGACTCTGTAGTAGTATTCTTACATTAGGTAATGAAGAATGCATTAAAAGTCACAAATATTTCAAAAAGGGATCTTGAAATAAGACCAAGCACAAGAATCAAGAGCTGTGTGGCAGCTCATTTAAGAGATTTCCCTTGTGTATGGGCACACTACAATTACATGAGGTTAGGGGAGGTTTTTATCTCTCTTCCCACCACATAGCCAAACTTCATTATCTGACCAAACCAACTTGAGAAATGTTTTATGGATTTTTATTAAAACAAATAGCCTGACATTTTAATAATCAAGTGATTACATGACAGAGCTCTCTTGCTCTTTCTCTCGAGAGACTATTAAAGTTGGACAACTTTTACAAGCCTTAGCTTTAATTGAAGGTCAATCGAGCTTATTAAAAGACGGAGTCGATTCAGAGTGAGAGACCTCACCACAGCATTTCCAAGACAGCTGGAAAGAACAATTAGTTCCCGATTTGTAAAACTCAATTTATTGCAGCCGGCTGTCATTTGGAAGAATAGCTACATTTTCTTTGTGGTGGAATTTCAGCACACCTCGCTGAGGACCTACATGTATATGTTTATGCTTATTTACAAGCATACAGGTTGCAAAATGTGAAGCAGTGACATATTGCAGCCAATTCCATTGGATTCAGAGTTCCTCCTTTCATTGCCATGTCCTCTGGGAACTGCTCCTGTCCTGCCCCATCCACACACCTACTAGTCAGTGATAGGGCATGGACGCCTACCTACCAAGTTGTGTTGTGTTGTTTCTACTTTTCTAATGCATTTGGTGGTGCTCTTGCAGGCTTGATCTGATAGGTATTTTCCTTTCCTATATCACTTTTACATTGTTTACTTAGATATCTGTTGATGAACCTTGCAAACATAGTTTCATAAACCAAGTCTCTTCTTCACACTTGTGTAACAGACAACATGAGTAATTAATAACAAAATCCTACAGTTTGTGCACCTAAGACCTTTGCAACAGCACTGATATGAGTGTTGGTTGGAGATTTGCAAAGTTCAAGTGTCCTTTTGAATTCATATTCAGATAAAAACCCAAGGCATCTTCCTTAACCGGGTTGGGTAGTCATACAGTAACACAGAATTGTGGTTTCCAAAAATGAATAGCCCAGGTATTCTTGGACTGCAATTCCCAGAAGCCTTACACATCAGCTGTGCTGATCATGGTTTGTTGGGAGTTGCAGTCCAAGAGCACCTGGATTACCCAAGGTTAGGAACCACTGATATAGAAGAATGACTTCCATAATATGCAGAATATTCAAAACCCCAGATCAAGCTGACCAGGACCTTTGTAGTCTGTGTGGCAGTGGTAGCCCCCGCCTCTTCAGTTCTCCCACTCTTTCTGATTGAAATCCCCTTACTCGCAGCCCTGCTCTTTCTTAGTCACACCCTTTTGTGCCAAACCAATATTTCACAGGGTTACATTCACAGACATCATGTCCTACAATATTGCCCCAAGATAGCCCCTGGAGTAGTCTAATAATCAGACACATTGCCATGCTGATACCATCCTCTCTTGGGAATAGAGATGGGCATGAACTGAAAAAAATGGCAATTTGTTTTGGTTTGGCTTGTTTTAGGGTTTGGTTTATTTTAGACATGGGCACGACTAGGGAAAATGACGTTTTCAAGTTGTCGTGTGTCGGAGGCAGTCCGTTTCGGCTCGTTTCCGTTTTTTGTGAAATTTTGCAAAAATTAGTCGGTTCGTTTTTTTGTTTTTTCGTTGTCGTTAGTACTGGTTTGGGGGGGTAGCGGGCTCCTGGAGGGAGCTGCAGGAGTCAGCCAGAGCCACAAGTGACGGACTGGCAGACTCTTTGCACCCGCTGTGTCTCACGTACTTGCATGTAGTGCAATGCAAGTAGATCTGGCTTAGGGTTAAGACGGGTTAGCGCAAGGGCTAGGGATAGGCTAGTTACGGGTGAGGTTAGGGTGAGTATTGGGCTGCACCTCTGGGTGCCTCTCTGACCCACTTAGAAGGACAGTGTACTGGCGTATGGGTTAGGGTTAGGGTTAGGGTTCGGGTTTGGGCTACGATTAGTGGGCTGTTTATGCCCGATTGGCACATCCCAGAAGTCTCTGTGGTCAACCTGGCCAAGTGGCCATGCGATTGGTGGAAAATTTGCATGGTCCACTCCCATGGGCGAGCCCATCATTGCAAATGTGCAGGTGTAAAAAAATAAAATAAAATAAAATAAAATAAAATAAAATAAAATAAAATCAACGGAGCCTCTTTTTTTTGCAAGAAAAACCCACTGCTGCTACTGTAAAAATTCAAGCATTTAAAATAGCTAATTTTCGCATGTTTCTGTGGTGCTTTGGTGGGGTTTTGGGCAACGATTTCAAAAAAAATATTGCGGTCGCCATTTTGGATCCCCCGCACTGCATGGCAAATGGATGCGCCCTCCCAGCCTGGTACCAGCAGTGCAGCAGTAGCAATAGCCAAGGAGAGGGGGGCGGGGAAACCCCCCCAAATAAAACACCCTTCTGGCCTGGTAGGTGCCCTCAGACAGTTTTTGCCTACTTTTAGGGCCGGGAATCGGGTTTTTTTTTAACTTTTAAAAACTTTTTTTCTGTGCCGCTTGGCATTGCGCGATCGCCGCGATGCAAGTAACGAGCACGACAAATCAGACCAAATTGTTCATTCGTCGGTTCGAACTCGAATTCTGGCGGAGTAATTCCCGTTACTGTTTCCATAGAGTAACGGATACGAGTAACGGAAACGGAAACGGGAATACCGCTATGTCGTGCCCATCTCTAGTTTATTTTGTTTGATTTCTAATGGTTTTTTAAAAATATTCATTTTGTTGGTTTGTTTTGATTTGTTATTCATTTTTTCCTGCTTTGCGTGATTTAATCCTTTTGATAGTGCACAGGCATCCCACTGCCCCAGACCAGAAGGAAAACATTCAAAATAAATAAATAAATAAACACAAATGTTGTCAACTGCACAAACTGGACTGGCAGCATCCTCATCATCCTCATCCACATCATCCTCATCTTCAGTCATCATTACATCATCCTTACTGGGTGGCGGCAGTGGTGGCGCGGCAGCTGATCCTGGCCCCTGTAGTAGGGGCTTTTTGGTTTGTTTGTTTCAAGTACCGACCGTGTGGCCCCTGGGGCTGGGTCGGCACTGGTTTTATTTTTTCATTTTTCTTGAATTTGGAGCGCTGGTTTTATTTTTTCATTTTTTCTTGAATTTGGAGTGCGCTCCTTTTTATTTTATTTTATTTTAAGCACTGGCTGGCTGCGTGGCCCCTGGGGCCGGGTTGGTGCTTGTTTTGTTACTTTTTCTTTTATTTTCATTTTAGAGTGCTGACCGTGTGGCCCCTGGGGCTGGGTCTGTGCTTGTTTTATTTATTTATTTATTTCATTTTAGATCAACGACCTGGCCACCCCTGGGGCCGGGTCAGTGCTCCTTTTTTATTTTTTATTTTATTTTATTTTATTTTATTTTTTACTGTTGACCATGTGGCCCACCTACCAGCTGTAGCATCGGGCCGGTTGGCTTTGTTTCTTTATTCTTATTCTTATTCTTTTTACTTTTGGGCTGCAGGCTGGTTTGGCGACCTGTGGGCTGGGTCTGGTGCTCGTGGGCTGGGGCCGGGCCTGTGCACCAGATCTTTTTAAATTTTTTATTGTATTTTTTTTTTACTGCCAACCACATGGCCTCCTACCAGCTGTAGAATGGCCGGTCAGCTTTTTCTTTCTTTCTTATTTTTCTTGGAGGCTCCTGGACTCTCCCTGCAGCCAGGACGGAGGACCCCAGGACTAGCAGCACCAGGTAGGAGACACTGCCGGCAAATGAAATGAACCAAGACTAAACAGAAAATTCAGTTTCATTTTGTTTAGTTTCTCTTAGAGGGGGCAGTCCATTATTAATTTCATTACATTATGAAACAAATAATGAATAAGGAAATGAACCAAAAGTTCATTTTGTGGCCATCTCTTCTTGGGAAGTGGGCGTGGTGGCTCAATGGACTAAGGCTCCAAAAACTGTTGACTGCAAAGTCAGCAGCTCGGCGGTTCGAATCCCGGGTGCCACGCAGTGCAGCGAGCTCCCACTGTTCACCCCAGCTCCTGCCAACCTAGCAGTTCGAAAGCATGTAAATGCAAGTAGATAAATAGGTACTACTGTAAAAAGTGGGAAGGTAAAACAGTGTTTCCTTGCAGCCATGCTGGCCACATGGCCATGGACTTGCACAACACTGGCTCTTCCGGCTTGAATACGGAGATGAACACCACCCCTAGAGTCAGACGCGACTAGCATGCATGTGCGGGGGAAACCTTTACCTTTTTTTACCTACTTGGGAATATTTTAAAAGTTTGATTATTTGACCCATACAGAGTCTCTTGAGTTGACAAGCCCACACCTGCACATGGTCTGTAGCTAAGGCCTTTATATGCTTTTGAATGATGTTCACAACACCTGTGGAGATGGGCATTTTTCCTGCACAGGTCTCACTAGGAGGGACATCAGGATTTATGGGATTTGGCCATTTCCTCTTCAGAACAATCAGGGGGACCAGGAGAAAACAAATAAGCAAGAGATCAAGATGCCACCTCAGGAACTACTAGCTGCCAGATTGACTCAAAGACTAAAAATCTGTGTATATCACATCCCAGGTGCCTTGAAATACTAAATATATTGAATGTTTAAAATGCCATCTAAGATCAAATAATGAAACCATATTTCATAAGATGTCATGCCATGATAACAAATATTCAGTGAGCAAATATGCAAAGATGGAAGACTAGTCATCCTTAAAATTAATAAAGGAGGTCTAAGATTCAAGAAGATTCTAGGAGCAACTCAGTTTTCACTCTAGGGAAGTAGTCATGTAGAATGAGTGTGAAATGTGTTTCTAAGTTCTTTTCTCTTCCTTTCCTTCTTTCCTGCCTTAACCCCCTCTCTTTTTAACTGCATGATGATTGTACCCAAAAAGAAAAAAAGCCATCCTCTTGATATTTGAATCACTCAGCTTACCAGCAATGCTTAGATCAAGAAATACTGATCAGGAAAAAAAAGCAATGATAATCTTAAATAAAAATTTAAAAGAACTTGTGATTAGCTGTATCTTTTTGTTTTAAAGGAGATACTGGCTTCATACCAATGATGGGTAACTTAGAGCAATGCACATATACAAACAAGAATAAAATGAGAATGGCAATGTTTATTTGACATTAGGGGAAGGGCAACATAAATCCCCCACTATGAGTAATGGAACTGTATGCCTTCTTTTAATTTAACACGGTGAAGTCAATTGGGATATATTCATTTTTGGTAATTTGTAGAACTTGTACTCTGTTGCACAATGTGCCTATTGTATTTATATTTTGGCTATTTAGCAATGAAGGGCATTGTCTCCCATTCTAGTGCCAGAGACACAACACTACAAAATGACAGGAACACCATCTTCCTTTTGCACCATGTTACTCAAAGTCTTCACGGAGGAGGGGGGTTCAGTCTAAACAAGATGTGTAGCTTGCAGCATTCCATTAAGTGGCAAAGGTCATCCACCATGACACAACCTTTTCTCACCTCCATATCTTGCTGGATGTTTTGCTTCATTATTAGTCATGGGGAGGGGTTAATTTGAAAGTCTGGTTCCTAAGACACATTCTGAAGAGCACACAAGTCTTGCCAAGTTCAGTACTTTTATTTATTTTATTTATTTATTTTTATGCTTGTTAACCACCCAACTTTCCTCAGGAACTCTGGTCAGTGTACAACAAATTGCAAAACAAACAAGTTGCCCAAAAAGACAACACCCAAACAAAATAAATAAAATAAAAAGTTAAAAAAAAACAGAACAACAACCCTACAATAAACACAGATTCCAGCAAGAAAGGGCTGGGACAAACAGTACAAAACAACTAACAAGAAAAACATTGTGCACTCAGCAATCACCAAAGCTTTCCCTAAAGAGCCAGGTCGTTAATGCTCTCCTGAAGGCCGGCAGAGACTCCGCCAGCCTGATCTCTGTTGACAGTAGAGATGGGCACGACTTGGCGGAATTTTTCGTTTCCTTCTTCTTTGGTTGGAACGGAAACGTAACGGAATTACTCCACCAGAACTCGAACTCGAACCGACTAAAGAATAATTGGGTCTGATTTGTCGTGGTCGTTCCTGGCATCGTGGCAATCCCGCGATGCCAAGCGGCACAGAAAAAAAAATTTTAAAAGTAGAAAAAAAATGATTCCCAGCCAAAAAGCAGGCAGAAATATGCCTGCCTGAGTGAGGGCTCAGGGCACCTACCAGAGGGGTGGTTGACCCCCCCCTCTCCTGTCCTGGGCTGCTCTGGTGGGGGGGGGAAATCCTCATCGTAGTCGCTCTCAACAAGCACCGGACTCGCCGCCGTCCACCGCAATTCAAGCAGAAGCGGCACAGAAAAAAAGTTTAAACCCCCCCCCATTCCCGGGCCAAAAAGCAGGCGAAAATATGCCTGCAGTGCAGAGTGCACCTACCAGAGGGGTGGTTTCTGGGGGGTCCCAGCCTTCTCCTGTCCTGGGCAGCCGGACTCGACTCATGCCATGCAGTACGGGTGGGGATCCAAAATGGGGCGGCGATATAATTTTTTTGAAATCGTGGTCCAAAAACACACAAGCACCACACAGAAACATGCGAAAATTGCTATTTTAAAACTGCCAGAATTTTTACAGTAGCAGTGGGTTTTTCTTGCAACAAAATGTCTCCTCTTTCCTCTCTCCATTGATTTTATTTTATTTTATTTTATTTTATTTTATTTTATTTTATTTTATTTACACCTGCGCAATGATGGGCTGGACATGGGTGTGACCATGCAAATATTTGGAGCCATTCCACCAATCGCATGGCCACTTGGCCAGGTTGACCACAGAGACTTCTGGGATGTACCAACTGGGCATAAAAAGCCCACTAACCGTAGCCCGAACCCGAACCCGAACCCGAACCCTAACCCATATCTTGCTACACTGTCCTTCTAAGTGGGTCAGAGAGGCCCCCAGAGGTGCACCCCAATACTCACCCTAACCTCACCCGAACTAGCCTAACCCTAGCCCTTGCGCTATCCCTGTTGCTTGCCAGATCTGTACTTCCATATTGCATTGCACTATAGCAAGTTTAATTCCCTTCTTAGTGAGACACAGCGGGTGCAGAGAGTCTGCCAGTCCGCCACTTGTGGCTCTGGGTGACTCCTGCAGGCTTGGCTCGGCCGGTAGCATGTGTGACATCATGCAAACCATGCCCCGAGGCCTGACTGATGCAGGGAAGGCACCCCAAAAAGAGGGGTGCCTCTGCCAGTCTGCTGTGTCTCTCCGTGCAACTGGGTATGCAATCATAGCCATAAAATAAAATGCATGCCCTTTTGCAGCAGGTGAGGAGAGGAGACCCCCATGTAACTCCAGGAGCCTGCTTTCCCTAAGGATAGGAGGCACCCCACCAAAAAAGAGGTGCCTCCAGGAGCCCGCTACCCCCCCAAACCAGTTTAACGACAGACGAAAAAAGAAAAACGAAATGACAAATTTTTGCGAAGTTTCGCAAAAAACGGAAACGAGCCGACACAGGCCGCCTCCGACACACAACAACTCGAAAACGTCATTTTCCCTAGTCGTGCCCATCTCTAGTTGACAGTTTATTCCAAAGAGCCGGGTGGCCACTGAGAAGGCCCAATTCTTCCTCAGAGTGGCCATTTGGAGCAAAAGGGAGAGTGAGTCTCTGGTTGGCGGGCATGAAGCTGACCTCACCTGTTTACTACAGGTCAAGAATAAAGTATTGTCTCCTGGTAGCAGATGTTGAGGGAGGGCAGCATGGCAGCAGGTGTCCAGCATCTCCTTCTCAGCCCCTCAACCATTTCTTCTTGTTCTAAGCCAAAGCAATGTGTGCCATCAGGACTGGCTTGGGCTTGCCTAACTAGTCTGTTATCCTCAGGCATACGCAGAGGATACTACCTTGTCATCAATGTTGAGTAAAGACCAGTGATGGACAAAGTTATCACAAGGCTTGCCACAGTATTGCCTCTGCCATTGTTGATGTCCACTACCACCACTGGTTGAAGTGACCATGGTGGCAGAAGCCTCTGGGAGCTGCAAACCAGAGCAAAACAGACAGCAGACTAGGCTTTGGGGAAGAAGCAACCTGCTGGCTGAAGTAGCAAGAGTTGGCCTCCACAGGCCAGTCAGATGACCATGTGAAAAAAGAAGGAAGGGCTCCTGCACTCCTGCAGTCATAAAATAGGATTTCAGCAGGTGTAGCTTCTAGGACAAGCAAAGCCTAGAGAACATCCCTCTTTCACATAGCTATTAAAGAAATGAGAGGTCCTTCCCCATTTCCATATGGCCACTCTAGGCTCTGAGTCATCCTTCCTGGGAACAAAGCATTATAGGTAGGATGCCCAGAATATTTGTCACCATAGTTATTGTTTTTTTGCTGACTTGTCCCTATTTCAGTCATCTGCATAAATGCACCACCAGGATGTTTGCGGAATAGGGTGTGTTGATCTAGAACAGTGGCTCTCAACCTGTGGATCTCCAGATGTTCCTGGACTGCAACTCACACAAATCCTGGCCAGCTGAACTAGTGGTGAAGACTTCTGGGAGTTGCAGTCCAGCAATATCTGGGGACCCACAGATTGAGAACCACTGCTCTAGAATAACCTACCTATCAATGAACCCACCACCAGCCATTCTTGCAAGCAAAATGACAACAAGCATGTAAAGAAGGGTGTGATCTTACACAAACTTCGGCTGAGAGCTTTGACCCAGGGGAACAGTGGAGAATATGCCTTCTTCCTTGACCCCTCTCCATTGGTCTGAATTGCTCATAGTGCACCATCCTCCCCTCATCCTGCTGCATACACTGACAAAGCCTGAACCTTTCAGCATGGCAGCTTTTATAACATTATAGCCCATGGGGGGTGGGGGAGGAGAGGACACAGTTGGGATCCTTGAGCGTGCTGTGGAAACTTGTTTTATAATATTTATTTATTTATTTATTTATTTATTTATTTATTTATTTATTTATCTATAATAAGCTGGCTAGTGGCATGCCAGTCATCTGGGTGCTGGGGGGAAGCGAGGGAAGGGACACAGTCCACCTCTTTTGAACTGCTTCACCAATAGAAGCAGCAGTGGAGTCCGGCTCGCTTGCTCGCTTTCAAAGTGGGGGGGTGGGCGGTGGTCTGCAGTTACTTCCACAGGCCGCATTCAGGATCCTGGGTGGCCATATCCAGCCAGTGGAACGTAGTTTGAGGACCCTTGGACTATGAGACTTATACTTACTAGAGAGAGAAGAGACAGGATTTAGAACTTCTGTGAGGGAAACTATGTGATGAGTGTCTGAAAACTTAAGAACTGGGTGTGCAAGTGAGCAGCATAGTCTGTAACATAACTTTAGTGTGGATGAGCTATATTCTTCCTTTTGTTTATACATATACACACTACCCTTTATGAGTTGGATTCTACTTTGTGATAAACAAACTTCTTTTTATCTTTATTCAATTTAAAACCAGTCTGAAAGGCATTAATTTACTAGCAAAGCTAGTTGGCGGCAACAAAAGAAGAAAGGTAGAAGTGGTGCTTGTCAAGAGCCTGTGAAAGGGCTGGGGCTTTGTTATTTGATAATGTCATCTTTCCTTCTCTTATCTTGCCAAGTTCACCATGTGTTATCCATATGCTCACAAGTGACTCTTATGCTACAGGAAGCTCTTCCTCCCCACCACATTTTAAGGCACTCAGAATCAGTCTTGCGGCTGGTAAAAAGTGCCGTACATGCACTGAGAGGCAGCTATGAATTATGCCTGTCATTTGGAGGAGGAAATAAGGCTTTGGAAATATTAATGAAAGATTAAAAACTAGCTAGTCTTAAAGACATTACAAGACTTTTGGTGGCTCTTTTCTCTTGCCTGTGCAGTCCTTGATCATTTCCCAGGACAAAAAGTACTTTGCAAAAACAGGACAAAATGAGCGACAGCAGTTTGCTTCTGTATTTCCAAGATCCATTTCCCAACCAGTCATTATTATGAACTGGGACATGACCAGCCTATAAGTGAAGTCTGAATATAGGTTTTTTTATCTCCACATTGTGTATTGTATTGGACACTATATACTGCACATGACATTATTTCCTGTTTAGAGCAGGCATGTCCAAACTTTGGCCCTCCAGATGTTTTGGACAACAGCTCCCACAGTCCTTTGCCATTGGCAATACAGGCTTGGAATTCTGGGAGTTGTGGTCCAAAACATCAGGAGGGCCAAAGTTTGGACTTGCCTGTGTTTAGAGAGATCTTTCTGAAGCTCTTCATGACCCAATGCTGTTCCATGTACTCTTAATAATTAGATATAATCAAAACTGGATATTTCATTGGTTCCCCCTGAATCTCGATCGTCCAGAAACATGACTCAAATCATCAGCCCAGGGCAGACCTTTGGGGAAGCAAATAGTTTAACCCCCTTCATTGTGGGAATGCTTTCTGTTTACAGTGTTAAAACACGTTTCCTTATTCCAAGGCCACTTGGTATATTTGAGATTCAAAAATCATTGGTGAAAAGCTCTATGGAAAGATGCTGAACATCTATGTCATAACTTGCCCACATCCTGTTTGCTCTTCAGCCATGGAAGGGGAATTCTGGTGGTTTTTTCCCCCTTCCTGCCAGCAGACATTCTGTTCTGAGCCCAATGTTGCAGTGATTGCAGAGTCAGGCAGACTACTGGTTATCTTTCTAAATAACAGGGAAACAATTTGGAGACCTTAAGGTGGTGGTGGTGGGGGGGATGACTGCTGCATGAATGCCTGATGCATACAGGTTTTTGTTCGATTATATTCTGGTCACTGGCTATCCACTGGCTTCTTGACCCTCTCAAAGAATTCTTTAAAAGTAAGTAAACCAAGACATACAGTACCTTTTCAGAAGTTATTTTATACTTCTTAACTTTATGAATGATGCCTTCCACAATTTTACATGGAAAAATTGCAAACCAATTTCCATGATATGGACCCCTTTTCAGAGCCAACATTGCATGGTTTCTTTCTGAGTCTTCTAAACAGAGACAAAATTTAGGGTCATGTTGAATCTGTTTATCAGATGATCATCGATTTCACCTTTTTGTTTTTCAGGATAATTCAGATACTCTCTATTCCAGGGATTTCTCCCGTGCTGATTTATCAGGATGGTCTAGAACACGACCTCTTTCCTCTATTGTTCCCTCCAGTTTCTTAAACCTTATTTCTACCTATGTACATTCTGGCACACATTTCTGCAGTGCAGACAGAAGCAAAGAATTCATCCCGTTTGTCTGCAACCTTATTATCTCCCATTAACATTTCTACATCCCCATTTTCATCCACTGTCCAAATGCATCCATACTCAGTTTCTTCCTGCTTGTGTAGTTATATAATCTTTTATATAATATTTTTAGAGACAGGATCCTCAAATATTTTTTCTGCATCCTTTACTGTCTCATTACATTACATCTTTCTTTCTTTCTTTCTTTCTTTCTTTCTTTCTTTCTTTCTTTCTTTCTTTCTTTCTTTCTTTCAAGTTTCTCCTCCTTTTTGTTCCATTCATTTGGCTAAAATTTTCAGGAAAAAAGCCTTCTTTACCCGAGGAAGATGGTAAAATCTGATAAGAATATTTGGGAATTATTGGACAAGCAGGAAAATATTCTTAACAGATTTTACCATCTTCCTCTGTCCTTCTTAGCAATCTCCTCATTTTAGAAGTAATTTTCTTATATAAGTTAATGGGACTATGTGGGACTCCCTTAATATATATGTACATTCATTTTGATAGCATTGTGATCCCTCTTTTCAGCCCACTCAACAACACTTACATTTTGCATGTGTTCTGGGTCATTTTAGGATTACATCTGAAATTGCTTCTCAGAAGAATTTCACAAATCAGAAGCACTTCACACCTACACCAGAAAGGAAACAGCTAAGGACCCATACTTAATCTGTGTTGGGAAGGGTTGCAGAGGTGGGACTATCACACACCCCAAGCCAATGTCCATCCAACAAACTTCAGACCAGGGTGGAGTGAAACCAAGGCAAACTATAAATTGGAAGCCTTGCACCAATTTTCCTTAGCCTGATGAAGCTACTTGGATGAGCGGTGAAGCATTTCAATCTCACAAGAAAAGAAGTCCAGTTGCCATGACTCAGCTTCCAGATAACTTCACCTAAGTTTCTTCACAGACACTCACTTCCATGTGTTTCCATAAATCAATATTTTATTGCACAGTTATTAACACTGTCTAAAACTTGTACCTCTTTTTAATGCCCTAAACATACACTCATCTAGTCTACCTCAGGATAACTGAGACCACTTTTCACTACAGGTCCTTGTTCTTTAATTACTGCCCTAGTTTCATTTTTTACCTTAAGGTCACCCTTGGTTTTTCACCAGTGCTGAAGGTGGTGGTGGGGATCCCCACCGCTACAGTACTGTATATGACTCACTTCAACATTTCACTGATCTCCTTTAAAACTGGGTTGTCTAAAGTCTTCCTCTTGGTTCAGAGCTGTCTAATATCAGGATACAACTATGTACCTATCCCATGTTTCTCCATCTGTCCTGGGCTTGTGTGTTTCCCCCTACAATGCTTTGGGTGCAAGGGAGCAAAACTGGATCATAACAAACAACCAATTTTTACTGCATCCCCTTTGGCCAATCCGAAACATCTCCAACCTCATTCCATGGGGATAATTCATCCCAAATCCAATACTTTCCATATCTAGTATGTAGACATGGGCACGACTCGGCGAAATCCTCGTTTCCGTTTCCGTTCCTCGTTTCCGTTATATAACGAAACGAAGAACGACAATTACTCCACCAGAACTCGAACTCGAACTGACTAAAGAAAAATTGGGTCTGATTTGTCATGGTCGTTCCTGGCGGCATCGCAGCGATCGCGCGATGCCAAGCGGCACAGGAAAAAAGTTTTAAAAATAAAAACCTCCGATTCCCAGCCAAAAAAGCAGGTGAAAATATGCCTGCCTGAGGGCACCTACCAGAGGGGTGGTTTCTGGGGGGGTCCCCGGCCTCCCCCCCTCCTCTCCTGGGCTGCCCATCCTCGTCGTCTCGTTGCCAACTCACCAAGTGGCGCGGCACAGGAAAAAAGTTTTAAAAATAAAAAAACCCGATTCCCGGCCCCGGCCAAAAAAGCAGGTGAAAATATGCCTGCCTGAGTGAGGGCACCTACCAGAGGGGTGGTTTCTGGAGGGTTCCCGGGCTGCGCATCCTCGTCGTCTCATCCCATTACTCGCCAAGCGGTGCGGCACAGAAAAAAAAGTTTTAAAAATCAGGGCCCGGCCAAAAAGCAGGTGAAAATATGCCTGCCTGAGTGAGGGCACCTACCAGAGGGGTGGTTTCTGGAGGGGGCTCCCCGGGCTCCCCCCCTCTCCTCTCCTGGGCTGCGCAATGCGCATCCATTCCTTGTCATCTCACCAACTCGCCATGGCATGCGGTGCGGGCAGGGGATCCAAAATGGGGTGACCGCAATTTATTTATTTTGAAATCGTGGTGGTCCAAAAACACACCAAAGCACCACAGAAACATGCGAAAATAGCTATTTTAAAACTGCCTGAATTTTTACAGTAGCAGCAGTGGGTTTTTCTTGCAACAAAACGTCTCCACTGATTTTATTTTATTTTATTTTATTTTATTTTTTTACACCTGCGCAATGATGGGCTGGCCATGGGAGTGGACCATGCAAAATTTTGGAGCCATTCCACCAATTGCATGGCCACTTGACCAGGTTTTGACCGAGACTTCTGGGATGTGCCTGTCGGGCATAAAAAGCCCACTAACGGTAGCCCTAACCCTATCCCTAACCCTAACCCTAACCCTAACCCATACGCCAGTACACTGTCCTTCTTAATGGGTCAGAGAGGCACCCAGAGGTGCACCCCACAAACTCACCTTAACCTTACCCATAACAACCCTAAGCCTAGCCCTTGCGCTAACCCCCCTAACCCTAAGCCAAATCTGTACTCGCATTGCACACACGCAAGTACAGTTCCCTTCTTGGTGAACCGCAGAGCGCCGAGACTGAGGAGGTAGAGGAGCCTTCCCCCAGTGTGCGCACTGTGACACTGCAGTTAGCAGTGGGCCTGTGGTCAACAGAGAGGCACCCAAAAAGAGGTGCCTCGAGTCTCAACTTGGTATGCATATCCAATTGGCTATGCATGCCATTTTGTAGCGGGCCAGAGGAGGCACCCACCCCAGAAAGGTGCCTCCAGGAGCCCGCTTTCCCTTCATAGCGGGCCAGAGGAGGCACCCACCCCAGAGAGGTGCCTCCAGGAGCCCGCTCCCCCCCAAACCAGTACTAATGACAGACGAAAAACCAACAAATGAAACGACAAATTTTTGAAAAATTTCACGACAAATGGAAATCAGCCAAAACGGGCCGGCTCTGACACATGACAACTCGAAAATGTCATTTTCCCTGGTCGTGCCCATCTCTACTAGTATGTCATCGCCCCTAATGCCATTCTACAGTCATGCCCCACCATTTCACAATTTATATGCTGGTATATTGCAGGACCACAGTATACAAAGGCAAGGGTTCCTGGGGCAAACTGTGTGTGCATGTTTCAGGCCTCCTGCACTTACCCCTGGCCTGGTGCTGCCCCAAGTGGGCCTCCAACGGGCTTCCTGGGCCTGTTGGAGGCCCCAGAAGTGGTTTCCGAAGAACCAGAAGCAGTTTCCAAACAACCGGAAGTGCCTTCCAGATCATCCGAAACCACTTCTGGGATCTCTGATGGGCTTCTTGGGCCTGTCAGAGGTCCCAGAAATGGTTTCCAGTGAACCAGAAGTGACTTCTGAAAAACTGGAAGTGCCTTCTGGATCACTCTAAACCACTCCTGGAGCCTCTGACAGGCCCGGGAAGCCCATTGGAGGCCCATTTGAAGCAGTGCCAGGCCTAGGGTAAGTGCAGGAGGCCCCAGACAGTGCCCCCCCCAGTTCTGACTCGACCCAGCATCTGCATATTGTGGATTTTCCTTTATTGTGGGTTGTGTCAGGTCCCTAACTCCCAGAATAGGTGGGGGATGACTGCACCATTTTTTATGTTAAGTGCCATCTATCTGGTTCTATTTGGGTTCAAAGGAAGCTCATCTCTTTTGTAATGGCCTGATGTATCGCAAAATATTTCCAAAGTGCCTGAGAAATGGGAAGCTCTCCTTGAGTTATCATTATCCCATACATGCCTTGAGATGTCACAGCCTCATTCTCATGGGGAGCAGGAAGCATTTCAGAGAATAGTTGTTTTTAATTGGGCTGTTGGGCATTGCGAGTATAATTATGGTCACAATAATGAAGTCTGGTTCAGAAGAAAATATATTCTTTGGAAAGTGGTAGGGAAAAGTTACCACTTAGAGAACTTTCTATGTCCTAAATGATCATTAGGATTCACTCAGTCTTTTTTCTCCTCCCCACGCTGTCATCTCACAGCTTCATTTTCATGATGACACTTTTCATCTAATGTGTTTTTCCTGAAGATTTCTGTTCAGCCCCTGAGTGGGAGTTGCAACAAAGTTTTCCTTCCAGGGTTGAAACTTTTTTATGGCTCAGTTTGATTGGAGGCTCATGGAAACCAAAGATAATAGCTGTGCCATTGAGACCATGACTCAGACCATGAGGACGGTGGCCCAAAGGAAATAATGAAATGGCAACTGATAAGCAGCCTAACAAAATGACCGCAAATAAAACAGCCACCTTCTTTCCAGCTTTCCATAACTAAATTGATATGGAGAGATGATAGGGCAGAACCAAAAGGATTGGAAAGAGCCTAACCCTTGGCATGACCTTCTGCAAATATGGATGTGCAGCAGTCCTACTTCTGGATTGACTGAGGCAACTTGAAACCAGTCTTTTCACTGAAAAATATATGCTCCCCATTGACATCATCTGCAAAGGTGCTTCTGTAATACATGACCCACAGAGGTGTCCTCCCTCATCTAAGACAGACACGCCTGGCGAAAATCATCTTACCAAGAACTTTACATCTAGGAATCATCTCCTTGCAGACCACAACTTTTGCCTAGTTTGGACTTTTGGTGCATGGTTTGAAAAAGTGGGTATCACCTATGACCGCCTGCAATGAGATTTTTATTTTATTATTAGTGGCCTAAAAAGGTATCGCCTACAGAGTACAGACTAGTCTTGCATTTGTATTTTGTAATGGCCACACAGCTCCCACCTTTTTATTTCAATATTCAAGCTTAGGCATTCAGGGGAACATAGTCATGAACCTAAGAACATTCCAGAAAAGCTGTGTGGATCTACAACAAATCAGTTCCCCATTTTTCATCGTCACCAGGAGCAGATCTTTGGTAAATCTAATGGTTCTGAACAGTCCAAGTTACCCAGAATGTTTTACATTGAAACAGGGATAGCTGACAACAATATGGTGGGGTTTTCTTTTGGTGGTTTATAGCTTCTGTTATTTCCATCATAGAAATAGGAACGTTCGTCATGGCTCTCTGTTCTTCAGTGAGTTTTGGAAAGTTGGCTTGTTCTCGATACTGGAATATGGTATATTTGTTGATGTCTTCTGGCTTGAACAGATTCTGATAATACGCCTCTATAATTTTTGGGACTGATCAGTCTGATTTTTCCCAGTTTTGTCTTTGAGTGTTGGAATAAGTTTTTGAGAATGTGTCTTTTTTATTATATATATGAGCTAGCCACCTGCCTGGTTTGTTTGCATTTTCGACAAAATTCAGTTTTGCTATTTTGATCTTGTGGGCTATGTCTGCTGTTAGAATCAAATTGAGTTCATGCCTACAGTTAGCTAAATCCTTATTCAACTGCTCATTCCATGGATCTAGGAAAAGGTCCTTTTCGAGCTTTTTCATCATGGTGGGGTTTTCTTTTAACCCTCTTGCTATTTCCATTCACCATGTATGGGTACGAAAGGCGGATAGTAAGAAAAGTTTACAGGGGGAAAATGTATTTGTTTGAAATAACGGTGCTAGATAGGAGCTATGTGGATAACTGGGACTACCAGAAGGACAAACAGTTGCATCCTAGATCAAATCATGCCTGAACTACTGTATCTCTGGAGGCAAAACTGACAAATCAGAGGTTTCCACACCTCATGAAAAGGCAAGGTTTGCTGTGAAAGATAGTAATAATGCTACAACAGAGGAAGGCAGTGGGAAATGAGGAAGACCAAATATGATATAGATAGACTCCTTAAAGGGGAACACAACCTTTTGTTTTGAAGAGCTGGGCAGGGCAGTTGAGGGACAGGGAGATTTGAAGAATGCTCATTCATAGGGTCACCATGGGCTGGGGGCAGCCTGATGGCACATAACAGCAACAATCTCATGAGGTGCAGCTAAGCTCAAAGAGAGCAAAGGAAATGGGGAAGGATGGCAATTTTGTGATTCCCCAACAGGACTTTATGCTCAGCAGTTTGTGCCCAGTATACCCTGGTTGGACTGTAGAAAGTGGCAATATGTTGTGAATAGAGATGGGTGAGAACTGAATGATGGACCAGAAAGAAACATGAACTGTGCTGGTTCATGGTTCGGTTTGTTCAACCCATTTAGCACCAAACTTTTTTCTGTGGCTTGGGACCAGAGCATCTTGTGAAGCGTATCTCCCAAATATCAGCTTCAGCCCAGCCCACCAGAACATCACAGGTCACTACCCCGAGGGAGGCCCAAAAATCCTCTACCTGGAGTCGGGCCTTCTCAGTAGTTGGTCCGACCCTCTGGAACCACCTACCCAGTGAGATAAGGCTCGCAGAGTCCCTGTTGGTGTTTAAAAAACACCTTAAGACTTGGTTGCTTAAAGTCTGTTGTTTTCTCTGTTAGTTAGCCCATTGTTTGCCACCGCCATCTTGTTTCTGCCAATCTTAATTTTGTTGTTGGTTTTGTTACCTCTGTTTATATTTTTGCTCTGGTTGTTCACCGCCCAGAGTTCCTTTGGGAAAGTCAGGTGGTATATAAACAAATAAATAAATAAATAAATAAATAAATAAATAAATAAATAAATAAATAAATAAATGCCCACCTGCACCCTTCCCACTGCTCCCATCTCCTCCCAACCAGGTCCTGCCACCCCTTTCTTCTTCCACCACCATTGTCATCTTCCAAGATACCTGGACCATCTTCCTTTCCAGGAGCCTGGACTGTTGCCTCTGTGCATTCACACACCTGTCACCTGGAAGGGAAGCTGTGCCACTGTCTCTGAAGAGGGCAGTGGTGGTGGTGGCAGCAGCAGCAGAGAAGAAGGAGGAAGGACCAGATAAGGTAGCGACAGAGGCAGTGGGAAGAGAGCAGGTGGATGGCAGAGGGGGCAAAGGCAGTAGGTTTTCCTCCCACCCACCCACCTCAGGCACAGATGGGAAAAGCAAAACACAAACCAGCTGGTTTTCTGGGGATTTGTGGGTGATTGATTGATTGATTGATTGATTGATTGATTGATTGATTGATTGATTGATTGATTGATTGATTGATTGACCATCTGACTTTTCCCGGAGGAATTCTGGGTGGTTTAGAGCATAGAACATAACAAATAAAGTAACTCATCAAAACAAACAGAAAGACAAATACAACCACAGTAGTATTGGGAGTAGCCATGAACCACTGGTTTCCTGGCTCATGCCCATCTCTAGCAGTGACTTTTAAAAGGCTACAATTCTGGAATGGGAAGGGGACACCATGAGGGGAAGAGAATGGGGTGCATCTCCCATGAGACCCCTGTTGGGGACACTTTTGATACAATTGGGTTGAAGTTTTTAGTTTTTGAGTTATGGAATGTGTTGTTATGTTTATTATGTCTTGTGTTATGTTTTATGTTTGAATTAATAAACATATTTTTAAAATAATTATATAACAATATTATATTATGATATAAAATATTTCAATGTTTTATATAATATATAAAATATTACATTTGTTGTATATAAATAAAATATTATATAAAATTTAGTATTTAATTTATATTTTATGTTTTTGTTCTTCATTGGCCAGAGTAGTGATTGGCTAGATGGGTGATATATAATTTGAATAAATAAGTAAATAAGTAAACAATATGTATCAGACATTTGTAACCGCATACACTATGTAGGCAAATATTTCTTTTAAAATGTCTGTTATACAGTACTGATAGGCTCTAGCTCATGGTTCATAATTGCCCCGCTATTCACATTGACAAGGGAAGAAATTAGTAACGACATGGGAAGGAGCACCTTTAATGCCACAAACCCTTTAGTAAGATTGTTGTTCTCTGGGCACCATTTTATTTACACAAAGGTAATTAAAATTGAGAGCTCTTAGATCCCCACCACAGCGTTATGCAAATGGGTCTTGATGCAAATGCAATGCAATTTTAATGAGGCTGTTGAGCATCTGTTATGGGGTGGGAGATGTCACACCACCATGACCTGTTTCCCTTCATGGTTTGTTCTCATGAGGAGGACCAGGTTAATTGGGTTGTCTCCCTGTATAGGAAAGGGATCTCCATTTCATGAAAGCTCACATCTTGGCTGAACAGGGATGCAGCCTCTTGGGGCCTTTCCTTCTTGAATAGAAAGTGATGGAGACATTCCTTTCCCTCTGCAATGAGATGTCCCTGCTTGAGATCCCCCAAATCTCATAGGTGGTCCCAGAAGTGTCAACGTCATTGGTTCTGGAAGAAATTCCTGCACCCGACTGGAATATTTTGGCACAAAATTCGCTGGAATAGGGCATTACATAGCACAGGATCTGGCAGTGTCCTGCATAGAAAAATGGAGGGGGGGGAGTGAACTAAGGAGGAGGAGGAAGAGGAGGAGGAGGAGGAGGGGAGGAGGGGGAGGAGGAAGAGGAAAGAAGCAAGAGGCAAGCATCTCATTTTTTACAGTAAGTGGAGGCAACTTATTGATGCCAACAAGAACCATGCATCTCACTGCACTCAGGTTACATGGCCTTGTGAGCAAATGTAGCCATCTAGTTGCTAGAAGAAACAAGAAAATATGCCAATGTCTCATTGAGGCCAAAGAAGAGCCAAGTACTAGATATAGTTATTGACTGAGGCAGGGGTTCCACAACACAAAGGAAACAGCACCAAATATACAGTCTTTAAAGGTCTGATATAAAAGATAAGTTCAAATGCAACTGCATAAGTTCATTGTATGGACTCATCTTTCCAGTGCCCCTCCTGAGCAAGCATATTGAAATTCAAATGACCTAAATCAAAGGGCCTAACTCCCAGAACACCCCTTCCCCCCAGACATCACAGCTGGTGGTGAAGGATTCTGGAAGCTATAGTCTAAGAACACCAGGGTTACCCAGGGGTTTGAACAACTGCTGTGGGGAACAACAGGTCATGCCTTTCCAGCTGTCCTGCTTAGGCACCTTACGAATAACAAAATGCTATTTTGTCATTTTGCAAGCTTACAAATCACTTAATAAGCTCACAAATCACTAGTGTTTTGTAACAAAATGAAATGAAACAAACACACCATCTTGTAAAATGGATCCCCTGGGTCCAAATTTGTTGCCTCTTGGACCCAGGGGAGCCAATTTTTAGAGTTATGAAATGGTTTGTAAGTGTTTTATTTCATAATGATTTTTTAAAAAAATTCATTTGAAACAAAATGAAATGAAACAAGGACTAAAACAAAACAAAACAAAACACAAACTTTTCATTTTGTGCCCATACCTAGTCCTGCTCTTTCTCACCTGAGACCTTAGATCATATCCCATTCCAAAAAGTTATCCTCCCGTCTGACTGAACAAAAGAGTCTACAGAGGTTTTATAAACACATCTAAAGAAAAGAAACAGCCAAACAACCTTATCGAAGGCCTTACTGAAGTTCAGATAAGCAATATTCACAGCATTCCCCTCATCCACCAGGCCTGTAATTCTATCAAAGAAAGAGATCAAATTAGTCTAGCATGACTTGTTTTTAAGAAAACCCTGTTGACTACTTGTAATGACAGCATTCTTTGTTAAATAATTACAGACTGCCTGTTTAGTAATCTGCTTTAGGATATTTCCAGGAATTGAAGTCAAGCTGACTGGGTGGTAATTATTTGGGTTCTCCCCCCCCCCTTTTGAAGATGGGGGCAACATTAGCCCTCCTCAATGGGGACTTCCCATGTTCTCCAGGACTTCTCAAATATTATTGCTAATGGTTCTAAAATTATTTCTGTCAGTTATTTTAATATCCTTGGGTATAATTCACCTGGCCCAGGAGACTTAAATTCATTTAATGTTTCCAGGTGTTTCTGTACTGCCTCTCTACCTATTCTATGTTGCAATTCCCATCCTTCCATGGGATGGCACCTAGAAAATCCATGGCACCTAGAAAAAGTCCAGCTCAGGTCACACACAGTTGCCATACGCAGTCCATATTTGCTAAAGATCAGAAGGTAAGGGATGCCTTTTTGGCTGAAGTGAAGATATGTCTATCATCTACCATGATGCCAGGAAATCATGTCTTTCTGAAGAAAGCCAAAAACTTAACATGACAACTGTTCAGAGGCTGTACAGAGCCCTCTGTTTGGTCCACTGCTGGAACAGGCTAGTTTGCTCCTAGTCTCTTAGGAAGATATAAAGATATAAGATATAAAGCAACTAAAATAAATACATAAAATAAGCCCCACAGCCTTTAATTCCACTTGAAAGACTGGATAATTCTCTCCAGCGAGGGTCACAACACACCTTCCATTATGACCCACTTGATAGGACTGGGGATTCTTTTCCTCTTTCTTTTTGGTAAATACACAAAGAGCAGCTTAATGGCAAACCATCTCTGCTACCCACACAGAAGCACCTGACAGCTTCTCAAATGTAAGGCTGCCTATGTAAATAGCAATCCTTTTGTCTGGTGTATTCAGCTAAGAAGATGAAGGCCACAGGAGCTCCAGTGCTCTGGATTGAGGGCAGGGAAATAAGCACCTCACGCAAAGATCTTTCTTGAATGCCTCCTCCTTTCAGTGCTTTGGGGGGATTCGCCTTCCTTCACCTCTTGAAGTTTGCTCTCCTGAAATGTATGGGTTCAACTTGAGAAAAAGAAGACAATTGCATGGGCAGTATTTTTTTACACACTTAAAGCAATGCTGTGGTGTCATGGAACCACAACATCAGGCCTTTCAGAAGTTCTTAAAACAAGCCCAAAGGCTTCACACTGGTTGCTTTCCTGGAACTAACCAGGAGGAAGAAAGGACTGTGAAGGATTCCAGGTATGTCCATTTTTTATTTTTGAATTGATGTTTAAAATGTCCATACATTCAGCTTTTCAGTGAGAGACTTAACAAGATGTGAAGTGGGTCATTTTGCTTTGTCATAATGGCAGTCATACTCCAGCAATGGTGTGTGTGTGTGTGTGTGTGTGTGTGTGTGTGTGTGTGTGTGTGTGTGTGTGTGTGTGTGTGTGTGTGTGTGTGTGTGTGTGTGTGTGTGTGTGTTGTGTGTGTGTTCTCCTTAGCCATTGTCTCCTTGGGGAAAACAAGAACGCTATTCAACACTGAGTAGAGGGAGTTAATTTATGTATCTATTTTATTACACTTGTGTGAAAAACCTGGGGCAGTTCTTGTCTCCTGCCGAGCAACTAACAGGTAGTGCATCTTAAGTCAAAGATGTAAGGAGGTAATGAATATGGCACACATTTTCTCCGCCTCAGAGGGGGGGAATGTATTTCAATACATTTAGATCCACTGGGACATCCCAGTGGGAGGAAAATGAACAGCTATTGTGATATTGTTCCTTCTGGAATGATTTTTAAAAAGCCAACAGTTCAAAAAAGAAAAGAAAAGACACTTTTTTGCACGAAAAATATTTGGTATTTAAAAATATTGTATTTTGTACACATGCTTGTACCAGATACAAGACTTTATGTATAAAATGCTCTCTCTCTCTCTCTCTCTCTCTCTCTCTCTCTCTCTCTCTCTCTTGCACATTTTGTTCCTAGTTCTATTTCTGATGCTAAGCAGAGGAACACAACTGGGTCACATTTCATGGACAAATGACTGCAAATGAAGAATCTGGGGTGGACATTCACTAAGTGGCACTGCCACTGTGCAAGAGCCAACACCTTCATTATCTTCTGAAGCTGGGACCATTTGCCAACAAGATGTTACACCACACAAAATTGTTAAAATGCAAAGAGAGAGCAAAAAAATTCATCCTCTTCTCCAGTGGCAAACCAGCTTCTGAAATTTTCATTCTTACTTCTAGGAACAAAATAAGGAAAGATTTGCATCCCTGATATTGAGTTTGAAAGAAGCAGGATCTCTTTTGCCAGCAGACGTAGAATGAGCTGAAATGTATTTAAAAAGTTGTACCTTTGTTCGTTCTGATTATTTTGTGTGTGTGCTTGCTTTTGTAAACTATATTATAAACTGTTTTAATCTACTTTCGTATGTTGGAATAAAATGTGCCAACATCAGGATCTGTGTTCCTAGGTGCTGGCTACATTTTCCTAGCAGGTGAGAGAACGAAAATGAGGTGGTCTATAAAGGTTTCACCTACTCTTGTATTGAGGTTCAGGGAGGATCTGTCCTGCCAGATCCAAACTTCCTCCAGCCCAGGAACACAGACACGGGGCCAGGGCAATGTTAGAGCAAGTTGGAGGTAGTCCAAGGCCATTTCCAGCATCCTTTGGAATGGGAGCAGCTTTGACTCACCTGGCCTGACACCATCTTTGGATTCAGCTAGCCTTTAGCCATCTTGGCTATTTGGGATTGTACTCCACACTCACAGTTTCTTTGCCAGAAGCAACAGAGGAGAGAGCTAGTGTACCCTTCATAGGTGTATGATGCACCCTTTCATCCTGCATCTATCTGCTTCATATACCAATCTGTATTTCCAGATGAATACTAGGATAGTTACTGATCATCCAATTATCATCTCTATTAACCTTTTCCTCCTTTTGGAATATTCTGAGCTTGATTAGACAAATGATATTTTCCCTTCTGGTTATTTTTTTCTTCTGCCCAGAATATCACACCTACCACTACCAATAAAAATAATATCACTATGATTATCATTGCCCACCATCTGCCCAAACTAATTAGCTACATACCCTCAGCATCCTCTTGCGGAGCTGGGCCAGAGCAGAAGGAACAACATCACCAGGAATGCAGATGGGTGCCAATTAAAGCATTCTTATTCAATTTCAGGGTGCAGGAACTTGGTCTCATTATGTGCAAGTCACACACATACCCAAAGGGGATTAAAAACAACTCTTTAATTAGTGGCAATCTGTTACTTCTGGTGTCATCATTTCCATGGCAATGGCCCAGCTTCAAAAGAGAATCCTCCTTAAAAACAATATTCCAAAAGCATGATCAGAAGTAGGAGTAGGAAAGATAACATTTTTACAAGAAAATCATTCTGTGTCATAGGGATGAAATTATGTTCATCTTTGCACAATAGGGAATTATGCATTGTATATGTCTGCCAGGCTTTATTCCCAAGCAATGATGAGTGCACAATTCAATTGCACAATCAGCTGTGTTACTCCTGTCATGACTATTGTGTGGCACATGTTTGTGAATAGCACTTCCACAATGGCACTATTTTCTGAATCAATTGCATAGCCTTGCTTTAGGATTGAAAAGATTACAAGGCCCAAAAGAGTACAATATTTTTTCATGTATAAAATTATGTTCTTTGATTAAAAATAGAGTGTATTTTTTCTTTTACTGTGTTTTGTTGTTTTACATTTTGTATTGAAGTTTTAGAATTTTTAATAAAAATAAAATTTTAAAAATTGAGGGCTGTCTTATACACAGAAGTAAATTGAGACAACTGTGCAGTTGTGAAACTGTAATTTGGGACTGAAAAAGTAGGGAGCATCTTATACATGGGAGTGTCTTATAAACAGAAAAATACATGTAACTCATTATTCATTATAATTATCTCTCTAGTTTTAAGATTCTTCTGCTTTTTACTTTTTTTTTTAAAAAAAAGAAATGCCTTGGAGCTGTTATGAGAATGGAAAAATCCTCCCCAAATGCCTCAAATGTTTTTAAATCGCCTCAAAAGGCACCTTTAGAAAGTAATGAGCAAATATTCCATCACCTCTCACCTCTTTCACTATCTCTCTTTTGAAATGTAACTTCAGAGACCCTTGTTCTGCCCAAGCTTTGGCAAGAAGGTCAAGGTGGAAGAGGATGGTGACAGAGAGGTGGATAATTATTTTGAAGTAGGGATAGGCACCCTAACAAAAATGAAATACTGTTTCATCATTCTGTTAGGTTACAAATCATTTCGTAAGCTAACAAAATGAGAGACCCAATTTCATTTTGGATAGTAACGAAAAGGTCTTCTTTTGTTAAAAATGAACCATTCTATTACTGTCTAAAATGGGCTTCCCGGGGTCCAAGGGCACCAATTTCTTTTTTTGGTAGCTCCCTTGGACTCTCCCCTTTGAGTCCTCCAAATCTGGAGCAGTTTGGAGTAAGGGGGCTGAATTATTCAGCTCCAAAGGGGGTGCCCCAGGAGCCTTTTTTCCAATTGGAATTGGAAAGAAGCCAAGCCAAGCCACATATTTTAAAAAATGCATTCAAATATTATTTTTAAAAATATGCAATCAAAATTTACTTACCTTGACAGAAATTTGTAGTTATTTGGCTTGGGGAATAAGAAGACAATACTCTTATTTCATTACCCCCCTCCATGTACACACACAGACTGAGGATTACTTGAATGGTGTGAAAATAAAATGGAGGAGAGTGCTATTGTCTCATCAGGAATTCAGTCTCAGAAGCTAGTTGTGTGAGCAGTCTGAATCCTAAAATCAGATCTCAGGCATAATAAAACTTAAACTTAACTTTTGTGGAGACTGCTATTACTACTAGAAGTCCATTATTAACTAGATAGAGGGCTTACTCTCATTATCCCAAAACATTTTTTTCTCTTTGCTCTTACTTTTTTATTTTTCCTATCCCCCCTTCCCTTTGCCTTTTTGTGTGGTTTGGAGTCTTAAGGAATAAGTGACTTTTATGAAATTATAGACTGAGTAAAGGAAGTAAGAGAATCATCTGCTGGATGAAAGAAAAGAACTTTTCATAGTTATTTAGCAACTTAACAGAATAGATTTATAAGGAGTGCCTGGTTGTTAAGCACTTCTTAAAGGGGCTGGCTGGCCTTTATTATTTTGTCATTGCATACATATTAGTAATTATTGTTATTTTTTGTCATATTGATATTGATTTGGGGTATAGAGTGAAAAATTATAGTGTATATTGGGGCTGTTGCTTGGTTTTATAAGCAGTATGGCTTCTAGAGGCCCCAGTTCTAAGAAAACTACACCACAGCAGACACCTCAGGCAACACCTCAAAGCTCTCCAGATGTTACAACGATGGGAGTGTCAAAATTTTTAAAAAAATTTATTTGGAAAAAAAAATGACACACAAAAAAATCAGAAAAATAATCTTCAATTGCTCCAAATGCAAACCTTGATTGATCAGACAAGTGAGATCCTCAAAGAACTTACCAGAGAGGTTAAAAACTTGGGTGCCAATCTTGGAAATTTACATAAACAGGTAGAAAATAACACAAAAACAGTTAGAAGATAATAAGGAATTGATGGTATGACTGGAAACACAGGTAGAAGGTTGCAATGTAAAGCAACAAAGAATGGAGGACCGTTTAATAATTATGGAGATGGAAAAGGTAGCATATGTTCTGAGAATACAGAATGTACCAGAGAAAGAGGATGAGGACATAAAACAACTAATCACAGAGGCCTTAGTATCAATAATATAAATGGACGCAGAGAAGTTCCTATTGGAAATTGATTATGCATTCAGAGTAAGCTCAGTATATGTTAGATTTGTTAATGTATTTGTTAATTTGCCAAGCAAGATACATTTAAAATTTGCAAGGAAAGGTCTGAGAGATCAAGTATTTATGGAAACTCAACAGAAGCAGATATATATTTTAGATACACAGATTAAGATATTAAAACACATTTCTTGGCAAATGAAGCAACAACGAAAACAATATACAACACTAGTGACATTCCCGAAAGAGAAGTTTATTAAATATAAATGGCTGACACCAGAGGGATTATTTTCCATTCCCAAGGGAACAGACACACAATAAGCTCAATATTTAAGGTACAATAATTCCTGAGGAGACAAGGAATTATGAAATGAAGGGGGAAAGAAGGACCAAAATAAATGGGGGTGGGGAATCAAACAACTCAACTGGGCAAGGAGGAAAGACCTGGAACAAGGAGAGAATTGAAAAGAAGAGAGAAAATGTTAAAGGATAGTAAATAAAATAGTAATGATGAATAGACAGATCCAAGTCTTCTCAGTAAACATAAATGGCCTAAATTCAGCAAAGAAAATGAAGAAAATGTTTTATCAATTAAAGAGACTAAAGGCTGACATTATATGTCTGTAAGAAACATATCAGGAAAAAGGATGAACATCTTCTAAAACATCTGAAACTCAGGGAAGTTTTTACAGCATCTGACTTAAAAGGAAAAAAAGAGGGGTTTGGTGATCTATGCTGAAAAAGAATGGAATCCAAAATTAGCCCCAGATAATGCTAGAATTGTAATGGTAGAAATACAGAGAGAAGGCAAGAAAAGTTTAATTGTAAATATATACACACCTAATGAAAAACAAGATCCTATTTATAAGCTTCTAGAACAAGAACTGGTCAAAGCCAATCAGAAGAAATATATGATATTTGGATATTTCAATGCAGTGGTGGAAAAAATAGATATAAAATCACAAAAGGGGAAGGGAAAAGAAAGTAGGAGGTAGTTAATCCCACAGAGTTTTCTACAGATAGCAGAAGCAGAAGAATTAGGTTTAGTAGATGCATGGAGAACTAGAAACCCCACCGGTAGAGATTTTAGTTTTTACTCACAATGACACAGATCATGGTCAAGAATAGATATGTGTTGGATATCAATCAGTATCATGAGGGAACTTAAAGAAAGAGAAATTTTACCCAACACATTTGCAGATCACAATCCCATTTTAGCTCGGATAGGACTTTGAAGGAAAAATCCCCAATGGAAACTCAATACTTCTCTACTTAAAGCTAAAAAATGGCTATACAACTTAATCTGGAAGTTGAGTCACAGCTATTGGACTTCTTTTTCTGAGAGACAGAAACATTTTGCTACTCATCCAAACAGCTTCATCAGTCTGAATACATCTAGTGCGAGTCGTCCATCTTATATTCAGCTTTGACCTCTTGTCACCCTGGTCTGAAATAGGCTCATAAGATGAACAATGGCCTGAATAGGCTTGTTAGAAAGACAATAGTATCCATAGCCTTAAAGTGAACAATGGCCTAAGGTGCTGAAACCTATAAAGTATGGGTCGCTAGCTATGGCCTTGGTGGTGAAGGCTTTTTTATTTGTCTGGGTGTGGTTGAAAGGACACCCTGATGAGTAGCAGACTATGTCTGACCCCCCACCTCTGTTGAGGGAGGGGGTTTCAATTCTCATGTATATGGCTTCTATCTCTCAAGAAAAAGAAGTCCAGTAGCCATGACTCAATTTCGAGATAAACTCAACTGGATGACTGAGAATCTTCACAGACTTATACAACTTAAAGAAGAAATGAGTTTTTATTTTAATGAAAACATATCTCCTGACATGCCAATATGTGTTGTGTGGGATGGTGCCAAGGCAGTTGCAAGGGGAATCTTATTAAGGATGGCAGCAAAGAAGAGAGAAAAGCAGAAAGAGGAAAAAGAAGTAGAAAAGGCAATACAAGAACTTAAGAAAAAACTTAAACAAAACAAAAAAACCCAAAGAGCAGATAAGAGTAAGGCTTAAAATGAAGCAACATAATTTAAATACCCTCTGGACAGAAGAAATGGCAAAAAATATCAAGTTTGCTATGATAAACTTTTTCAAAAATACAAACAAGCTGGGGAGATGGTTAGCATATAGACTGAGAAAAGAAAAAGAGTGGACATATATGCAAGTATTAAGGGATAACAAGGGGAAAGAAAGATATAAAGAGGGAGAGATGAAGTTTATTTGGCAGGAAAGAAAGTGAGGATTGGGAAGAAGGCTTTACAAGATGGAGTAAGCAGAGCAGGATTGGGAGCTCCTGACTGGGAATTGTATTATAATCTTGTGTACTGGGATGCATAAGAGAATGGATTCTCTTAGAAAACCCAACAGTTTGGAAATTGGAAGGTCATGATTTGAATCTGGGCTGGCATGCATTTGTATGGTACAAGAAGGCAAAAGAACAGAATTTTTTTAGTAATCATATGACTAGGAAGGCTTTATGGAGAATATGGGAGAATATTTTAAAAAATGTATAGGAAGATCCTAGGTTGGGTGTCCCTCTATAGAAGCACAGCCAAATTTGATGACTAAGGCAAGACAGGAGGTATCAAGATATATTATAGTAAGACTGAATTAAAAACAGAAGAAGAATTAAAAACAAAACAAAACATTATATTAGACTACTGGGCAAGATCGCAGTTATAGCCAAGGTTCAGTAAAGATAAAAAAGAAGGTTTTTATATGTAGAAAACTGATTTTGATATATTGTTTCTGGGGAGTGAAGATAAATTTATTAAGAAAATGTATAAATACCTATTGGAGCGTAAAACTGAGGATAGGATCATTAAAGACTGCATGATCAAATGGGCTCAGAATATAAAATATATTATTGAGATAGATCACTGGAAACAATTACGGGAAATTAATATTAAGTATATAAAACCAATACGTTTGAAAGAAAACATATATAAAATGTTCTATAGATGGTATAAAACACCACAAAATTAGTGAAAATGTTTGGAAATGTTTCTGATAGATGTTGGTAGTGCAAGGAAAAAGAAGGGACCTTCTATCGTATGTGGTGGACACGCATGGTGATATATTGGAAAATAGTACATGAGATGTTACAGAAAATATTGTGTTGCATGATACAATTCAAGCCAGAAATACTTTTGTTAAATATTATACCGGAAATCAAAGACCATGGCAAGACACATTTATTAATGTATATGTTAACTATAGCTAGGATTTCATTTGCAAAATATTGGAAAAAGAGGAATTACTGGAATGATAGGAGCTTTTGGTCAGATATTTGGAAACAGCAGAAATTGACATTTTGTCAGAAATACTCAAGGAGAAAGACCTACAGAAGGCTCTACCACGGTGTACAATACACTGCGGGAGCTAATTCCACCCCACCCCCCGCCCGGGGGAGGCAAAGACAGAGGAGCCCGAGGAGGGCCAGCAGGGAACCTGCCTTAATAGGAGGCTCCCAACATCGGGATCCCTCTTTGGCAGTGAGTGGGGTAAGGGGACTTAGCTATGAAGCTCTAAAGCAGGGGTCCTCAACCTAAGGCCCTGGGCCCGGATGCGGCCCCCCAAGGTCCTGAATCCGGCCCCTGGGACCAATTGCACCCCCCACCTACCCCCTGTTTTGTGAGCAAGCAAGCCTCCGCAGCTGCTTTTGGACTGTGATCCGGCCCCCAGTGGTGTCTGGGTGGTGGAGGACCGGCCCGCTGTTTGAAAACTTTGAGGACCCCTGCTCTAGACAAAGAGTTACATTGGAAGTACAAGGTGGCACTCCCAGGATAGCTCTTACAAATTTGGTCTGAACGATCTCCAGAGGTCGTAAATTAGCATAACCAAACAATTGAGAGCCATAAAGCATTTGCGAAATAATTCTGGCCTTAAAAAATTGTAATGCTGAAGGAACACGTTTTCCCCCATTAGTGTGGAAGAATCTGATTAGTGCTACGTTTTTCTGTGCACTCATTGCTGTGTGGTTTACATGTGTAAGCTAAGATCCAGAAGAATGAAATATTATACCAAGGTATTTATAACACAATATTTGCTCAACAGGTTGTCCATTTAGCATCCATTTATGCTTTATTTTCCTTCTGGTAATGGCCATAATCTTAGTTTTGGAGTAACTGATTGCTAGTTGTTCTTTATTGCAGTAGGAGAAGAAGGTTCTCCAGAGTCTTCTGGAGCCTATAAACATTGTTGACAGTAAAACAGCATCATCAGCATATAACAGCAGCGAAAATGGGTAGGTGGCAAGCATAGGTTGGTGAAAATTTGGGTTAGTTAGGTTCCCAACTAGGCAACTGATATAGGAAGTAAACAAGGTGGGGGCTAATATGCAGCCCTCTTGCAGTCCCTTGAGCACTTGGACTTGGTTAGATAAGATGCCAGCTCATGGAGTCACCGTATTAACAAAATAAGTCATTTATCAATATCAGTGGTCTTAAATTTAGACTACAGGCTTTCTCTCAGTACAAGGTCAAATGCGGATTTGAAATCTATAAAAGCTGCTTACCGCTTTGGAGTAAGAGTATTTACATACCAGGTGATGTAAAATAAGACCCTGGTCTACAGTGGATTTACCTGCCTGAATCCAACTTGTTCCTCTGCAAGAATATTCTCCTCCTGCAGCCAACCTTGTAATTTTTCCTATAAATGATTTGTATATAATTTAATAATGGTGTTTAAAAAACTAGTTGAGTGATAATTAGCTGGGTCCCCTCTATTTTTTCTTTTGTAAATTGGAACAGTGATAGCTAGACCCCAGTCCTTGGGGAAACATGCTCTAAAGGGACTGGGGGTAGTTAACTGTCAAGGTGTGCTGGGAGCGTGGAAGCAATCAGGGAGTTTACTCTATGGTATTAGGGATTTTATTCTATGGTATTAACTCCATAATTGCCTCCACACTGCCAGCACACTTTGTCAATTAACACCCCAGCCCCTTTAGAGCATCATAACTAAGTCCCCATACCCCGAAATATTTCCAGATATCAGGGGGTTTCCTAAAATCATTTCAGGAATGAACCCCTGCTACATTGGAGCTCCAAGATGAGTAAATTTTGTTTGCAGTTTTTTTCCTGGCTGCTCTTTTCTGCCTTTCACCCCTTCCCACCTCCCAGCTGGGGCTTTCTGACAGGCCGGTGTGTGGAGAGGGGGGAGGGGCACTGCCCCCACTGCCCACCACACTCCCTGTTCAAAGTACCCCACTGGGAGAAGGGGGTAGCAGTGGAAAAAAGAGCAGTCAGGAAGCGATTTTATTGGTGTCTGGCTATTCGTTTTTCCCTAGCCACCTGCCTCCCAGCTGGGGATTTTTTGACAGCTTGAGCCATCAAAATCAGCTGGGAGGTGGTAGCGAGGAGGCTTTTGAATTCCCTAGGCACCAGCTAGAGCGCTGGTGCTGTGGGGGTTCATTTTGTTTCATTTTATTTTATAAGTAATCTTTTTTTTAAAAAAATTGTTACGATACAAAACGAATTGCAGAGGGGACATGAAATAGAATGAAACAAAACACTATTTTTCCATTTCGGGCCCATCCCTGTTTTGAAGATGTCAGCAACATGAGTTGCTTGTTTGGAGAGGCAATAATGAGCCTTGTGGTGCAGTGATTAAACTGCAGTACTTCAGTTAAGACTCTGCTCTGTGACCTGAGTGTAATCCTAAAGGATTCAAGTTCCCAGTTCAAGATTGACTTAATGTTCTATCCTTCTAAAGTTGGTAAATTGGGTACCCAGCTTGCCTGGGGGAGGAGGCAATGTATACACTGCATAATTAAATTATAAACTGCCCAGAGAGTGCTTTAAGCACTATGGGGTGGTATATAAGCAACTTTGCTTTAGAAGAAAAGACAAACTTTTCCAGTACTTTAGCATGCTGATGCTTTTCAGGTGAAACCTTGAAATGTTTCCTCTTCTAGCAACTGAGTAAAAATATCCCTATCTTAGTTACACTATGATGGATGCCTGAACATGGGACTCAAATTTCAATTCCCACCAGTTCCAAACCTGAAATTTTAAACACAAATCCATTTTATATGAATTGGCTCTTTCCAAGGCACAACCTCCCCAAGGTTCAGTTATCTCTTGCCAGAAAGTAGAACATGCTTTAAAAGTGTGATTTGTTGTTAAGTGTGCGAGCTTTTCAAACTAGCTTGAAAACATTCCCCACCTAGCAGGTCACCACTTTTCACCACTTTTTCCTAACTGTCCCAGAGAGATCTGAAGCAGATCTGGACTAAAATATTGAGTGTAGATTTTAGGACATTCTGTATGCTGTTTGTTGAGAAGTGTGTCTAGGAATTCTTGAAGCTGCTATAGAGTTGCACGAACGGGGGAGGGGGAGGGGGACAAAACCACAAGCTGCCATTAAATCTCAAGAGCATCTATATTATTTATTTATTTATTTATTTATTTAATACCATTATAGATGGTTGCATTTTTCTTTCTGGAAATTTATATCAATCTGCTCACTACAGCAACCAGGTTGAAGTCAATTTATGAGGTTCTATTGGTGGGAGAACTTCAATCTTGTATTACTGCAGCCTCTTCTTGCCCAGAAATGTTCACAGAGTAAATGCAAATTTCTTCCAACAAATCAATGAATTGGGGTTTTCAGGTAATTGTAGACCCTGGATGAGATCCAAATTGAGACCTACTTAGAGTACACACAATGAACCCTAGGACATGTTTTGAGTGAATGCACCCCAGATGCCCTGAGCACATCTGATCTTGCCTGATCTCGGAAGCTAAGTAGGGTCAGACATGGCTAGTACATGGATGGGTGACCACTAAGAAATACCAGGTGCTGTAGGCACCTGGAGTAGGAACTGGTAAGCCACTCCAGTATTCCTTCCAAGAAAACACCATGGATGTGGAGTCACGAAGAGTCGATCATGGCTGTAATGACACAATAACAGCAACAGCAACAGCAACAGCAACAACAACCCAGGATTAGAGATGGGCACGACCAGGAAAAATGACGTTTCGAGTTGTCGTGTGTCGGAGCCAGCCCGTTTTGGCTCGTTTCCGTTTGTCACGAAATTTTTCAAAAAATAATCATTTCATTTGTCGTCTGTCGTTAGTACTGGTTTAGGGGGGTTAGGGTAGCGGGCTCCTGGAGGCACCTCTCTGGGGTGGGTGCCTCCTCTGGCCCTTCCCTGGAAGGCATTTAGCAGGCTCCTGGAGGCACCTCTCTGGGGCGGGATGCCTCCTCTGGCCCCTTATAAAGGGGAAAGGAAGGCATTTAGCAGGCACTGGCTCACTTTTGGGTGCCTCTAGGGACAGCTACTGGCGTCTGGTTTTGGAACTTTGGACTGGTGGATGCCTCCTCTGGCCCCTCTGACTCAAAGGGAAAAGTGAAGGGTACAATGACAGATCTGGCTTAGGGTTGGGGTTAGGGGGCTAGGGTTAGGTTAAGGTGAGTTTGGGGGTGACCTCTGGGTTACCCACTAAGAAGGGCTGTAGGGCTAGGGTTATTAGTTAGGGTTAGGGCTAGGGTTTTGGGCTTTTTATGCCCGACTGGCACATCCCAGATGTCTCAGTCAAAACCTGGCCAAGTGGCCATCCAATTGGTGGAATGGCTCCAAAAATTTGCATGGTCCCATCCCATGGCCAGCCCATCATTGCGCAGGTGTAAAAAAATAAAAATAAAAATAAAATAAAATAAAATCAATGGGATTGGAGACAGACGTTTATTGCAAGAAAAACCCAGTGCTGCTACTGTAAAAATTCAGGCAGTTAAAATACCTAATTTTTGCATGTTTCTGTGTGGTGCTTTGGTGGGGTTTTGGACCACGATTTCAAAAAAAATATTGCGGTTGCCATTTTGGATCCCCCCGCACCGCATGGCATGGCGAGACAATGAGGATGCCCCCCACCAGAGCAGCCCAGGACAGGAGAGGGGGGGAGGCCAGGGACCCCCCCCCAGAAACCACCCCTCTGGTAGGTGCCCTCACTCAGGCAGGCATATTTTTGCCTGCTTTTTTTGGCCAGGAATCATTTTTTTTAAAACTTTTTTTCTGTGCCGCTTGGCATCGCGTGATCGCCGTGATGCCATGAACGACAACGACAAATCAGACCCAATTTTTCTTTTATCGGTTCGGGTTCGAGTTCTGATGGCTTAATTGTCGTTACCGTTTCCATTGTGTAACGGAAACGAGGAACGGAAACGGAAACGAGAATTTCGCCAAGTCGTGCCCATGTCTACCCAGGATTATGCTGTGAAAATGAAAACCTATACACACTGTCCTCCAAGTAAACTCTCTTGAACTCAAAGGATTTGAACCAAAACCAAGTCACAGATACAATAGATCTGTTGAAATCCATGTGTCACAACTAACTTAAACATGTCTTAAACATAAGCCATTTGGGTCCTTCATTCAAGATCTTTCCTCTGAGCAGATACACAAAGAATTGTGATCTGCAGATGGTCCCAGACCACCAAACTGGCAGGGTATGAAATCCCATCAACCATGTATACCCAAGGTGATCTCATCTGATCCCTGTTCCGTAAAGCACAGTGGAGATTCAAACTTCTGATCCCTGGCTCTATAGCCAGGCACTCAGCTAATTGAGGTAGACCATGTGCAACAGATAATTACCTCTTTGCAATGTTTATCAGGCTTTTCCATTCACACACAAGGAGTGACAGATTCAGAATCTAGTGCAGTGGTTCTCAAACTGCGTGCCATTGGACCCTGGGGTGCCGTGGCAATTATATTTAATTTTCACTAAGATTTAGCAATTTAGCAGTAGAAGCTGTTTTTATAACATGGTAATACCATTATCTCCTTGTCTATGCTATGTCTGCCACTTGTCGGCCACTTTTGTGGTTATGTGTCATTTGTTTCGAGTGGTACTGGGTTGTTGTCATCGGAAAAAAAAAGATTCCAGTCAATTTGGCAGTAAATTTTTATTCTTTTCTTTCAAGAGACTGATTATATAGTGAATATAATGTTTACTGTATGTCTAGGAACTGCGTACATGCTTGTATTGTCATTACAGTTCTATAAAATTAGAAATGTTTTGATGAGAGGTTAGTTTTTTTAGGTAGCTTTAAGGGTAGTTGTGCAGTTTTAAGGGTAGCTGTGCCACGAAACTTTTTAAGCTCAACAAGGGTGTTGCGGTGAAAAAAGTTTGAAGACCACTGATCTAGCATATGCATAAGCAATAGCCTGAAATTAAATATTATAATTTCAAGGACTCTTTGACTCTTAACTGGCTATTGTTATGTGACATTGGACTGAGTGACAGGATGTAATTAATACAGTCTTGGAGACTAACCAAAATAATTGAATAAGGAAAACTGAATATAAAAACTCAGTCTTGCCCATTCCGTTAAATATAATTGAATGACTGGTCAGCAGAAGTTAATTAACCTACAGAACTGATGCACATACTATCCAGAAAACAATTCCACCCCAGTTACTCAGGCATTCTTCTCTACCCAAGAAATCAGCTTTTTCTTGGTAATGTTACGCTTGTACAGAATACTATAATCAAAGTTTCATTCTCAACATACAAGTGGAAAGTGGCATTTTCACTTCTCAGTATCCCAGTTAAGACAACTACGGGCAACTTCCAACAGGAATGTTCCACTAATGAAACTGATTGCACTGGTGGAACCAGAGAAGCATCACTTCCCTTTCTCCTGTACCTTCCCCCCTTACAACCTAAAGTAGCTCTGAAATAGAGCTACTGCTGCCTTGCACACTTACCTCATAGTCATGTATAAGAATCAGACCCTCTCCTCTTTTTTCTTATCTCAAGAAAGATGAGATGTTTTCATCTCTAGGCGTCCTTTGACATTTGTGAGAAGGGTTTTTTGTTTGCTTGATTTTGTTTTGGGTTTTTTTGGGGGTGGTAGTGGTGTTTGTTTGCGGGGACACTTTCTTTCTGAGACCATTAATAATATGAAACATCAGGGGAGATTCTTTGCATCTGTTAAGAACAAACATACCATTTTGTTTCCTGTTTGGAATCATTTTGAACAATGATCGCATTCTTCCTTCTTTGTGTTTGCTTGGCTTGTCAAAGGGAAAGACATTGATTTTGTACGAAGCCATTTTCACAATGTGCCATTTCTTTCTGCTTTTAAGTGCATGTTGTCTTAGTTTTCCACAGGAATAGAATCTCAGAGGGCCTGCAAATTAGTGCACCAGCAATGATCTCTTCTATGTCAACCTGACTTGGTAACAGTCCTCCATGACTCAGCTACGTCACATCTGGACTACTGCACTGCATGGAGCTAACCTTGATGATCTTGTGCTTAAGAACCTCATGGCACAGTGGTTAAACTGCTGTACTGCAGCTGTAACTGTGTTCAGTCCCAGGTAGCTGGCTCAAGATTCACTCAGCCTTCCACCCTTCCAAGGTTGGTAAAATGAAAGGAAATAAAACTTGGCTTTGAATATCTCAGTGGTTTTAGGAAGAGATGGGCACAAAATGAAAAATGATATATTGTTTCATTTTTTGTTATGAAACAAAACAAAAGAAACTGTTTTGGCCCAAAACAAATTGGACCACTTATTTTTTTGTTTGGAAACTGAACCAGGGGAGCTTCCTTGGACTCTTTCCTGGAAGCTCCCCAAACTTGGAGCGATTTGGGGTTCAGTGTTTCGGATGGTAAGGGGAAAGGCGGCAGGCTGGAGCAAGATCACCACTGCCACTCAGCTGGTTTTGACAGCTCGGGCTGTCAAGAGGGGGGCACGGCTTTACTCCAGCCATGGATCTCTATTCAGGACCATTGCCTGAAGCGAGATCTGTCAGCTGGAATAAAGCTGTGCCCCTCCCCACAGCCCGAGTTGTCAAAACCAGCTGGGTGGTGGTGGTGAGTGGGGCTTTACTCTAGCTTTGGATCCTGCTGCAGCCTGTTGCCTGAAGTGAGATCCTTCAGCTGGAGTAAAACCCCTCTGCACAGCCTGAGCTGTCAAAACCAGCTGGGTGGCAGTAGCGGGGGGGGGGCTTTACTCCGCCCAACAGATCTCACTTCAAGCAACAGGCTGCACTCCAAAACATAAGGGCAGCCAGTTTGGTGGGAAACAGATTTGGTTGGCTGGTTATGATGCCTTTCTTGCACTTTAAAGCTTCAGAACCCACCACCTGGCTTTGCTCCCTGCCAAACTGGCTGCCATTAAGGTTTGGTGGGGGGCAAAAGTGGAGGGTCAGGTGAGCGGTGATTCCTCCTTCTGTTTCCTCCCTGGAGTCAGAGCAGCAAGAAAAACCTGCTTTTTTCAAGGTGTGCACAGGTATTTTAAAATCAGATTCTTGTTGTAAGAGCCAAGATCCCCCTGCTGTGTCAGGGAACCTGGCTGCCCTGACACAGTAGTGTGATGAGAGGGATGTTGGGGAAGTCAGGATCCTGGCTGTGCCGACACAGCAAGGAGATCTTGGATTCCTCAATATAGCAGAGGGCTAAGAGGGTGAGTGGTGAAGTCAATGCTTGCCTTCTCAGCCCTCTGCAGTGTCAGGGAAGCTGGATTCCAGCTGCTCCAACACTGCAGGGGGATCCTGGCTCTGACAGCAAGAATCTGGTTTTAAAAGACCTGTGCACACTTTGCAAAAAGCACTTTTTGCCTGGTGTGCAGGGGTGTTTTAAAAGCAGATTCTTGGTGGTGAGTGAGTAAGGGGGAAATCCCTCTTACATTCCAGATGAAGGGTATGTAAACTATTTGTGAGTTTGCTCTACCCAGAAAACCCTGAAAGGGGGTCAGAACTGACCTGAAAGCATGTGATGGCAATTATTCTGTAAACAACCCCCTGAAGGGCAATGCACTTTTGTTGTGCTGCTGTGTTGGAACAGGAGGATTCATCTGAACGTTTTCTCACATAATTCCTATGAATTGTCACTTTGCCTTCTCACATGTTAAATGTGCTAAATCTCTGCGCATATATGGCCCTGGACATCACATTCTACCAGGAGAACATCCTCCCCGCCCCACCCCACCACATGTAGGCTTTGAAGAAATTCTCCTTCGGCAGTGACAGGAGAGGTATGGGTTCTTGACAGTCTCACTGAAATGAGACAAATGTATTGGGTAAAAATGGATCTCTTTAATCCTAATTTCCTTGGGACAAAGGATAAAATGAGAAGCAGCTCGAAAAATGGCTCCCAGAATGAGAATTTCCTTTTTTCCCTCAAAGAAGCAAAGGAAAGAAAAGTCTCATCTGGATCATAATGCTTTGTAAACCTACAAAGCCTACCTCTTCCTTTCAGAGAATGAATGATTGAAGGGTACAAAGCAGCGCATTATAGCATAGTCTGTAAAAGGGCCATGTAGCATTCCGGAGAGGCTTTGCAGGTGGTAGAAAATAAAGAAGTCACAAAAGACTTCAGGAGATCACTGGCTGCAGGGTGGTAAGTCATCCATCTGAAGAATAACTATTGGCTTTGTTGCTCTTGCAGAATCCTTGTTTTCTTAATAAAAACATTGATGTTTTTTTTTCCCACTTCTGGCTTCTAGGTTACAACCTGGAGAGTCCTCTTCCACCGTTGAAGGCATCAGGGGACAAAACGATGGAAGCTCCTCCTGACCGTTGCTTCTGATATGCTTCCTTCTCACACTACTATGGCAACAGCACCCAGAGTCATGCTAACTCCTGCACGGAGTGGAAATGGGGAGGAAGGAAAAGGACTAGGGCAGGCATGTCCAAACTTCAGCCCTCAGATGTTTTGGACCACAGTTCTCCGTGTCCTTTGTCATTGGCAATCTAGGCTTAGAATTCTGGGAGGTGTGGTCCAAAACATCAGGAGGGACAAAGTTTGGACATGCCTGGACTAGGGGGAAGAAATAAGTGTGATGTGCCATCTCCTCACACCAGTTTTAGTGCCACATTAAACTAAATCAGACCCTGGTTTCCCAGGTTCCATATTTACTTCATGGGCCTTATGAAGACCTCTGAATTCTTATGTGAAGAAAACGTTCCGTTACCCAGCATGCAAACACCTGGATAAACAGGGTCTTCCACCATGCCACTTAACAGCAGGTGTTTTGCCTGAATGCTTCTTGACAGCATGAGAAGGTGCCTTCCCGTCGATCACATTTTTGGCAGTCAAGAAAGGGTCACTGTGACTGTTTGTTCTGTTGCACCCTCTGAGCTGATGTTGTTTCTGGGCCAACAAGCAAACCTAATTGACCATGCGGAATCCTACCGAAGTGGCTCCTGATAGGGTGGAATTTGTCATAGGGCCGATACAAAGAGCAGCAGGAGAAGGAAAGACAGCATCGTGGTTTAAGGCACCTGGCTGTGGATACAGAAGTTGGGAGTTCAATTCCCAACTGTGCCTCTTTGGCAGGGGCTGGGCTTGATGACCCCTTCCAGCGCTGTAGTTCTAAGGAATGAGATGGAGCAACAGTGGCAGCATCTGGGGAAAGCAGAAGCAACATGAGAGGCCATTTTGATATGACAGAGTTGGCTTTCTGGTGTTAGGGGTCAATCGGTATCCACTTTTGGCCTGCTTTTGAATATAAATGAGTGCTAGGGTGTTTTTTTCTTTCTAGTTTGCTTATATGCAAGATATCCACTTATTCCATGGTTTCCTCCTCCCAGTGGGAAAAAAATCATTGGCCAAAATCCTCTTGTGTAACTTACACCGATATAAGTAGCACAGCACAGCATCCAAGGGAGGAGTCTTTAATTAGCTGCCCTCTAACTGGTGTCCTCACCACGATCCTCACACACATACACACACCACTGTGTCATGAACCTTTCAATGAATTCAACTTTGAAAGGTCAGGCCATCTCATACCCTAAACTGCTGCAAAAGCCAGGAAAGGTGGACTGTAAACCTCCACCCCCCACCCCATCAGCCCTCACCATTAGCTGGATGAGCAAGGTTCAATGGGAATGGTAGTCCAGCCACATCCAGAGAACTCCAGCATGTGATCCTTGGCATATACTATACAGTACATTAGCCAATATATATTTTAATCACACTCCTGCTTTGAATGATGTGGTAGGAGGGGAAGAATGGCAGGTCAATCAACCAAAGGCCAGGCAGGCCTTTGTACCATTGTTTTCTCATTCTGCAACTATGGTGGTCTACTTTATATTATAGCGGTGGTCCCCAACCCCCGGGCCGCGGACCGGTGCCGGTCCACTTATTCCATGGGGAGGCTTTTTCCTCTGCCGCCCTCCTCCTCCTCCTTCTATCCCGCAGCCGGACGTGGGAAAAAGGAAGGCATTGCGCAAAATCCCTCCTCCGCCCACCGCCGCCGGCGGCGCATTCTCTGCCCTCCTCCTCCTCGCCCTCCAGCAGCAGCAGCAGCAGCAGCAGCCAATATAAGCAGCACAGCACAGCATCCAAGGGAGGAGTCTTTAATTAGCTGCCCTCTAACTGGTGTCCTCACCAGCAGCAGCAGCTCACACACATACACACACCACTGTGTCATGAACCTTTCAATGAATTCAACTTTGGGCGGTCAGGCCATCTCATACCCTAAACTGCAGCAAAAGCCAGGAAAGGTGGAGGGGTGTAAACCGATTCCACCCCCACCCCATCAGCCCAGCGAGGGCATAGCTGGATGAGCAAGCGTTCAATGGGAATGGGGCGAGTTCCCCCATAATCCCCCCGCCGCCGCCGCCGCCGAAGCCAGCAGTGAGGGCAATTGCATCCAGAGAACTCCAGCAGCGGCGTGATCCTTGCAGCATATACCAGCAGCGGCGGGACGGGGCGTTTGCAGCAGCAGCCACCCCCGCAATCCCCCCCCGCCGCCGCCGCCGCCGGAGCAGCAGAGCAGCAGCAGCAGCAGCGAGCAGCGAGCAATTGCGGGGGTGGCGGCGGCATTAGCAGCAGCCACCCCCGCAATCCCCCCCGCCGCCGCAATCCCATACCCCTCCGCAATTTTGGGCCAGGAATCTCACTGCTGGCGCTGCTTTGAATGAGTGGAGGTGGTAGGAGGAGAAGAATGGCAGGGAGGAGGCGGGGGCCCGCCTCAAGCCCCCGGTCAACCCACCCCGCCCGTGTGTGGGGGGCACGATGCCAGGCAGGCCTTTGCCTCCCATCCTTCCCTCCCATCCTTTCTCATTTTGCCTGCACCCCCTTTCGCATTCTACCCCCCACCCCCAGCTTCGGGCCACAGAAAAATTATCAAAAATTTCCCGGTCCGCGGGGACAAAAAGGTTGGGGAGCACTGTATTATAGGATCTATGACATAAACTCAACTGAGTGGAGAAGCCATGTTTCTTTCAGGGCCCCATTTCAGCTTCTAATACATAAGCATTGTATTTCTTAGATGGTTACTTCACATCCATTTCATCTCTGTTAGTGTTGTGCTTAGGAGCAGTACAAAAAATGTTACTACACACCCATCGCGCAACTACTGAAATTTGTCTCAACCATGCCCCTGGAATGAGTGCTAAGCACAACAATACTGCACCTGGTGCTGGGGTAGGGTTTTCCCTTGTCACTCTTTGTTCCCACTTTCTGTTCCGAGACAAGACACTGTGTAGTAATGACTGTCACACAACAAAACATTCATTTCTCTCAGAAACTGTGTCTTTTTTATGTTGACTTTTCAGAAGCGAAATATCAAAGACAAGTTATCACAAGACAAGTTATCATGACTATGGGAACACTGAAACAGGGACAAAACCACATGATCACAACCAACACTGTCACGGTACAAAACTAGTCGTGGAACAAAGAAGGACGTAAAGTAACTGCCTTACTCATTGCTTAGGGGAACTTAGAGCTCCTGCTGAGCTCTCAATGGCTGACTGGGCCAGGTTTAAGGGGGTCCAGTCATTGATAGCTTGGCAGGAGCCCTCAGAAAACGATGGAACAAAATGGTTTGTTTCAATGCAAAAATGACCATTTCATTTCATCTATAAAAAATGCTGCTTCCTCATTTCATTTCATTTCATTTCATTTTGTTATGTAACAAAACAACTAAACAGCATTTCATTTTTCTTTTCCTGCCCTTCCCTATTTGATTGTGTGAGAACTAAGCAAGGAAAACCACAGTCATTGTCCTGAACTCATTGCAGGATTCTTTAATTATGGGTGTAACTATTGAAACAGTGGAGAAACATGAGGTATTCTTCTACTGACAAATAGTCTTTATAACTGTAGGCAGCCTATGTCTCTGCTGAACTTACTCCCAACATAGAAGTGCTAGTACAAGGAGCATCTCTATGTCAGTTCTCATTTTCTTGAGCTCCTGTGGTATGTAATGCTACGAGACTGATTTCTTTCCCCTGTGCGAGTTAAGAGTGGTAAAGGGGTAAGATAATGAATGGCCTTCTATTAAATCAGTCTGAATTCTGAAATGACAGTAACTAATTAAAGACACAGTCTCAAGATCACATACCTCCGGATATTAGAAGGTTTTGTGTTCTCTCATCCTGGTATAAACTGGTTGGCTGTAGCACAGTGAAGCAAAGTGTTCTGCTTATATACCACCCCATACCACTTCAAGTAGTCTCTGGGTGGTTTACAGTTTTAATTACAGTAATGCAGGCTACACATTGCCCCCCCCAGCAAGCTGGGTACTCATTTTACCAACCTCGGAAGGATGGAAGGCTGAGTGAACCTTGAGCCTGCTACCTGGGATCAAACCCCAGGTCGTGAGCACAGTGGTAGATTTGGAGTTGCTGATATCTTGACAAGGTTCAGACATTTTCTATAGAAATTTCTATCCATTTTACTGGGGTAGCAAACCATAAATCTTTGTAAATTGGGAGGCACTGTGCCCCTTGACTGCCACAAGGCCATTGGCTGCTCTGTCCAGGCTGCAAACTACATGCACCAGCCATTGGCTGATCTCTGTCCAGGAGGTGCAAATGGCTTGTAGGAACAGGGCCTTTTCGGCAGCTGCCCCCAAGCTATGGAATGCCCTCCCATGAGATCCGCCTGGCCAACACTGATGACATTTCGGCGCCCGTAAAAAAACTTCCTGTTCAGAGTTTTTAATTGATACAATTTAGATTGAACATTAGGGATGTTTTAGTAGACCATTGTTGTTTTAATTATTTATTGTTGTTTGATGTTTTTAACTGTTTTAATTCCTTGATTGGCGAGACCTTTGGGTAGTGGGCGGCATATAAGCTTGGAACATGGAGAGACCAGAATACGGGCGAAGCAAGGAGGAGAACAGGAGTTAAACTTTGATTGCTCATTTCAAGAAGGGAAGAGATGGGGAAGAAGGTCCTGAAGATTAATTCATTTGCTACCAGGTCTGTTCAGGGGTTACTCAGCTGTGAACATGTTTATTGGGGATCACTTGGCTCCAGCCTTCCTCAGTTGTTGTCTTCATCTGTCTGTTTGATCAAACAAAATGTAATACCAGTTCTGAAAAGGAGAAAAATCCTGCTTGCGTGATGGTAGGAAAACCATGATTATTTTTTTACGGCCCTTGCTCATGGGAACAGCCTACACACAAGCAAGGATGTTTCCTCTTCAGATCCAGTGCTGTAACTCTGAAGATTGCAACAGCAAGTGGGGGCAGGGGCCGGCACTCCCCGCTAAGCACGATCACAGGGCTAGGATCAATAACTCCTGAATAGCACTATTTGTTTTGACAAGGAGGCAAACCGATCCAGCTGCACTACGGACCACAAGCATTAGAACTTCTCCTATCTCTTTTTCCCAAGCATGATTGTGTGAGAGCTTAGTTTGGTCTATTTTCAGCTCTTCAGTGAATAGCTGAAGTTTTTCTCTCCCTTCTCCACTAAATATATAGGCCACGTCTGCTATTGATCCATGTTGCTTTAAGCTGTTAGAGATCAAGTCACCTCCGTTTGTAGAATCACTTAGAAAAGCTCAAGGGATCTGGGGATAATTGGAGAGGGAAAATAATTGATGTCATTTCGGCTGTTTTCCTTTTTCCTGGAGAAAAGTCAAAGGATAACTGAAGGACACAAAACTTTTGGAGGGAGAGGAGACAGTGTGTTGGAGGCAGCCGCAGCTGCAGCAGGAGTGAGACTGAACTACCTATGATACTATTCAGCATCCTTTTAAGATGGTAGCATGCACTGAGGAAAGGGGTTTTTGTTTTTGTTTTATCAAACAGACAGATGAAACAGTTGGCTGGGACAAGAGTGGATCATGTCAAAATGCAGAATGAATGTTATCAGCAACAATTTTGGGCTCTTAAAGTCAAGGGTGTGGTCTCAGGATGGAGCTACAACCCACATTCAACTTCAGGGCAAGAGGCCTCCCAGGACACGTTGAACTCTAGTTCCCATCACCCTTCTCCCAGGCTCAGAAATGTTACTGTTAGGATCACAGAGCCCAGAATCCCCTGGCCACATAGTACATGGATGAGGGAAATTCTTGGAGTTGCTGTCCAAAAATGGAACATTTCCAGATTCTAGCCAGTGGTGAAGCACAGTGGGAGCTGTGGTTTATTTACTGGATATAATAAACTAGTGATGTATTTACTGGATTTATATCTCACTTTTCTCCTCCAGAGGATGCAAAATGTCCACAACAGCTGAAGGGTCCAAGGCTCCTGACCTTGCTGTAGGCACTGCTAAGCTGATGCTGGCAAGCTTTTCCTGTGCTGTGTCTGTGGAGATTCTCAGTCATCCAGGTGAGGTTATCCGGGAGTTGAGTCATGGCAACTGGACTTCTTTTCTAGTGGGACTGAAACGTTTCCCTATTCAACCAAGCAGCTTCTTCAGTGTGAGAAAAGTTGGTGGGAGGCTTCCAGTTTATAGTTCACCTTGGTTTTACCCCACCCTGGTCTGAAGAGTTTCATTAGCTGAACAGTGGCCTGAATAGGCTCATTAGATGGACAATGGCCTGAGGTGTGTGAAAAGTCACACTGATGCAACCCTTCTCAACAATCTGAGCTGTGGTTTTTCTTTTATTGGAGTGATATTAGGAGAGTGTTCATGATGATTGAGGGTGGGGAATGTCACCCCAAAGGTCTGTGTAGAACCAACAAGAACAGAGAAGTACTATTTTAGTAATTTCTAAAATGTAAGCATCATTCCATACTATAGCACTTGGCTTTGCAAAAAGTCCCAGCATCAATAACTGTCATCTCCCAGAAGGGTTGAGAAGCTTGATTTTCCTAGTCGAGTGCTCTAACCACTAAACCAGGCTGGCTCGTAAAGGGGAGCCAGTGTGGATCTCTCCTCTGATTTCAACCTAAGCAAACCTCTGTACAGCACACTGCTTTTCAACCTTGAAGCCACACAAGCAGTATTTAGACACCACAGTCTACTGAAAATTAAGTGCAAACAGAAACATGGCCTACTTAGTTTTTCTTGTTGGCAATGGCATTCCAATTGAATTTTAATGGCTCAGATTGGTAGGCATTAAATGTAGGCAGTGTGGGAGCAACTAGGTGCCCCAAAACTACCAATGGTGACTGCCTTAACTCTTGACACAGAACTTGAGGTGGAAGCCCCTTGGCAAACTTGCAGATGCAACTATTAAATACAGTGGGGTTTTATGCCTCTTTAAAGTGGAATGCAGATCTTTTTTTCTCCAGGTTTGTGCTGTCTGGGTAAAGGAGGTGGGGTGGGCAGAAAAGAAAAATATACATCATGCTCATGAGTGCATAAGGATTTGGTTGCAGAGACTTTATCAGGAGAAGTTGTGTCCTTCCTAAATGATAATAGAACAAGTCAGTCAACTACACCTACTCCATTGCTCATTTCACTCCTTCCATGGAGAATGTAGACAACCATCTGAGAAATGATGGAGGCTGTGTTGTGTTTCTGATGGCTTCTAATTCCTGAGGTGCTTTGCCTTGAGAAGGATCCATGAAAAGAAGGGTCCAACTTGACACGCGTAGGATTGAATTTGTGTGTACCTATGGATTCTCCTGCATTATCCTTGATTCAGCTTTGAGAGGCTAGGTCAGAATTAGTGTGGTAAGAGCCATCTTTTTCTCCATTCTCCCATCTGTTTTCTTCTGTTTACTTGTGGATATGGCGATGCATACAAAACTGTCTCTGGACATTTGCACCATGGCCAGGAGGGTGCCTATGGGCAGAGGTAAAATCATTCCATGAGTATTTAAGGTCTACCACATCCCTGGGATGAAAAGCAATGTGTAGGTAGGCACGACAACATCTCAGTTCAATGTCAATTAAGCTTGGTGGCATATAAATCCAAAAATAAATAAATCTCCCCATGTCTATTCAGAAAGAAGCCCTGTTATACTCAATGAAATGCATTGCCAGGTAAGTCAGTATGGCAAATCACTTCGGAGTACTCTGTACCCCGAATACCCTGGAAGGTATGATTAATTTGCCAAAGACACTAAATTATACAGGGTAGTAAAAACTGAGAGAAATTGTGAGGAGCTCCAGAGGGATCTCTTGACACTGGGCAAACCAGTAGCAAATGTGCTTCAACATTAGTAAGTGTAGAGTGATGCACATTGGGGCAAAAAAATACATTTATCAACTGATGGAGTCTGAACTCTCTGCAACAAACCAGGAAAGGGACCATTGTGTCCTGGTGGACAGCTCAACCCAGTGTGCCTCAGCAGTGAAAAAAGCAAACCCACTGCTAGGGATCATTAGGAAGCGTATAGAAAATAAGTGAGCAAGAGTCATTTTGCCTCTTTATAAATCTATGGTGAGGCCCCATCTGGAGTATTGCATAGAGTTCTGGTCACCATCCCTCCAGAAGGATAATATTTAAATGGAAAAAGTGCAGTGGAAGGCAACCAGAATGATTAGGGGACTGGAACACCTTCCTAACCATCTGAGGTTGCAAAGGCTGGGCCTCTTCACTCTTGAACAACAGCGCCTAAGAGGTGACCTGTTTGAAGTTTATAAAATCATACACAATGTGTACAAAGTAGATAAGGAAAAACTGTTTTCCCTATTGCACAACACTAGAACTTGGGGCACTCCATTAAACGTTTGGGAGCTAGATATCAAACAAATAAGACAAAGTATTTTTTCACCCAGAGGATCACTGGTCTCTGGAACTCTGCCAGAAGAAGTGGTGACAGCTGTCAGCCTTGACAGCTTTAAGAAAGGATTAGACAAATTCATGGAGAACAAGGGTATCAATGGCTATCATTATGGATGCCTAAGGACAACCTCTGGGTTGGAGAGATAGGCAGGATATCTCTCAATGCCATTTTCAGGGAATCTTAATCAGGTGAGGACATTTGCTTGGAAATACCCTGAAGTGAATGGTGAGCCACTATGTGAAGCAGAATGTTGGACTGGATGGGCTGTGGCCTGTTCCAGCAAGGCTGTTCTTATGTTCTTAAGAGGTCACTACTAAGCCAGAAATGTCTTGATGGCATATCATAATTCAAGTGCCAGATGCAGGGGAGTGGTATCAGGAGACAGATATCTAGTCTTGTGCACTCCCAGAGGCATTTGGCGGGGCCACTGTGAGATACAGGAAACTAGACTAGATGGACCCTTGGCCTGATCCAGCCCATGCTCCTATTATGTTCTTATGTGCTAGTAATGAAGTAATGTGGATTTGACTCTTTAATTAACTTCCTCCCTTTAAAATTGAAAGTATGAAGTTGTGGGAGCAAAAACCCCTTTCACATTGCTTGTAGAGAAAGCAACTGGTGTAATAGTTGGATCTTGCCTTAGCATCACTGATGGGACAGGGTCCTCCTCACCATATTTGGAGGCAATTTTTTTATTTTTGGGATGCCAGCTAGGTTGCTTGGCAAGTCCATCTCCCTATCCTTCAACATCTAACCACTGTGCTCCCATCACATATTTTCTGAAATAGATTCCCCCCTTTGTCTAATGCTAGAGCCGGCTTTGTTACTCCCTTATTTCTATTCCGTTTTTTTTAAAAAAGCCTATACATTTACCTTAAATATCTCACAACTGGGCTAGGAGAAACATTATATTCTCATGGACACCTTTTTAAAGCCAACATTTAGGGACACAAAGAGGAATCTCTATGGTGGATAATGCAGATGTTCTCTTCTCTGCCTGTGCTAGCTGATGATGACTCATTGCAGATATACTTTGCTTTTTGGAATCAGCATCCCGGAACATTGCAGGAGGAAACTTCTTTGCCCTGTCAACACATCCCTCCTGTTTGTAAAGAACTCTGTTTTCCCTCTACACATTTCCCACCACTGAGGATAGAACATCTGCTGCAGGCACTTTTTCTTTTGCTGTGAGCAGCGCTGGAGTGCTCTCTTGCTGTGACAAACCAGGAGGCAATCATTCTTGATCTCTCCATTGGCTGAATGATTTATTGAAAGGGTACATGGGATCATCATGCTCAGCTGAACAGGGACACTGATCCTCTGCTCAAGATGCACCTTGGAAAGGGCTTCTCAGTGGTTCCACCTTTGCCTGTTCGTCTTCATCCCTTCTGTTTTACTTGACCACTCAGGCCACCAGAGGCTCTTTCTCAAATCCCTTTCCTATCAACTTGAGTGCCTGAATCCAGCAGGACTGCCATGTCCTTCAAGAGCTGCATGGACTAGCTTCACTTTCTCTGTCTACTCTCGTCTTAGTACGGTGAGAGAATAAGAATAAGAATAAGAATAAGAATAAGAATAAGAATAAGAATAAGAATAAGAATAAGAATAAGAATAAGAATAAGAATAAGAATAGCTGCCTAGATGCCCTAAGCACATCCGATCTCACCTGATTTCGGAAGCTAAGCAGGGTCAGCCCTGGTTAGTACTTGGACGGGAGACCACCAGGGAATACCAGGTGCTGTAGGCGCCTGGAGTAGGAACTGGCAAACCACTCCAGTATTCCTGCCAAGAAAACTCCATGGACAGGGGGTCACAAAGAGTCGGTCATGACTGTAATGACACAACACACACACACACACACACACACACACACACACAAGAATAAGAATAAGAGAGTAGACAGAGAAAGTGAAGCCAGTCCATGAAGCTCTTGAAGGACATGGCAGTCCTGGGGTGACCATGTCCAGTGGTGTCTCGGTCAAGTCGGACATGTACATGTGCACATCCAGCACCAAGAAGCAGTGTTACATCTAATGGACAGAATCAGCATGGCTGTAATCTGACCCATGTTTCCCTGGGAGGCAGCTCCCCTGCATTCAGTGGTGTGTGCTTCTGATTCTGTAGGTGGAACCTGAAAAACAAATTATTCTTCAAGCATCTTCCCTGACACCCATACCCCCATTTTCTGCCTTGACAGGGAGATGGATGAGATGACCCTTGCAACAACCCCCTTCAGCTTGACAATTCGGTGTGTCCCTGGTAGCCAGCCAGCAGAAATTCAACCTTTAATTTTTGAGTAAAAATGGAAAGGATGTTTTTAAAAAAAAACAAATGTTGCAAAGCAGGGCTACAAATGGTTGAGGAAAAGGAAGGGAAAGGTGAATATGCAGTCCCTGCTTGTTCTCCTGGTCCTTTGATTTCCTATGTGCTAATCTGCCACAACAACATTGAAACTTGTAAGCCTCATTGTCATCACATTAAGTTGCCGGAGCAAGGAGGACCATCTGTTCTCTAGCATGCTAAAAGGCAATATTGCAATGCTTGCTTACAAATGCCTCTCCTCTCTCTCTCTCTCTCTCTCTCTCTCTCTCTCTGTGTGTGTGTGTGTGTGTGTGTGTGTGTGTGTGTGTGTGTGTGTGTGTGTGTGTGTGTGTGTGTGTGTGTGTGTGCGTGCCTGCCTGCCTGCCTGCCTGCCTGCCTGCCTGCCTGCCTGCCTGCCTGCCTGCCTATCTATCTAATTTTATACAATGGCCTGCATCCTGTTTAATATTTACGGGCAAAAGGTAATCTAACAAGAGGTGTGCCTGGTTACATACAGTCGAGGCTACATGGGATAACCCATGCCAGCTTGCACAACAGAAGCACCATAATCCACTGTTCAGTGTTTAAATACAGGGCTGCTGTATGTCTCATGATGACAACCCCCTCTTTATGCTTATGGGGTTGGTCTGTGCTTTCAATCACAGCAGGTAGGTTACTTGCAGAGCCCGCTGCCTTGATGCCACACATACATCTCTCCGCACACATGCTCACTGAGTGTGCTCTGAACATCTGAGCAGGATTACTCCAAAAGGATGGAGTTTTACTCTGAACTTTCAATGAACTGTCCAACGTGCTGAAACTACTCAAGGGAAAAGGCCCCAAACCCTTCTGCACATTCCAGGCTAAAACCCGGAACAACTTGCAGTCATCATAATGTGTGAGATTTTAATCTCATATCGTGTGTGCACTGGGTCTCACGATCTAGTAATGGTCTTGCTGTCACTTTGCCCCCACTGCAAAGCAGTTTCACAGCAGGAAAAAAAACCTTCATGACTAAGCTGCCTTCTGATGTCTGTGTGCCCTGGCAGGATTGGAATTTTCAGTTGGGGTGCAAATTATTTCTTTTATGTATACTGTACATCTTGAGTTCTACAATAACCATGTTTTCAATATGTCATAGGTTTAATTGTTTTTAATATTAATACTCTATGATTTATTATGATTTTAGATACATGTATCCTTTTTAAACTGCAGCCTAGAGTCTTTTCAGTGGGAGAGAGGATAAAAATAAAATAAATAAGAAGGGACAGACAGACACAGGCAGGCAGGCAATGTGCCTGGATACTCCTTCTGTGTTGTTTCTTACTATGTCATTTATTTCCCCAGCTTGCAGTCACAATGCATTACACTCTTATATAGCATGTATTAAATCCCACGATCTAATAAAAGTCTCACCATCACTTTGCTTCCCCAACCTAATTTTCTTGCTATAGTGAAAAGGAGTACAGGTTGAGATTGGAAGCTGCAGGCAGGGTTTGGATTACCGGTATATTTCCTTTTTCTATAGCACCCGGCCATTCTAGATCTTCTATAACAAAGAAGAATAATCTTGCACATATATCATTATTAAGACTACAAAAATGGTCATTTTCTTCTTAGAGCAGAGCAACCCCATATGTCTCTTGTCAATGGTTTTTTTTAATTTAAGAATTATTTTCTTTCCCCCATCCCCCAGAATAAACGTGTGCATATGTGCAAACGGATAATACTTATACAGGCAAACATGTACCAAGACCATCAGGTGGCTTCAGAATTGAACATTTTATTTGTTTGTTTGCTTGCTTGCTCGCAAATATATGCTATGTTTCTCCCAGGCTTGGGAGCCAAGGAAGCTTATAAAACAGTTTAAACAACAGAAGGCTAAAATACAGCAGCAGCAGCAGCATTCTCTGGGTGGTTTACAATTTCCACTGCACACACATCCCAGCAAAGCTGGTTACTCATTTTACCGACCACGGAAGGATAAAAAGCTGAGTCAACCATGAGCCGGCTACCTGGGATTGAACCCCAGATCATGAGCATAGTTATTAGACATGGGCATGGAGCGGCGAAATCTTCGTTTCCGTTTTCAGTTTTTCGTTTCTGGAAGTAACGGAAATGGTCACGGTAATTAAGCAGTTACAACTCGAACTCGAACTGAAAAAAGAAAAATTTGGTCGGGTTTTTCGTTTCCGTTTGTGGCATCATGGCGATCGCGCAATGCGAAGCACAGAAAAAGTTTTTAAAAGTTTTTTTAAAAAACCCGACTCCTGGCCAAAAAAGCAGGCGAAAATAGGCCTGCACGAGGCTTTGCCACCCACTAGAGGGGTGGTTTCTGGGGGGAGGGGTCCCTGGCCTTTCCCCCCTCCTCTCCTGTCCTGGGCTGCTTGCAACAGGCTGCGGGGGGGTCATCCTTGTCGTCTCGCCATGCCATGCGGTCGGGGGGGATCCAAAATGGCGACCGCAATTTTTCTTTTGAAATAGTGGTCAAAAAACACACCAAATCACAACAGAAACATGTGAAATTTATTTATTTTAAATGCCTGAATTTTAATAGTAGCAGCAGTGGGTTTTTTATAGCAATAAAACGTCGCATTGATTTTATTTTATTTTATTTTTTTTTTATTTTTTTTAGACCTGCCCATTTGGGCTGGGCATGGGATGGGACCATGCAAATTTTTTGAACCATTCCACCAATAGCATCGCCATGTTTTGACTGACACTTCTGGATGTCTCGGAGGGCATAAAAAGCCGAGGCACCTTCCAGAAATCGCAGTTGGGTCTTGGATGTGGAGGGAGGAGGACTGTGCTGGTGGTGCTTGTGCAATCGAGACAGAGATTATTCGAGGAGGGAGCGAGGAGGGAGGCCTGGAGGCTTTAGACTTTAGGCAGGCAGGGAGGGAATTGGTTTTATTAGAAAATAATTTCTTTGATTCCCTGCAGCTTTGTCTGGCAAAGGGAAGCAGTTAGAGTGTTTTCTTTGTTCTCAATCTCTTCTCTTGCTGTTTGTGGGGACAGGATATTTCTGATATTGGATAAAGGGGGAGGGTCGACTGGGAGTGGGAGGTGTGGATTTATTTTAAAATATATTATATACTACCATTTATTTTCTATTTTTCCCAACTTCAGTTTGCTTGCACACACACACATTTGGGGTGCAAGCCAAGAACAGAACCTCTATCCTAAGTGGAGAATATTTTACAATATTATTTAGTTTACTAATTACTTACTTCATTGTTTGTTTTTAAACTTGTTGTGTTGTGTGTGCACTTGAACACACAGACACATTCCATTGAAGTGGATCAGAAGAATTTAGAAAATTATTTTCATTTTATTCCCTGACTACAACTACTAAACTATATTGTATTTATTTACACCCCAATATCTTTCTGTTGGGAGGCCTAGTACCACACTACTGTCTTTTCACTTCAGGCTTATTTTTGGGGTGTGGCTGAAGCCACCTGGCCAGCTGCTGCTGCGGCTGATATCAGCCTTCCAATATTATATATTCATTACTCCAGCTCGTTGTCTGTTTGTTTACATACATACACTTGTTGTGTTGTGTGTGCACTTGAACACACAGGCAAGCACATTCCGTTTCAGTGGATCAAGTTGAAATCAGAATTTAGAAAATTATACCAAGGGCCAGCAGGGCAACATTAAAAGCTTGTTCAAAAGAACACAGTGTGTGAGAGTAAGCTTGTGGGTCAAAAGGATAAGTTTATTAGAATAGTTTGTTACTTAATACAAATATAATAAGAAAATATATTGCTAATACTTTTGAGAAATAAAAAAAATGAGGAGGGGTGGCAAAGCCAGAGGGAAGGGAAGGGGACCCCCACTAAAATAAATAGGGGCACATTTCTGAAGGAAGGCACAGGAAGTAGTGCAGATAGTGATATTGCTGCCACTCCCTCTCCAAGCAGCAGCTGCACAACCAGCACAACCGGACCATCCTCTGTCACTGAGGGAAGCATGGATGACTGCATGCGAGCCCGATCGCCACCATGCTTTGACATGGACACCCCCCCACCCCACCCCTGTTTATCAGGAGGAAGATGAGGACTCGGAATCAGAAACGGGCTCTTTGCATCTACATATGCCGGATTCTGAGGACCTGTTGGCAGGAACAGACAAAAGGCAGGCTTTCGGCAGTAATGGAAGGAGCAGCCCTCTTTCCACCCAGAGTACCACCAGTGACAGCAGCAGTCAATTGTCCCAGCAGGGCATAAGCCACACCACCACCACCACAGCAGCAGCAGGCAGTACCAGAGGGGGCAGTAGTTTCCATAAGCGTCGCGGGTCTCTCTGGGAGCATTTTGAGAACAGCCCGGAAGACTCAAGGCTTGTGGTGTGCAAGAAATGCGTGGTGGTCGTGCGCAGGGGGAATGACCCCAAACACATCTCCTAAAGTGCCTTGCATAGCCACCTCATGCAAAAGCACCCTGGGACTCTGCCTGGGACAGTGTCAGGCCCTGGTTCCTCAGGGAGAAAGAGCGGGGAGGCAGGAATGGGGAAGGAGGACTTGTCCAGAGTCAGCTCCACTGAGAGTGGAAAGAGGTAGGCCACTCTGCAGGAAGTGGTGCTGCTGTGTGGGAGTTTTGTCAGCCAACGTAATAGGGCCAAGGCACAGGAGACCACCACTTGCGTGGTTGGTGAAATGGTGGCCATGAACAGGTTGCCCCTCTCCTTTGTGGAGTCATCAGGCTTCAGGCACCTGATGAAGCACGTGGCTCCATGGTACGAGCCTCCATCTCGGCGTACCTTCAGCAGGCGGGTGATTCCCTCCCTTTTTTAGTCCATCAAGGCCCTGCTGCAGGCGGCCAGAGGAAGGTTCACTTCACTTCCAACCTCTGGACCGGTGGGCACCACGGATACCTCTCTCTGACAGCTCATTGGTGGCAACCCAATGAGGTCCTTGACACTAGGGCATCCCAAGAACAGCTGCAGGGGGAGCCACAAGGGAGCACCCCAAGAGGGTACAGGGTGGTGCTTCTCCAGGCACAAAGCATGGAGGACAATGCCAAAGGCATCCACATTGCTGAGGTCCTCAAGACAGCAATGCGAGAATGGGGATTGGGAACCGAGGGGCAGGTCAATCGCGGATTCATGGTCACTGATGCAGGATGTAACATGACCAATGCGGTTGAAAGGGCAGGGTTTCAGGGCATCGTGTGCACAGCACACAAATTGCACCTAGTGGTGGGCAATGCCATTGGGCTGGGAGCACCAAAGGACTCCTGGGATGAGGGGACCCTGGAGACCAAGACCTTGCTGGACAAGTGCAGGAAAATAGTTGGGCACTTCTCACACAGTGTCAAGGCATCCAGGATGATGCGTGAGAGGCAGGCGGAGATGGGCCGACCAGAGCACATACTGATCCAGGATGTGACCACCCGGTGGAACTCCACCTACGAAATGTTCAAGCGCCTGGTGGAGCAGAGACAAGTGGTGGAATACGTCATGTCAACCACTCCTGTCCTGCCTGAGGGAAGGGTGTTGGACATTGGTGCTACTGAGTGGCTCAACCTCTCCCAGATGTTGGGTATCCTGCAGCCTTTTGAGGAGACCACCCATGTCCTCAGCAACCACAACGCCAGCCTGGGCCACGTAATCCCCCTGATACATGCCCTTCGCCAATGCCTAGAGGCCAGTATCTGGGAAGAAGCTGATCTTCTCCCAAAGAGAAGGGCCTTGGCAGACAGGCTGTTGACCGGCATGGATACCCGCCTTAGCCCAATAAGGAAGGAAAAGGTGTACCAGATGGCATGCCTGTGCAATCCTCGCGTCAAGGGTTCCTTGGTGGGGAGCCCTGCCAACCTGAACTCCTGGAAGATGGAGCTATGCTGTCAAGTCCGCAGGGCTGTCTCAAATCAGGCCCAGGCATTCCCGAGGGCGCACGGAAGCCAGAGCGATGCAGAAGAGGAATTCTCACAAGGATCCTCTTCCTCCTCTACTGCAGGAGTGTACACCCAGAGACCAGGTTCCGTACCAGCAGCCAACTACCTGGCCTCTGCCCTAGCCATGGCAGTCTCCTCCTCAGTGGAGGCAAGGGAGGAAGAAGAACCGGACCCTGCTCTGACCATGGTGAGGGAGTACATGGCTGAGCCCCTTCAACCTGTCACCTTGGACCCACTCCACTACTGGGCCAGAAAGGCAGACATCTGGCCCACTCTTTCGACTCTGGCGTTGTCCATCCCACCCACCAGTGTCCAGAGTGAGCGTGTCTTCTCCCACATGGGAGATGTCCTGAGGCCACTCTGCTCTCGTCTGGACCCGGAGACCGTGGAAAGGTTGACTTTCATCCGCTTCAACCTTTCCACGTTAGGATTACCACAACGCTCCAAGACCTAGGTCCACATTCGTTCTTCCACCAGTTCCTTCCAAACAGGCCTCCCTTGCTCTAACTTGCACTACCACAGCAACACTTATGCCTGCCTGCCTGCAATTATGCCTTCCTCCCAGCTTGGCTTCTTCCCTGCAAGGCCAACTTCCTGCCAGCCAGCCAGCCTGCCTGCCTGCCTACCAGCCTACCTGCCTGGCTGGCCCTGTGCCTACCTGCCTTACTGCCTGCTTGCCTGCCTTCCTGCATTGCCTTCCTGCATTCCCACTCAATTTGAAGGGTTCGATTATTGCCCAATTTTTCTAGGCCTTGCCTGGCTCAAAACCAGGGAGGACCACTCAATGAGTCATTTGAAGGGAATCTCTATCTTAACGCCCAATTTTTCTAGCCCTTGCCTGGCTCAAAACCAGGGAGGACCACTCAATGTTTATAATTTTGAACCGGACAAGACTTTTGGGGTTGCAGCCCTGCAACTTCCCCTAACCCTAACCCTAAACCAATCTAACCAATGCCTGTATGCCTCCCATCCTAACATTCCACCAGTGCAACACAGTTATGCCTGGCTGTCTGCTCTGTCTATATGTCTGCCTGCCTGAATGCTTTGCCTGCCTGCCTGCCTTCCACCTTTGTCTGCCTGAATGCCTGTAGTTCCACTGCATGTATGGATCTAATAAGGGCTACATAATTAGCCCTGTTTTTATAGGGCTTCCCTGGTCTTTATACCAGCCCAGGAATATTTTTTTCTAGGGTCAGTGTAGGCCCAATATTTCCCCGTTGGCCATGGCTGGTCTGAGTGTAGTACACCCTAATACCTGCCTTCCTCGATGCGTTCCTCCCTTCCCTGGGGTTTTGGAGCCACTCTGCTTACAAAGTGGTCGAGATGCACTTTACAACAACCTACCTCAAAGACTGATTAGCAGGGGCCTAGCTCTCCTTACAGCCTTAAAGAAATAGCCCTGTTCTCCTGCATCCACTCTGTCTCCCGGGTTGACGAAACTCAGCCTCCTGGGGTGGAGAAACTCTGCCTCTAAAGGCAGAAACAATCCTCTCTTCTGGAACTTTGGCTGTGTGCCTTCCCTAGCCTGGGTGGGTACCCTGCAAGCCTGCCTTCCTACCTGTAAGCCAGACTGCCTGCTTCCCTGCCTGCCTGGCTGTCTGCCCGCACCTCTGCCTACCTGCCTGCCTGTCAGGCTCCCAGACAAGCTGAGGCCTTCCAGGTGCTTCTTGTTCAGTCTATCAGCGGTTCAGTGCTTCAAGTTCAGCCTCCGAGGCAACATGCGCCCTGTCGGCCACTCTCGTCAACTTCCTCAGGCAGCAATCCCAGCTGCTCCCGCAACTTTAACAGGCACAGTCATCATCAACTATTTGGTTTAGAATTGGGGTACTCGGTCCTCCAACATGGGAGGGTTCACACCCACCGGTTACAGTCCAGGTTGGGAAATCCCTTTGCAGAAGGAGGGGAGATTCCTTCCAACTAGCATTCCGGCGTCCAAAGGCGGAAGAAACAATCCCTCCCTAACATTTGCGCTCTGGCTTCGCTCTATCCTGGGTGGACTGTGCCTGGAAGAGAAAGGCAAAACTCTGGCCTAGTGGCCTCCAAAACTCTGGCTTCATGGCCTCCAAAACTCTGGCTTCGTGGCTTTCCTGGGTGGACTGTGTCTCCACTGGGTAGGTAAAACTCTGGCCTAGAGGCCTCCAAAACTCTGGCTTCGTGGCCTCCAAAACTCTGGCTAAACATTGACTGTCCTCCACTGGGTGGCAAAACTCTGGCCTAGTGGCCTCCAAAACTCTGGCTTCATGGCCTCCAAAACTCTGGCTTTGTGGCTTTCCTGGGTGGACTGTGTCTCCACTGGGTAGGCAAAACTCTGGCCTAGTGGCCTGCAAAACTCTGGTTTGGTGGCCTCCAAAGTAGGTGGCTGAAAGAATCCCTCCCCATTGTTCCCCGCTGTTCTGGCTTCGTGGCTTTGCCACATGCATGGACTCTGTCTCCACTGGGTTGGTGGAAGTGGTCTCCTTCCTGGAAGCTTCGTTGGGAGATAAAAGTACCAGGCCAGAAACAATCCCTACCTCAACTTCCCTGGCGCTCTGGCTTCGTGGCTTTCCTGGGCGGACTGTGTCTCCACTGGGCAGTCAAAACTCTGGCTTGGTGGCCTCCAATGTAGGTGGCTGAAAGAATCCCTCCCCGTTGTTCCCCGCCATTCTGGCTTCGTGGCTTTGCCGCATGCGTGCGTGGACTCACTCTCCACTGGGTTGGTGGAACTGGTCTCCTGTTTTTGAAAAACTGGCCTCCAAAGTAGGTGGCTGAAAGAATCCCTCCCTGTTGTTCCCCACTGTTCTGGCTTCGTGGCTTTCCCGCATGCATGTGTGGACTCTGTCTCCACTGGGTTGGTGGAACTGGTCTCCTGTTTTCGAAAAACTGGCCTCCAATTAGGTGGCTGAAAGAATCCCTCCCCGTTGTTCCATGCCGTTCTGGCTTTGTGGCTTTGCCGCATGCGTGCGTGGACTCACTCTCCACTGGGTTGGTGGAACTGGTCTCCTGTTTTGGAAAAACTGGCCTCCAAAGTAGGTGGCTGAAAGAATCCCTCCCCGTTGTTCCCCGCTGTTCTGGCTTTGTGGCTTTGCTGAAAGCATACAAGAGCAGCTGAAGGTGGGCCCACATGTCCTCCGGGTCATGCTGAGCGGGAGGGAAGCCTCCGCCTGAGACAACACCACGGCCACTTCCGGTGACATGGCAGGGAAGCCGGACGGGGTGGAGGGCAGCGGAGGGTCTCTGCCCTGGAGATGGGCATGGAACTGCACCACCTGGTCAAGGAGGGAGAAGGTCTGCTCCATGAGCAAACCGGGCTCCTCCGTCGTTGCGCTGGGACCAAGAATCTGAGGTAAAGGCCAAACCTTCCCAGGCAAAGGCTGGGCAGGCGGCTCGGCTGGGCCACGCTGGTATGGCGTTTCCAGGGTGTTCCCACAGGGCACTCCCTCTGCTCTTTCCTGAATTTGATCCTTTCTGCCAGTCAGCTCCTTTGGATACTCGAGCTGGCGATGATACCCCAAGAGGTTGAGGAGCACTCAACAAGATGAGTGGGGGGGACTCTCATGCCACTACCAGACTGAATCTCTGACCGCTAGTTGACCAGGGTGGCATTTGCTTGGGTTTACATGGAGTGTCATGGGGAGGGGACATTGAGAGGAGGAGAGTAGACCCTCATCCAGATTTGGGGGAGGAACGGAATACTGTGTCTCCTGCTGCCTCTGAGAGGTGGAGGGGAAATGGGATGGATAAAGGCTTCAAAACAAAACAAAACAAAAGTATAACAGGCAGCCAGACCAAGTAGGGTGGCTGGTTCAGTCAGCGTTGACCAAGAGAAAAAAAGAATATTGCATTCTGCCCACTTTGTTTGCTTTATTGCATAAGATGCAGTCTTATGCTATGATATATTTATTAAATATATTATTCATCACCCAGTTTAAAGTGTTTTCCGCCTGCTCTGGGTCATTGCGGGACGCCCCCATGCTCTGGGAAGTCAAATCGTGCTAAATCATGGAAGAAATGACAAACGACAGACGAAATGTCGAACCAATTATTTTTTTGAAAAAATTCGCGACAAACGGAAATGGAACGAAAAAACTCGAAACGTCGTTTTTTCTGGTCGTGCCCATCTCTAATAGTTATAGCTGCTTTACAGCCATTTAACTACTGTGCCAAGAGGCTCCTGTACTACTGGATTATTCCTGTCATATTGTACTAATTGGCTTTAAAAAGCCATTGAATAATGTTGTATGATTTAAAGCTCTTGAATGGCAAGGCTCTATCCTAATTTTTAAAATGCCTTTGGTGCCAGAACAACAGCAAAGAATAGGCTCACCGCATCTCTTTTGGCAGGGAGTTCAGAGTCTGGAAGCAACTGTGGAGAAGACTCTCTCCCAAGACACCACCAAATGGGCCTCTGAAGATGGTGGAACCAAACAAGGGGCCTCTTCTGCAGATCTCAAAGCCTGTGTAGGGCTATGTGGGAGAACATGATCTTTCAGATTGTCTCTAGACCCAAGTCTTATAGGGCTTCATATCCCATAACCACCACTTTGCATTATGCTTGAAAATGACAGGTGAAGCTGTGGCGGGAAAGAAGTTATACGTTCTCTATTAACTCCATTATGAACTCTGGCTACACTGTTCTAGGCCAGCTGACGTTTCAAACACTCTTCAAAGGCAGCTTCATACAGCTCCCAATTTCAAACTCTCCACCTCCACCTCATCTCCATAGTATCTCCCCCTTTGCCACTACGAAGTTCTCCCACCACCACCACCACCACAGTTACCACCTGCCTACTTCCTTGATGACCTGACCTACTGCTCTTATCAATTTGAAAATCACACTCAGGAGAAGTGGCAAAGAAACAACACCACAGAACCACAGAACCACAGAACACAATTCCTTGCCCACTTCCTGGATTTCAGATGACAGCCAGCCACATAAAGTACAGGCCTGGGACTGAATTTTATGGTTTACACTTGGAGGATCAAACAATGGTTTATCTCCAGAGCTGGCAAGGCTTGACCTAGAGCCAGCCAAGACAGCACATGATGTGTCTTTGCATTTATATCTGTAAGACAGGGGTCTTAACTTGAACCCCCAGTCCCTTTGTGTCTAACAATGAAACCTCTGAGTTTCATTATGCTACTTGACGTTCATGAGAGCTCACTCCCAAGGAAGCGCCCACAGCAATGAAGTCTCAATATTTGCAAGTTTGCAACACCTATCTAATTATCTTTTCTCTGTACCTACATTTGCATAATAAGGAAATTGTATTTGCTCTAACATTTTTCCAGACAATGTGTTTTTAGCAAGTTGTTTTAATAGCACACTTTTTTTGTTTATTCTGTTTTAAAAAACAAAACATGCCAGAGTCTGAGGCTCCACCATCGCCATTGTTCCAACAACTACTCTTTGTGTCGTCATGGAAGGGGCAGCAACGGCGATGGGGATGGCATGTTTCCCACCCTGTCTGGGAGTGAAGCAAACTCCCTTGTGCCTTAAGTTACTTATAACAGGTTGATGACATAAAAACAGTAGCTCAAGGCACAAGGGAGTTCACTTCACTCCCATAGACTTTGTGGCAGTGTCCCTAAAGAGTCTCGTGCTGAGAACAGTGGAGCCCTGCCACTTTTATCAGCTCTAGGAGCCCTCAGAGGTGGGCCAGACAGGGTGGGCCTCAACAAGGGTGCTGGATGCATGCTGTCAGTTTTCCCAGGAGGCAGATGGCAAAAGCTGCTTCCCTTCTATCTTCCCCACTGTCAGCCGCCACCCCAAAGTGCAACTTCCACCTAGCAGGGCGTAAGGCAGGGAGAAATAGGAAGCCACCTTTGGGACACCAAGAGATAGGCTGACCACAGGAGCCCCTCAAGTGAGGCAGCCTACCCTTCTGCCGGTTGTAGGCTCGATGCTGGTTCTTGAGTCTCCATGATGCTCAGCACTAGGTTCTGTTGGACCCAGGGGAATCATCTCCTGTCCAGCTGTCAACCTCTCCAGCAAGGGCAGCACCTCCTGGGCCTCACATGCCTCCCAGTCCATGGTGTTCACCCCACAATCCCCCTCTTCTGTTTCCCTCTCTTCCTTATATCCAGCTCCTGCCAAGGATACACCTGTGGCCTTGAGAGCATTGTCTGCCTCCCTCTCATCTGCCTACAGGGGAACTGTGGATAGGGAATCCAGCCATTGTTTGCTGAGAAGTGGACAGTCCACTCTTCATCCCAGAGGCCCCCTTGCCTCTGGTCCCTCTCAGAATGTTAAGCCAGCTGTTTCAGTGACATTTTTATTCCCGTTCGATATTAGCCTGAATTTTTTTTTTTTTACACACATGAAAATGGCAAGCACCTCTGTGGAGTATCTTCACAGCAGCTCTGTTCAGAGGACAATTTTTCAAAAGTCATGCCACAGAATATTGATTTTTCTTGCTTTAAAGTAGAAGTAATTTATAAGGAAGAAAAGCTGCTGAAGAGATGCTGTTCTGCATAAATAAAAACACTCCCAATACAAATGTCACCCTGTTTCCTTTGACAATATTGTAATTTATATTTACTGGAGACTTATCTATTGTTTATTTCATCTGTCACTCGCTTCAGACTATCATGGCAGAAACAAAACAAAACAAAACAAAACAAAACAAAACAAAACAAAACATTGTGGCACCTTAAAGATGGACTGATATATTTTAATGTGAGTTTTCGTGGACAAGTCCATTCCCTCATACCTGTTTTTGTTTTTTTATTTTTACTTTGTTTTTGGCCTGATATGCTGGTACAGACCTACAAAGCCTTTTCTAAATCTCATCAAATTGCCATGCAAAAGACACCACTCTAAATTTCAACTAGTGACTCTCCGACAGCTGTATAATGCAGACCTGGCCACAGTGATCCATGCCATGGTGACATCAAGGTTAGACTATTGCAACACACTCTGTGTGGGGCTGCCCTTGAAGATGGTTCGGAAACTACAACTGGTACAGAATGAGGCGGTCCGTGTAGTTACTGGAGCTAGGTGGTTCGACTCTGTGGGGCCGCTTCTCGAGCGATTGCATTGGCTGCCTATTCATTTCCGGGCGCAATTCAAGGTGCTGGTTATGACCTTTAAAGCCCTATACAGCTTGGGACCAGGATATCTGAGAAACCGCCTACTTCATAATTGTAAATGGTTTGTAAGCTTCCTAACAGACAGAAAGCAGCAGGTGAAGTTAGGTGAAACTATATCAGATATCAGCAAGGTTAGCACAGGAGCTCCTCAGGGTTGTGTGCTTTCTCCATTTCTTTTTTCCTTATATACTAATGATTGTACCTCCTCTGTTAAAACAGTGAAGTTTGCAGATGACACTACAGTGACTGGCCTCATTTGAGACAATGATGAATTTGCCTATAGGTGAGAGATTGAACAACTAGTTTTATGATGTACTCAAAATAATCTTGAATTAAACACATGCAAAACTGTTGAAATGGTGGTGGATTTTAGGAGGACTCGCTCTATACAACCACCTCTTATCAAATAACTTTGTGTCAATAGTGGAGTCCTTTAAGTTTTTAGGTACTATTATATCTCAAGATTTAAAATGGTCATCTAATATTAAAAGTATTATTAAGAAAGCACAACAAAGAATGTTTTGTCTGCGTCAATTTAGGAAGTTCAGAATGCCAAAAGAACTGTTGATTCAATGTTATAGAGGTGTTATTGAATCTATCATCTCTTCCTCTATAACTGTCAGGTTTAGTTCTGTGACTAAGCAGGACAGATATAGACTTCAATGGATAATTGGAACTGCAGAAAAAATTATTGCTACTAATTTGCCATCTATTGTAGAATTGTATACCATACGAGCTGAAAAGAGGGTGATGAAGATATATACAGATTCCACACATCCTGGACATAATCTGTTTCAATTGTTATCCTCAGGGCGACATTTTAGGGCATTGCACACTAGGACAACTAGATATAAAATAGTTTTTTTCCATGTGCTATCAAACCTTTGAATAATTAATTTTTTCTTCTTTTCTTCCTTTTTTAAATAATAGGCTATATTGTGTTGTTGTACTGTGTTTTTATTGTGCTCAACTGTGCTACCTAGTGCTATTTTCCTATTTTGTCCATAATTTCTTTGTTGGTAGCTCTCTCTCTCTCTCTCTCTCTCTCTCTCTCTCTCTCTCTCTCTTGCACACACACACTCATATACAGAGAGAGAGAGGCTAGCAATGCTAGTGATAACACATGCAGCTTGGTCTGTGCACTGAATTCAGATGGGGAGACAGATCCACTTCAGCAATAACGTACAATGGACATTGATTCCTGCAGTAAGATGTGAATAGCTTCCCGACTGTCTGCACTGCAGGGCCATTAATCCTGTTTCTTCAATGCACTGTCCTTGTGTACCAGGATCTGCAGACCAGCTGCTATCCTTGAAACCTCGTGCATGGGTGGAGGCAGAGAACTGGGCAACACACAGCAGGGAAGGGAATAGCCACACTGCCCCTCACCCTCACCCGTCCAGAAGAAGCAATAAATTTGCCTTCCCCTTGCCTTCTCATGACAACAGGGAGGGAAAATAGTTACCTGGGCCCAATTTGGACATGGTCACTTACAGTGAAACCTCTACTTATGAGCAGCTTGACTTAAGAGCAAAACAACTGTTGCCATTTTAACTGCTGCCTTACACATTTTAGATTTGGTCTGCTCTACTTACAAATTTTTTATTATTCTTTTTTTCCAATTTATTTATTTATTTATTTAGATGGGGCTGCTCTGCTTAAGAGTTGTTCGACTTAAGAGCAAGTATTTGGAATGGATTAAACTTGTAAGTAGAGGCACCTCACTACTCACTTTTGTTGCCAGTGGTTTAGACATTATTGGCTGTGTGTTGTGTTATTTTAAGGGACAGCACATTTACACTGCTATCCAAGCTGTATACTCACTGCTTTACATTGTAGCCAAGTGTCATTTCTTCATATGTTGTCATAGGAAAAGATGTCATATCAAAAGATATACTAAAATGTTTACAAAATCTGAGGGGGTGTAGTCACTTCTGTAATATACTGTGTAGATTAGAAGCATAGTTAAATGGAATTTTATTTTATTTTATTTTAACGTTTATTTTATTTTATTTTATTTTGCACTTGGTATAATGCAAAGCCATGTCTGTGAATGCTTGCAGGGAGTGATTGCCAGGCAGGCCATGTTTGATTGTGCAACTGACTGCACAGTTCATTGTGCGGCTGGTGGCACAACAGGGGCCTGCAAAACAGCTCACTGACTAGGACTTCTACCTTCTGGCATTTTGCTGCCTGCTGCTTGTGCAGCTTGAGTGGCTACAGATCAAGATGTGAACCAGAGTGTATTCTAGCCATGAGAAGAGTGTATATATCATTGTCCATCAATCAAGAGAATCTGAGACTTGCTGATTTATGTATGTAGAAATGTATAAAAAAGGTTTTATTTCATGTTTCTCCTAAAGGAAGATACTGCCTTCATTTTATTTTCATTGCAACAAATCAAAGGAGACCAGGAATATTACTGTATTTTTCTGTGCATAAGACTATATTTTTGTCAAAAATTGTGAGACTAAAAATTGAGGGCCATCTTATCCACGTAGTTAAGCCGAGGACAGGACCATGTGGCTGCGAAACTGTAATTTTGGGTTGGAAAAGTTATATATGGGGGGGGGTCTTATAGATGGAAAAATATGGTACTTACCATATAGAGTTCTGACAAAAGTCCATTCTGCTTTGCTTCTCCAGCTGGTTTGATTCCCCCCCCCATAGTAGCTTACATTCTGTGAATGCTGAACATGTTGAGTCCTTTCCTTATGATCTTTTGCTTCCTCTCTCTCTCTTCGACTCCTAACTGTTTTGACTATCTATGTCTGAAATCCACCAAGTCCGCTGATGTGCCTCTCTCCTGTAAGGGCAGTGCTATTTTGAAAAAGAAAAAAAGATTGCACACTCCCTGTGAGAATTAGCATGCTATTGACATAGAAGATACAACGTAGTGTTCTCCTTGGCTTTTGATGTGGTGCCAGTCAAGGCAACCGGGGCCGCCAGCTGAATCTTCACTATGGTTAAAAGACGTGACTAGTTTATCTATGCCCGGACTGTACACAAGCTTTCTACAATTCTAATGGGAGATATGTGGAAAACCACTATACCTTGCAGCCAATAGTATCTGGAGTACATAGGAAAACACATCTGTAGTACCACATTAGGTTGCTCCTGCACATGTGTGCTAGGAGCCTCAGCACCATATTCAAGCCAAAGTGCCAGTGTTGTGCAAGTCCATGGCCACATGGCCGGCATGGCTGCAAGGAAACACTGTTTTACCTTCCCGCTTTTTATGGCGGCACCTATTTTATCTACTTGCATTTACGTACTTTCAAACTGCTAGGTTGTCAGGAGCTGGGGTTAACAGGGGGAGCTCACTCCACTGCGTGGCACCTGGGATTCAAACCACCGAGCTGCTGATTTTGCAGCCAACAGTTTTGGAGCCTTAGTCTGCTGAACCACCACACCCCTATTACAGTTAACTAATCTCATGGGATATTTCATGTGTTTAAATTTCATAACAGCATGACTTCTCCATTCCCAGGAGTGCACCACTATACACCAGCCTCATAGGACCTGATCTGGACCCCCTTTTGAGCAGTCAATTTCATCTGTGTTCTTTTCAGAGCCAGTGGAAGGGCAGCCATCTCCAACCCTGGTCTAGACGTAGCTTTTGCCTGGGGCAGCCATTCCAATCTTGGTCTGTGCTGGCTACCTGAGTCCCATTTCCTTGTGACTTGACTTCTTTCAGGGACGGGTCACTGGGCTTTATTCAGCCACGAGGCAATTCCAGCAGGGCAAATTCCTCCACTTCAGAAAGCGTCCATTTGGAGCTGGCTGCTGTGATTTAGAAAAACATCACTCACTCTCTTGCATTGCTTTTATGCTCTCCCAGCTGCCTATCATACTTAAGGTGATATTGTGGTTGAAACATCCTCCTTCTGCCGCCCCCTCACCTTCTGATGTGATGAAATATTCTTTTGTATTGTCTCTTCCTGCTAACTGGAGAACTTCAAAGAGGAAGAGCGAGGAGTGTTCTCTCCCTCTCTTTCTTTAATTCTTTTCAACTTTCTCTCCCATTAGCTTCCCATCAGAGTCACATTTCTCTTGAAAGATAAACACATCTATCTCCTTAATCACTTAAAAGATATAAATCCTAATGAACACAAGTAAATTACTTGTTGATCTTTTCTCACCGGGGCATATGGTGGTAGAAAGGGGTGGTCTTTTTTATTCCCCTTAGCCATAATATACGGGGCATGGAGCAGAGGCATAGCTAAGGCTTCCAGAGCCAGGGGCAACAGACAGTTTTTGTGCCCCCCCATTGCAAAATATAATCTGGATGGTGGGTGGGGGGGCAGCGGCAGGGGGTTGCTAGGCAATTTGGTGCCACATAATTGCTATGCCTGGGGCACCACACCCCCTTGCCCTCCCCAAGCTATCCCCTGGTGTGGTGGCTCACTGGACTAAGGCTTCCGAAAACTGTTGGCTACAAAGTCAGCAGCTCGGCGGTTTGAATCCCTGGTAACACACAGCAGAGTGAGCTCCCTCTGTTAACCTCAGCTCCTGACAACCTAGCAGTTCAAAAGCATGTAAATGCAAGTAGATAAAATAGGTACCACTGTAAAAAGCGGGAAGGTAAAACAGTCTTTCCTTACAGCCATGCTGGTCACGTGGCCATGGACATGCACAACACTGGCTCCTTAGCTAGAATACGGCGATGAGCACCATCCCTAGAGTTGAACACAACTAGCATGCATGTATTACTTAGCCATAATACATTGAAATCTTATATCCATTTATCTTGGAGTAAGCTTTGTTGCTCCCAGAGAGCCTACTGGCAAACCACTCCAGTACTCTTGCCAAGAAAACTCCATGACATGGGTTCATGAAGAGTCGGTCATGAATGTAACGACACAACACACACACTTTGGCGGTTACTTCACATCCCGCTCATCCCTCCTTGCTATCCCACTTGGGACCGGTACAAAAAAAAACTTACTTCACATCCATAGTGTGATAGCAAAAAGTTGTCTCAACAACGACCCTGGAACCAGGAACAGAGCGTGACAAGCTGTACCTGCCCCTGGGCTGGGGAATTATTTTGTCTCTGTTCCTGTTACAGGACAAGGTCTCATGAGGGAACAGCTGTCATGCAATGAAGGCAATATTCCACTCATGAACTTGCGCCCGTCCATTTCTTTAGTAATTTTGAGTGCTGTAGATCGACATTTCGAATAGACGAAGCACGGGGGGGGTGTGGTGCACCCTTTATTTTTATGTTTTTTTCCAAAAAAAGCAGATCTTGTCATGAAACAAGGCAGTGAAGTAACACTTGTCACAAGACAAGTTATCACGACCATGAGTAAACGGAAACAGGGACTGAAGAGGAACAAAACCATGTGACCGCGAACGACGCTGTCACGGTACAAACGTAATTGCAGAAGAAGGTGGGACATGAAGTAACCACCATAAAGGAATGTATTCTAGATCTGCCTGGTTGCAGAGAGGTAGAGCATACAAAACAATACCCCTTGCCAAATGGATGAATGCTGAAGAGTATCTCCCACCAGGACAAGAGTGTGGCTGGACCATCTGGAGGTTGTGCTGGCTACCTGAGTCCCATTTCCTTGCGACTTGATTTCTTTCCGGGATGGGTCACTGGGCTTTATTCAGCCATGAGGCAATTTCAGCAGGGCAACTTCCTCCACTTCAGAAAGTGTCAGTTTAGGGCTGGCTGCTGTGATTTAGAAAAACATCACTCACTCTCTTGAAGGGAGAAGGAAGATCAAAGAATAACCAAGTAATACGGGGCTACTTGGATACAAGGCAAATTTCCTGTGACTGTGCAGAAATTAGATCCATGCAGCACTTATGCACATGCAGTTGATGCCCAATCATGTACATAAAAGAAGATCCAGCATTTTGATTTTATTTTAATTTTACCTATATTTTATATGGCCATGATTTTAAATTGTACATTGCTCTGATACAAAGAAAGAAAGATAATTTAGGTGGATGTAGTGGTAATTCAAAAAGATTCAATTTTACAAAAATCCTCCCATTTCTGAATGTGGGATATTGTGTGTCAGTATCCACGTAGTGGAGTGAGCTCCTGCTGATAACCCAGCTCCTGCCAAACTAGCAGTTTGAAAGCATGTAAAATGCAAGTAGATAAATAGATACCGCTGTTTAAAAAAAAAGGAAAGGTAAAACAGTGTTTCCTTGTAGCCATGCCAGCCACATGGCCATGGACTTGCACAACACTGGCTCTTTGGCTTTAATATGGGGATGAGCACCACCCCTAGAGTCAGACATGACTAGCACGCATGTGTGTGGGGAACCTATACCTTTACCGTTACATTTTTATCCAATGAGTGAACACACCAGGAAATGGCCTGATATTGCTATACGGTATTGTGCCCACATTGCCAGCAAGAAAAAGGATGTCAAGCTTGGCATAGCAAAAGGTGGTCTGAATGTTGCCAACATGAATGGCAGCAGTTAAGATGGTCTACAGGATATCCTCTTGTGCTCATTACCACACCAAGCAAGGGAAAATCACAGAAACAGATTCTTCTTTCATCAGTTAGCTACTTCTCACTCAAACACACACAAAAAGTCAGAGTTGTTTTTTTAACAAGTGTGAATGGTATTAAGCCCAAGAGGATATCCTATAGACCATCCTGACTGCTGCCATTGGTGTTGCTAACATATTCAAAATTTGGCATCCTTTTTCCTGCTGACCGTTATGGAAGCAGTAGGAAGAGGAACACCTAACATTAGATGGGTTTACTCAGTAAAAGAAGCCACAGCTGCCAGTTTGAAAAATATGAACAGAACTTGCTATACGGAAGGGAGTAGGAAGAAAAAAAAAGCTAACACAACATGCTGTTGGTTTGCAAGATCTAGGCAGAACTGATAATGATGTGACATCCTAGAGGTTACTTACTCGTGTAGTCACCATATACCAGAAGTTACTTGATAACACATAACATCTTTGCAATTTTTCTTTAATTACTACACAACAAGATGGGTAGAGTGGTTGAAACTATGATAAGATATAGGATCCAAAGCCCTGCTAAACTCAAGTAAGACCATCCTGATCCACAATGCAAAAAACAGCAATTTCAAAGCTTAAGCAAGTGACTATTTATTTCCTATTATTTTAAAAATATATTTCATATATTTTTACAGCCAGACACAGAATCCTATTAGCATCACAAATGCCCATTTGGTCAGGAAGGGGTTAAAATTCTCCTCCTAAGAGTCAGCTGTTGAGTTCTGACTAACAAGGTCAAGAGTTAAGATTGCTCCATACAACTATGTTGTACGATTTGCCCTTTGAAGAATTATGAGCTTGGTCTCAGAAATCCTAGGAATGTGTATACTGGAAGTACTCAGGGCTGGGACAACCATAAATGAATACATACTTGGAATATGCCATATAAAATTATGTGCTAATTCCCGGGAGATAAATGCAAAGTGACCCTCTATGGAGCACTATCACTCCATTATTTTATTTAAAGCAGGTGTGTTTTTTAATTCTTCAGCAGCAACAACAAAAAACTACACCTGTCTTTTGACTGTTTCTGTGACCTCTTTAAACATCTCACTTTCTGACTCACAGAGCTACAACAAGGTACCTACTTCAGAGTGGTCTTACTAGTAAGCCTGTTCTACACATTCTGAGTTTATACCAAAGTGGATGTTTTTCCTTCTTGAAGGAGCTGTTTTGCGGATCAGTATTTCAGCCCACGCAGCCTGAATCCTTTTCAAAAAATTTTTTTAAAAAGTGGGTAGGGAAAATCATTATTTTTGAAGATAAGCAAGATTGATCCTTTCAATTTATTAGATTTTTTTAAAAACCAGTGCTTTAGGTTGCTTGTTTCTTCACATGGGTGTAAAACAATTTTACTTTTAAAAAAATCACAACTTAAATAACCTTTACCCCAAACATCCACTAGTGCTACAAAGAGCAAGAACAAACTGCAACATCTGTGTCAAATGTGGCTCTGATCTGAAGTGCAGCTTTAAAGAGTTTTTGTTTTGTTTTGTTTTGTTTTGTTTAGATCAGTCCCATTTTTAGAGTTGCCTTGTTGAATATTAATTAGTTGTGGCAGCACAATAATACCACTGCACTCACATGTAGGGATAATAACAACCACTAGGGATGGGCTGTTCGTTTCAGAAGCAGTAGTTTATGAAATGACCCACGTGAGGCCAAGTGCTGTTTGGAAGCCTCTGAAAGGCAAGCAGCCAATCACTTACCTTCCTGCAGGGTCGCATCCGGCTAAACTCCAACCAAGAAGAAGTCTCCTGATGTCACCTGTCCTTCTCCCTGGCACTGGCCAATCAGACAGGGAGGTGGGATGATGCATTTCCCTGCACAGATCCTGATTGGCCAGCACCAGGGAGAAGGACATATGACATCAGGAGACTTCTTCCTGGTTGGAGTTTAGCCTGATGTGACCCTGCAGGAAGGTAGGAATTAAAACAAACAAGACTTTGGATAGTAAAGAGGAAGGGAATGACAATATTTTAAGTAAGTAAGTAAGTAAGTAGTAAGTAAGTAAGTAAGTAAGTAAGTAAGTAAGTAAGTAAGTAAGTAAACTTTGTAGCCATAATAAGAAAGTAACAATTGGGGCTCTAGAGGTTACTGCAGCACTGAATCAAGGGAAAGGAACTAGCCTCCAAGAAGAATGAGAGAACTGCAAACACATTTGGGCAGCCCCCTTCCAGGCACTGACAGCTCCCAGCTGGCTGATCCATCCATTCCAGAAACACCACTGAATCGCTTTTTGCATGAATTGAACAGCTGCAAACAACTTTCCATGTTTTACACACACACACACAGCCAGCAAAACTCCTTTATCTGCTCACAGTCAACTGTGGCTCAGCAGAAGGATGCACAGATACAGTTCAGGAAGCATGCAATAAATCTGAGATCAATGTGTATTTAGCATTCAATTGATGCTTGCTCGCCTGGGTAACTGAAATGGTTTATCGAGGCACTGTGACTCAGCAGAACGGCTATGGATGGGTTTGTTCCCTCTGCCATCGATCTGCGAAGCAAAAATACTTTGTTATGAACAGGCAAAAGGCCTCCCTGCCAGTTGTGCAGTGAAGGAGAAATAGTTATTTCCCAAATATGTTTTGCATTGCTCACCACTTTAGAGAGTGGCTGCATTTAAGCAATGAGCTTCTGGAGCTGGCCATTTGCTTCCTATGGATAAGATGGCCTCCGTTGATGCAATGGGATTCAAAAGACATTGGATACTTACACAAGAGGAGAAGGATGGCATGTTATGGAGACAGTGGTGGGGAACTTTCCTAAGCTCCCCTCTTCTGCAATCTTGCATTCTTTTAAAGTCAAATGTGATGTCATTTTTTTAATGTGGTATCAAATCAATTCTGATTTATGACAACCCCTTTCAGGGTTTTCCAGGTAGAGAATATACAGAAGTAGTTTACCATTCCCTTCTTCTGGGGAGCACCCTGGGACTGTGCAGCTTGCCCAAGGCCACCCAGGATGGCTGTAGATGCAAGGTTGCCAGTGGGAAATCAAATTCCTAACCTTTGGCTACCTGAACCATTAAGCCATCCTGCTACCTTATGAATCTGAATTATTCAAGTCTCATATGTGGGCACAAACTCATTAGATGACCAGAGGCTAGGGAAAAAAGAAAGAAAGGTGAGTTGCCTTTGGATGTGCCTGTAATTTGTGGTTCCAGAACTAGCATTCAAATTGAAAAACATTTAGACATCAGTATTTACCCTTCTCCAAATTTAATCATGGGTTTAGCCAATCCACATTTTCCATTTAGAAAGGAAAAGCGTACACAAGAATGCCTAGATGGTGAAAACATGCAAAAATGTATTTCTGATGTTAGAACCAATGGCTTGCAAAAATGTATATTTTAGGAACACTGCTAACATGTCAACTTCTGAGCAAGGATATAGAGAGGATGATCTCTGGTAAATCTTTCTGGTTTGCCAGGCGGCTGCACCTCCTGTGTCTTTCCACTAGGATCACTTCCTACAGCCGTTGGTATCCAAATCTGCGCTATGCAAAGTGGAAAGGCTCTTGTGGAACAATTCTTTTTTTAATGGATTTCCTTTGTTCGTTCCAAAAGGGGTGGGCTGGGGGGGGGGCGCTATGAAATAAAAGCACAGCGAAACTTGGACCAAAAAAAAAGAGCAGTTGCCTTCTTTAATGAAAGGGAAAAACAGATCAGTATGTCTAAATGTTTCAAGGATGCTGGTTAGCGCCCTTCTTCACCAAAATATAGAACAACCCATGCCGAGAAGCTAATATTTCAATCAGTGTTCTTTAATAAAGATATTCAAAAAAACAGCAGGTTATTCATCTAACAACTTCTGCCGACATTTTCAAGTGATTACTTGATACAAATGTATTACATTCCTGGAGAACCCTGATGGGAAATGCTAAATGTGGCAGAACTTTTGCAGGCTCTTGTTAGCACCCAAAGCGAGAGAGAGCCTGTCAGGTTTTCCATTACAAAACCTTGTTTTCCAGGAGACGTCTTCTGTTTAAAATAGGAACTGGCACTCAGATTCAGAAACGCTCTGAATTCACTGAACGATGCCATATTTGGGTAGTTCTGATGGCCTCTGAATCCAAATTTCATAATTCTGAATCTCTCTCAGAATCATTCCTAATATTTGGGCTCCTGCAGATTAGAAAGCCAAAGGCTATGTTTCAGCTGGCTGGAGGAAGAAGTGAAAGCAAAACCTCTTTCTTTGGCATCCTGGCGGAATTTCTTGAGAATGGAAGCTTAAAAGACACTCTGAAGAAGGCCAGCCACATTTTTCTAGCCTGAAGTGGTGGCTCTGGCCAACAATCCAAAGGACCTGATGCACTACAGACTGGCCTCCGTGGAAGAAGGCGGCAAATAGGTTCTAATAACCCTCTTGGACCCATGGATCAAACAGCAGGAAATTGATATGAAGGAACAACGAGGAGGGCAATGCCAGCCAACTGCCCATCACATGCAGCAGTAGCAGCTAGTGAAGAAGATCTGGCGAGCACTGCGACATCGTTTATAGCAGCTAATTGAGCAGAACCAGAAATTGTATTTCAGAGTGCAAGTCTCCAAACACTGGGACACTATAGAGATATCCCCTTGGGGTAGAGGACACTACCCCAGCGGCCTGCATGGGTATGGCCTTTGGGAGTCACTAAGCCTAGCTCTATCTGAGCAGGGAGGCCCCAGATGGAAGGAAATGAATTCCATAGCCCATATACTGAGGAATAGAGATGGGCACGACCAGAAATTTTTTTCCCGAGTTGTCGTTTTCAGGACGGATCCATTTCGGGTCGTTTCCGTTTTCCGTGAATTTTTTAAAAATTTGTCGTTTCGTCGTGTCGTTTGTCATTTGTCGTTACCGCCACCGCGATTTCGCGCGATTTGACGTCCCAGCGAGTGGCGTCCCACTGGCGCTAGGTGTTTTTGCGCCCTAGGCGGCGGGCGGGGTGGCGGGGGGCAGGGGCGGGCGGCGGCAGCGGCAGGGGGGAGGGGCGGGCACATGGGCGGCGGGCACGGGTCCCGCTATGACCCAGAGCAGGCGGAAAACACTTTAAACTGACTTGCTGCACAAGACTGCATTGAATAAAGCAATTGAAATTTTTGCAAACAAAGTGGGTAGTGCAACCACAGCAGAGCTGCAGGCAGGGTATGAAAGGACCTTGGCTTGCCACCAAGCAAATGAAATTTTTAAAATAAATCCACACCTCCCCTCCCACTCAAACCTCCCCCCCCTTTGAAGCACTATCAGAAAAGAAATCCTAACAAACTGCAGGAGAATAAACTGTGTTGCTATTCCCCACAGCAGACAGAGAATGAAAGGAATTATTATTATTTCCTAAAAATTCAATTGAATCAATTCCCTCCCTGCCTGCCTAACTGAAATCTAAAGGCTCCGCGAAATCGAAACTAGTCAGCACAGCAGCCAGTTACACACAGCCCTCTCCCACCCACATCCAAGCCCGGACTGCGACTCTTCTGGGAGTGCCTCGGCTTTTTATGCCCTCTTGCACATCCAGAAGTGTCAGTCAAAACCTGGCCATGCGATTGGTAGAATGGGTCCAAAAAATTGCATGGTCCCATCCCATGGCCAGCCCATCATTGCGCAGGTGTAAAAAAATAAAAATAAAAATAAAATGAAATAAAATCAGTGCGACCTTTTACTGCTATAAAAAACCCACTGCTGCTACTGTAAAAATTCAAGCATTTAAAATAGCTAATTTTCGCATGTTTCTGTGGTGCTTTGGTGGTTTTTTGGACCACGATTTCAAAAAAAATATTGCGGACGCCATTTTGGATCCCCCCGCACCACATGGCAAATGGAGACGCCAAGGATGCCCCCTCCCAGCCCGGTACCAGCAGCCCAGGACAGGAGGGGGGGAAGGCTGGGGACCCTCCCCCAGAAACCACCCCTCTGGTAGGTGCCCTCAGGCAGGCATATTTTTGCCTGCTTTTTTGCCCGGGAATTGGTGTTTTTTATTTTTAAAACTTTTTTTCTGTGCCGCTTGCCAGGAACGACAACAACAAATCAGACCCAATTTTTCTTTTTTCAGTTCGAGTTCGAGTTCTGACAGCTTAATTGTCATTACCATTTCCGTTACGTAACGGAAACGATATCCGAAAACGGAAACGACAATTTCACCAAGTCGTGCCCATGTTTACTGAGGAAGCCAACTTGGTCTGTATCTCTCCCCCCAGATCAGTCAGGAAGCCTGTGAGAGGGGGTTGCAGGTCACAGCTGCCACTCTAGATAACGCTTCCCAGGAATTCACCGGCTTATCTGACCCCTGGCATGTAGGCCTGTCTCCGCCCCTTGTGATGCTTGGTCATTGTAACTAATAAAGCCTTGAGCCCAGGCTAGCTCAGTCAGGAGCTGCTGCATGGGACTCGGTGGGCTTCAACCCACCAATGTGTCCAGATGTAGTTAATCCTACAGGACGCTGCCTTGATAAGCAGGGTAGAGAGGAAGTCCCGCCCACCAAGACATGCCGGCAGCCTGATCTTAGAGCTCTGTGCCGCGATCCAAAAAGAGCTTTAAAAACTACTGTTTAAATGCTGTGGTGCCGTGAGTAATGCATCAATAAATTACTCGGGTGTCAGGAGAAGCAATATATGTGTTTTTCTAAACTAGATAAGCTTGATTTATAAGCTAAAGGGGTTACTTTCGGTTTTGCCTGCTTTGATTCTGCTGGCCGCTGGCCGCTTAGAAAACTGAATCCCGGCTGTTTGGAAAGGCACCAGATGATTAGTTAGACTGCTTGATACCTGCCTTTTGTCTAATTATATGCCGGCTAAGAGAGCAAAAAAGAAACTCCAGCCTATAGGTTGGACTAGGAAATTATCTGATACAGCACACAATCGCCCAGCTCTACAGCGTATCGAGCAGCCCTCAGACGACGGAGGGGTAAAAATGGCGTCAGGATCTGAGAAAGGAAAGAGGGAGACTACCCCTCCTCCCGCAGATCAAGACTTCATGAAGGAACTGCGTTTAATGAGGACGGAGCTAGCTAGCATCATGAGTGTTAATCAACAGGATGTGATCCGCAGAATGGATGGCCTTTCAAAGGATCTCCAAAGCACTAAACAAGATTTATCACATGAAATAAAGTTAAATGGCCAGCGGCTTGATAATTTGGCAGGAGAATTTAAAAATCTGGAGATACGTGTAACTGAAAACGAAACTCAAATTAACTCTCAGAAGCAGGCTTTACTGAAAATAAATAAGAAACTGACTTATATTGAAGATTATTCTCGGAGGCAGAACGTCAAACTGATTAACTTTGTTATTCCAAACAAGGGGCATCATTAAAACAGGAAGTTTTAACCTGGTTTAACTCCTTTCTGCCCAAACAACTAGAAGACGACGATTTGGAGAGAGTTCACTATCTGGGCAAGTCAAGAGATGGGGCCCCAAAACCAGTGATAGTAAGATTTGCTTCTTATGTAAATAAAGAGCGTCTTATGTCTTCAATTAGAGCCAATCCTAATATTCTGAAGAGAGGAGGTGCAACTGTGCAAGTTTTTCAAGATTTTTCTAAAGGAACTGCTGATTGGCGTAAATCGATGAGACCAGTTACAATCATATTAAGGAAGAACAACTATCGCTATTCTTGGGGTCACCCCCTATTTTTGAAAGTTTGGAAAGGCTCTGTTCAACACACTATCTACTCTCTAGAAGAAGGCCAACATCTTCTTGAAGCATGGAACATACAGGATGACTCAGGTTCTGCCTGTTCTCCCCGGGAACTTCAGTGGCAACATCAGGACAGTGAATTTCTCCCTTTTACTCCGACTCCAGGAATCTTCGATGAAGATGAAGAATATTTGAAACTCATTTAACTTACTCCTCCCTCTTTCCCCCTCTCTCACCTCCTATCATCCCCTTTGTTTTTCTTCTTTACTCTTCTCCCCCTTTTCCCTTCCATTTCCCTTTCCCCCTCCCCCCTTTTTTCTTTTTTTTTTTTTTTTTTTCCAATTTTAATTTTTGTTTTTGGGATGTTTCTTTTTCTTTTTTTTTCATTATCCCTTTTCTTCCCTTTCCCCCTCCTCTCCACCCTTCCCTTTTTGTTTTTGTTTGTTTGTTTGCTTGTTTTGAGGGGGCGGTGGCGGTGAGAGGGTGGTTTAGAGGGGGTAGAACAACTTATAGAATTTTCAGTAACACGCTACTTAAGAGTTAAGGAGATCTAGGCTGGCTAATGTCTGTGGACAACTTCCTCCCTCCCATCCCCTTGATGCACATGCTAGTGGGGTGGGAGAAAAGAATAGTTTTTTAGGGTGGAGGATTAGATTTATTTTAGTTTATTTTTTATTAATTGATGGTGTTTTTACTTTTGTATGCACAACGGACCATTCCAGAATATTGAAACCAAAAGAAATAGGTTATGGGAAAGTTTATAAAATTAGCAACGTTGAATGTGAAAGGTCTGGGGTCATTTTCAAGAGAAATAGAATCGGCGATGATCAAAAGGCACAAAATAGATATTGCCTTTTTGCAAGAGACTCATCAAATAAGAGATGGTATTAATGAATTAAAAATTCCAAATGTTGATATTTATGAAAAAAGCTTTGGCACATCTAAAGCAAGAGGGTTGCCATTATAATCTCAAGGAATTGTGAATGTGTTGTTGAAAATGTGGTAAAAGATTCAGAAGGTAGATATATAATATTGCAAGTTCTAATGGGGAAAGATCATTATACTTTGGTTAATCTGTATGCACCAAACGTTAACCAGGGCCGCTTTTACAATCTCCTTTGGGATCAGATTGAATTGGTTAAAAAGGGGTATTTAATAATGGCAGGGGATTTCAATATGGTCTTAGATAAAATTAAAGATAAATCGGTATGTAAAAAGGAAGAGTGGAGGACAAGACATACAACTCTAGCAAAGTTTATAAATACAACAGGATTGAAGGATGTCTGGAGAGAACTGAAAGGAGATGAAATAAAATACACCTTCTACTCACCAGTGCACAAAACCTATTCTAGGATAGATTTTGTGTTTGTTTCTAAAGCCTAATACCCAAGATAAATAATACCGAAATTGAGATCATAAAAACATCTGATCATGCTTTAATGTCGATTGATTTAGCAACAAATAAAAATTATAGAGAAGCTAAAAGGTGGAGAATGAATTTAAAAATATTTCAAGATCCAGAAGTGCTGGAAAAGGTCAAAAAAGATTGGTTGGAAACTTGGGATATAAACGAAAAGGCAGGTAGCCAAACGCCAATCATATGGGACACCCTGAAAGCGGTAGCTAGAGGCCTTATCATAAAAGAAAATATTAAAACTAAAAACAGGAAGAACTCAATAAAAGAAAATTAGAAAAACTAATAGCAGATTTAGAATCCCAATTTTCTCTTACTAAGGATAATAAGATATTGAGGTTGATTGAAGCAAGGAAAAAAGAGTTAGAAGATCTAGATTTACAACAAACACAAAGGAACCTTCTGTACCTAAAAAGAAATTTTTTTGAATACAGCAACAAGAACTCAAAACTTTTAGCCAGATTAGCACAGAAAAGACAAGACAAGAATACAATAGGGATTATAAAAGACTCCTCAGGTAAGACATGCACACAAATGAAGGAAAAGTTGTCAGCTATACAAGAGTTTTATCAGTTGTTATATACTACAAAAATAAACCTAAGGAGGATATAGAAAGGTATATCACTAAGAATTTAAAGAGGGTCTTGGAACAGGAAGATATGCTGGAAATGGAAAAGCCTATTACAGATCAAGAGATAAGCGAGGTAATAGACAAATTAAAGAATAATAAAACGCCCGGAGTGGACGCTCTGGGACCCGAATTTTACAAACTTTTTAAAGCAGTATTAATACCTAAATTAAAGAAGCTATATAATGAAATTTTGAATGGAGAACAAATTCCGAGATCTTGGACCCATTCTTTAACTATTTTAATTCCAAAACCTAATAAAAATTTAATGGATATTGGGTCATACAGACCAATATCCTTATTAAATCAAGATGCTAAGATTTTCACAGCAATTTTGGCTAAAAGAATGAATAAATTTATAGCTAAATATATTAAAGAGGATCAATGTGGTTTTATCAAAGGTAGACAAATGGCAAATATTATTAGAAGGAATTTGAATGTTCTTTATGAAATGAGTAAGAGTACTACTAAAGCTGGGATGTTATCTCTAGATCTTTATAAAGCTTTTGATTGTGTTCAATGGCCCACATTAAAAATATTGTTAAAAAAATGGGATTTGGGAAATCCTTTTTGGGAGTAATAAATCAACTATATTCAACGGGCACTTCCTCAATAATAGTTAATGATGGATTGACTGAACAAATCACCCTAGGCCGAGGAACTAGACAAGGATGTCCTCTTTCTCCAGTCCTTTTTGTATTGTTATAGAGCTCCTGGCAAATGCCATAAGGGACGACAAATTTATTAAAGGTATAGGGAAAGATGGGGCAACTAAAATTAGTTTATTCGCGGACGATGCTCTTTTGACTATTGTAAACCCAATAGAGAATATTCAAAGAGTAAAAACTCATTTAGAAGAATTTGGAGAAATAACAGGATTATGTGTAAACTGGCAAAAATCAGAGAGTTTATTCTTCAATTATGGAAAACATGACTTAAAGATGATTGAAAAATCTGGACTTAAACCGGGAAAAAGCATTAAATATCTAGGATTAGAACTCCATAAAGAATTTACTAAAACTAAAGAAAGAAATATTTCAAATTAGAAGAGGAGATGAAAAACAAATTATTATCCTACTCTAAACTAAAATTATCGTGGTTTGGCAGAATTGCATTGATAAAAATGAAAATACTTCCAAAAATTAACTTTATTTTTAAAATGTTACCGGTTCAGTTTTTAGAAAAGGAAATTAAAACTCTCCAAGACATGATAAATAGGTATTGTAATGCAGGGAAAAAATCAAGAATAAATAAAAGTCTATGGTATAGATCTCAGAAAGAAGGAGGAATAGGTATACCCAATATAAAAATTATTATATAGCCAATCAACTTAGTTCTTTGGGGAAATTCTTTTTAAACCACAGAAGTTAATATGGTGGGAGCAAGAGTCTTTGGATATAAAGGGGGAAATAAACACATTTTTATTCACGGAAGTTAAAAACAAAGTAAAGATTGACAACCCCCTATTGAATAGTTTAATTGCTACATGGAGAACATATAGGAAAATCTTGTCTCCGAAGGGATCCCCACTGGCTTTAGTTACTGACTTGGAAAGCTTTCCAGACAACTTGAAGCATTATTTAGAGTTATTTAAAATTAAGAAAATAGCTAGACTAAAGGATTGGATGCTCAAGATTAAAACAATTCAGGATATAAAAATATTTTGCAACCCAGTGATTTAACATGGTTAAATTATATTCAACTAGGAAAATGGATAAAGGACTGGGGAAAGAGAAATAATCAAATCAGAGAATGCACAAAATTTGAACATTTCCTACTATCGCTTGAGTCTGAACAGGAAAATTCAGGGAAAGGAATAACACGTAAAATATATAAAATACTAGGGGAATTATCAGAAATGAAGGAGTTAAACACCTTGAGAGAAGTTTGGAACCAAGACCTTAATGTACAGATAGAGAAAGAAGACTGGAAAAAAATTTGGAATATGAGAATTTTGAGATCATTGTCAGTCAGGATAAAAGAAAACTACTTCAAATTGGTTTCAGATGGTATTTAACCCCAGTAAGACTAAATAGAATGAATCCTGCTTACTCTAAGATATGTTGGAAATGTGAAAAAGAGCTTGGTACTTACTTGCATCTTTGGTGGGAATGTGAAATAGTCCAAAGGTTCTGGAAAAAAGTGTTTTTAGAGCTAAGTCATATGATTAAGATGGATATAGATTGTAATCCAGAGATAGCATTATTATCATTGTTAACAAGTAAAGATTATGTTGTTACAACAAAGGAACTAATAGCAAATTTTATGACAGCTGCTAGATTAATTATAGCAAAAAATTGGAAGTCAAAATTAGAATTCAAGATGGAAGACTGGTATAATGAACTTTGGGATATAGCTATAAACGATAAACTCTCCTGCAGTTTAAAGGTTAAACGAGGAGAAATGAAAAAAGACATTTTCTACGATATCTGGGGTAAATTTTTAGATTATGTACTAGTCGAAGGAAAAGGGAAAGAGTCCACGAATATCTCACAACAATTCTGGAGAAGAGAACTTTAAGAAGACTACTAGAAGAATAGAAGATGGAGCAACGAATAAGAATGTATGGATGGCCCCGTGGGATGGGGGTGCACTTATATTGGTTGTTGTAGTTTTTTTTTACTTTCATTTTTTATGTCGTTGTATGTAGTTTAAAATTTAATAAAAAAACATTTAAAAAAAAAAAGATAAGCAGGGTAGAGGCCTGTACTCCAGAGATATCACTCCAAAAAGGGGGGGGGGCACAATAGAGTCATATAAGCAGGAGCCCTGCAAGCAAAATAAGACTGATCCATTCTTTTGCTATACAGTAGGACCCCCATATCCACTGATTCAGTTATCCACGGTTGGCAGAGGAAAAAAATTCAGCAAACACAAAGCAAGCTATTGTCACAAACAGCAGCTGCAAAGCAAGCTACTGCTACAAAGAGCAGCCATAAAGCAAGCTACTGTCTCAAAACAGCAGTCATAAAGCAAGCTACTGTGAGGAAACAGCAGTTTGGAGGTGGGTGGGCAGGTGTTCTCTCTTATCCATGGTTCTCATTATCCACGGGAAGGCCTGGAACCAATCCCCAGCGGATACCAGGGTCCTACTGTATTAAGGAAGAGTCTGTTTGGGAGGAGGGGTCTGGCCAGGGTGGCAGTGAGACTGTTGTCTTGACCGCCAACTTGTGTGCCCAGTGAGAAAGTGGATCTACAGAAAAACATCATGTCCTTAATTACCATTGCTGAGCTTCCCTGAATTCCCTGTTGAGTAAGAGAGAAGGACACACTCTGCTCACAATATTAGGTTTGCCATGCTTCCATGTGCAGCCCCTTTCATTCTTCCAACTGCTTCTCCAAGATTGTCCTCACTCACTCAACGGTGCTCTGCCCCATGCTGCACAGGTCCCAGCCACCTCAGGCTATCTGCTGCTCCAATCTGCTTGCCAGGGCTGCCCATGGTGTTTGCCTACACCCCATGGGGCAACCTCTCCACTACTTCTCCAGTCCTGCTGGCATTAACTAATGGCATGCCCACTATTCAGGGTTCAATTAGTACATCCATGGCAGTCATCTTCTAAAACTGCAGCCTGCTAGCATGCACTTTTTCTGTTTGCTGGATTGATGGATCTCTAGGTGTTAAAGGATTCAGGGAAAACCTTTAAAAAGTTTTCCCTCTTTGTCTTTTTTAAAAGGGGGAAATCTGTAATAGCACCATATTGGCTGTAATGGAGTTACTAATACATGGAGTCTCTGTTTCTTTTCTTTTTCAGATTCATCAGTCTGGAGGACAGGTTGAAAAAATCATTTTCTTTGTGACCAGATGACTTCTTCTTTCTTTTCTCTCCCCACCCCCTTTTGTTATTCAGACATCTCCTCTGCAAGTTACTGATTTTGCTACATCAATTCTTAACAGGCATGCAGAGAATGGCACATGATGTCTTCAGGATGGATATTTCCCATTCGTGAACTCATTTGTCACTATAGACTCTATACTGTATATCAGTGGTGGCAAACCTTCGGCACTCCAGATGTTTTGGACCACAACCCCCAACAGTCTTTTGTCACTGGCAATCTAGGCTCAAAATTCTGGGAGTTTTGGTCCAAAACATCTGGAGTGCTGAAGATGTGCCACCACTGGTATATATGGTGAGGTCTTCCATAGACCTGACATAAATTTGAGTAGCAAAAAAAAGGAAGTGTTTCAGAATGTCACAGTCATGAATACTGCCATTTGGGGCAGAAGGCAGAAAAAAATTGAGCCAAGCCTGCTGTAGCAATAAAGGCTTGTAGTGGATACCTAAGTTCCATGATTATCCAGTATAAGGATGTGTCACTAGACCAAACTCATCCACACGCTTGTGTTACCACATCATCATGTGTGGGCAGGAAAACTGAACAGTAACAAAAAAAGCTGTCAGAAAAAATATATTTGATTTGAGATATGATGGACCTACCTCACAAGGGTATTTTAAGGATAAAAACCAGATAGAAGAATCATGAGCTTTTTGTGCAAAACAGCAGGGGGTGCCTTTAAGGATTTTATACTGAGGGGGGGTGACTCTTGGGATCCCAGCTGGAAGTACTGGTGGCTGAACTGAGCAGCAGGGCTTCAACTACTGAGCCCTCCTGTGGGAATTCAAACATGGATTAAATGATTGCTGTTAATACTGTTTGTTAACCCAAACTGATTAGGATGCTTATAGCGAACAAGTCCTGCTCCAGCAAGCTACTGTTTGCCCCATTTTGGGAATCGGTGGGATCTTTTTATTGCTTTCTCACAGCCACAGCTTTCTCACAGCCACAGAAAACACAATTCTTTGCTTGCAAGAATCAAGCAAGTTGGTCCTTGTAACCAGTAGCCTTCAAGCAAAAATCTCCTGGTTTCTGTTAATGTTATTAGAGTCACCCCCCACCATTTCGCGGTTCAGGTACTGCAGTCCCACTACATTGCGGGATCGCAGTACCTGCGCCTTGGAGCTGTGTGTGGGGGGTGATTGGGACACTCTGCGCCCCCCCCACTCCTCCAAGAAGCCTCGGAGCCACGAGGGGGGTGATGCAGGGTGATAGGGTCTCTCCATGCCACCCCCGCGCTCCTCTGAGAAGCCTCAGAACCGCGAGGGGGGCAGCACGGGGTGATAGGGTCGCTCCATGCCGCCCCCGTGCTCCTCTGAGAAGCCTCGGAGCCATGGGGGGGCAATCGGGTCACTCCATGCCGCCCCCATGCCCCTCTGAGAAGCCTCGGAGCCACGTGGGGGGCGGGGGGCAATCGGGTCACTCTGTGCCACCCCCGTGCTCCTCCGAGAAGCCTCGGAGCCGCATGGGGGTGGGGGGCGATTGGGTCACTCCACACTGCTGCCCACACTCCTCCAAGAAGTCTTGGACAGGTGTGTAATCGTCACCCCCCCAGCCCCCCCCGCTTCTGCATATCATGGATTTTCATGCATTGTGGGTGGGGTGGTTCCCTAACCCCCACGATTGGCAGGGGATGACTGTATTTGTCAGGGGAAAATGGTTTCCAAAAAAAGGGGGGAGAATCAACTTGGCAGTTCCAGCACGGCTTGTAAGAAAGAAGTTCCATCAGCAAAGCAATGTTTTACCTCAGATTTCCTCCAAAGTCCAAGAGAGTCTTAAATAGATTTAGGCCGCTTGCAAAAAGACCCCCTTTTGTCATCTTCCCCCCTTCCATTTATCTTGAAAGGTAGAGGAGGACTCCAGCACAACAGTTAGACTTGAAGATGTTGGCCGTAGATGCTGCTGGAGACATGCATGACAGTATATAACAGGGATACTGAGAAGTCTTTGGTACCAAGTAGAGACAGAGATAAACTAAAAAACAAATCACGTTTTCTGATGAATTTGGCAGATTCGTCAAAATTTGCCAATTTGTGTTTGTCATAAAAATCGCCTGGCGAAAACAAATTGATGATTTTTTCCCATTTTTGATTTGTTAATTTGTTGGGCTCTAAAATGCCCCCAGCACCTAGAGATACAAACTTTGGGGTGAAACATCCCCTAAACCTCCTCCGAGTTTGGTGGAAACTGGAGTTTTGAGATCTGGGTTATGCACCCCTAAATAACCCCCCCAGAAAGTTCTCACCAGGCACCTAGAGTCTCCAAACTTGCAGAGAAGTTTCCTCTGACTCTCTTCTACAGTCAGTCCACATTTGGTAAGAATTGGGTTTCCCTAATCCACTTGCTAAAGGGCACTATCGACAATTTGTGGATATATATCTCATATGTCTAAAACCCAATCTCCACCAAACTTGGAGGGATTGTGGAGGTGAGATGAGAGAAGCCTGTCTGCAGGTATGGTATCTCTCAGTGCCTAAGGGTGGGGCATTTCCTTGGCGGGGGGCTCTTTAGGGATACGTATCTCAGATCTCTGAACCCTAAGCCTCATCAGGGATTGTAGAGGGAAGGCAGGGTATACCTTTCTCCTAATTTGCTGTCTCTAGGAGACTTGGGGGGAAATTTGTAGCCTGAAAAAGTAATGAGTCAGAGGAACCACCCCTGCAAATTTGGGGCCTGTAGATACTATGGGGTTCCTTTTAGAGTATTTCAAAGGGGAGATGAATTGATGTGTTGATTCATCAATTTGTCACTGGAAATTTGTTGATTTGTCCATTCATCAGCCCCAACAAATCATAAATCATAATGGATCACTTTTTTAAAAAAATCATCCCCATCTCTAAGCCCAAGTCCAAGTCTGAATCTTTGGTTCGATGTCCTGCGTCCCAATCCCCAGCTTCGAGTCTCCATTAAAAACAAGCTTCCCCCATCCCAGAAAAAAAAAAAAAAGGTGGGTGAGTTCCAATTTGCAAGTTGTTTCCATGTCACTGAGGGGAAAATCAAGTCAAGTGCAACTTAAGCCTATCTTGACCGTGAGTCCCATGACTCAGGTCCCCATCCCTGGTATTCAGAGCTGTTAGGAGCCATAGGAAATGCCACTCCCATGACTCCTTCCTTCCTAAAAGTCATCACAATGTCTGAAACTTCTAGAGCAGGTACTGCACATTTGCAGAGAACCTGCAGTGAGGTTTTTGCCAAGAGTTTCCTGCAAAATGGAACAGAATTGCCTGTAACATATACTGTTTTAATGTGCATGTTTCACACAATTGGATGGTGGCAGCGGCAGCAAAGGAGAACAAAGTGGTGACTGGGGTAGGGGGCTAGGGTTTTCCCCTAGCCATCAAAAATAACAATGACAACACTGCTGCCACTATACTACTAGCTTCTGCCATCCAACTGCCTGAGAGACCACCTCTCACGTCCAATTGTATGCTGGGCAATGGTGGCAGAAGCCAAGGAGCACACGGGCAGTACCACTGGGGCTGTGGAGGTGTGCTAGGTCTCCCCAAACACCCTAGACACTGACACTACTGTCACCATGCTCTCTGCACCACAAATGACCACAGAGAAAGCCCTACTGCCATTTAAAATGGCTGGGTGCCATTTTAAATGGAAGTAAGGCTGGCACCTTATGCATTCCGCCTGGTTTTTACTGGGCATGTAAGTTGTGGCCTAAAATTCATGGCATTTTTCAAATCTGAATGTGGTTCCAATCTTGAACAGTTGGGTAAAACAAGACATTCCAAAAACTTTTGGGGAAATGGGAGAGGGCAGCAGAGATTCTATGAAATGTGCTGTCCTACTTACTGGTATTTTTAGAATAAATGCTTCCGAGGCAAATCTACTGACAAGAAAAATCAGCACAGGAGTTAATCTGGTGACTGGAAGTGGAATGCCAAATAATGTCCTGTATATGGATTGCATACCCAACTTCACCATTATACACATTGTTTCTTACTCTTGAAACTCCTTTGAAATATATAAACCCATTAACAGATGAATTTAAACATTTTTTTTTTAAAAAGGACAGAAAACATTGCAATGGGAGACTTGAGCCAAAGGCACTGTTTCATCTGACCAGCGAAAGAGTGCTGAAGTTCTAATTTTTCCCTCCTCTTTGCTACCTTTCATGTCATACAACCTGCTATTAGCCATGTGAATTTGAAGGGAGGGGGAGGTCACATTAATGAGGTAACTGTTTATGTAACTAAGCACATGCTCAGCATGGTTTCTTCGCCTTTTGAAGTGCACAGGAGTCAAGCCTTGCAGAGAGGGAATCGGGAGGGCAGCCAAGGGCACAGAAACAGCACTTTGAAGTGTATGCCTTTGTGTTTTGTTTTATTTGGGACTGGTGTGTGTGTGTGTGTGTGTGTGTGTGTGTGTGTGTGTGTGTGTGTGTGTGTGTGTGTGTGTGTAATTAATCCCAAATGAAAAGGAGACAGGGAGATGATGAGATCCAGTTGGATGTACAGAAGGAAAAATCCTTCCTAGGCTAAATACCATAGATATCATGATCACCCCTGAGAAGACAAGCTATTTTTCTACTGTCTGCTCTGTTTTAAAACAGTCACGATCAGACAGGGAACACATTTCTGCCATGCACCATGGGTGCTGGAAGACAAGAACATTCCCTCGCCTTGGAATCATAGAATCAAAGAGTTAGAAGAAACCTCAAGGGCCATCTAGTCCAACCCGTTGCCATGCAGGAAGCCCCATCACAGGACTCCCGACAGATTGCCATCCAGCCTCTGCTTAAAAACCTCCAAAGAAGGAGATTCGACCACCCTCTGTGGCAGCATATTCCACTACAGAACAGGTCTGTCAGGAAGTTCTTCCTAATGGTCAAATGGAATCTCTTTTCCTGTAGTTTCAAACCATTGCCCTGAGTCCTAGTCTCTGAAGCCATGGGAAACAAATCAGTCCCTTCTTCAATGTGACATCCTTTCAAATATTTAAACATAGCAGAGAGGAAGTAAACATTCATGTACTTGAGTAGCATTTCAAGGAAGAAGATGGATGGCCAAGTCTCCAGTTTGACAAAAGAAATTCCTTACTATGAAGGTGTCCCCCGTTTGATGGCCTGTCCAGTTTAGAAATAATGAAGCATAAGCGCAGGGCAACAGGGGCAACAGAGGGACTATTTAAGCAGTACATTGTCCTACAGAGATCTGCATTATACTATACAGTGATCCCCCACCTATCGCTGGGATTAGGGACCTGACCTGACCCGCGATAATTGAAAACCTGCGACATGCGGATGCAGGTTGAGTCAGGCCTGGGGGAGCCTAGCTTTCCAATAAACCCAAAATCATTTCTGAGGCCTCCAACAGGCCTAGAAAGGCTCTTCGAGGCCTCAGAAATGATTTTCAGTGATCCAGAAGTCACTTCCGGTTCGCAGGGAAGCTGTTTTGGGGCCTCCAGAAGGCCCAGGAAGGCCCTCGCAGGCCTGTTCAGGGCAGCTCCAGTCCTGTGGTAAGTATGGGAGGCTTGAAACAGGACTTTCCCCCCTTACCCTAGGGGGCCTTTTTTCATGTACTGCAATGCTGTGATATAGCGGGACCACAATATATGAACCGCGAAAGGTCGGGGGATAACTGTAGTATAATGCAGATCTCTTCCTTATGCCATAGTATAATGCAGAGCTCTTCCTTTTCTTTTATTAAAATGTTAATTTGGACATTTGAGAACATGAAAGCAAAAATACTGGAATAAATCCAGGAAGCCCAAAGCAGAAGACGATTGATAGATCAATCACCAGTGAAAGTCAAGGCTGTCCTGAAGTCCCAATAAAAGAGCCTATAGTAAGTAATTTGTAAGCCCATGTGATTGGTATCCATTTTGTGAGAGCACCATGTTGAAGAATAGAGTTTTCTGTTCTTCTTGCTTTCATTTTGGAGGCAGGGAGAGTGAAAGGATTTTTCTTCTTTTATTTAGGCAGCTGCAGCTCTTTGTCCTATTGACTAAGTGCCTAAGCATGTGCTTTCCCCCATTCTCCTTATGCCTGATTTGTGTAGGATTGGCCACAGTAGCATCAGAAATAAGCTAACTAAATTGAACAAAACCTGGTGGGATGGGAAGGAAGGAAGGAAATGGTGGTAGATTTGCCTGAATACCGATGGCCCAGTAGTAGTTGATGGAAAGTTTCACTTTCCATCTGATGGCTGAGCAAACTCACCCCCCGCCCCAATATTTATGTTATTTTACTATTCAAGAACAATACTTTTTTTTCAGACACAAATGGACTTGATGCAAATCAATTACAAATAATTCAGACTGAATCAAAGCCCTCCCCATCCCACCAGGTTCTGCACACCGCTGTTTGATTCACTGGAAAGTTAGACATTCATTCTGGCTCAATCTAGATTTTATACTCTTTCAGGATTATGTGAGCTTCAAACTCCCCATTTGTTTATGGTGCATTTGGTCACATTCCTACTACCATTTAAATTCACCCTTTAAAAAGGATGCACATTTTGTTGCAACTTCATTCTGAATCATAAATCCCACCAAATATAAAAATTAGCTAATACAACCAGCTTTAAACCATTACATGCCCAAAATTGACAAAATATTGACCAATTCAGGTGAGGGGTATTGGAAGACCATCATGTTTCAGCCATACAGTAATCTGTTCTGGCAACATGCTTGTAAACCAAAACACTCTTATATCAAAGCAAATTTCCCCATAAGAAATAATGGAGACTTAGTTAACTCATTCTAGGGCCATGTTGGCAAACCTATGGCATGGGTGCCAATGGGGCACTCAGAGCCCCTTCTGCGGGCACCCGACATTGCCCCTTCCCAGCCACCTGTATTTAGGTTAAATTGTTGTATTGGAACTTTGCAAAAAAATAGTGGGTTTTCAATCACTGTTTGGGCACTCAGTCTCTAAATGGTTTGCTATCATTGTTCTAGGGCACCATAGACCACATACTGTACACACAAAATGCCAAAGCTCACAAAAGAAGTTGGCTAGAAGTCCACATTCACACCAAGGTTTAGGTACCTGGCTGCAGCATCTGCTCTGCTTGGGAACTAAAAATGTGAAAATAATAAAGTGCAATTTGTAGCCATATGCACACTTTACTATCTACCGCATGACTTGAATTGGTTTGAAAAATAAGAAAGAACGTTGAGAACAAATTAATTTAAAATATAAATATAAAGAAAAACAAAACCCTAACCTGCATTCTAGTTTGAAATCATTCCTAGCTGTTGCAAAGGATACCTCCATTCCTCTCTCCTCCCTCTGTTTTGGAGGCTTGCCTGAGATGGAAAGCCCCAGATAATTCCCCCATAACCCAGCAGGGAGGGAGGGAGGGAGAGCACTACCATTGACTCACTTGTGATCATGTGACCTGCTCCAGTGCTTGTATTGCAGGACATTGCTTGTTGATCAAGGCACAATATAGAAGAAAAGTTTGTTCATCTTGCAAATCACTTGTAAACCAAGGCGCTCATAAACCACAGTATTACTGTATATTCATTGCCACTGACTCATTTGGTAAATGTGAACATAATGTTGAGCATCTAAATTGTTGAAGGTATATTTTGGGGAGCAAATTAATCCCTCAGTTGTTTGGATATCACATTATCCATCTTTACACTCTTTACCCTTTCTTCATATTCATCTCTGTGCAATTGTAGTTCCCTCTATTGAGACAAATGTGTTAAGCAGATCCCCGTTTCCTCTACTCATCAAACACCCAGGGATTAAAGTAGCAATGAAAAGGGTACCATTATCACACCTAAAACTTAATTGCCTTTTGATGATGCTGCCAATTTTGAACTTTCAGACTAACTTCTTCTGTCTTACAAAACTTCAACCCTTAATGCATTTGAAACTGGTCAACAATCTTGACTGGGTAAAATAATGTCAATCATCTGAATGGAGCACGGTTTCATTATGTCACATTTTGAAATGCTACCCCTCTTTCAAAGCTATGTCTATAGCTCCAGGGAACATTTACAACTGCTTCTGTGACTAAGTGTCTGCTCCTTCTGTAGCAGAAAAAAAGGTGATAATGAAGTCTTTTAGCAGAATCAGTACCTCTTACTCAAGTAGATCAGGCTGACTGGGAAGTGCTGAATAGCTTCCAACCACCAGTAAATGGAGGAAGTCAAGGTTGTTTAAACACTTTAGATTGAAGATAAACATTCTGAAAATGAGGGCAATCTACAGTCTATTAGGTAGCTTTGGATCAAGCACCAGCTAGACGGTAGAAAGCATTTCCCGACAAGACCAACAATTTCCCTACACGCTGCATTGCAGCTAAACATGATGCTGCAGTGCCTTAAGATTTATGTGTTGAATGTTTATCTAAAAGGCACCAGATCAGAAAACCACCTATTCCTTCCATTCAATCGCCTCGGATCTGGGGGATCCCTACTAACTGCACACCTTGAACAAAACAATCAGATACCTATGCATATTACCTAGACGCCAGTTGAGAGGTTGGTTTGAACCCATTGAAAGAAATGTAAGGTGGATGTAAACATTGGATCAACAAAAGCTGCCATTTGTGTTTGATTAACAGGACACATTTCATGTTTCCTTCTTCATCCCCTATTATAGGCTGGACCAATGTGAACTCAACAGTAGCTAGGGTTTGGAGCAGCTGGGGGAAAAGTCAGTTTTGCGCCCCTTCCTACTCTGCCCCAATTGTATCTCACCCACCCACCCAGTCCTGGGGGAACAACGTGGAAGGGGAGAAGGGTCCTTGTTTCTCACGCCGTCTTTGGGGGTCTCCCAGACAAGGCTCTCCTGTACAAACTGCACAGCTTTCAGACAGTGCCAAGCAGGCAATGAATTTTTTTCAAGCATCACCTCCATAACACACTTCCCCCTCCTCCTTTCCCCCAGCTAATGCTTGGCGATCCTTAGCCCAGGGAAAGGAGGAGAGGGAGGCAGGCAGTGATATTTTTTTCCAAGCAGCACCTCAATTGCAGGCTTCCCTCTCCTCCTTTCCCCAGGCTAATGATAACCGAGCCTTAGCAGGGGTGGGGGGGTGAGCAATCTACAGACATGCTGCTTGGAAAAAAATTGCCTGCTTCCCTCTCCTCCTTTCTCCCCCCCCCCCGACTAAGGATCGCCAAACCTTAGTGGGGCAAAAGGAGAACTGCTAGCGGGATAGCACATGGCTTCCTCCTCCTGCTCCCCCTCCAGGCGCCCCCAGATTGCTGCATGCCATGGGGCAAATGCACTCTTTCACCCCTCCCTAGTTACGCCAGTGGAACTAAATAAATAAATAAATAAATAAATAAATAAATAAATAAATAAATAAATAAATAGCTTTGGTGATTAATATTCAACCTCAGCTATTGATATCAGCCTTCACCAGCTTTGGTTTAAAGCTTCCAGCCCTACCTGAAATTCTAAGTACTCACGAGACTTTAGACCTTAACTGCTTTGGCCAGACAAGTTTCTGAAGGACACAGTGGGATTTGGGGAAGAGTTAGATGATCACCTCAGGCAGCAGATTCAGGGAGGCAGTTCTTTCCTGTTCTTTCTGAATGACCAGCTGTTTCTGGCAGTTGAGGTCAGAGATCTATACAGTACACTGACTGCTCTGATCTAGGAGCTTCTCTAACCAAATTTAGCTAACCTTTACCTCCTACAGTGTTCCACAACCTGGCTGCTTCATGTACGGCTGGACTCAGTCCCAGAGAAAGCCCTGAAATGCATTGCTTTCAGGTGTCATTCCAGCTGGTGGGTCTATCTGGGAGGAAGAGACAGTGCCATAGTGTCCTTTTTCTCACAAAGCAAAATATTTTGGGACAGCCCAGATGTAGGAGTACCATGATTTCACCTCCAATTGGATCTCTATGTATTCTGTCTCATTTAAAAGAAAAAGGTAACGGATGCTGGCCATTGCAACAGAACACCTCTGCGGCAAACTCAACGTCCTCATTCCCTGCTGTCAGACAAGATTACAGGTGGTGCTCTCTCTCTACCCCTTTTCTACCTTGTGGCTCTTCATCCCCACTTGCATTTCTCTTGCAGCCCCTGGGCGCTGTGCTCCTTTGCAATCTTCCCTTTTAACGCGTGGAACTACAGGAGCTTGCAAAATGACAGAACTCTGTCGCCTGTGAGCAGTGGCGCTAGATTGTTCCTGAAAGGCAAAAAGGCAACTGAACAAATATACTCATTTTCCCCATCACCGCTGCTACGGGGAATGCAGCTGTCATTTTCTATGGTGTTTCTTGGATCAGAGCATTAATACAGTTAACAACAAGTTATTTGAATTGGTTTTGTGCTTGGTGTGTACCTCAGACAGACATGGAGCCCTCTTGCCTTCTGTCTGTTTTGCCCTGTTGTCTTTTCTAAATCTGTCTGCAGATTGCTACTTCATTACCTGCTTCCCTCCTCCTTTTCTCTCCAAAGCTGATTCCTGGTTATTTTTTGTGCCTTTCTCTTAGCTAGAAAAAAAAGCAGCAGAGCCACAAATCTGAAAGCCACATCTAGGAGCTTCTTGAACCAAATTTAGCTAACTTTTACCTCATGCACTGCTCCAAAAATGGATTTCATGTACAATGCTCAATATGTTTCTCCCCGCCACTAATAACAGTCATCTGCTGAGGACTTTTCTTCCTCAGCAGTCACAAGATTGATATTAGACCCCTGCATTCTTCTGGGAAATATCAACTAACCCTCACTCTTTTGAGAAGGATTGAGAAGCGTTTGTTCTGTAAAGACTTGCTCCACTTACCGCTGAATCCAGAATCAGTGAGGACTTTAGGAAAAGATTTCTGAACAAAACTCCACGGCTCAGAATGAAGAAGCCCCAAAACACAGGGCAATCGGATAATGAGATTTTAAAATTGTCATCTGAACACACACACACGCACCGTTCAAAGACCATTTAATCCAGAAGCGATAAACAGTACACCAGAGCTTTTTAGTAACTAGTTATAAGTAATGTAGCTACTAAATAATTCAATGAAAAGTGAAAAGTTCCTTTTAGCTACAGTTAGTAATAGCTAAGTGACTTTTTTGGTGTAATGAGTCACATATTTTACCAACAAAATTTACATTTAAAGAGCATTTCACAGCATTCTTAAAGGGGTTCTGATGAACATTTCTCATATTTTGGGCTCTTTTCTTATCAATCATAGCCTGGAAGAAGCAATTAAACATTGGACCTTTACCATAATTGCACAAATGTGACATGTAGAGATTCCCATCGGAATCAATGCTTGCTTCTGGGATAGCACATAGCCAAGAGGACTTGGGGGCAAAGCACAAAACCTCTTGCCTTGTGAAGCACGCAGACACAGATAATATGGGTTCCAAGCTCCCCTCCAGCAGGGGGTGAACCAAGTAGGACAAAGGACAAAGATTATTTTGTTATTTTGGCACACATGCTTTCCCCCCAGCATGGTGCCCAGGGAACACGCCCCACTTGCTCCCCTCCAGTTGCAGCCCAGGCAGCATGAATGTTCGGCTTGCTTCCAGGGTGGTGGTGGTGGAATCCATCACCTCAAAAGTAGCATCTGTCTAGAAGGACAACCCACATTCCATTAAAACAAAGAAAAAAATACACATGCATATATATATTTTTTTTTTACCAAGGTTATGGCTGAACTAACTGGGCTACCTGGGAGTCAGTGAAAATCTAATTTTGCCTGTGGGGCTTTGACTGCAGTTAATGATACAAGAGACAGAGAAAAGCCAGGTTGACTGACAGATCCCAAGCTGAGTCATCACAGTGGGGCAGCCGGGGGAAGACAGTATGTCTATTTGTAAGCAGAGCGAAATAATGTGAGAGGAGAAAGAGGAGAGGAATACAAAATGGCACCATGGTGATATGGCCGGGCGATGAGGCTGCAGGACAAGACTTCTCTTATCGGGGAAATGTCCCTTTGATTGGGCATCTGATTTGGAGAATTCGGTTTTGGAAGAACCATCCAGAGAACATCAAGGGGAGCCAAAAGAGGGTTGGGCACATGCCTCAGAGATGTGTGTATGTGAGGGGGATTTACTTGAGCATTCTTGCTACCTGGGATTCTTTCAGTCTCTTAAGCAAGTGTTGTCTCCTTCCTCTTATAATTTCCCCCATATCCTGTTTAGAGGTCAAGGGCAGCAAAGATATACCAGAGTGCTTACTGAAGTTCTTCACAAAGGAATCCCTATAGGAGAGCTGTTCAGGAGTGGAATATGCTGCCACGGAGGTTGGTGGAGTCTCTTTCTTTGGGAGGTGTTTCAGTAGAGGCTGGATGGCCATCTGTCGGGGATACTTTTGATGGGGGGCTCCTGCATGGCAGGTGGTTGGACTGGATGGCTCTCAAGGCCTCTTCCAACTCTATGATTCTATGATTCTATGAATCAAGAGGGACCTGGGGAATTACAATGGGAATTGGAAAGGGGTTGACTATTTATTTATTTTTTATTTAAAATGTGAATATGCCATCTTTCTCCTAAAGGACCCAAGGCAGCTTACAGAATTAAAAGAAGCAAGGTTCAAATCTAAATAATAAATGATTAAAATATTTAACAAAAGGATTAAACAGAGATCATATTAGAACTCTGAATAAGAGCAATATTGCAAGCAAAGCAAAAGAGCAAATGAATCCTTTTAAAATCCTATTAGTCAACCAGTCATTAAAGGAAAGCTTGCCTGAAGAGAATGGTCTTCACCTGCTTCTGGAAGGACTGCAAAGATGGAGCTGATTGGGCCTCATGTGGGAGGGAGTTCCAGAGTCTAGAGCAGTGACAGAGAAGGCCTCCTCCTGTGTCTCCACCAAATATGCCTGTGAAGGTGGTGGGACTAAAATAAAGGCCTCTCCTGACTTTTTAAATATCCAGGTAGATTCATAAAGAGAGGAAAATTATTTAGATAGCTTGGGCCTGAACCGTTTAGGGCTTTATAAGTTAAAATCAGCAATTTGAAAATGTGAATTACATCCAGAAGTGGATCAGCAGGAGTTTAGGAAGATGGGCAGAGAGATGAGCAATTTGTTTGTTTTTGTTTTTGCTTTTTTATTTTATGTGAACCTTTTATTTTATTTTGTTTTATATGCCTCTTCCAAACTAATAGGATGGATGGATGGATTCTACAGGTCTTGTTTGTGCCCTGTTGTCATCCTCCACCCAGCTGAATGATGTATTCCATTAGCAGCCTCTTAAAGAAATTTCACCTGTCTTGTCTCAGAGCAGAGACTCCATCTCATGTTTCAAGGACAAAAGCCAAGTAGGAGGAGTTGCCTCAAACACACACACACACACACACACTCTCTCACACACACACACACACACACACACACACACACACACACACACACACACACACACACACACACAGTGGCAACAACGGCGGTGGCTGCCTCCTCGTTTCTTGAGTTGAAAGTGTTGAAATTACAAAAGCATAGGATTACACTCCAGAAAAATAGAGGGGCCAAACAGAATAACACAGACTTTCCCTAAACCTCCTGCTTCTTATATACATATTTAAATGGTCTTTCATAACCTTTCATTGGGCCAAGTGAGGCAACTCTGACAGGCAGCAGATGTTAGGGGGTAACAAGAGTGGCCATCAAGATTAGAGATGGATGGGGACAAAAAAAATTGTTTTCTGACAAATTTGGCCAATTCATCAAAATTCGTTGACTCACATTCATGAAAAATAATGTCCCCTGATGAATATGAATTGACAAATGTTTAGCGATTTTTGATTAATCAATTCATTGGGCCATAAAATGGCCCTGAAGGCAGCTACAGACACCAAATTTGGAGGGAAGCTTTCCTTGACTTGCCTCTACAATCCCTCTACAAGTTTAGTGAAGATTGGGTTTTCCCAGCCCAGTTGCTATAGGGCACTTTCCTACTTCATGGATGTATAATTCAGATGTCTGAAACCCAATCTTCACCAAAGCTGGAGGGACTGTATATGTGAGTTAGGGGAGGCCTCTCTGCAAGTTTGTCTTTTCGAGGTTCCTGGAGGGGACAGTTTCCTGGGGTGTCCTTTTTAGGGGTGCATAGCTCAGAGGTATGGATCCCAATTCTCACTGGACTTTCAGAGCTTGTCGAGGAGAGGCAGAGGAACCATCCCTACAAATTGGGGACCAGCAGATACCTAGGGTTTGTTTTTAGAGTACTTTAAATTGTTTCATTGATTCATTACCGGAAATTTGCCAATTCATCAATTCATTGATTCATCAGTCCTGGCAAATCAGGAATCATGATGAATCACCATTTTTTAAACTCACCCCCATCTCTAAGCAAGATGTTCCAACAGAGCCTCTGGGCAATTTCCTTCTTGTAGAGGGACAGAGCAATGAATATCAGATGTAGCCAAGACAGTAAAAGGTCTGAAGCCTCTTGGCTTTAAGTGATCACCTGGCATGCACCTTTGAAAAACAATATGAAAATCAGAGATGAAAACGGGATGCCAAAGGCACACTTGTCAACAGCACAGCAAGTCCAGATTTTGAAGCATCTTCTTCTTCTTCTTCCTAGTATCTTCCCATAGGTGCAGGATCTGCTTTTTGGATCCTCAAATGCCACCTTGCCCCATCAACTACATCTCCAGGGCACAGGACAGCAAACACTGAAACATTATGTACTTAAAGGTCTTGGCCTACCTGAAGGAACCCATCCAGTCATGGGGCCTCCCAAATTTGCTTTAAAAAAAACTGGACGTCTTTCCACCATGACCATAGAGACATTTTCCAAATTGGTAAATTGTTATCACTAATAATCCCAATGGGAATTCTCCCCCATCAAACCTCCTGACTCTTAAACAGGTGTCGTAAAGCTCTTGTGCAGAGGAAAAAAATAACAGTTCCAGCTTGGCATCTGGATGATGCCAAGAGAGCTGTGTTTTGTTTGTTTGTTTCAGCAGTAAGGAAAGTAAGACAAGAAACACTTTCTACCTGGTGAAAAACAATGCCGAGTAGAATATGTCTTTGAAGATTCTCAGTCATTAAGGTAAGTTTATCTGGAAATTGTGTCATGGCACCTGGACTCCTTTTCTTGAGAGATTGAAATATTTTGTTGGTCATCCAAACAGCTTCGTCAATCTGAAGAAAGCTAGTTGCGAGTCCTCCGTTTTATAACACACTTTGACCTCTTGTCATCCTGGTCTGAAATAGGCTCATAAGATGAACAATGGCCTGAATAGGCTCATTAGGTAGACAACAGCCTCAACAGCTTTAAAGTGAACAATGGCCTAAACTGCTGAAACCCATAAAGTATGGGTCATTAGCAATAGTTTTGGTGGTAAAGGCATGAAGTATTTTTATTTGTCTGGCTATTGTTGAAAAAACAGCCTGATAAGTGGCAGATAGACTGTGCCTGAGCCCCCACCTCTGTTGAGAGAGGGGTTTTCAATGCTCACATGAATGGCTTCCCTGACCCCTCTCTCAAACCACCAATCTTCTCAGCCTAATATGTGTACATCCTCATCTTTGAATGTGTGTCCTTTGTTCAGTTGCCATGACTCAACTTCCAGAATGCCAAACAGAACCAGTTATGCTTCTTCCCTTTAGCAGCCATTAATGACCTCCAAGACTGTACCTTAATTAAGCTTTCTGCAGAAGCAATGGGTTGCATTTTGTGTTCCTGGCCTGTCAAGTGCATCTCTTAAGAAGACATTGCTGCTCTTTAGAAAGGGAGAGATGAATTATTCACTTTGAACACCTTCTGCTTTCAGGCTGCTCAAGGGTGTGGAGGGCTCCTCTTAACTGATGGATGCCTTTTTGTTCTATAAATAAAGTCAGTGGTTTACAAAAAGGAGAGAGATTCAGAACTTCTGTGAAGACAGTAACTGGAGCAAAACAGCCGAAGAAGAAGAAGAAGAAGAAGAAGAAGAAGAAGAAGAAGAAGAAGAAGAAGAAGAAGAAGAAGAAGAAGAAGAAGAAGAAGAAGAAGAAGTTAGGACCCTCTTATTTCAGCAAGAGTTCATTTTGCCATAGTCCTAAATTTAGAGGACTCAGAACTACAGTGGTCATCATTCCCATTTCAAGGGGCTTGAGCCCCCTAGCTGTTATTGTACAGTATGTTGGTCAGTTGTTGATCAGGAGTCAATGAAGTCATGAATTGGCTCCAGATTTTAAAAGAGCCATTCAAAGCATTGGAACACATTCTTGGAAACTGACCCAGTAAGCTGGATAGCTCCTGTAAAGTTCAGAGCAGATTTACTGCCCCAGCACAGCCAGAAACATCAGCTTCCCCTGCTGGCCATGGTGGGTGAGCATTCTGAAAGTTGTAGATACTTTTTAATGCTAAAACCCTGCAAACAAGGTTCAAGATCAAGCCACTCAACAATGCCTTACTGTAATCACAGCCGTAGTTTATTTTGCCACGGGGATTGCTCTGGGCAACTTATCACTGTTTCTCCCATCCCTACTATGTGGTGGACTTGTGTCAGAAGGAGCAGCAAAGTTTGAGGAGAATAGCAGAGGGCGCCATCTCCTGTGCTCATGAAAGAGTCACCCTGTTTTCTGCCAGCAAGCCCTGGATCCATTACAACCTTGGGCTTGGTGGAAAGACAAGGGGAGCCCATGTGAGCAACCTCCTGCAAGCGTTAGTGGCGCCAAAATGTTACAGAAAAGAGATGGAGACATCCACTGCCACTGCATTCGTCAGAGGAACTACCTTCTAGTGGCTTGATTTCCTTCCCCACCCCTCTTTTTTTAACCACCCCCCACTCAAAACTTTCTTCCTTTTCTCCTTCTCTTTCTTCCGATGCTCTCCATTCCCTGATGAAACAAGCCCTGCCAAAAACAAAACAAAACAAAAAACCTCACTATCCCCCTGTCTTCTAGTTAGTCCTCTGCTCTGCCTCTGGCATTTGATGGTTAATATATTTCTTCGGGAGAGGCATTAGAATGATAAATAATACACTAATGTCAACATACTTAACGGATTTTCTCTGAAATGAAATATGGAGGAGGTTGTTGTTGTATTTGCTCACTCTTCCCCTCTGGGTGCTTAGTGCTTTTAAATATATATTTCCCAGTATTAACGTCACTGAAGTAGGAGAGCTTTGCCTGGCATTAGCAAATCTCAAAGGCTGCAAGATTTTATCTAGGGGTTATTGAACTGTGGGTTATTAATCTAATTGTTGTCCTCCTCTCCCTCAACCAGATGGGAAAGATGACCTCAAAGGTGTTTGGTTTGTTTGTTTGTTTGTTTGTTTGTTTGTTTGTATTCCTTTTCTTCACCTTTGGAGGGAGTGACAAGTTAAAGAGCTGAAGGGATATTTTCCCTCCTTGGTCAGCTGGACAAAACCATCTAGGACCACCCCTCCTTACTGGCAGCATGAGAGAATCTAATTTCACATAGCATGTTAATGAAAATCTGTGATATTTATATGTAGCGGGGACTGGCTGTATTCACTCTGTAAGACGCACAGACATTTCCCCTAACTTTTGAGAGTGGGAAAAGTGCATCTTATAGGGCAAAAATATGGTAATTAAATTATAAACTGCCTAGTTAGTGATTTAAGCGCTATAGGGTGGTATATACGGAGAACACTTTGTAGTTTTGCCACTAAGTTTTCACAGCCAAGCAGGCATTTTAACCCTGATCTCCTGAGGCCTAGTCCACCACTCTCTCCACTACATCACATTGGCTCTCCCACTAAGATAAGGAGCAATTAGCAAGCCTGAAGAGTCTGAAGGTTTGTGAGCCACTTTCCAAACTGATCTAATAACCACACAATTTTCAATCCTCAAATTATTATTCATACACAAGAAAAAAATGGAAAGCATTATGTATTTCTCCTAACCCAGCTGCTTAGGACAAAGATCAGGAAACAGGATTGATGCTTCAGGATTCTGCACTATCCACATTTTAAAGTAACTTTCCACCCCTGTATGCATAGTCGCTGATATCATAAAGGAATGTATCAAAAGAAATTGTGGCTTGCTTTCTTGGGAAGAATAAAATAAGTGGATTTGAAAAATATAACAAAATAGATTTACAAATGTAGACCCTATCAACAGACTACAAAATAGACCAGAGTGTAGGAAAGGTATTGTTGTGGATTATACGAACCAGAAACTCTCAACCAGCATGGATGGAATTCTAGGACTACAGTATCTCTTTAAAGAAAACACCAGTTTTTGAAGTGTTGACGTTTCCTGATTTCTCTGCCCTGAGTAAGGGTTGGGATACTAGGAATTAATCTCCTTTGGAAGCAATGATGGTGGCTATGATGATCACAGAACAGAAAACTTGGATCAGGAAGGGAGAGAAAATTTTCTGAACAACATGAAAGGATGCTACAGTGACCACAGGACTCAATATCTTTTGGTTCATTTAGGACTCATGCCACTCCCAAATCTTCTGAGAGACAAACTTGGAGTGAACCATCTTCTTATTTGTCTGTTGGGGTCCTACCCATCAATAAAATAGTCCCTACTTTAGTCTCTCATATTATGAGGAATCATGTTCCCAGACTATGTATACCAGTTATTTGTGTTTTGTGCCATCAAATCACATCAGACATAGAGTGACCTTGATAAGGTCTTCAAAGTGTGTGAGTTATTTAAAATACAGCAGTTTGCCTCTAAAATGTTATCGCATTTCCATAATGGCACAACAGGATTTCAGTCACTGGATTCAATATGTCTTCTACGAATATAACAAATAGCAGATCTATCACTTCATCTCAGTATAGATCATCTATAGATCAAGATCAAATTTGTATCTGTGTGGAATTAATGTGAACATGATTGGTGCAAAACAGAAGTGGTTATTAGACAAATATTTGCGTATGCTTTCCCTAGTGAAAATTGAGCGATCTTTTACCTGGTGACATCCTAAACATAGGAAGGCACTTTGAGGATCAGTTATTATCCTCTCGAACATCATATGCCAATGATGGGGCTCTTGACAGCAGCAAACAAATAGAGCCTTGATGTACAGACAGACTAGCAGAGAAAAAGGTTAGGAGAGAGAGAGAGAGAGAACTGATCATGACATCATCTTGATTCATTTGATTGTAACAGTTCTTTTTACACAGGCATATTCCTCCTCTCTGAAAGCAAACACTGTGACAACTTATTCCTAAAAGAGGGAGAAAGCCAACAGAGGCAGATAATCGGGGTGTCATCAAAGGACACACAACATCTGTGGGCTCTTTGTTTTGCTTTGTTCTGCATTTTTACCTCTGGAAAAGGAGAGACTCGGAGCTTTTAGGGTTCAGTTCATTTCGTTTTGTTTTAAATGATTTTTTTTTTGAAAAAAATTCATTTCGTTAATTCATTGATTTGTTATTCATTTTGTGCGTTTTGTGTGCGGGTGTGTGTGTGTGTGTGTGTGTGTGTGTGTGTGTGTGTGTGTGTGTGTGTGTGTGTGTGTGTGTGTGTGTGCGTGCAACTTTGGCTGGGGGAAAGAGGGACTTAATCTTCTGCACCACCCACTGTGGGGTGGGGGAAAGAGCTCCCCTAGCCAGCGCCTCTCAGCTTGGGGCCAGCACCTCAAAGAGACCCTTCTTTCTGCCTCCACATGAGAAGGCGAGGAGCGGGGTCTCTTTTTCCCACAGTGGATGGCAGCACTGAGTGGGCGCTGTCATCCACTGCAGGGAAGATCCCTTTAAAGAGACTTTTTTCCCTATCATCGGCTGGGTCCATTTAAAAATGGCCCAGTCATCACTAGGGGCTCTCCCCAGTGCTGACTGGACCATATTTAATGACAGCTCATCAGGATCCCTCTGAAAATGGCCCCGTTGGCAACGCAGGAGCTCTGCGCTGGCCACGGGGCCATTTTCAGAGACCTCCTGCTGACCTGTCATCGGTGGGCCCCTTTAAAATGGCCCATTCACCACCAGGGGTTCTCCCTGGTGGTGACTGGGCCATTTTTAAAGGGGTCCAGCTGATGACAGCTCAGCAGGATCCCTCTGAAAATGGTAGGGACACCAGTTTGGAGCTCTCCCATTGGTGTCCAAACCATTTTCAGAGAGCTCCTGCCAACCTGTCATTGGCTGGACCCCTTTAAAAATGGCCCAGTTGCCAACAGGGGTTCTCCTCAGTGCCAACTGAGCCATTTTAAAGGGGTCCAGCTGATGACAGCTCATCAGGATCCCTCTGAAAATGGCCCCATTGGCAACGCAGGAGCTCCGTGCTGGCCAACTGGGCCATTTTTAAAGGGGTCCAGCTGATGACAGCTCAGCAGGATCCCTCTGAAAATGGTAGGGACACCAGTTTGGAGCCTCCCATTTTCAGAGACCTCCTGTCATTGGCTGGACCCCTTTAAAAATGGCCCCTCCTCAGTGCCAACTGAGCCATTTTAAAGGGGTCCAGCTGATGACAAATCCCTCTGAAAATGGCCCCATTCACCAGGAGCTCCGTGGGGTTCTCCCTGGTGGTGACTGGACCATTTTTAAAGGGGTCCAGCTGATGACAGCTCAGCAGGATCCCTCTGAAAATGGTAGGGACACCAGTTTGGAGCTCTCCCATTGGTGTCCAAACCATTTTCAGAGAGCTCCTGCCAACCTGTCATTGGCTGGACCCCTTTAAAAATGGCCCAGTTGCCAACAGGGGTTCTCCTCAGTGCCAACTGAGCCATTTTAAAGGGGTCCAGCTGATGACAGCTCAGCAGGATCCCTCTGAAAATGGCCCCATTGGCAACGCAGGAGCTCCGTGCTGGCCACGGTTCTCCCTGGTGGTGACTGGGCCATTTTTAAAGGGGTCCAGCCAATGACAGCTCGGCAGGATCCCTCTGAAAATGGTCGGGATGCCAGTTTGGAGATCTCCTGCTGACCTGTCATCTTATGGGAAAATGAAAAAAGAAATGAACGAAGTGGAAATTTCTGTTTCATTTTGTTTCATTTTTCTTTGATGGGTTAGTTCGTTATTCATTTCATTAGGTAACAAAATGAATAACGAATAATGAAATGAATTAAAAATTTGTTTCATGCCCATCTCTAATTACAATGATAAGTTTTTGAGAATTATGTCATCCCTGAGGGCCAAACTTGTTGAAGCTTTTTCACCCCCCAGAATCCTGCACGTGCACTAATGGGGTAGTCTAGAAATGAATGAAATAATAAATAAGTAAACTTTACTTCATGAGGTGACAGCCTTGCACTTAGAAGGTCAAGTGTTATTTCTCCAGAGTTGCAACTGTGTTTTGAAGCTGCCATGCATGTCCAATCAGACAGTGGTTAAATGCCTGTACTGAAGGTAAAACTGTGCTCACGACCTGGGTTCAATCCCCTGGTAGCAGGCTCAAGGTTCACTCAGCCTTCCATCCTTCCGAGGTCAGTAAAATGAGTACCCAGCTTGCTGGGGGGGCAATGTGTAGCCTGCACACTGTGATTAAAATTGTTAACCTCCCAGAGACTACTTGTAGTGGTATGGGGCGGTATATAAGCAGAACACTTTGCTTTGCTTTGCTTTATACATACTTATGATGTCACACTAAAGAAAAGCAAAACAATTTGCATTTTTTTTATCCAGCTAATTTTTCACTTGAAAATTCTGGAAATCATGTGCTAAAAGTAAACATTTGACTTCTGGGTTTTAAAGTACCTCTGCTTCTAATAACATGTTAACTGTGGTGCATAATCTTGTCAAGGAATGTATGAGGAGCCAACCTCAATTAGCAGAGTTGCAGCAATGTCAAGGATTAGAGGCAAAAATATGACAGACTCCGTTGCTGGTTTTCTATTGCAGTCTATTTACAAAATATAATCAGGTTCCATTTGGTTTCCAGACTTACATCCAGTAGCATAAATAATCCAGCTACTCTTCCTGATCACAGCCAACACATCAGGCTTACTGGCTAAACAGCCCTGGCTAAACAGCAAGAACATATTGTAATACATAAGGTATATATAACATCTCTTTCCAACCAGTTCTTTACTTTCACATCACATGTCCCAGTGCTTCTCTCATCCACACTTCTGAGCTACGCTCCACTGTCCTTGGACATTAGCCTTCTTGTCAAGGCCACTTTACCAAGCTTGCTTCAGTTCACAGCTGGACTCCATATCTCTAATTGCAAGTTGAAAAACTCACACACAAGAATATTCTTGACAAGTCTGAGCCTCAGCTTCCTCATGACTGCAACCTTATACTGTACATATGTTCAATATTTCAATGGCCAATTAAAGGTATTATCCACTCATAGTTTTAGAATTTGTACAAGAACCACATCATACCCCCACCCCTTTTTTGGAACATGATGGGAGAGAACAGCATTCCTTTGGTATGGAATTGTCACAGTGTCAGCTACTAAGGTGTATGGTTTCATTACTTATGTGTATTTTGTGTCACAGACCATTGACTGTCATCACAATTTTAAGTAACCTGAAAGCAATCTTTAATTGCTTTTTTAAGATTATGAAATCCCAAAGACAGACCTTTTTAAAACTAACTATATTGAGAAGAAAGTCATTTTGGGGAATTCACACTTCAAACACTAACATATTACTTTAAAAATATTAAACATTCTAGCACAATACTAGATAGAAACAAGGAAATGCATTTTCTTTCTTTTGTTGCAGGTGGCAAGATACTTTGGACCAGCCCTTGCTTTGGTACAATCAGGAATGTCACTATAACAAATCTATACCATGTCGATTCCAATGGTCTTCAAATTTCAAAGTCAGGCTGGAACCAAAGAGAGCCCTGTGACCAAGACAAATTGTGCTTGACCAGCAGGTTTAGCTTTCCTAAGACAAAGCTTCTTGGACAACTGGACTTGGAGAATTGTTGGTCCCAAAGGTTGCGAGTGTTACATGAGAGGCACTGAAAGCTCCTTTCTTCACATACCGGGGTGGGGTGGGGGAGCTCCAGGCATTACTCAATCTGCTTTCAAATCCTTAGCCAGTTTGAGGGAGCTGTGTCATGAAGCCCTTTCTCCAGACAATATTCCAGTTGATAAATCCCCTGTAAGCCACTTTCACAGAAAGTGTGCCATGCTAAAGAAGCAATAAGATGGTTTATTCCTCTTAGATGACTTTATTTTTGTTATACATTCTCCATGGACTGCAACAATGTGTTGCAGCACAGAGTGATCCTGTTGAGGATGCCATCCAGCCACTCTGTCATGCCCTTTTCCAAAACCCTCCATTATTCCATGTGCACATAAATGTGCATAAACGTACATATACAGATGTATTAAGTGCCGTCAAGTCAGAACTGGCTTATAATGCTCCTGAAAGTAAGGGTGCAGCTACTTTAGTAACAGGGAATGAGTTATGTGTGAGCAACTTTTGGAATAGTTTGATTAGAGTGATCTGATCAAGCCGGATGGTTCATATGGAAAATGTTTTGGATCATTCCAGCATGTGTGGAGTCGCTGTAACTGCTCCAGAGTAAGCCTTCTAGCTTGAATTTAATAAGCAAGCCACTTCAGGACCTTCCTTAATAAGCAAGCCACTTCAGGATATTGGCAAATTAATCACTTCCTCTACTCAGCAGAGGGAAAGTGATTTTTTACTGCATATGAACCATAACTTATCACTGCTTGTATCACTTTTTTAAAAGAAATATTTTCTTTGCCTTCTCTTAAGGCATCAGCTGAGAAACTGTCTACAGCTAAAACCACCACTCTGGATTCAACTGTGAGTGGTTCCTCAAATGGTTCTTTAAGATAAGACAATTTTTAATGTTTTTGTTATTTTGTGTGTGTGTGTGTGTGTGTGTGTGTGTGTGTGTGTGTGTGTGTGTGTGTGTGTGTGTGTGTGTGTGTGTGTGTGTGTGTGTGTGTGTTAAATTTCTATACTGCACCATCTTGCAAAATTGCTACTGGGGGCAGTATACAAATCAAAAATATACAATAAGAATACAGTACAAGAAAATGTAGATAACATAAATATAGAAAAGATCAAATTGCAAAGATACAATCATAATTAAACCAACAAAATTATCAGTATAACAGATGTAATCAGTTTAACAATATCATGAAGTGGTTCATTTATTAAGCCACTTCAGGTTATGGGCAAATTCAGACAGGAAGGCTTGCTTTAGATCAGTTCCAGCAATCACATGTGTTGATATGATCCCAACCTACTCCCACTTGAAAAAATAAAAGCCCCTGTCAGGGGCTCAGAAAAGTATGGATAGAACTGCCTTGGAGGCTGGTTTGCTCCAACAAAGACATAGTCTAATCACCCATTAAGAGGGAACCAGCCAATCCCTGCATTAGATGAAGCACCCATGTATGGTCAGCCTCTCTGTGAGATATTGAAGAAGTGGTTTTATCCCCTCCCTCAGAAGGTTTCCATGCCAGAGCAAACCCATGTCCTGAGTCCTTGTCTAACCACTATAACTCATTGGGAATGTGGCGTACATATGCACACATATACACCACAACCTCATTTTCTTTCTCATAGCACTAGATGGGCTATTGAGATGTAACTTTGACACACCATTGTTCATCTAACAACCTATTCAGACCAGGGTGAAGTGAAATCAACATGGAGGATAAATGCGAAACATTTCGACCTAAGAAGAAAAGATGTCCAGTTGCTATGATTCAGCTTCCACACAGCACGTGATGCCTTCAAAGCATGCTTAGTACTCTATAGTCTCTTTCTGCCCCCCCCCTTCTACAGTCCCATAAAGCAGAAACCTGCCAACATTTGGCTACATAAGAATATGGGTTTTCAAGGACTGACATTGAGAGAGGTAAGTGTATTGCCATTACCTAACATGGCTACTGGACTGATGACACCCATAGGTTAGAGAACAGAACTGATTGGTGGGCTGATGGCCTATGCCATTCCTGCATTGAACCAAGCAGACTGAGAGAGAGAGGGGGGGGCAGTTCCTAACATATGTTTGGTGGAAACATTTACAAACTATCATAAATGTCTGCATCAGGTGGTACGGCACACTTTTTGCTCCTAATTTCTTCACTTTGTGCTTTAATCCTGTATTATTTCACTTTCTGAAGGTGGGGAAGAACACTCAAGCCCCATAAGGTGGATCTCCATTTTGCAACCACCTTCCTTCACCCTGGAAAGGGCTGGTATTGTTTTTCACAGTCAGTCAACAAAGAACCATGTACGCTTGTCTAATCTGGTCATTTCAGAGATATATCTGGATAATTACTTTTTCTCTTAGTCTTCAGCTCATTTTGGCTTCTTTTAGGACAAGGGAACACCTAGCTCTCCAGATGTTGTTGACCTCAATTCCCATTGTTCCTTGCTGGAGGTTATGCTGACCAGGGCTCATGGGAGGTGTAGTCTCACAACATCTACAAAGCTACACATTCCCCAGCCTTATCACAGATGATGTGTTGCCTGTTAATTGACTGATTGATTGACAGGGAGCTGGGGGCTCTGCAGAAGGGCCTGGAACATGGTGGCTGAAAGATGAAGGAGGGAGAAGAAATTATATAAACCATGGAAGAGAGAGAAAAGATTGTGTGGGAGGAAAATAGCTATTCGTTAAAGCCAACCATTTTTGCCTAGGTTAAACAAAGAATCTTTTTTCCGTTTCAAAGCACCAGGTCTTGTGCTGGGTTGAATACAACACAGTAGGTGTGTGTGCCTGCATACATTTTCAGGTTTTATTTTAATATTTATTTATGAATATATGAGTCACCTTCCTATGTTTGCTGACCTCTAAAATGCAAATAAAATAAGGTCCCAGAATAAACATAGTAAAAACCATCCAAGCAGTGATCAACCCTAAGTTGCGACGGGCACCATACGAAAAATGACACACTCTGTCATCATAAACATGGGGTGGTAACTTCCGTTGCATAGCTTCCATGAATCCTTTCCAGGGAGGAGAGGAATTTGCTGCTCGCTCTCTGCCACACATGGTCAGCAGCACCTCTCAAGAAGCAGTGAACTGGTGCAAGAAATATCACTTGGAATCTTATCCTGGATTTGTTTTGCAAAAATAAATCAGCCAGTAGTTTCCCAGCGTTTTGCAGCTTGACTGGAAATCTCTTACCACTACTCATCAAAGCTGCAATTGGGATACCTTTTAAGCCTGAACTGTTCCTGTTGAATATTGTGCCTGAACAAGAGACATGGAGTGGTACGTGCAGTAACTGCAGCAAGAATTTTATATGCACCAGGCTGGAAGAAGACCAGTATCTGAAAGAAAGGAGAGCTGATGGAAAAGATCCTAGAGATGGCAGAAATTAACCTTTTATTGGTAATTTTAAAAGAACGAATGATTCCAAAAGCAAAAGAAACTTGGAGTATATAAATGGTTCCAAGATAAGCTTGAAAACCCACTTTGAAATACAGTAATACCTTATAAGACGATTGCCCCTTAAAACAAAAAAATCATAAAATGAATGGAATGTCCGGGATTAGGGAAACCTCGTAAGACTAATTTTCCTATGGGATGCTTCGCAAGACGAATTCAATGCATTCCTATGGGAAACCGCATTAAACCGCATTTTGTAGGATGAATTTTTCATAGGACAAATTGACCCATAGAATGAATTAAATTCATCTTACGAGGTATTACTGCATGAAAGCTGAATTAGCCATAAAGTGTGTGGGGGAAGAGCAACAATTACTACTATATAATGGGTTAGAAGATATAATAATTGTAAAGTGCTTGTGATAACATGAATGAGGTACTACTGTGTTGACCCTCTCCTTAACCCTATTTCCCCTCTCCAATTACCCTACCCTTACTCTTGGTTTTTAAAAAGCTGTAATTCAGAAAGGTGTCGTTCTTGTTGTTAATTGGCCCTCCCTATAATATAAACAAGAGCAACCAGAAGAGAATTTTAAAACATTTCTATCAGGCCTGTATAACAATAATAATTGTTATACAGCAGCTTACGTCATGGAAAGACGTAAGCTGCTACGCATGCTACAGGACCAAAGAAAAGGCCAAGCAGTTGTGTAATGGAACTTTGGGGTCACAGAGTCAACACCTCTGGCTTTTCTGTGCAGTAGGAGTTATGGGTTTGTCAGCTATCCTCTGCACATGTTCCTCTGTTCTTTCTGTGGTTACCTTAAATCAGGCATGTCCAAACTTCGGCCCTCCAGATGTTTTGGACAGCAACTCCCACATTCCTTTGTCATTGGCAGTCTAAGCTTAGAATTCTGGGAATTGTGGTCCAAAACATCAGGAGGGCCAAAGTTTGGACAGGCCTGCCTTAAATCCTCATGATATCTGGGAGAGAAATGGATTCTACTGGGGAGGTATATGGTTGGAAGTTACCCACCATGTAATACAGAGTATCTAAGGGTGGTTTGGTCTTCAAAGAGCAATTACAGATAGGAGCCAATAACTTTGCAAAAGAGCTCTTCATCATGGGTTGACATGGTCTGATTCAGTGAGCCTTTATTTCTGGACTCTCAGGTGTGTGTTTATGTGGGTGGGTGGGTTTAGTACAGGGACTATCATAATGAATACATTCACTTTCAGATTTACCACTATATTATAGGAGTCCAAGTCTTTATCACTAACAGGCATGTTTCCAAATGTGCCACCTCTGGAACCTTCTCTCCCCAACACTACTTTATATCTTAGTGTAGTCAACACTGAATATCTTGTGTGATGTTATTTCCACTGCTCTGAAGGACTGAAGCAATTAAATAGGGGATCCCTAAAATATGCAGGGCATAAGCCCATCAGGGATTAAAAGCAACAGCTACCAATACCTGGCAGCAAAATGGAAACTGCATGAGAAGCAAGTCAGAACTGGAGCAGTGAAATCCCTACATCCTTCTTGAGGCAAGGCATGGGGAACAGGTTTCTAAGAAATCTATTAGGATGCTTTTGTGGAATACAGTCTTCCAGTCCTTTGCTCTCTATCTGCATTATATCTCCATCATTCTTTCTAAAGCTCCACTGCCACCTCATTGCACTGCTTGCATTTCTTTCATTTAGGGGTGAAGAATCGGGGTAATCAACAGTTTTAAAGGACCATAATGCAAGTAGAGTGTTCCTGCTCTCATGCAGGGATTAGGTTAGAACTTCGACGGCTGGGTTCCCGTTACAAAGCATCTTCTAAAGTGGTTTGCCATGCCACCTAGCAGGGATTTTAAGAACTGTATTTGTTCAGTCAGAGCTGCACTTAAAGAACTAGAATGAGGAAAGCCAAGTTGGAGGCAACTGAAAAGAGGCTGATGACCATGTGCTGTGATTTTAAAGAAAACGGTACCCCAATATAAACATATACACTTATTTGCTTAGTCAGGCATTTTGGAATTGCCTTTCCAAACATGTGATTTCATAAACTAGCTTACCATCCATATAGTAAACCATTTAATTTTAATACACAAAATCATCATCTGAGAACATTAGAGATGAAAGGGACTTTATGGACCATTGAGTCCAGCCCCTGTCAGGGAGGCACAGTGGGGAATTGAACCCCTAAACTCTGGCTTTGCAGTCAGACAACTAAACCACTGAAGTTTGGTATACAAAAGCGTAGGAATCTCGGAATGCCTACATCAGGAATGGTCTTCTTAGACTGACTCAGGCCATTGGTCCATTTAACTATTGTCAGTTGGAGTTTCTCCTCATCCTACCTGGAGATCTTTGTTATTCTCTAGTGGTCTTCCATCCTGGTATAAAGAGGTCCAACCTTGCCTCACTTCCTAATCAGACAAGATCAGGTGTATTCAGGGCTGTATATAGGATAGCCTGGAATGGTTCCCTTTAACTAAAAGCAGCAGTCTGGGAAGATTCTCAGTCATCTGGGTGAGGTTATCCAGAAGATGAGTCATGGCAACAAGTCCAGTTATCATGACTCAACTTCCTGATAAAAGCAGCAATGCAAGGCTATTGCAATCCGATCAATGAAAAACTCACCATGAACAAAAGCAAAAAAACAAAAAAAACCCAACTAACATTGAAAACGGAACTAATTTAGATGAAATGAATTTTGAATTGAATTGGTGGATTTTTCATTGTCAGGACTTCAAAGCCCTTTCAAAAACAAGCACACGGGGAGCTAAGCATACCTCCTTCAACTGGGAACAGGGAAGAAGAAAAGTTGGTTTCTTGAACTGTAGCTCTCATAATATCCCAAGCCACCTTGGCTAGTAGTTCTGCTGTCTGTGGTATTCTGGGAGTTGAAGTCAAAAAAATTATCTTTTCCTCCTTTGAACTGAATTTGCTGGGCCGCCCCCCCCCCAACAGTTCCTGCGTCATGTACCTGGTAACCTGACTGATTGTTTAGGATGGGACCTCAGTGTTTGTGTAGTTCTTTTTTTATTATTATCATTATTTCAATGCCCTTTCACTAGCAGGAGAAAGCCACCAACATCACAAACGCTTTGTGCCATTTCATGTTTCCCTCTTTTGTCTAACCTGTCCTTCACCCTTTATCTGTAAAATCCCCTTGGCTATTCTTCATTTAACAGCAGCATCGTAAGGGCTGCTCTCAGCAACCAATCAGAATTTCCTTAATTTTAAATCTGTAAAAGGCACTGCATTCGCTGGAACTTACTGAGTATTCTTTCTTTGCTTGAGTTGTTCACCATCCGAGTTCCTGGTAACCCCCTCCCCCCAACATGGATTGTGCTGCCTCCCTACGTCATAGGGAAGGCATCAGTGGATGTGGAGAGAAAAATCTCCATATGTTGTAGTACTTTTGATTGAGGGAACTTTTTATTGTAGTTTTTTGCCATCCTTGTTTATTTCTTAGCTTTTGGGAAAGGAGACTATGGTTGTATGGTTGTTGGTTTTGTTTTTTTTTTTACATTTTGCTATTTCTTTCTCTGTCTGTGTGTGTTTCTTTCCCTGTCTGATTGAATTTTGGAAATGGTTATTTGGTTAATTTACTGTGCATTTATTCTCTTAAAGGGTTATCTTTTGGTGGTGATGGTGGGGAACGGTTTGTTTTGCTTCTGTGTGAGTGTGAGCCAAGTAAGGGTGGATTTTGTGACTGTGCTAGTGTGCCAGTGTGTTTATGGGGGCGGTTGTTTTCATTGGTTGGGCACAACTTGTGCATTTCTCTCTTGTTGTTCTGACAATGTTTTTTTCCTAGGTACTGTGGCCTGTGTTTGGAGTACGTAGATCCTCCGTTGCCCTGCCTCTGCCCTGTTTTTCTTTTTCAGAGTAGTATTTACAGGCTTTTGGGGACTTTTGGAGGTTACTGCCTGAAAAGGGGAGGGATGGGGGGAGAGAATGAAATGACCAGTGAGAGGTTGTTGCTTGTGAGGTGTTAAAGAAAAGGACTGGTGCATGAAAGACACAAGAACATAAAGCATCCCCCCCCCAAAGAAATCAAATATAATTTTGTTCTTGTGCACTTTGCTACTAATTGGAAAAGAGGATGATTGCAAGAATAACCTTCGCAGCCAATATGAGAACCTAGAGAGGCTCCCTATGTATGAAGCTGAACGCTGTCCTTATAATAGTTTGAGATCAGGCTGCTTTCTATCACGAGCAGCATCTCCTTCAGATCACCTCCCTTCTACACCTCAATTTGCTCTTTTGTAGTTTTGTGTCTCTCCTAGTCATTTAATAAACGGCTGTAATACCACTTGATCATGCAAACACGTCTGCATCCACCTGTCTTCAAGTGCTGGTAAAAATAAGATGTTGGTGTGTGTCCCCCCCCCCCCGTTACTTTATCTTGCTAGCCAAATGCATCCTTCGGCTGCAAAGGAATACAGCGCATCATATCAAACTGAGGCAGCAGGTTTATGGTGCAGCTCTATAGCTGTCTTATTCAGAGGATGTATTCAAGGCGGCCAAAGTGTCATTTATTTTATTTATTTCATTATATATTAAAGGGAAGTCCACCCCAGATACGTTAAGGTCTGGTCTGGTTTTGCATTATTTTTCCCACTTCCTTTCTTCTTCCCATGTCCGTGAGCTCCCAAAACAACTTCCGCAGCCTCTCCTGATTAAAAAAAAACTTGGTTGTTTCTTGCACCTGCTTTCTTAATCTTGCACAGCCACAAATCCCCGTGGCTGCCTTAAGGCTGGCTGCAGGTTTGACATTGTTTCAAGGTCGATCTTGCTGCAGATCGGCTACTGAATGCAAACCGTGCGGCAGATTCTGGATAAGGAGCCCATACAAACAGGTTCCTCCTTGTCTCCAGCTAATGACAAAGGTGCCGACTAAGAGGGACCTGAAAAAGCATTAGTGGCTTTAATTTCTTTGTCTTCTGTACTGATGGGCTCTGCACAGCGACTGATGCCAATGGATGAAATTAGCTAATTTAAAACGATCAAACCAATCAATCGAGGCTCAACCTGTTATTAGAGTCACAGTTTGCTCCAAAAGTGGGAAAACACACTGGCTTAGTGAACATTGCTTCCATGGCTCTTATTGATTTCTAACACATTTCCCTTCTTTAGGCTGGCTACATTTGTACAAAACATAGGGAGGGCTGCTAATTTTTTTAAAAATACTGCAAGCCATGTCTGTCTTCCAGGTGACCAAAGCTCATGCTGAATTCACATTGGTGAGGCATTCTTTTATGCACAAGTACCTTTAGCTAGGGAGTGTTTTGTTTTTTTCTTTTTAAAGAAAAGCCTTCTTGCAGATGTGCAGATTGATAGGCCTAATTAAAAGTACACAAATAGTATCACCAAAGCCAGTGGGATTTCATATATCCTTTCTGTTCATCACACAATTGCTTGTCTCAATTAACCATTCATCTTGTTGGATTGCAGTGCTGAGGTCTGTGTTTGTGGGTTGAGTCCCACAGGTTGAGTCCCACCTCAAGTCACCCTTATCAGCCTGAATCTTGTACTTGCTTACAATGGGTCTATATGTACATGTGGGTAGAATCTATATTACACTAGCCACATCTGACCAAATTTAAGCTACCCCTGCTGGCAGGTGCTGATCCATTGAGAAGATGCAGAGGGCCATCCAACCATTCATACGAGGAGATATGTCTACATGACAACCACCTGGAGACAGCAGCACTGGTATTAGAGGTCAGCAGGGCTGGGCAAATGCCAATGGGCATGCCCTCCTGAAGGGTCAATCATCAGCCAAGAGTGTCCACAATGATATTCCTAGGAGGGAGGGATCTACCCAATGACACTTTGGTACACAACTACAGCATTGTGTGTATCTTAAAATAACCAGTTCATTTAGGAAGATGAGGTGCAGAGTTCCCTCTTGCCACATGTGGAACCTACATCATCAACCCATAAATGATGATGTCCTTCCTTTTGTCCAGTGTACCTGCCCAACCATGCTCAGTTTTCTGCTTCCAGGGATAGGACAATCTCAATCAGGCCAGTCCATGGCTGCCATCTTGAAAAATTATAAGAACATAAGAAGAGCCATGCTGGATCAGGCCAAGGGCCCATCTACTCCAGCTTCCTGTATCTCACAGTGGCCCCACCAAATGCGTCTGGGAGTGCATGAGACTAGATATCTGTCTCTTCATACCACTCCCCTGCATCTGGCCCTTGAAATACCGAAACCAGTGTGCAACACCAAAGGCATCATCAGCCATTCACTTGATTCTCAGGGACAAATAGGTACTGCTGAGGGTGCTGGCTTGAGGTGCTGCCTGCAGCCCTTAAATAGTATATTGCAATAATCGGGCAGTATACAAATTTAAAAAACAAGCAAGCAAGCAAGCAAACACAACAGAGTGAAAGAAAGCTAGGGAGCTGCAGCAGTGTCACTACCTCCTACTTATGGACAGGATGCCCTAATCAGCTGCTCTTGCCATGATAGTATATTTGGAGCAGGGCTCTCAAAGAAAGGTTGCCATGCTTTCTGTTGGATCTGTCCATCAATTCAAGCAGAAACAGTGCTATCAAAGAAAAAACAAATGACAATATTCATAACGTTATTGTCTCCGAGCTTGCAAAAATAAAAGCACAGCTCATAAGTTCCTCCAACAAGCAGGGTCTTCAGCAATTGCTGATCCCACCCCCTAAAGGAAACCTTTCCAAGCTCAGAGCCCTACGAATAGCTCCTCGTAAGTAAGTCTCACTATGGGCAGCCAAACACAGTGCTAAGTGCATATTGATCGGATTGTAGCTTTAATTTGTCTCCAAGTATTTGTGCCCAACCTCATCATATATACAAGGCCTATAGCCAAGAGTACAGTAGCCCTATGGATACCGGCACGATTCATTGTTTTCCAGAAAGCTAAAAGTAGTGGGGAAAGAACACAAAAAGAAGAGGGGAGGTTGAGCCTGCAAGAGAATAATACTAAGAGCACTGCAGGATCAGACCAAAAGTTAGCATTTGGTCCCTGGAGTGACCAATCAGATGCCCACAGGAACTTCACCCTGTTAGCTTTGACCCTCAGCAATGTGATCTCAATGGGACCACATTGTTATGGAGCCCAGATGTTAGGTTCCACAACATCTGGATATTCTAGATCATCAGTTTCTTGTGTTCCTTGCACCCAGAGTCCTTACTCTTCCCATTGGTTCCATAGCCAACTGCTCTAATTCATAAGCATCTACAAATTCAAACACTTTGATGTGACCAAAGCATGCATTTATCCAATGTGAGGGGTGACAGAAGTCACTATACAGTGCAATCATTTCTCCTTTTAAAAAAATCCTCCTTGATTTCCTTCTCCAACAATGAGCTTGATTTTTAATTTGTCATATGCCTGGTTCTTTAGTATGGATTTTTTTTTCAGTCACTGTGACTTCTAAGTGTGATCCCCAGCTGTAGGTACAGTATATATCAGAAAAGGGGGTGTATATTTATCTATTCACAAACACAGAGCTTGGAAAAGTTACATTTTTGGACTGGGATTCCTAAATCCCTCAGCCAGCATGGATAGGCTGGCTGGGGAAATTCAAGAAGCTCTACTCTAAACCAGTGGTTCCCAACCTTGGTAACTCATGTGTTCTTGAACTGCCATTCCCAAAAGCCTTCACCACTGACTGTGAAGGCCAGGGTTTCTGGGAACTGAAGTCAAAGAACATCCGGGTTACCCAATAACTTTGCTGAGCTGTGCCCACTCACTGTTGCTGCCTTGCTCTTGGTGCACCCATGGAGTGAGCACACTGCTGTCTGTATTGCATGCAGGTAGGAGTCTAACTCCTCAAAAGGACTGCATAGGAATGCTTTGTTGTTCAGAAGAATTTTCTCAGGCTTCCAACTCAAGACATTACATGGGCCTCCCCAACATTGCCAAGCCCAAAGCAGAAAGCATGTCTCTGGTTTAAGACAAGACATCTATGAGACAAGGGTCTAGATCCAGACTTCATCGCATTTAGGGCAGTGCCACTGAAATCAATGAAGCCTGTGTTAGGCATGATTCATGATCCTTCTGTTGATTCTAATAGGTTTATGCTGGCCAAGGCTAATTCTAGCCCAATATGTGGAAGCAAAATCATCCGTCCTGGGTTCTGATAGGCTTGACTGAGACAGGTATGGAAGCCTAGCTATGATACAGTGGAACGGGACCATGGAGCAATCCAGTTGCCTGTTATTATTGTTGATGTTGTAAACTGCCCGGAGTTCCTTCGAAAGATGGGTGGTAAATAAATAAATAAATAAATAAATAAATAAATAAATAAATATTCAAGGAAATGATCAGCAATGAAACTGTTGCTTTTGAAGATGCACACAAATATTTTAACACATGAGGAAATGCTAGAGGCTAAAGCAGTGGAATCCAGGAGCACAGGTTAAAGTAAGTGAAGTGCTTTGAGTGACCTAATTTAATACACTTATTAGTTTTTAAATAAATTAAATTCTGCCCCATCTTCTCCAGTAAAGGCGCATTCCCAGATTTCTCTCTCTCTCTCACACACACACACACACACACTTACAGTCAAGTGCTCCTTCTCTCTTCAGTTCTTCAAACTCCACAGCATCTGGGAAGCCTTGGGCCTCATTCCTTGGACCATGGGTAGCCAAAGGGAACCTTTCAGATGTTGTCATACTGCAACTCTCCTTATCCCTAACATGCATAGCAAAAGACATGGAAGGCTGGGAGTTGCGGTCCAGCAACATCTGAGGGTACTTCAGACCTAATACTCAGTCAAATCAAAAGCCAATAACAAGTGAAAGTATCTACTGATGCCCAACTCTTTTTACCTTTCCCTTCTTCCGGTCTCTCTCAGCTGCATGAAACTGTGTGTGGTGCCATCTAGCACAACGTCATCACCTATACATTGGCTTGGAAATAACTCCAATGCATTTCACCAGGAACTGCCTTCTAGGCTTAGGATTTATAAGGTTAATTAAAACAGAAATGCCAGGGAATGGATATAGTTGGGCCATGAGCATGGAACTTGAGATGCTGAGGCCCATGTCCCCAACAAGAAAATTCTTCAAGTGACATTGAGCCAGTCAATTTTTTACAGTCTGGTCTACCACACTGGTTGCCATGAAGCCTTCTATACTATCTTGAGTTCACTGGAGGAAAGGCAAAAAGATATAAATGTGACAAATGAATAAGTATAGGTAACATAAAGTAAAATAATTTGATGATGCTGTGAAGCACAGATTGTTCAGATCAACCAAGCAATGCTGATACAGCATGATCCGTTCCTGTATAGGCACAGTGGCAAGCAATTAGGAACGAACCAACCGAGCAGTAAAGACCTTGTCTACCTCCCCACTGATCCCCAGATTACATGTAAATTGCAAACCAGGGCATGAGGGAGATAATAGACTTCTGGAATTTTCTTTTCTGCCATGACCAATATGCTGTAGCACACATATTCTGAGGAGAGGTCCGGAAGGAGAAAGGGCTTCATTTAGTTCCTTGGCCAGTTCTTCCCCTTGGATGCTGCTTTTCCCACAAACTGCTGCATCATTTCAAGGATAATATTCTTTAAAGGCAATTAAATTTGGGATGATTCAAGAGCCTAAAGATGTATGAGGCTGCTGTTAAAAATTGAAAAGAAATAATAATGAGCAAAGCAATATGAATAAGAATGTTTTTTTGTGTGGGTTGTCTAGGATTGACCCATTTACTCAGATCACTTGCCAGACAGAAAGGCTTATACTTCCTTGCACATAAAAACAAAAATAAGCTGAGTAATTGCTGAAATAAATGGTTCAGTATGTCTTGATATCGCAGACTGCATCCACACAGAGCAACATCAGCAACAATTCTCTCACCAACAGTTTAAATAAGCCTGTGGAATAAAATCCAAGCTGTGTATGACTTGCAAAATCATTGGAAGTCTACCAGTGACCTTCAAACCAAGCTTTAGCAGGACTTGGAAATGCTGGTTAATGGAAGAACATCAGATGATAAAATATGCACTGTAATGTACAGCGCAGAGGCAATAAACCCTCCATAAGGGCATTCAAATAACAAAGTCATAGAGCAGCTTTTTTTTTCCCTTTGGACATTTGCTTGTAAACTACTTGCATCTTTCCTGGGAATACAGCAGCACCTCCATTAAAAAAAAAAATGCCAGCCAATACAGACCACAAGAAGACATTATACAGATCAACCGCTTACTGCAGCACTCTCTATGCATCTGAAGCTATGTGAGCTATCAAAATCCCATCTGACACATCTATATACCAGTCTATCAGTCCGATCATGATGGATCTCTACCACATAACCTGGGGTTATAGCGAGTCTCTTGAGAGGACAACAAGCCAGTGGCCATTCACTTTCCCCCCACCAAATTACAGCCTGTAAACTTCCTTAACTGTGAGGCATGATATTGAAAATGTTTAAAACAGGTTTACAGGGACAACATGGATGACATCGTCCCATCGCCTTCCTGTAAGAAAGCACACATCTAGCACTCTGTTCCTCTAATTTAGGGTAACTCTCCACAATCCCTGCAGGGATTCTTCCAGACTTTTCATTTTGAAGTACTAAGAAGTCAGGAACAATGAGTACCAAAAGATGGAGAGAAGAAACAGCATCTCTGTGTTCAATTACTGGAAGTACAAGAGCCATAACTATAGGCTTGAGGCAACTCCCGGTGTGTCCCCTCATGATACTGAAACTCAGCCACCAAATACAGCAGTACCTCTGCACATGACAAAATGCATATGTATTGCTTTGAAGTCACCATGCAAAGGGGGAAATTATGTCATTCATTTCAGTGATCTACATACACTGGGCTTCCTGAAATCATTTAAGCAATAAGACAGTTGATGTGAAACTTTGTCAACTCAGAGAGGAAACAAATAAAACTGTGGTAGCGACACAATGAAACCAGCCAGATAAAACGTCCTTTCATTACAAATTCCACAGTCATGCCTTAAGGTTCCTTCTTTCCACTCAGCAATCACAAAACAGTGCCATTTCCGCTCTTACCTCCTAAGGCTTGTTTCATCACAAATTCCATGGCGATGGCTTTAGATTCCTTCCCACCAGATCACTTCTCACATGCAAGTCAGACAGGAGACAAGTGCTTGAGTTGCAGCCTGCCCTGGATTCACAAAGCAAAAGATCAGCATCAGGGCGGCTGCGTTTAGTATTCTGGCCCCCGCTCCATGTCTCACTGCATTAAAGCTACTTGTCCTTTAGGTTGAACACCAAAATGCAGACACATACATGCACTCACATGCAGTTCTTTTTAATGTTGAAGCGGAACTTACTTGCTCATGTTCTAGACAGCAAGAAAGCATCACAAATGGTTTTAACACCCTGCAGTGGCTAGCACATAGGTAGTAATTATAAGGGGGCAGCCCCTGCCAATATACTCTTATACTACAGTGCGGGTTTGGTGGGGGATTACTCCAGAATTAAGGGACATTTCACTCCAAATCTCTGATAGAAAATCAAACCAAGTGGCAGAGCTCTGTCAAATAAATAAATACATTACTGACTGGACTCTCGTTTGCTATGAAACCAGATCTGCCTGCAGAGCTGTTCAATTCAATTTACAGGGCACCTGTTTCCTGTGTAATGGACCATCGGAGGGAATTGTCTGGTTCAAAATGTTTTATCTGGCATTTTCTAACTAAAGAGTTAAACATCTCTAACTTGTGTTTCTTGAGTGATCTGGAGAGAAGCTGTTTGGAAGAAGTGAGAGCTCTAGCCATGAAGAGTGGAGGCAGCACTGGGGGGCATTTGAAGGTTGAAGCACTTGAATTCTTGGCAGCAGGCTTCTCTGTCAGAACCTCTTAATGGCCAGCCTTGTGTCCGCATCATTGACCACAAGAGCCACTCCAGTCAAATTGAGTTAAATACCAGACACATTATTGGGGGGGGGGGGGAGATGGAGATGTAATGAAAGTTGGCTGCCCAAGTGGCTTCAGTATCACGTATGCCAACAGAACTTAAAAGCTAGACCAAATAGTTCTCCCATATAGGTGTATGCAAAAATACTAATTTCATGGAAAAAAATTCTGAGGACATTTTATTGAGATCAGGCACGATCAATCTTACTTGTGACACAAAACAAAACAGTGGCACAACATTTTAAGCTGGGGCTACAAAGCTGGGGCTGTCCACTAGAAAGTTAAATAAAAGTGTTTCTCCCCTTTATGAGTCAGAGGTTCCACATGTAGTGTTGTGTGCATTATTTGGCCATGCCCTGACTGCCTGCACAACACAGTTTGCACTCCAATAGGGAATAGGAGCTTTTTACGATTTGACCCTTCTTAACCCATGCCACCCAAGCACTCTCTGGGGTAGGAGACACATAGGTTTCGTGATTCTGCAGAGAGAAGCCAACACACTCCAGATTCTTCCTAGTACAGTGTTAAACCACGCACATGGCTTCAGTTTTAAATAAAGGTGCAGAGGGCCATTCTTTAGGCAAAGGCCAAGGGGGGGGGATATTGAAGGAAAAGCAGGCTAAGCTGGAAAACATGCCCTGCTGCATCCATTGGTAATTTTCCCTCTCCAAACTTCTGCGACCAAGAAGTGTTGTGCCCTCATGCTCCTGATGGAGACGGATCGATGCATGCACCAAAAGACAGAGAGGCATGCTCCAAATTCCAATGAGGATGCAGTGAGGCTCCATGCGTAAAGGGAAGTGGGAAGGACTTTTCCATGCATTACATTTGGCATCCAGACATCGGGTTCCCAACATGAGTTTTAAAATAATAATAATAATAATAATAATAATAATAATAATAATAATAATAATAATAATAATAATAATAATAATAATAATAATAATAATAATAATAATAATCCAGTGTTTTTCCCAAGCAGATCAGAGAGAAAGAAAGAAAAACTTGCATGGGCCAGCGGAGTGGAAAACCCCTCCTGGTCCAGTTCTGAGTACCTTTTAAGCCAGCAGCGTGCGGATAATAAGCTTGTCCCATTTGGATCCCGCAGGGGCACTTTTGCCTTCTCCTTTCAACAGCCCCGGATTGCAAGCTCTGCAACTGCAAAGTGGCCTAGGGGCTGGTTTTGGCTTTTCCGTGCCTGCCCCAACATGTAGGACAGCTTTGCCCCTCACAGAGATCAGAGGAGAAACCTCGTCTCCGGGGGTGGGGGGCAGGGGGGTGAGCTTGCAGCAGAGGCCAGGGCGTTCAAGCCGTAGCCGGGGGAGGGGAAGGGGGAGGGAGGGGGGAAATAGTGTGTTTTCAGCACCAAGGACACTTCCCAGCGTCCGGGCGGTGCCTATTACTAAGGATGCGTGGCTGGGCGCCGCTGCATCAGCACCCTGGACAGCTCCGAGCCCCGGAACCGGGGCGGGAAGAAAGGCAAGGAGGCAATACCTTTTCACAGCGCCTGACTGCCGGCGGCTCGCTGTCCTCCTCGCGGTGCGGCGAAAAAGAAAGCAAGGCGTTTCTTCACAAGAGATCGGTCGTCCGCTGCTCTCCGGGGTCCATGTGTGACCCAGGAGCGGAAAGCGTCGCTGGAGGGCAGGCGGAAGGGGGAGAGGCGCCCCCAACACACAAAGAAGTTCCCTCTTGCTTCCTTCCAACCGTGTCCGGACAGGACGAGATGGACTCGCAGGAGAGCAAGGACGAGCCAACAGTGCCTTTACTTTGACTACTGCCTCTTTTTATCACGGGATTTCCGGACCATCCCACTGACACTATTCCCTCCTTTACACACTCTACGCTGGCTCCTTCCTCCTCCTCCTCCTCCTCCTCCTCCTCCTCTCTCTCTCTCTCTCCTCAACCCCCCTCCCGCCTCCCGCCTCCCGCTACTGATGCTGCTGGGTCGGCATTTCTTGGCTGGCTCTCTCTCATTCGCTCCCTTTCTCCCCCTCCCACGGTAAGGGCTAGGAAAGGTGAGCAACTATTGCTGCCTGCCGAAGGACCTGGCTCTTCTTACGCCTGCAGGGATGGAGGCCAGGCTTCAAATTCACCAGGTGGTGACGGTATTGGGGTTGGGCGTTGGGGTTGGGGGGTTGGGGTAAAGGGTTCTGTCTCTAAATCGAGGCAGCCTCAACCACACTCTAGAGACGTCTGGACGCGTGGAACAAAGAACGCACCTCCTCGCCCCCACCCCACCCCCGTTTGCACCTTGAACAGGCCAGTATTGGAAAGGTGTGTGGGGGGGAGGCCAGCATTTGCTGAACTGAGCAGATGAACAATATTTTTAAGAAGACGGCATCCGGGGGTCGTTCCGCTTAAAACCCGGAGGGAGAGAGGGAGAGGTATGACATTGGGGGACGGGGGCTGGCGGGGACGCCAAGTCAGCAGTTTCTTTGCCCAGCCTCGCTGGGAAGCCGTGTTGTTGTCGTCACGCCTCAGACCCGTGACTCCTCGGCTATTCTTGTGTTTGTGAGCCGCCAACTGTTCCGGGAGAAGGAGGCAACGAGGGAAGTTGGGGGGGGGGGGAGAGGTACCGGCGAGGGCTAGAGGAGGGCACTGCAAGGTCAAAGGAGGACAGGCGGCCCTTATGCGCCCCCATGGCAGAAGCAAGGGCTCTGGGGCTCCCCATCCCCATCCCCGCGCGCCCCGTTTCCCTCCCGAGCTGTTGCCCAATACATGAGGGTTTGGGTGGTGTTTCGTTGCGGTGTCTCCCTCAGCCGTCGCTTCCCCTCCCTCCCTCCCTCTACCAGAAGTAGGGGCGTCTGAAGGTTAATGGCATGGTGCCGTATAACTGGGGAGAGCCCAGCTTTGTAGACGCAGCCTCTGGTGAGGCGTGTCGGAGGTAAATGAGGGCATGGGAACGACAGCTTGGAAAAAAAAGAAGACACCCTAGAGCTTGGATCTCATCGTGGGAGGAACCGGGGCGGGGGAGGGGAGAAAGTCATGGAGAACCGGGTTGCAAGAGATAAGAGGGGAGGGTCCCGAGATAGCTTGGGTAGGGGTAGAGGCAGGGGGACGTTTCCTCCAGGGGCCCCCACCGCTTAAGCGGCGAGTCTTTTGATCTCTCCCACCCACCCCCCGCCACCGCCCGCCCCCAATCCCGCCAGACACTCGGAAATAAAAATAAAAATGCGGCAGTGGTGCGGCAATCCTCTTGCTGCAGAGACCGGGTCAGCTGATGTAGAGATTTCCCCCCAAAGAGCTGGGTCTCTTTCTCTCCTTGCGTGACAAAATGGAAATGGCCCGGTGGGGCTCCAGCAAAGAAATCGAAGGGGTGGAATGGGAGTGGGGGAAGGGCTTGTTCCGGGCTATGAAGGTGGTGGTGATGGTGGGGGCGTTCAAAAACCGAGTGAATGAGGGAAAGAAGCCCGGCTCTGGAGAGGTGGGATTGGCGGTGGATCGGGACCCAGTAGAAGGTCGGTTGCTGTGCGTCCCGCTGGATTCAAGGTCAAAGGAGGGAAGCACAACTTGGACTACCAACCACGTGAGGAAAAGGGGAATGGGTTGACCCAAATGATACACGGAGGGGGACTGAAGCCTTAGGGCATCCACCACAGCCCGCTCTCAGGCATGTTTGCTTCCAAACACAGGCAGTGTATTCAGTGAAGCTTGCTTTTCTGAGCCGCCTGGGTGAGACTGCAGCTTAGATCTTTCAATCACTTGTAAAACAGGTTTGGTTAGTGCCTGACTTGCAGCAAAAGCAAAGGAGGTATGATACAAGCTTTCTTTTAGGACATCATTGGAGCGCATCTGACGAAGAGAACCACAGTCCACAGGCAATAATAAAATACAGTATGCCAGCCTTTTAAATGCTGCAAGACTGCTGGTTGTTGTTTTTTTTCCTTCATAGAGTTAAATCCTTTGTGGGTTATTGTATTCCCAGTCTTCCTCACTCTTCATTTTCTCAGGACTGATTCACACAGGGTTTTTTTTGGGGGGGGGCTCTTAGTCATGCAATGATTGCAACATCAAGGGATGACCTGTGAACACAGAGAGGCAATGACAGATCGAACTCCATAGTGTCATATTACCTCAGATCCTATGCAGTCAATTCAAATGCTTAGGTGCTTGTCACAAAGTGCAGAGAAACCAAATGATGGAAATCTGAACTAGGTAGCTGTTACTTATTGTGTACTTGTGCACCACACTCTCAGTCCATTTGGGACCTCTCTCAAACGCATACACAATAAGGCAACTTAGAAAGTTGACACAGGACCGTGGAAGCAATGCAAAGCACAGATCCAAGTTCTGTAAAACTACGTAAACATGCAGAAAACAAGAAAACAAGCTACATTCAACAGTAGTTGATAATTCCTCCAAAGTCACTGCCTGTTGGTTGGCAAAGGTCAATTAAGATTATCATTGTTAGGGCATTCCAAAATCATGACATGATGCTCAATGGCAGATGAACACCCAGTGGGTGGTTCATCTACTTTATTGGAGTGTGAAAGACTTCTTCATGTTGTCCTGTGCTGCATCCTTTATAAACAGCACACCTGTTTTGTTTTGTTCTTTTAAACCAGAGAAGTGGCTTGGCTGTTTTCTCCCTAGCACCACTGCACCTCTGATTAGTGCATTTTGCTTAGAACAATCCCAGATGACAGGTATGTGATCAATGGAAGCAAACATACAAAGGTGTCCTGGTCATAAGCCTGCAGAATGTCTAGACCAGGACTTGCATATCAAACCTGATACATTATAAGACAATAATATCAGCAAAAATAGATGACCTCCACAGCACATCCAATCTTGCCTGAAGCTAATCAGGGCTGGCCCTGATTAGTACATGGATGGGAGACCACCAGAGAATACCAGGTGCTGTAGGCGCCTGGAGTAGGAACTGGCAAACCAATCCAGTATTCCTGCCAAGAAAATTCCATGGACATGGAGTCACGAAGAGTCGGTCACGGCTGTAATGACAAAACACATACATACACAGAGAGAGAAGACATCAGGACAAAAAAGAGATCATATGTGAGACAGATAAACTCAACTCAAAGAGTCATGGTCTTGGGTTTGCAAGACCTGAGCACAACTGCTAATGGTAGGATCTTTTGGAGTTCTCTAATTCATTGATCATTTTCACTCTCCAGACTCATTCAGTGCCCAAGCACAAACTTCCTCCAAAACACGCACAGTGAGAAGAGTCTGAGCTGCACTTCAGAAAAATTAAATCTGCATAAAACCATGCCAATATTTAAAAACAAAAAACAAATGGCTGAATCCACATATATTTGATAAATATGCCCATGGGGGAAATGAATTTTTAAAATGTTTATTAGAAAGACACACAAAATATATGTGGACTAATCCTTTAATAAATTCCCTGGGTAAGAATTATAAGACAAAGCCTCTGTTAAGATTCTCAGTCATCCAGGTGAGTTTATCTGGAAGCTGAGTCATGGCAACCGGACTTCTTTTTCTTGAAAGACTGAAATGTTTTGCTGCTCATCCAAACAGCTTCGTCAGTCTGACAAAGCTGTTTGGATGAGCAGTGAAATGTTTCAGTCACTGAAGAAAAGAAGTCCAGTTGCCATGACTTGACTTCCAGACTCATAATTTACTGTGAAGCACAGATGAGTTGACAGTGCAGGTGAATTCTAGGGAAAGGCAACAAAGCTGAAACCAAGGTATATTTTTTTCATAACCATGTACCTTACCTACTGGTGCAGCCTTTAAAGGGAGCCAGAGGGAGGGGGATTTGAAAAAAGAACGGGGGGGGCATGAGAAGAAAACTCTGTTCTGTAAGGATGAAGGCTGTTCCACCTGCAGAAGAAAAATCAGGATCCAAGCCCCTCCCCATGTGCATGCTCAGTTCCTATATTATTGCACATTGCTCTGTTTTTTTCAGTTTTAAGACAAATTTAAAAATAAGAACTGACTGCAGTGGATTTTTTTTTTGTAAAGAAAAGCTACAAGGAAGATGTTGGTTATTTTAAAATATGCTAATCTGATAATGCAGATTCAGACAAGCTGTTGCAATGATTTCAGTTCGGCCCCTTCATTCACTGCATTCCTTCCTTCCTTCCTTCCTTCCTTCCTTCCTTCCTTCCTTCCTTCCTTCCAGAGAGCTTGAGCTTCCAGTGCTGAGTTTTGAACCTGAAAGATGCTGGTTCTCAAGCTGTGATGAAATCAGAGATTAAAACTTTCTTGGTTACAACTCCCAGAATATCCTCTGGCGATGGTGGCCAAGGTATAGGGAACTCTAAATGAAAAAGGTAATGTTTCCCATCTCTAACCCTGGAATGCTAATCCCATTCCAAAGTCTTCTTTTGGCTCCCTCGATGCAAACATTCAAGGGTGGACACAGGGTACTTAAGTAGCCTTAACTCTGTGTTGGATTGTGGCTGGTTGCTATAAACTGGGGAAGAGCCAAGGCGAACCTTAATGCATCCTAGATACTTCTATAAATAATGGCTCTAGGAGACCGTCTGCCTATGGATGGAAAGAACACTTTGTGAACACCTTTGTTCCCAATTATTTAAGCTGTCTTAAAAAGACAAGACAGCCTTGATAGTCTTTCAAGTCTCACAAAATCATTCTTTTCTAACATGGGAGCAAGATGAGTGTTTGTTTTTAAAACCCCATCGAGATTTTTGCAAGTATTTCAAAATGTGACTGGGTGGTCTGCAAAACTGCCATTCTGTCCCTTTAAGAAGCAAAGCACCTCCACACAGAGAAAACAAAAGAAGACTAGCTGATTGCTGAGAAGGATGCAAAGAACCCACCCAATGCCTCAGGTGTTAAAATGCTGTGACTTGAAGCAGCATCTATCAGTTTTGCCCAGTTCATGCAAGTTTTGCAACTTTCATAAAACTACTGAGGCAACAGCTGAAAGTTGAGTCATGACAACTGGACTTCTTTGCCATGACTCAACTTCCAGATAACCTCACCTGGATGACTGAGAATCTTCATAGACATACTGAGTCAACAGTACCAGAAAACACCTTGCCCTTGACTAAATCCTTTGTCTATCTCTCTGGTCAACAACTACAAAGTGGTGGCCATGCTAGGTGTCAAATTCAGTCAGAAAAAAAAAGTCAGAAAAGTAAACGTTTCTGCTTCTGACCATAAATTACGACTTGGGTGATCATTCACCCTACCTCACCTCATGGTGATTCAGTAGAACCAATCCACAGAGTCAGCTGCCTGTGTTCCGGTGTACAGCAATTCAAGGCAGAACACTTGACAGAGGCACATACCTGTTCATCAGATAGGCTTCAGTCTCTGCCCTATTACAGTTCATCTCTTTGCCATACCATCTTTTGCCCCCTTGCTCTCTTCCCATGATGGTCAAAGAGCTGCATCATCTTTACTACCAACAAAATGCCCATTTTTGAGGTGAACCCTTCTGTGTTTAGGCAAGTGTGATTAGTGCCAACATCCATGGAGGAATCTAGTTTCTCTCTCTCTCCCTCCCTCCCTCCCTCCCTCCCTCCCCCCCTCTCCCTCCCCCCCCCTCTGTGTTGGTGCATATATATCTTGCACTTTCGTCTTCACGTAGAAGCCAATTCACCTATCTTTAGAGCAGATCAATGGATTTTGCTTTCTCCTACTATCGCTCCCAAATGGCAACACTCTTCATAGGCTGTTGAAATGCCAATGCCTTTCTAAGCAATAAAGAAAAAGGGCTGATGGGGCAGGTGTAAAGGTTAGGAAAGGTTTCCTCTTTTAGCCAAGAAGGGCAGCACTTTCAATAAACACTGATCGAACCCGACTAAGCTGTCAATACAGACATTTCAGTAGCAACCTACTACAGTGTTGATTTTTTTAAAGAGTGAGCATTGGCTAGCTATGACTAAATGAATTTGAAAGACAGAGACGTGCTGTATTTCATCCTGCCTTACACTGCGTTTTAATTGTTATTGTCCAATATCTGGGTGGCACGGAGGGGGGAGCTCCTCTCTCTCAGCTGTGCCCCCCCGATTCCATGTCCAGCATCTTGGCAGGTTGGAGGGTCGGGGGTGGTGTCCATAGTTTTTAGGGAATCTTTTTATGTCAGCAATTCTGCAACGTTGGTACATCCAGGGCTGGAATGTCTACAACTATTGGTGGGCCAGCGGGACAGGTTTGGGATGGTGCTTGTGTACTGGGCTTCCTGCAACCCTGCACTCTCCCTTCCAGAGCTCTCCTAGTTCATCTCAGTGGCATTGTTGAGATCCTCTGCCTTTTGGTGGTTTGGGACTTCAACGTGCATGCCGGGCATGGGCTGACGGGAGTGGCTCTGGATTTCAGGGAGTCCATGGCCTCCATGAACCTTTCCCAGCATGTTTTTTGGTCCCACCCATAGTGCTGGGCATACCCTGGACCTGGTATCTTCCTTTTCATCTGTGGGCTTTGATCTGAGGGTCAGGGGAAATGCTCTCCCGACCCGACCTGTGTCATGGTCAGACCATTATTTGCTGAGCTTTTCCCTTTCAATGGTCGCCCCGCCCCACTGGACTCTGTTCATTTTTCAGGGGCCTTTGGGTGCCTTCCTGATGGTCTGGCTGATGATCCAGTCAACACCCTGGTGGACAGAGAGTATTATGATGTTGCCAGTGCTGCCAACTGGATCACCCCCAAGCACCTCATCCAGTGCTGAGCCCATTCCTCCTTGTGGTTCACGATGGAGCTTCAGGCAAGGAAGCAAGAATGGAGGAGGCTTGGGAGCAGATGGAGGAAGGACTGGGTGGAATCCAATCAGGCTGCAGTTTCTGCATTGACTAGACACTAATGTTAGAGCGATCAAGGTCATACTTGAGGGCAGATCAGAGAAACCGGAATCCAGACCAGTAGGGATGGCCTCTACTTTAGACTTTTAAAAGTCTGTGAAAGACTCACTAGTGAAATCACTTGGAGGAGGACCTGGCAGACCAGGATTGGTTAGATCTTGAACCACCCGGAATAGTTCCACCTGGAGTTCAAAGCCCCATCAATTCTCAGGGAGGCAAAGGATCTTTATTGCATTCCACTCCCTCGGTCTCCTCGGTTTACTGTTTGGGTCTGTTACCTCTGTTGAGGCCTCCAAGGCACTGGCTCATTGCAGGCCAGCAGCTTCCTTGCCCTCCTTCGCTTATTAAGACCGCCAGAGGGAGCATGCCGGAATGGGCTTCTTTGATTGCCACCACCTACTCCAGGGATGGGATTTCTCCCGGTCACCTGCAGGAGACTGTGGTGAAGCCCATTCTTAAAAAACCTGTCTTAGCTGTGGACAGTATGTCCAATTATCATCCAATAGCTAATGTTCCCTTCCTGGGCAAGATGGTTGAGTGGGCCACCACCGTGTGGCTCCAGTCATTCCTGTAGGAAGATCTTGTATTGGATCCTTTCCAATTTGGTTTTAGGCTGCATCATGAGACTGAGATGGTCCTGGTCACATTGCAGGATGACCTCTTGAGGAGGGCCAACAGGGGTTGCTCTACCCTGTTGGTTCTCCTTGATTTGTCGGTGGCTTTCAATACCATCCACCACAATATCCTCCTGGGCAGGATCTCTGAGGTGGGGATTGAGGGCCTAGCCTTGTGCTGGCTCTGTTCCTTCCTCAAGGGCTGTGCCAAGCAAGTTAGCGGGAGGGGGATTGTTGTTCCCCTGGACACTCCCTTGTGGGGTGCCTCAGGGTCAGCCATCTCCCCCATGCTCTTTAACATCTATATGAGGCCGTTGGCTGAGGTCATCCAGAGTTATGGGGTCTGTTGTCATCTGTATGCCAATGACACACAGCTCTATTTCTCCTTTTCCACCTCTGCAATGGAGGCCATCCAGACCCTTAACTGCTGCCTGGCCACGGTTATGGAGTGCACCAAGACTAACAGGCCCAGGCTCAATCCCAAGAAGACTGAAGTTCTGTTCTCGGGGGGGGGGGGTTGTCCTAAAAGTGAAATAAATAAATAAATAAATAAATAAATAAATAAATAAATAAATAAATAAATAAATAAATAAATGGTTTAAACTGTTGTTTACATTTAATTTAGTTTTCTAACTTTGTAATTTCTTTTCATTTTTAAATGTGACTTGTTTTAATATCATGAGCCACCTTGGGTTTCCTCTCTGGGAGAAAGGTGACCTTGAGCTAAAAGGAAGGAAGGAACTATATTTTCCCTCTCAGTTTAAAAGGTAGTCCTTCCTTTTTATATGAAAAAGACAATGGGCGGTACTTTTGTTGCGTATCTCAGTGATATGGAAGCACCTATGCTTAGTCTTTTCCCCACCCCACCAAAAGACCCAGCATGATCCCAAAGAATACCTCCCTGCTTTGCTTCATCAGTTCATCTTGCATTCCCAAACCAGGGCTTCATTCGTAATCAATGTATGGATGAAATGTGAGAACATAACTGAGAAAGCGTTTTTAAATTAGGGGTGAGGTATAGTTAGCATGCTGAGTTCATGGGGATCTTAGCCTGATTTCAAAAGTTCCCTTTTAGCAATCAAACCAGTATTCCAGCAGGACCAACTTTTCCCTCTATTGCCAGCTTGATGGGCATGGGGGATGCCAGAGAAAGGGGAGACAGAGAGACATACAGTAATACTCCATAAGATGAATGCCCTTTAAGAAAAAAAATCGTAAGACGAACAAAATGTCCAGGAATAGGAAAACCTCATAAGACAAATTTCCTATGGGATGCTTCACAAAATGAATTGAATGCATTCCTATGGGATCCACATTAAACCATGCTTCATAGGACGAATTGACCTGTAGAATGAATTAAATTCATCTTAAGAGGTACCATTGTGTAGAGAAAAAGAGAGAGAGATGATTTGCTGACAGAGAAGAGGAGAGGAGAGGAGAGGAGAGGAGAGGAGAGGAGAGGAGAGGAAGAGAAGAGAAGAGAAGAGAAGAGAAGAGAAGAGAAGAGAAGAGAAGAGAAGAGAAGAGAAGAGAAGAGAAGAGAAGAGAAAAGAGAAAAGAGAAGAGAAGAGAGAATTCACCCCTGTGTCTACTTGGGCTTGAAACCAACCATCCTTGGCATGAAGCATCTGGAAAATGATCACAGAGGGAATATAACGCTCAAGAGAAGCTAGGTTACCCACCTTTGTTTTAAACAGATTGCTCAATAGGTGGCAGGTGGGTTTGCAACACAATTGTATGGAAATCAGGCTTGGTAAAGCTTATGTTAATGAGATGAAAAAACGAATCTGGCAGGAGATCAGCAAAAGAATCCATTAGAATTTTATGTGTTGTGCACACACAGGTCTCAGAAGTGAACTTAATAATTGAATGCAACAAATAATTAATGTACATGGAACCCTAGAACTTTCATGTTTGCCCCTTTTGAGAAGAGTGAGTTTTGTGAAATCTTCAATTCCATAAGTAACTTGGAATGATGTTTCTGTCCATTTTTAGCTATCAAGCCACTTCTACAATGCTTAGTTTTAAACAAAAAGGCAAAGAAAAATACAGTTGAGTAAGAGTATCTCATAAGAAGCAGGGCTGTTTTCTACAATGGTGTTAAGTAGGAAAATTGTGACCCAACAACACTGTTAGGCTCTATAGCTGCCATAGTCCTGAGTACTGGCAATAATCTTTGAGAAGTCCTGGAGAACAGGGGAAGTCTCCATAGACTGGAGGAGGGAAAATGTTGTCACCATTTTCAAAAAGAGGGGAAAAGAGGGCCCAAATAATTACTGCTCCAAGCTGACGTCAGTTACTGGAAAGATCCTAGAACAGATTATCAAACAGATGTAGCAATGATAAGTAGACATGGGCACGATTTGGCGAAATTCTCGTTTCCGTTTCCGTTCCTCGTTTCTGTTACGCAACGGAAACGGTAACGACAATTAAGCCATCAGAACTCGAACTCGAACCGATAAAAGAAAAATTGGGTCTGATTTGTTGTTGTCGTTCATGGCATCACGGCGATCGCGCAATGCCAAGCAGCACAGAAAAAAGTTTTTTAAAAAAACCCGATTCCCGGCCAAAAAAGCAGGCGAAAATATGCCTGCCTGAGTGAGGGCACCTACCAGAGGGGTGGTTTCTGGGGTGGGGGTACCTGGCCTCCCCCCCTCCTGTCCTGGGCTGCTCTGGTGGGGGGCATCCTCGTCGTCTCGCCATGCCATGCGGTGCGGGGGGATCCAAAATGGCGACCGCAATATTTTTTTTTGAAATCGTGGTCCAAAAACCCACCAAAGCACCACACAGAAACATGTGAAAAAATAGGTATTTTAACTGCCTGAATTTTTACAGTAGCAACAGTGGGTTTTTCTTGCAATAAACGTCTGTCTCCAATCCCATTGATTTTATTTTATTTTATTATTTATTTTTTTACACCTGCGCAATGATGGGCTGGCCATGGGATGGGACCATGCAATTTTTTGGAGCCATTCCACCAATCGGATGGCCACTTGGTCAGGTTTTGACTGAGACATCTGGGATGTGCCAGTCGGGCATAAAAAGCCCACAATAACCCTAACCCTAACCCTAACCCATACGCCAGTACACTGTCCTTCTTAGTGGGTCAGAGGCACCCAGAGGTGCAGCCCACTAACTCACCCTAACCTTACCCGTAATAACCCTAAGCCTAGCCCTTGCCCTAACCCCAACCCTAAGCCAGATCTGTACTCGTGTTGCACTACACGCAAGTACACTGTCCTTCTTAGTGAGTCAGAGGGCGCCCGGCAGAGGCATTCTTCTCTCCCTTCGCTCACCAGTCCAAAGTTCCAAAAAACTCTGTACGCCACTATGCTGTCCTTCTTAGTGAGCTAGAGGCACCCAAAAGAGGGGTGCCTCTGGTACGCAATGGCTACACGGTCATGTACCCTTCCTTTTCCCTTTGTAGGGGGCCAGAGGAGGCATCCACCCCAGAGAGGTGCCTCCAGGAGCCTGCTAAATGCCTTCCCTTCGTAGCGGGCCAGAAGAGGCACCCACCCCAGAGAGGTGCCTCCAGGAGCCCACTACCCTACCCCCCCTAAACCAGTACTAATGACAGACGACAAACGAAATGACAAATTTTTGAAAAATTTCACGACAAACGGAAACAAGCCGAAACGGGACGGCTCCGACACACGACAACTCGAAACGTCATTTTTCCTGGTCGTGATAAGACTACACATCTGATCTGGGTGAACAGAATGCTTTCAGCCTGTGCTGCTGCTTCTTGCTAGCCGGCTGCAGCTCTTTATTAGGAGTGGTAAAGAAGACATCACACAAGTGGGAGGGGTGGATAATCATTGACCATAGGACAGAGGAAGACAAAGGATGGTCAAGTAACTTGAATTCCATGGGTGGGGTGGAATGAGGGTCTTGACAGACCTGGAGCTCCACACTGCCTTATCTGGGAGGAAATACGTGCCAGTGGGGAATCATTGATAGAGGCTTGGGCTGGTCATTTATGCCTCCAGACTGGAGGTCACCTGATCAGCCTGATATCTGGGTGGCCATCTGTTTTCTCCCCCTGAGTCATGCCTGTTGGTTTCAAACTACAGGAAAAGAGATTCCATTTGGACATTAGGAAGAACTTCCTGACATTTAAAGCTATCTGGTAGTGGAATATGCTGCCATGGAGGGTGGTGGAGTCTCCTTCTTTGGAGGTTTTTAAGCAGATGTTGGATGGCCATCTGTCAGGAGTGTTTTGATGGGGGTTCCTGCATGGCAGGGAGTTGAACTGGATGGCCCTTGAGGTCTCTTCCAACTCTTATGATTCTATGATTTTACTGTCAGTGCTGGAGAGGTTGGTGAGAACAGGAGACTAACAACCTATAGAGGACCAAATATTTATCCCATTAGTTTACACTCTTCTGCAGAGTGTCATGATTAAGGGGTTGGACTGGGTTCTAAAAGACCCAGACCCAAGTCTCCAATGAACCATGAGACTCTAGGTTGGAGTTCCCAACCTTGGGCAACTGAAGTGTTTTGTTGGACTGGAACTCCCAGAAGCCTTCCCTACTAACTGTGCTGCTCCGCATTTCAAGGAGTTGCAGTCAAAGAACAGGATTACTGTTGTATGTATAAAGTGGGCAGGAGGAGGGCCGTTTATACCACTTAGAGCTGATTAAGACAGAGGGAAATGAGTGTAACTAATATGCAAACAGACAAATATTTGAACAGTAGCATAGAACGATGTTACTTACCGAGTGATGCTCATTAGATTTTAGCCCACTGAACATTTGCAGATATTCAGCAACCAGTTTCGTAGGAATATTTTTATTCTGAATGGGAAAATTTTGAATTCCATGGTTATTTTTAAAATATGAAATATATATGTTTTTCTCCCACAGTTTAAATGATTTAGACTTGTTGGCAAACCTTGATAGATTTGCTTTTGGCAGGTACTGAATCCGAAATTCCATTTGCTGTCAACAGTTGACTTCTGTGAGATACTAATTTACCACTGCAGGTTATCAATGAAGCACTGTCAGAAAAAAGAAAGGAAGAACAAAACCAATTACATGTTAGCTACAAAATCTTGTCAAATATTCAATAGTAATGCATAGCAACCAACTTCCATTGTCGTATGCAGTATATCAGTATGTTTTTACCCCCAAAACAGTTTTCTGGTGTATAGATGATGGAAAAATTTGTGCTCAATTGCTACAGTGACTAACCCTTGAATGAACAGGTAGAGTTTTTTTCAAAGAGGGAGAGAATGAGAGAAGGGGGGAGGGGGGGAGAGATAAAGACCATGTATCTATACAAATAATTTTTCTTAGTGGAAGATCTTCACTAGGAGAGCAACTTTTCTTCAACATGAGTGCAGCTTTCCTTGCTTAAAGATTTTAAGGAGAAGCTATCAGGAGAAAGGAATAGTAAACCACCTCTGAGTGCTACATGTCTAGAACAGCCAGAAAGGATAATCATGGCCCAGACCTGAACAGTCTACTGCAGGGGTGAGGAACCTTTGGTCCTCCAGATGTTTTGGAATGCAACTCCCAGAATTCTGAGCCTATATCACCAATAATAAAGGATTATGGGAATTGTGGTCCAAAACATCTGGAGGGCCAAAGGATCCCCATCCCTGATCTACTGCATCAGCAGATCTGGTGCATCAACAGGGGGTTAGGCTAAATGACTTCTGAGAGGCCGTGAGCAGGTCTGCTCACCATATCCTATCATAAGGAAAGTTTGGGGGACTTGGCTATATGGATTATGGTGGTAGCCATTTCCATGGTTGTGATAGTGCTATGGCATCTCAGGATGGGGTGGGGTGGAATTAAAAGCTATAGGTGGCCCACAGCTAAGTTCCAGATATCATGACACAGATCTGTGTCATGATATCTGGAACATGTTTATTTCCATCTCACCAGTGGAAGAGGGAGAGTAAACTCACATATGAGACCTTTAAATGCATCTGGGACAGACAGGCTAAATGTATTGCTATGTATTGAGGCAAATACAGATAAGACCTTATCTCTAGCACTGTGTCCAGTCCCGAACCCCACACTTTAAGAAAGATGCTGACAAACTCAAAGGAGTTCAAGGGAAGGCAACAAGGATGATCAGAGGTTTAGAAACCAAGTCCTACAAGGAAAGAGGGTAAGAAATAGGCATGTTTAGCATTGAGAGAAGAAAGCTAAGGAGAGAGATTATAGTATTTGTCAAATACTTGAACGATTGTCCTACAGAGGAGGGGCAGGATCTAGTCTCAGTCATTCAAGACTGCAGGACATATAACAATCGGCTAAAATTTCAGGGAGCCAAATGTAGGCTGAATATCAGGAAACACTTCTTAAATGTTAGAGAACCTCAACAATAGGGGGAAATCTGTGGAGGTGATGAGCACTCCATCACTGGAGGCATTCTGGAGAAAGACACTCATTTGGACTTGATGGCCAGATAGGTTCCTTCCTTTATTCTATGATTCTAAGCTGCCTAGAGTGTACCTATTGAGTCAATGCCTCTGTAAGTTCAGTTGATTCAAATGGATTATGACTTACTATACAACAGGATTTCAGCCATGGAGGCCAAGAGCAGGGGATTAAAGCCCCAAGAGAATGTTTATTGAAAATTCGGTAGATTATGGGATGGGGCCCCTAGAGCTTGGGTTTACTCTGTGAAGCTGTACTGTAATCTGAAAAAGTAACTTTTCCAAGCACACTTTGATCTTATGATATTCCAATGAATGGAAAAGCTTTGCCTCAGTAAAATGGACCAGTACCCATCATCCACTTAAAAGGGTGGTAGGAACTGTCTCAAAGCTGAAGAAGGGAACAAAAGCTGCTTTCAAACAACCCCTAAAATCCGCTGCAAAACACTTGCAGATCCAGAGCATAAAATTGTTTTCCCACTAGCAGCAGACTTAAAAAAAAAAGTACGCCCACGCCCATTTAAGCGCGCCCCAGTGCACTTTACAAGTACCTGTTCTCTGGAGGTAAAAAAATTTCTGATGTGGATTGTAAAGCTGTGGATGCTGGGCCCTCCTCTGCCTTCTCTTTGTTTTTGTTGTCCCCACCGCCCCTTTAATAGACAGGAATCTCTGCGGTGCTGCTGCAACGGCAGACGGAGGTGACCGGAGATGAGCCTGCATTTTTTCCCTCCCTTTTTCCTCCCTCCCCTCACTGCAGGCAGAAGCAACAGGGTGCGGAATGGTGGGGGGAAAGGAAGAGGAAAAAACCCACATGATCTCTCACTGAGGGGGATCCGAATTTAAGTTGCCAGCGGATTTTAGGGGTTGTTTGAAAGCAGCCAAAGTGTTGTCAAGTCCCTTGCCTTCAAACAGGATGTGACAATGGTAGCACCTCTTTCCCCAACTGAGGAAAATATCATCATCAACGACACCTTAGAACTACAGAGTTGGAAAGGACCCTATGGATCGATCACCCCTTTGCCCACCCAGGCCGAAATAAAGAGGCAACACAAAGTTTGGGGCTTAATAAGGGCCACAATTTATTGACAACAATAAATAACTCTTTATTTAAGTCTATTAACTGGGAACTAAAGAGTGTCTGTGCCGTAGCGCAAGTGTTGGCTGTAACGGTGTTAAAATGTTCGGTCCCTCCCGTTTCATCAGACAGGTGGTATGCTGCCGAGTAGGGTGCCAAGCGTTAGTTAAGCATCCTTACCCGGCTGAATTTCCTTAAGCGTTGGCTGGCAGTCCTCAGTTTGCTAACCGGGCCAGTTGTTTAGGGGCTTCTTGCTAGTTGCTATGTAAACCAATTTTAACTGAGGATTGCCTGGCACCTTGAAGGTGCGCTATTGGGGAGGGACCGACTAGGCTTTAGGCAAACGCTTGCACTACCTGCCAATTGTGACTGGTGACAGGGTTACATAACTGTGCCCATGCCGTGTCAAGGATGGAGGAATGAGTGAAAACTCACAGTCACTCGGAGCCAATTTGAGTGGCCACCAAAAACTCCCATCCAGCCCTGTAGCGACCAGCTAAGCTCCTCCATCATTGATATAAGGGTGGGCGGGTGGGATGACTCTTTGGATGGGCTGGGGCGGTTGGGAGCACGCCGGTTGTTAAATAAGTGTACTCCGTCACCCCAGCCAACGTCACCCGGGTGACTTTGGCCTCCCTCAGCTGGGTGGCAAAGCGGACCCTGCCCCCAAACAAGTTGGTGGGGATCCGCCATTGGCACCTCTGTCATGGGGTCCTGCAGGGATTGGCTGCCTCTCCGCTTCTTAATATTTCTATGGAGCCACCGCAAGGAGTCATAAGGATATTTGGAGTTTGTTGTCGATATGCAGATGACACACAGCTCTCTCTCTCTCTCTCTCTCTCTCTCTCTTCTCCTTCCTCTTTGGCAGTAGGTGATGCTTGAGTGTTGCTTAGAGTCGATAATAGACTAGTCACACAAGGGCCATCAAAACGAAATAGAATCCAGATAAGACACAGATTCTATTGTTGGGTGGATCATTGGGCCATTTAGAGGGATATTTACTTGGCCTTGGTGGGGTTACATTCTTCCTGAAGGATCACATGCACAGCCAGTCAGTATTCTTGCACCCAGCTTTTTCTATGGAGGTGCAAACATCTGCTGTGTCCATGAGTGCCTTTTATCAACTTTGGTTGATTGCCCAGCTGTGCTCCAACCTGGATAAGAAATGTCTAACAACAATGGTCCATGCCTTGGAAATCTCTAACATAGACTACTGTAATGCATTCTATGTAAGGCAGCCCTTGAAGTCAGTACAGAAACTTTAGCAGGTCCAAACTGCAGCTGTCTGGCTGATTACAGATATGAAGACTAGAGATGGGCATGAAATGAGCAATTTTTCATTTTCGTTTTCATTTTTTCGTTTCATTACGTAACGAAATGAAAAACGAATTTTGTCTCCAAAATGAAACGAAACGAAACGAAACAACAGAAATTTTGTCGTGCATTTCGTTTTCGTTGCGGCAAATACATTGAACTGTAATGAATGCTAACGAAACAGCAATTTTTCATTTTTGTTTTCGTTTTTTCGTTTCGTTACGTAACGAAACGAAAACGAATTTTTTTGCAAAAAATTCACAAAAAATGAAAACGAACCGAAACAGACCCCCTAAACGACAAACGACAAACGAAACACCATTTTTTTGAGTCATGCCCATCTCTAATGAAGACCTAGCTCATAACCCGGCATGCCTTTATTCGTTCCCTGTTGGTTTCCAGCTCAATTTAAGGTGCTGGTCATAACCTATAAAGCCTTTAATGTTTTAGAGCCTCAATACTTAACAGAACATCTCTCCCACAAAAATACCTGTACATAGCCATCTCACTCACATGCTCCTCATAGACCTTGATGTTAAGAACTGCAACACATAGAGATGCTTTAAAAAACCAATATGAGGAACCAATCTTTCTCATTCTTCACTCCTTCCCTCTGGAGCTAGCTTTCTAGAGGTTCACTAGGCAACATCCCTCTCTGTTTTTAGGAAGCTAATTAAAAATCAAACTATATAACATTGCCTTCTGCTAGTGCGAATATTGTCCTGAGCTGTTCAAAACAGTTTTAATTTGTATAATTTTATTACCAGATATTTTTAGCTAGTGACAGGAGTTATTGTAATTTTTGTATTTATTACATCATATTTTTATATATGGTTTTATTGTAGGCACCTGGAGTAAGAACCGGAAAACCACTCCAGCATTCCTGCCAAGAAAACTTCATGGACATGGGGTCACAAAGAGTCAGTCACGAGTGTAACAACACGCATTGTATATTATGAACTGTCCAGTAAAGAAAAGGAAATAAATTAAAATAAATTTTAAAACAAAGAGGACAATGAGGAAGAGAAGTGAGCTGTATTGTTATTGTTTCCTGCCCAAGGGAGAAGGGTGGTTGGTTGGCACCAGACATTGAAAGCTGAGGAAATGAGGGTCAGAGTGACAGCAGCCATAGTCCTCATCACTACAGATGGGCACAATCAGAAAAAAATGACGCTTCGAGTAGTCGTTTGTCAGGACATGTCCGTTTTGGGTCGTTTCCGTTTGTCGCGATAATTTTCAAAAATTTCTCGTTTCCATTTGTCGTTTGTCGTTTGTGGGTTGGGGTGGGGTTGGGATTGGGGTAGGTGGGTTCTGGGAGGCACCTCTCTGGGCGCCTCTCTGACGTCTGACCCACTAAGAAGGGAAGCAAGGGAAGAGTTTCACGGAGCCGCCGCGTACCATACATTACATTATGTTAGGGTGGGGTGGCAGAGGCACCTCTCTGGGTGCCTCTGACTCAGTAAGAAGAGAAGCATACTAGCGTACTGCCGTACAGGTTAGGGAATGGGATAGGGGATAGTGGGCTCTGCGAGGCACCTCTCTGGGGGCCTCACTTTGACTCACTAAGAAGGGGAGCGTACTAGCATACTGAGGTACAGGTTAGGGAATGGGTTAGGAGTAGGGGATAGTGGGCTGTGGGACGCACCTCTCTGGGTGCCTGGGACCCACTAAGAAGGAAAGTGTACTTGCGTACGGATCTGGGTTAGGGTTGGGGTGAGGGTAAGGGCTAGGCTTAGGGTTACGGTTAAAGTTAGGGTGGGTTAGTGAGCTGCACCTCTGGGTGCCTCTGACCCACTAAGCAGGACAGCGTACTGGCGTATGGGTTAGGGTTGGGTTAGGGTTAGGGTTAGGGTTAGGGTTTGTGGGCTTTTAATGCCCTCTCTGGCACACCCAGAAGTCTCAGTCAAAACCTGGCCATGTGATTGGTGGAATGGGTCCAAAAATTTCCATGGTCCCATCCCATGGCCAGCCCATCGAGCATGCGCAGGTGTAAAAAAATAAAAATAAAAATAAAAATAAAATAAAATAAAACCAATGGAGACGTTTTATTGCAAGAAAAACCCACTGCTGCTACTATAAAAATTCCGGCAGTTAAAATACCTAATTTTCAAATGTTTCTGTGGTGCTTTGGTGGGTTTTTGGACCACGATTTAAAAATAAATATTGTGGTCGCCATTTTGGATCCCCCCCACTGCATGGCAAATGGAGACGACGAGGATGCCCCCCCCAGCCTGGTACCAGCAGCCCAGGACAGGAGAGGGGGAAAGGCCGGGGACCCCCCCCCCAGAAACCACCCCTCTCTGGTAGGTGCCCTCACTGAGGCAGGCATATTTTCGCCTGCTTTTATGGCCGGGAATCGGGGGGGGAGTATTTTTAAAACTTTTTTTCTGTGCTGCTTGCTTGGCATCGCGCGATCGCCGCGATGCCATGAATGACAACAACAAATCAGACCCAATTTATCTTTATCGGGTCGGGTTCGAGCTGGAGCGGAGTAATTGTCGTTACTGTTCCTCGTTAAGGTAACAGAAACGACGAACGGAAACGGAAACGAGGATTTCACCGAGTCGTGCCCATGTCTACTCATCACCATCAGAGAATGGCTGTAGAACACTGCATTGACCAGTGGTCTCTCTCCAAAATGGCAGTCTTCCCTGCCAATCCAGAGGGAAGTGGTGACAGCAAGTCCTTTTAAGAGCATAAGAATGTCAGAAGAGCCCCGATGGATCCCATCTACTCCAGCTTCCTGTATCTCACAGTAGCCCCACCCAATACCTCTGGAAGCCATGAGACAACTAGAGACCTGTGTTCTGAAGCCACTCCCCTGCCTCTGGCATTTTGAGCTATGCTGCCCCTCTAATCCACTGCCCTCCACCCTGGATGGCAGCAGCTTTCTAGAGCTTAAGACCCAAGCCTTTCCCACTTTTAACCTCAGACCCTGATATCTGAAGATGCTTGGAAGTGAACCAACACCTTTGGTTTGCAAAACATGTGCTCTGTTTTTAGACAGAGATGTATCTAGTTCTGCAGAAGAACACCACATGCAGAGCACTAGGCGGTAGCCATCCCAGCTAGAGTATTCTGGGAATCGTACTAAAAAAAGTAACTTTTCTCCCCATCTCTGGCTCTCCCATTGAATAAACGCAAAAGATTGTGCTACTGCTCAATGTATAGGATTACTTGCAGCAATCTCTTACTTTCTGGAAGTACCAATCTCCAAAGGGGTGAAGGGAGACCCACACTATTGTAAGTGATGAATCATTCCGATGAGTAATGTGTGGGTAGATGAAATTTTAAGTATCAAGGCATTTCTGTTTAGTATGCTAGCATTAGAAAGGTGGCTGATTAGAAGTCACTTTTGGGGGAGGGAAGGAATGGAAAGAATAAATGACTGTTACCCAGCAACAGTACGAATACTGGCATATTCAGATTGTTGCGACATAAATGCCAGTGCAATGGGATGTGAACATATCAGAGTGGTGGGGGTAAGAAAGTGTAGGGCAAGATTTTCAGATTCACCAGCAATGATCCATTTTAGTCCGCTGAATCTAATGAGGGCTCCAAACATGCAGGGATAGGATTAAGGTCCAACTTGAACAGACGGCTTGGATACAGAAAGAGCCCAATTAGGAAAGAATCCCTGAGTCTGGGCCATAAAACTCTTTAGAAGCACTAATGAGCCATCTTCTGATCCAAGGATCCATCCTGATATCTGTACACCCCTATGTTCTTTGGGTTTTGAGAATGTTCCGGTCTGCACCCATGTCCTGTCCTCTCCTGCCTTACAAGGCATCTGGGACTTATTGTTGATCTCTTCTCTCTGCTGCTAACATCAGTAGCTAACTAATTATTGCAAGATTACAGGGAAAGCCAAGAAACAAAATAGAAGAGAATAAAATGCCTATCATTTTCTTCTCTCTGTATCGGCATTTAACATAAGAACATAAGAAGAGCAATGCTGGATCAGACCAAAGGCCCTTCTAGTCCAACTTCCTATCTCACAGTGGCCCTGCCAAATGTGTCCGGGAGTGCACAAGACTAGATATCTGTCTCTGAATACCACTCCCCTCCATCTGGCCCTTGAAGTGCTCTGGTTTTAAGCCTGGAGATTACACATCTCCATCATGGTGATGGACTTTTCCTCCAGGAATCTGTCAAATCCCTGTTTGAAGGCATCCAGGACAGATGCCATCACCACATCCTGTGGCAGGAAGTTCCACAGACTAAAAACACGCTGGGTAAAAAAAAAATATTTTGTCTCTTCTCACTCTCCGAGCCCTGATTTTGAGTGTATGTCCCCTAGTTCTGGTGTAGTGTGTGACAGAAGAGCATCCCTCTATCCACTTTACTCATGCCCTGCATTATTTTGTATGTCTCAATCATATCCCCCATCGGGGGCCTTTTTTCCAGACTAAAGAGACCCAAATATTTTAGCGTTTCCTCATAAGGGGGGGAGGTCACCCAGTCTAGTAATCATTTTAGTTGCTCTCTTCTGCACCATTTCTAGTTGCACTATATCTTTTTTGAGATGCGGTGACCAGAACTGTACACAATACCCCAGGTGGGGCCTTACTACCGTTTTGTATAATGGCATTATAATGTAGGCTGTTTTATTTTCAATCCCCTTTATTGATAATCCCTAGTATAGAATTGGCCTTCTTCACCGCTGCCATACATTGGGTAGACACCTTCATTGAGCTGTCCACCAACACACCAAGATCTCTTTCCTGATCCATCACGGATAGCTCAGAGCCCATGAGTTGATAAATAAAGTTTTTATTTTTTTGCCCCAATATGCATTACTTTACATTTGGCTACATTAAAACGCATTTGCCATTTGGCAGCCCATTTCCCCAGTTTGGAGAGATCCTTCTGGAGCCCTTCACAATCTTCTCTGGTTTTTACCAAACGGAAAAGTTTTGTGTCATCTGTAAACTTGTCCACCTCACTGCTTATCCCTTTCTCTAGGTCATTTATGAACAGATTGAAAAGCACAAGTCCCAAGACAGATCCCTGGGGTACACGGCTTTTCACCTCTCTCCATTGTGAAAATTTCCTGTTGACACCTACTTTTTATTATTTCCTAGATCGCAACCAGTTCTCAACCCATAAGAGGACCTGCCCTCTTATCTGCTGACTGTGCAATTTTCTCAGCAGCTTTTGGTGAGAGACTTGTCAAAAGTCTTCTGAAAATCAAGATAGACAATATCTAGTGGTTCACCCAAATCAACATGCCTTCAAAGAATTCTAAATGGTTTGTCAGACAAGACTTACCCTTACAGAAGCCATGCTGATTTTCCCTCGGCAAGGTTTGTTCTATGAGTTTTTTTTTTTCTTGGATGAGGCTTTCCACCATCTTCCCTGGGACATATGTAAGGCTAACCAGCCGGTAGTTTCCCGGGTTCCCCCTCCTTCCTCTTTTAAAAATGGGTGTGGCATCTGTTATCCTCCAGTCCTCCAGCACTGTGGCCAATTTAAGAGACAAGTTGCAAGATCATTTCATTTCTTAGTTCCTTAATAACCCTTGGGTGGATGCCATCTGGGCCCGGTGACTTGTTAATCATCAATTTATCAATTAAACCTGAAACATTCTCTCTTTTAACCTGTATTTGATTTAATTCTTTAGTCAAGAGGGGCCGTTCAGGCAGCGGAATCTGCCCAAGGTCTTCTGTTGTGAAGACAGATGCAAAGAACTCATTTAATTTCCCTGCCAATTCCAACTCTCCCTTTAAACTGCCCTTTACCTCCTGCACCATCCAGAGGGCCAACTGGTTGTCTGGCAGGTTTTCTACTTCTAAAATATTTAAAGAAGCTTTTATTATTTCCCTTTATATTGCTAGCCATACGTTCCTCAAAGTCTTTCTTTGCCTCTCTTATCACCTTCTTACATTTCTTTTGACAAAGTTTGTGTTCCTTTTTATTTTCCTCATTTGGGGAGGATTTCCATTTATGGAAAGACCTCTCCTTGTGCTTTAGAGCCTCTCTAACTCCACTCGTTAACCATGCTGGTGCCCTCTTAGACTTAGAGGAGCTCTTCTTTCTTTGTGGTATATACTTGTGCTGGGCCTCTATTACCATTGTTTTAAACAGGCTCCATGCACTCTGGATTGGATTTTTTAAACCTTCCCTTTCAATTTCTTTCTAACTAGTTTCCTCATCTGAGGGAAGTTTCTCCTTCGGAAATCAAGGGTTTTTGTGTCTGAGTTGCTTGACACGCTTCCTCCGACATGCATGGCGAAGGAGATTGCAGCATGGTCACTGTTCCCCAGAGGCTCAGTGACATTCACATCCCTGACCAGGTGCTGAGTATCACACAGTATTAGATCCAGAGTTGCCTGTTCTCGGGTGGGCTCCATGACAAGTTGCTCTAAGGCACAGTCATTCAGCATGTCGAGAAACCTGGTTTCCCTTTCTTGCCCCGAGCTTGCATTGGCCCAGTCAATGTGGGGATAATTGAAGTTCTCCATGATTATGATCCTATCCCTCTTAGACACTTCCATGATTTGTCTCCTCATTTCAAGGTCCCCCTCAAGTTTTTGATCTGGTGGACGATAGCATACCCCAACTATCACATCACTCCTTGGACCTGGTAATTTAACCCACAGTGATTCTATGGTGGAGTCAGACCCACCGTCAATCTTTATTCTGCTGGATTTTACCCCTTCTTTGACATAGATGCCTACTCCCCCTCCAACCCGTCCCTCTCTATCCCTTCTATAGAGTTTATAGTCTGGGATTGCTGTATCCCACTGGTTCTCCACATTCCACCAGGTTTCTGTTATGGCTATTATACCAATGTTATCCCTAGCTGCCAAATGTTCAAGTTCTCCCATCTTTGTTCAGAGACTTCAAGCATTTGCGTAGAAGCACCTTTACAGTGCGTCCCCCAAGAATGGCTGCTTCTTTGTTCTCTCTCCCCCCCCCCACTGCTTTAAATTCCAGTAGACAACCTACCACATCCATTATTCTCCCAGAGCTTATACTATGTCATCACTTTGTGGTTCTCTACCCTCTCCAACCTTGTTCCACGGGGATGAGGTGTTCCAAAATGGATGCTGCTCAACTCCTATTGGCTTTCCCCCAGTTATCAGTTTAAAAGCTGCTATGCAGCCTTTTGGATGTTGAGTGCCAGCAATCTGATCCCATAATGGTTCAAGTGCAACCTATCCCTCCTGAACAGTTTTGGCTTGTCCCAAAATGTACTCCAGTTCCTGAAAAATCTGAAGCCCTCCTCTCGACACCATCGCCTCATCCACACATTGAAGCTTCTGAGCTCTGCCTGCCTGGTGGGTCCTGCATGAAGAACAGGCAGCACTTCTGAAAATGCTACCTTGGAAGTCCAGAACTTCAATCTTTTTTCTAACAAGAAAGATTGTTAGGAAGAATTTGGCTTCCAGGACTGACCATTTTGCCTTCCCAACATCATTGGTACCAATGTGTACCATGACCACTGGCTCCTTCCCAGTTCTCTCTAACAAACTATCTAGATCTCTTGTAATGTCTGCAACCTTTGCACATGGCCAGCAAGTCACCATATAGTTATCATGCGCATCACAAATCCATCTGTCTGTGTTTCTAATAATTGAATCACCTAGAACAAGGAGCCTCTCTCCTGCAGCCTATTCATCTGCCTGTTCCTCAACTATATTAAGGGAGATGTCTTCAGTTTGTTCCTGTTGTTTGTCTTCCTGTATCTCATCAAATGTGATGAGTATGTAGGGTGGGTATGCACACATGGGAAAACATGGCAATCCATCCTGAAAGCAGCCCTTTGGCCATCTATGGTTACCTGCCAGAGAGTAGATAAGCCTTCTGGGTTTTGCATCTTTTGTCCTCTTTCGCAGTCAGAAAAGAAAGAAGATGAGCGGGCTCATACAACTTTTCAGATCTGCAAAGAAGAGGCAACTTCTGAAGGCATCACTTGCCTCACTACCCTGATGGCTTTCCTGCCTCTCTCAGGCTGGAGGAACAGGCAAATTGTTTATTAATAACTGCTGGAGTAGCATGGTTACAGTGCTAGCTTAAGCCAGCTGTATCCGCTCTTGTTTCTAAGGGAATATAGTTGAAATAAGTGACATGTTGGACCAAAAATAACATTAATAAATACCCAGCAAACCTCTATGTATCAGCTGATCTTATTAGAAGGACTTCAGATGGGACAAGTGTGTGGCACTGTGCTCCTCTCTTGTGAGTAGCTGTGGCAAATTAACTTGCTTTGTGTCGTGATTGGTCTTTAGGACTTCAGCCTAGAATTCCTCTGAAGTCTGACTTCCTGCAGGGGACGGACGACCATCACATCACAAGAACTAACAGAAAAGCACTTTCAACAGCATTGCAAAGAACTGAAGGGTTGGGTATCATTGCCATCGTTCACCTGAAAACAAAGCACAGCACACAATCGTTTTTTAAAAAAAAATTAGTAGAAATAAAGCAATCGAGTGACCCAGCTATACTATTGTTAATCTCGAGATCTATGGAGTCATACTCAGCTCAGGCAGAAATGCTATTAGCTCAAAACCAACGAGAGATCTTTGCAGAGGCAACAATAGCTGTCTCAAAAGTAGAAATGTAAATTATAAAAAAATGGATGGTGGAAGAAATTATAGGGCTGGTGTCGACAGAGAAAAATTCAAAATAAAAGCAATAGAGACTTACTCAGCTATATCTGAAACAAAAAAAACATTAAAGAAGCCAAAGGCGGGAAATGGCCTGAACAGCGTAGAGTAGACAAGGGCACAACTTGGTGAAATTGTCATTTCTGTTTTCGGTTATCGTTTCTGTTACGTAACGGAAACGATAACGATAATTAAGCCGTCAGAACTCGAACTCAAACCGAAAAAAGGAAAATCTGGTCAGGTTTTTCGTTTCCATTTGTGGCATCACGGTGATCGTGCAATGCGAAGCACAGAAAAAGTTTTTTAAAGTTTTTTTTAAAAAAACCCCGACTCCCGGCCAAAAAAGCAGGCAAAAATATGCCTGCCCGAGGCTTTGCCACCTACCAGAGGGGTGGTTTCTGGGGGGTCCCTGGGCTTCCCCCCCTCTTCTCCTGTCCTGGGCTGCTTGCACCAGGTTGGGGGGCAGGGTCATCGTCGTCGTCTCGCCATGCCATGCGGTGGGGGGGATCCAAAATGGCAACCACAATTTTTCTTTTGAAATCGTGGTAAAAAAACACACCAAATCACCACAGAAACATGTGAAATTTATTTATTTTAAATGCCTGAATTTTAACAGTAGCAGCAGTGGGTTTTTATAGCAATTAAACATCGTATTGATTTTATTTTATTTTATTTTGTTTTATTTTTTTTAGACCTGCCCATTTGGGCTGGGAATGGGATGGGACCATGCAGATTTTTTGAACCATTCCACCAATGGCATCACTAGGTTTTTGACTGACACTTCTGGATGTCTCAGAGGGCATAAAAAGCCAAGGCACCTTCCAGAAATCGCAGTCAGGTGTATGGATTTGGTTGAGGGAGGAGGGCTGGCTGCTGGCGGGTGAGCGGGCGAGCGGGCAGCAATCTTAATCAGCCATGATGGGCAGGGGTCTAACAGAGGGGCTGCTGGTCTACAGTGTGCCAGCACCATGGAGGCCTCAGACTCAACAAACTGAGGAGACCAAGGGGGTTCAAGCACCAACCATGCTTGGGGGCAGATCAGTGCAACCGGAGTCCAAATTAGAACAGATGGTCTCTGATTTGGATTTTTAAAAAGTCTGCAAATGACTCACTAGTGAAATCACTAGGAGGAGGCCCTGGCGGACCAGGATTGGTGAGGTCTTGAACCACCCAGAACAATTCCGCCTGGTGATTCAAGTCTTCACCAATTCTCAGGGAGGCAAATAATATTTTAGTGCCCCTGATTGCTTTAACATAGCATCTGGTCAATGCACAAACTGCAGCCCGATTCAATACCATCCAATCCTTCCACCAAAATTTGGTCATCACTGCCTTAAGCCAACTTCTTCAAGATGGTGGCAGTGGTAGTGATCATAGCCTGGACACTGGGGACTGCTGAAGCTGAGGTAGGGAGGCAACAAGGGGGTTGTTTATTTGAAGGGATGATTTAAAAGTGGAAATATTCATCCCGTCCTATTTATCAGGGAGGGTCTCTATGCCCAACAAATAGGAAGGGACAAACATTAACTAAATCAATAATATTCATCAAATATTACCATTTTTATTCATCCTCATCTCTAATCATCATTGTCCCTTCAGACCTGTGCTCCTCACTTTAAGAAGCAGCTAAAGACAAGAATCCAACCTTCTCAACCAAACACCCACCAGCCACCCAGTAATATATATATATCCATATATATCTATATCTATCTATCTATCTATCTATCTATCTATCTATCTATCTATCTATCTATCTATCTATCTATCTATCTATCTATCTATCTATATAGTCACATGCAGCCACTACTGTCAATTATTAACCACATATCAATCAGAGTAAAGCAAACAGACAGGGAAGGGAACCTGCCCACACATTCCCACACTCACTCATACGGTGGTGGGAGGAGAAAAGGCAAAATAAAAAGCACAGCACCCCTACAGCTCCTCCCACCCTTTCCCATAAAATCAAAAGAAGCAAACAAGCTAATGGAGGCAAAAATAGAAACAAAGCCCTGAACAATCAAAATTCCTGGGGAGATTTATAACTCTCCTACTGCTGTGATGGGTCTAGTTATCTTACTTACTTACTTGCTTACTTACTTACTTACTTACTTACTTACTTACTTACTTACTTACTGTCTAAAGTCTAAAAGATAGTACTCAAGGTGGATTACAAAGTTAGCAAAATAAATAAAAGCAGCTAAAACCAATGCTTTGCTAAAACCTTAAGCAAAATCATATAAGCACCACCACCACCATCACCTACTGTAAAATCATAAAACTCAAGCATCAAGGACATTAAAAAATAAATATTGCTAAGAACATAGATTTAAAATAACACACAAGCCCATCTTAAACTCCCAACACCATCTTGAGTCCAGCAGCAGTGGAAGCCAGTCCAGGCAGAGAGCAGCAACAGAGGGAAGGGGGTGGAGCGAAAACCAATGAACAGAAAAGGGAAAAACCAGAAGTCTGCCTCCAAAGAGAGGCAGAAGCCTGAAGCAATCAAAGATGGGAGATGCCAGCAGAAAGCAGTGCAGTAATCCCAGAAGGATGATGACTACGACCAAAGAACAGCCTGGTCGTGTTGTTTTGTTTGTTTGTTAGGTTCAAAATTCCTGCTCTTTCTGCTTCCTGGATGTTCTTCTTGGTTCTTAGCAGCACTTGTGATCCCTTTTGATGGAACATTATTTAGGTCACTGGGTAAATAAACACAAAGCAAGATGGAGTGGACATGGGAAACAAAAGAGAAAAGAAAGTTTTACTGTTCGCTCTTTTGTGCGAATGTTGTATCCGTTTGTAATGCACTTTCTTTTGGAAAACAATGAAAGCGCTCAGGAGCCTCCTTTGTTGCAATATTCACTTGTTGCCTAACAAAAATCCCACATGTAGCAGATTTGTATGCTGGCTTTATTGAGAACAAGAGAACCTGTGATAAGCTTCGGTGTGGTAGGGTGAGCAAGTTGTTGGTCAAAAGCTTTTCTGTCATCTATAAAGCACAGAGTAATTATATAGTTACTGTACTCTTTTGTATGTTATTTCTTGGAAATTAGAATGTATGCCAAACCTTTCCAGTCTGTGGGCCACTGTTTAGGTTTCCATAGTTATTGGCATAATCTTGTTATGATTTTGATACATCCAAATGCTTTGAGGGCAGCTTTCACCTCACATTCTAACATTGCAAGTCCTTCATCACAGAATTCTTGTTCAAAGAAATACACTCTGCCTGCACATTTTCTATTTTTTAAAGTAGAATCATAGAATTATTCTATGATTTTACGATACTACTGAAAAAGTATATAAGAGATGTGCAGGGATAGCATGTTTCTTTGAACAAGTATGCAATTTCCATCTTATCTTTTTATTTTTCATGGTTATATAATATCCTTTCCATTTATATTTAAACATCCAGTCTACATTTAGATTTCTCTTTGATTTCTTGGATTTTACTGGTGGGATATTGTGTTTTTTATGTTTCATTGCTCTCTTATATTTCTTTGCACCTATTATTATACTAGTTCTCTTGGTCTCTGTGGCTGAAGTTCTGTTTTTTAACTTATGTGATGTCATCATCTACAGCAATACCGATTTTCAGACACTAAAAGTTCTTGTTCTTATTCTTTGGCTCCCAAGGTTTCCTTGGCTCAAAGGGGATCCCCAAGGATCTCCAGAACCTGGAAACAGAGAAGTTTTTAAAAATAGACACAGAAATAAACACAGCATTGATATGGATGGTGACCTCACGCAAGTTACAAATCAAATCTTGTAAAATAGGATTTAAGCCTATGAACAGACTGTGAAAAACTTTATTTAAGATTTCCATGTGTCAATTCATCTGATGGGTTTCTTCAAGTGTGTATTTGCAATAAATAGGATGTTGGTTTCCCAGAATTCTCTGAGTCATTCTGTTTCATTTCTGACTTTGAGTCAAATTGTATAACATTTGATTCTCTTCTTGTTTCCTACTTCAGCACTGGATGTGATTTTGGGCTTCCAATAAAAATCAGAACAGAGACTGTCTGAAGTTTACTTACAATGAAAAATTCAGTGTGCAAGAAAAACTTAAAATTGGCTTTAAAAATCCATAGGGTTATGTATTCTCATTCAACTATACAGCATGAAATTGTAAACTGTGAGAAGCAGCTAGTTAAAAAGAGAGGGAGAGAAGCTTCTGACATAAATTTATCAAAAAATAAGAATAACAAACTAAGGTCAAGAAAACAAAACCCACAGCATGAAGAAACAGTGAGATGAGAAATGGAAAGCACATGTTGTTATAGCTGATGGCTGAATGCAAAATAAAAGAGGAGAGAAGTTTGGGAAGAAGAGCTTAATGGCTGGAAAGATTATTGGCTGAAAAAAACATTTGAGATCAACATGAAAAAAACCACAAATCCAAAATTATATCTAAAGTCAGAATAGCTACAATTAGAAATGGGGATGTGCTTAGTTAGAGCCCTTACACTAAGATGCTTGCAGTTTAATATAGTTTTCTATCACAGCACATTACAGGGGTGAAAAATGAGGTAGCTGATGCCCTGTCCCATCAACAGATTGCATGATTCAGGTTGCTTGGCTCTCCAAACATGATTCAACCCAGAGACCCTGCCGGAAGAGGTATGGATGATTGGAGAGTAGAAGCTAATAAAGCTATGAGTTTAGCTTTAGTGCCTCAAACTCTGCATAGTTATTCAGTTTTGACGGACTCTGGCATGCATCTGCAGAGCAGTTAATAAAGTTTGCAGTGTATCTCCATTTCAAAGGATTAGCCCCCAGGACCATATAAGGAAAGTTATTGGCATTAACTTTTTATGCTAAGGCCCAAGGATATGAGCATCCTGGGAATGAATTTAGGTTACAAAAGATGACTGAGGAGTGAACTAAAGAGAAGGGTCTGAACAGGGAGTCTAGAACCCCAATTTCACCACATATGTTGTGCATGCTCAGCACAGTTTGGAGCAAGGAGCTGCCTAGATGCCCTAAGCACATCCAATCTCACCTGATTTCGGAAGCTAAGCATGGTTGGCCCTGGTTAGTACTTGGATGGGAGACCACCAGGGAATACCAGGTGCTGTAGGCGCCTGGAGTAGGAACTGGCAAACCACTCCAGTATTCCTGCCAAGAAAACTCCATAGATATGGAGTCACAAAGAGTCGGTCACGAGTGTAACGAGTCGACACACACTGTACAGATAATTACGAAGCCGCCTTGTTCCAGGCAGCATCACTGAAAGCTTTCTTTGCTGCCTTTAGAGTCAGCAAGCTCTTTGTGAGCTCCAAAATGATCAGTCATGATCCCTTTGCAGAGGGATGACATAGTCCTTGAGCCAGACTGATTGGTTATTCACCTGAGAAAATCTAAAGCTGACCAGTTGGGGAATTAAAAAGAGATTATATTAGGCAGATGGTGCCTGTCTCAGATTAGTCCTGTGCAAGCAACACAAAGATTTTAAGCTTTGTAAGGTAATGTGTATGGCTGTCTTTTCCAGAGTAAAGATGGGATCCATTGACTCAGTATCAATTTTGGAGTTTCACGTCCTAGGCATTTTCTAAGGCCAGGTACAAGGTTGTCATTTTGGAATGCATTTTGAAGCTGCATCAATGGCAGCAGCTATGGGAATCGATTTGGCAGGTTTCCAACAAATCAGTCGCTGGAAGTCACAAAAATGTCAAGTTCATGTACAGCCATTGATGGACTATTAGGCTTTGCTTTGTCGTTACAGGTTTCCTCCCTGGAGTGCATGCCAGAGTCCTGATTTGTGGCCACAGTTATGTCTGCTGGGTGGCCAAGTATGCAGCCTGCACTGGATGGGGCCGAGATGTTGGCCTGGGAGCAGGGGCCAAGATTGAATGGAGGGGACAAAGGAGCATGCTCTGGGATGGCTTTACAGATTGTGCATCCCAGAGCCCTCCTGACCTACCACCAGCCATTTTGGTTATCCACCTTGGTGGAAATGATTTTACCTGAATGCCAGGTAAGACACTTATTTTCAAAGTCATTGCTGACTTGAGAAATTATACAGCTAGATTTCCTAGGACTAGGTTCGTTTAGTAGGGAGATCAGCCCATGACACTAGTAAGATAAACAAAGCCTGTAAAGGAGTTAAAATGGAGATTGTTAGATTTATTAGTGATGGGCGGGTGTCCGTTATTGGGCATCTGAGCATCATTGTGCATAGCCCAGAGTTGTATAGGCTGGATGTTATATATCTATCTGACCTTGGCTTGACATATTCTTGAATGACCTGCAAGAGGGCCTAAGGGACAAGTTGTTCAGCCATGTAGGGTAAAGGTGCATATCTTTTATTTATTTATTTATTTATTTATTTATTTATTTATTTATTTATTTATTTATTTATTTATACTTATATACCACACCGATTTCCTCAAGCGAGAACTCTGGGCAGTTTACATCAGGCAACATAAGAAAAAAACCAAAAAGAGTGGTGATGATGATAATAATAATAATAATAATAATAATAATAATAATAATAATAATAATAATAATAATAATAATAATAATAATAATAATAATAATAATAATACAGGAAAAAGACAAAGACAAGAGACGACAAATGTATACTTGGCAAGAGGCGCAAAAATTCATAACAAACAAACAACAAATACAGGGAAGCCCCTTTAGAGTGGTGGGTAATGTAAGAAGAATTAGATTTTTTTCTCGCCATGCTTGCAGGGGCTCACATACTGACGGTGTCGGGCCGTGGGCGGTATGCTTGTAGCCGTTGGGTTCGTCAGACAAGAAGAACTCGGGTCAGACAGCTTCTGTCTGTCCCTCGTTCTGACCCCTCGGCTCACTGCCACGTGCCCGGGAGTCATCCCACCAGCGCCCCCAACCTTGCCTGTATCCTGATGAATGCCAGGTCGGTTCACAACAAGATCCCTATCATCCATGATAAGAAGGCCAACCTGGCACTTATAACCGAGACCTGGGTGGGCATGGAGGGGCGGGCTTTCTTTTCTGGTAGAGGGAGTGGGAAGGTTGGGGGGTCAAAAGGGGGGGCGCAATCATCTACAGGGACTCTTTTCACGTTAGCAGGGCCTCGACATTGGTCAGCCAGGGGCTAGAAGCCCTTCACCTGTTGGTGGGACAGCGGGACAGATTCGGCATTGTGCTGGGCTACCGTGCTCCCCGCAACCCTGCACAATGCCTTCCAGAGCTCACGGAGTTCATTGCCGCTGCTCTGTTGAGGTCCCCGCGCCTTTTCGTTGCGGGTGACTTCAACGTGCATGCGGGCGGGGGACTCTCTGGTGCAGCTCTGGAGTTCATGGAATCCATGGCTTCCATGGGTCTGTCCCAGCATGTTTTATGCCCCACCCACAGGTCTGGTCATACCCTGGATCTGGTTTTTACCTCCATGTCGGGGGTTTCGTGTCTGGAGGTGGGGGACTTTGTTCCCCTTCCTGTGTTATGGACAGACCATTACCTGCTCTCTTTTTCCCTGGTGATTCCGGCCCCTCCCCACGGGGACCACTGGCCCTCTGTTTTGGCCTGCCCCCGCAGGCTCATGGACCCTCAGCGGTTCGGTGAGCTCTTTGGCGGATTACCTGATGGCATGACTGGCGCTCCGGTCGAGGATGTGGCTAACCTTTGGCATGAAACAGCTGTCCACACCATAGACCAGATCACCCCCAAGCACCTCCTCCACTGCCGAGCCCGGTCTTCCCCATGGTTCACGGGGGAGCTTAGGGCAATGAAGCAGGTTAGGAGGAGGCTAAAGCGCAGCTGGAGAAAAACCCGGATGGCATTGAGTAAGGCTGCGGTTGATTTCCAGACTAGTCGCTATACCAACGCGATCAGGGAGGCTAGGTCATCATTTAACTCCCTGAGAATTGCTGAGGCCTCGAACTGCCAGGTGGAGCTTTTCTGGGTGGTCCTGGACCTTAACAATCCTAGTCTGGCCAGGCCTCCTCCTACTGATTTCAGTAGTGAGCAATTTGCAGCCTTTTTTCGAACTAAAATAGAGGCCATCCGTGCCGGCTTTGACTCCGGTTGCAGTGGTCCTGCTTCGTCTTCCCCAGCTGCTGGTCCGCCTTCGTCGCCTCGGTTGGATGTGCTTGGGCCTGTTTCTGCTGTCGAGGCCTCTAAGGCTATGGCGCATTGTCGGCCTGCCTCCACCCCTTTCGACCCTTGCCCTGCCTGGCTAATTAGAGCTGCCAGTGGGACCATGGCCGAATGGGCTTCTGCCATCGCCACCGCCTCCTTCTGCGAGGTTTTTTTTTTTTCATTTTGAAAAAAACTGGCCTGGCGGCGGACGACCTAACAAATTATCGTCCAATCGCCAACGTCCCGTTCATGGGCAAGGTGATTGAGAGGGTGGCGGCGGTCCGGCTGCAGTCATACCTGGAGGATCGGCAGTGCCTCGACCCATGCCAGTCCGGGTTCAGGCCCCGCTGGGGTACCGAAACAGCTTTGGTCGCCCTGCAAGATGACCTTATCCGGGCGGCCGACAGAGGTTGTTCTTCCCTGTTGGTCCTCCTGGACCTGTCAGCGGCCTTTGATACTGTCGACCATGGTATCCTACTGGACCGGCTCGCCGAGGTCAGAATTGGAGGCACTGCTTGCAGTTGGCTCCGTTCCTTCCTGGAGGGTCGGTCTCAGTACGTTCAGCATGGGGGGGAGTTATCAGCTCCTTGGATTCTCCCTTGTGGGGTTCCACAGGGGTCGTCTCTGTCCCCCATGTTGTTCAACATCTACGTAAGGCCGCTGGCTGGGGTCATCAGGAGTTTTGGAGTCTGCTGTCATCAGTACGCTGATGACACGCAGCTCTATCTCTCCTTTTCCACCTCTGCAGTGGAAGCTGTGAGGATCCTCGACGGGTGCCTGGAGGCCGTACTGGCTTGGACCGGGGCGAACAGGCTTAAGCTCAACCCCGAGAAGACGGAGGTCCTGTTCTTCGGGAGCTCGCCGTCTGGGTACGGTGGCCCACTCCCCTGTCTGGGGGGAGTTTCCCTCCAGCCCGCGGAGAGGGTGCGGAATCTGGGTGTGTTCCTGGACCCGGCGCTCACCATGGAGTCCCAGGTGTCATCGGTGACCAGGTCCGCCTTTTACCATCTCTGTCGGATCGCCCAGATCCGTCCGTACCTGGACATGAACTCTCTGAGAACAGTGGTCCAAGCACTGGTGATCTCGAGGCTGGACTACTGTAACGCCCTCTACATGGGGTTGCCCTTGACTCTTCTCCGGCGCCTGCAGTGGGTACAGAATGCGGCAGCCAGGCTGGTGGCTGGTGTGCGTCGTCATGATCACATCACCCCAGTCCTGGCCCGCCTGCATTGGTTGCCCGTTGCAGCCCGGATTAGATTCAAGGTCTTGGTTTTAGTTTATAAAACCCTCCATGGCTTGGGACCGGATTACCTGGCAGAGCGTATCGCTCAGCGATCAACCTCGGCCCGTCCCGTTCGGCAGGCGCAAGCGCACTTGCTTCAGATCGCCACTCCTCATGAAGCCCGGAAGACGAGTACTCAGACCCAGGCTTTCTCAGTGGCGGCCCCTAGCCTTTGGAATTCCATCCCCATTGAAGTGCGCTCTGCAGAGTCCCTGCTGGCCTTCCGGAAGGCCCTAAAGACCCATCTTTTCCGGGAGGCCTTTGGAGATTCTTAATTTGGTTTTTTTTTGTTTTTTTTTTAATTCAATCCGCCATCACCATGCATTATGCTTTGCATATTTTTAACTGATAGTTTTAGAGGTGCTATTTGATTTGATTTGATTTTATTATTGGGTGTTGTTGGTATTTTGTGTATTCTTTGTAATTTTGTGTGGCTATTTTAGCCTTTGTAAGCCGCTTAGAGTTCGGGAAGAAGATAAGCGGGGTATAAATCCAATAAATAATAAATAATAATAATAAAATAATAATATGCCATAAGAACATAAGAACATAAGAAGAGCCATGCTGGATCAGGCCAATGGCCCATCTAGTCCAGCTTCCTGTATCTCACAGTGGCCCCACAAGATGCGTTTGGGAGCGCCTGAGACTAGATATCTGTCTCCTGATACCACTCCCCTGCATCTGGCCCTTAAAGTACCCCAGTTTTGAGCCTTACACATCTCCATCATGGTTTGTAACCTGGGATGGACTTTTCCTCCAGGAAATCTGTCCAATCCCCTTTTGAAGGTATCTAGGCCAGATGCCATTACCACATCCTGTGGCAGGGAGTTCCACAGACTTACAACATGCTGGGTGAAAAAATATTTTCTTTGGTCTGTTCCTACTTTCCCAGCCATGAATTTGAATGTATGTTCCCTAGTTCTGGTATTTTGTGAGAGGGAGAAGAGCATCCCTCTATCCACTTTACTCATGCCCTGCATTATTTTGTACGTCTCAATCATATCCCTCCTCAGGTGCCTTTTTTCCAGACTAAAGAGGCCCAAATGTTTTAGCCTTTCCTCATAAGGGAGGTGCCCCAGCCCAGTAACCATTTTAGTTGCTCTCTTTTGCACCTTTTCCATTTCCATTACATCTTTCTTGAGATGCGGTGACCAGAATTGTACACAATACTCCAGGTGCAGCCTTACTATTGTTTTGTATAATAGCATTATAACGTTGGCTGTTTCATTTTCAATCCCTTTTTTGATAACCCCTAGCATGGAATTGGCCTTCTTCACCGTTGCCACATATTGGGTATACACCTCTATTGAGCTGTCCACCAACACACCAAGTTCTCTTTCCTGGTCTGTCATGGATAACTCAGAGCCCATGAGTTGATAGATAAAGTTTTTATTTTTTGCCCCAATATGCATTACTTTACATTTGGCTACATTTGCCATTTCGTAGCCCATTCCCTCATTTTGGAGATACTTCTGGAGCTCTTCACAATCTTCTCTGATTTTTACCACATGGAAAAGTTTTCTGTCATCTGCAAACTTGGCCACATCACTGTTTATCCCTATCTGCAGGTTATTTATGAACAGATTGAAAAGCACCGGTCCCAGGACAGAGCCCTGGGGCACACCGCTTTTCACCTCTCTCCATTGTGAAAATTTACCATTGACACCTTCTTTTTGTTTCCTGGATCTCAACCAGTTCTCAATCCATAAGAGGACCTGCCCTTTTATCCCCTGACTGTGCAATTTTCTCAGCAGCCTTTGGTGAGGGACTGTGTCAAAGGCCTTCTGAAAATCCAGATAGACAATATCTACTGTTTCACCCAAATCCACATGCCTGTTGACCTTTTCAAAAAATTCTAAAAGATTTGTCAGGCAAGACTTACCCTTACAGAAGCCATGCTGATTTTCTCTCAGCAAGGTTTGTTCTTCTATGTGTTTTAAGATTTTCTCTTGGATGAGGCTTTCCACCATCTTCCCTGGGACAGATGTAAGGCTAACTGGCCTGTGGTTTCCCAGGTTCTCCCCTCCTCCCTTTTAAAATGATTGGTGTGACATCCCCTATCCTCCTGTGGCCGTTTTGAGACAAGTTGCGTATTACCATTAAGAGATCCGCAATTTCATTTGTCAGTTCCCTAATAACCCTTGGGACCATCTGGGACTGGTGACTTGTTAATCTTCAATTTATCAATTAGTCCTAAAACATCCTATCTTTTAACTTGTATTTGATTTAGTTCTTTGGGGACAGTTAATTTTTTTTGTCCCACCTTCTTGCCAGTGAATTTTTATTGTAGTTTTATTATGATGTTTATATTATTATTTTCTTCTCATTTTTATTATTATTGCTTTTTTTCTTTTTATTATTTAGTTTGTTATTATTGTTATTGCTACTGTTGTAAACCACCCGGGGTTCCTCCGGAAGACGGGTGGTATATATATATATATATATCAAAAAATCATTAAACAAAACAAAATACAACAAACCTTAAAACCAACCGAACCAAAACAAGATCTTCTGAATACAATAATTCAGCCTTTAGCTGAAAGAATGGGTTTGGAAGTGAAAGAACTTGAAAATGAGATAGAATTCATACATAGGACTAATTCAAGGTTTGCAAAAATGAATAAGCTGCCAAGAGATGTAAGAGTAACATTTGTAAGGTGAGAAATGAAAGAAAGGGTGATGAGGATAATGAGCGAAAAACCCTTGATGATCTTAGGGAAAGAGGTAGTGGCCCTAAAAGAAACCCCACAATGAATAAGAGAGATAAGAAAGAATTATAGGTTTTTAACTGAAGAACTTAATAAAGATTATATAAGATTCAGAGGGCTGCTCCCAGAGGGCATGGTAGTTAATTGGCAGGCAAAAAATATAAGACTAGAGACAATACAGGAAGCAAGAGAGTTCTACAGACAAAATTTTAAAGAAAATGAGAGAGACCATGCGACCGAATTAGAAGAAGATAAAATAGGAAATTATGGTAATAAACATCAGAGACAACGTTACAAAAAAGTAGAGGTAAATTTAGACCAGGAGGCAAGAGCAGAGACTTAATCTCAAATTAATACAAGGAAAAAGAAAAGAGCTTAAACTTGCAGATTGATTAAGGAAAATATATACAATGAAAACTAACATACTTTCAATAAATGTTAAAGGATTGAATATACTGGAGAAGAGAAGGAAAATATTTAATAAATTAAAAAAGGAAAATGCCGACATCATCTGTATCCAGGAGACACACATTAAAATGAAAGACTATAAGTTACTGGAGTGTCCGAAGCTAGGGAATCTATTCTACTCTGCAGACTCAGATAAGAAAAAAAGAGGAGTGGCGTTGTATGTTCAACCAAGAATAGAGGCAAAATTTATTAAGGCAGATTCAGAAGGAAGAACTTTAATGGTTGAAGTTTAAAAAAGAATCTAGAGTAATCCTCTTAGTGGCAATATATGCACCGAATATAAATCAAAGAACTTTCTATCAAAATTTATATAATGAGGAAGTGATAAGAAAATACGAACATATTTTACTCCTGGGTGATTTTAATGCAGTGGTATGTAAACAAAGAGATTATATGGCTGGGAAAAATAAAAGAAAGGTAATAAAAGGATGCTGCCAAAAAAAATTTTCCAATGGGCAGATGAGCTATGCTTAGCTGATGTTTGGAGAGAAAAACATGCTGAGGAAAAACAATATACCTTTCACTCGATGGCACAGAAATCGTGGTCTAGGATTGATATGGTGTGGGCAATGACTGACCTAAGGAAAGAAATCTTGGAGGTTAACATAGAAACCCAATACCTATGCTGACCACAATCCAATAACAATATCTTGGACAATACAGAAAAAGAGGCCGGGCAGATGGTTCTTTGATACGGAAATATTGACAGATAAAGAGTTCGAACATAAATTATGTACAGAGATGGAATTTTTTTTAAGGAGAACAACACTGCAGACACAGAACTGCAAACAATATGGGACACAGCTAAAGCAGTCCTCAGGGGTAACATAATTGCCTATGCCGCAAAAAAAAACCAAAGACAAGAAAGCGAGATTTAGAAAACTAAAATTAAAACTTGGTAAGCTAGAAAAGCAGTTAATAGGAAAATATGAACAGAGATCAAGAATAAAAAAGGAATTAAATCTAGTAAAACACCAAATACATATACTGGAAGCCGAAGATCTAGCCAAACAGATCAAAAAGTGTAATGAAAATGCAAACAAACCGGGGAAATGGCTAGCTTACAAAATAAAGAAGAAAAAGGACATAAGATACATTAGAGCTCTTAGAGACAAAATGGGTAATCTATGTCAGGAGAAAGAACAATTGCAAGAAATCTCCTCAGAATTTTATTCGAATTTATACAAATCCAAAGGAATAGACATAAAGGATATAACTCAATATCTGAACCAAGCAAATATCCCCAAAGCAACTAAGGAAATAAAGGAAATCTTAAATCATGAAATAACAATTGAAGAATTACAAGAAGCATTGAATAAACAAAAGATAGGCAAGGCACCTGGCTCAGATGGTCTCCCAACTGAAATCTACAAATGTATTAGAGAAGTAATATTAGGACCAATGTTGAGAACTTATAATGAAATCCTGAATAAAACTACAATACCCCGCTCATGGGAAGAAGCAACGATACCTATTATTCCTAAAGAAAATTCGGATACCTCCTTGATAGAGAACTATAGGCCGATCTCTTTGCTAAATTGTGATTATAAGATATTTGTAACTATCTTAGCAAACCGGTTTAGAAAATTTCTAACTGACTTTATACATCATGACCAGAATGGTTTCCTACCTGGAAGACAAATAAGAAACAATATACGGTTGATTTTAGATGTCTTGGAGTATTATGAAGCCCGCTCAGATAAAGAGATGGCAATACTTTTTCTGGATGCGTAAAAAGCTTTCGATAATGTAAATTGGGATTTTTTGCTCAACCAACTACAAATGATGGAATTCGGAGAGAAATTTATAAGATTAGTGCCGGAAATATATTCTACGCAAAGGTCAAGAATAGTTATTAATGGAGAGCTTACAAGGGAAATCCAGATATGCCAGGGAACAAGACAAGGATGCCCTTTATCCCCATTATTATTCATATTGGTTATAGAAATGTTAGACAAATAAGGGGGAATAAAGAAATAACAGGGTTAAAAATTAAGAAGGAAGAATATAAGATCCAAGCATTTGCTGACGATTTGGCATTCATTCTAGAAAATCCCATTGAATCAGCACCTAAAGTGATTGAAGAAATCGAAAAATTCGGAATGGTGGCAGGTTTGAGGATAAACAGAGACAAGACTAAATTTATCACGAAAAACATTACAAGCCAACGTAAATATCAACTGGAAGAAAGAACAGGAATAAAGATAATAAAGAAAACTAGATATTTAGGAATCCAATTGACTGCGAGATGTATATCTTTGAAAGAGGACAACTATAATAGGCTAGTAAATCAAATAAAAGAGGATTTAAAAGAATGGGATAGACTACACTTGTCAACTTTAGGAAAAATAGCGACAGTAAAGATGGATGTGCTTCCAAAATTACTTTTCTTATTTCAAACTATCCCTATTAATCTAGGGCGGAAATTTTTTGAAGAATTGAACAAAATGACAAATTTATTTAGAAGGGGAAGAAATCAAGGGTCAAACTTAAATTAATGCAGGAGTCAAAGGACAGAGGAGGTTGGGGAGTACCCAACTGGCACCTTTACCACCAAGCGTGTGTATTAACTTGGCTAAAGGCCTGGATCTTGCTGAGAGACAATAGATTATTAACTCTAGAGGGTTTTAACCTTCAGAGGGGTTGGCATTTTTATTTATGGCATAGAGGAGTTGAAAATAAGAACTTTAATAGTCACTTTATTAGGAGTTCCCTCACCCAAAGTTGGAAAGGGATTAAAAGGAAATATTATAGGGAAATACCTAGATGGTTTTCGCTGCTAGAGGCAACTATGTATCCTAACTTAATAGAACGAGGAACACTACCCACATATAAACACCCATTAGATGGTAAAGGACAGTTAAAATCATATGACCAACTACATACATCAGGAACTATTAAATCATGGTTGCCGTATCACCAAATCAATGCGAGATATAAACTAGATAGAAAAGAAATCGGGATAGAAAACCATGAATCAGAACTAGCTAAGTTACTATTGGACACGGAGGCTAAAGTTATTAGCAAATTATATACATTTATGTTAGATTGGGAGTTAAAGGATGAGGAGGTAAAAGATGTTATGATTAAATGGGTGAGAAACATCCGTCAGGAAATAAATCTAGAGCAGTGGGGAAGGTTATGGAAGATTAACTACAAAGCAACCATAGCTGCATTTTATACAGAAAATCTATTTAAGATGTTCCATAGATGGTTCATAACTCCCGAGCGGCTACATAAAATCAATCGACAAATATCTGACAAGTGCTGGAAATGTAAACAAAAGAAGGGAACCTTCTTCCACTGCTGGTGGACTTGTAAAAAAGCAAAAAAATATTGGATCAAAATATATAAATGGTTACAGGAAATAACAAAAAGAACAATAAGCTTTAAGCCACAATATTTTCTATTAGGACTGACTACTGGTGAACAACCTAAAGAAATAAATTATCTAATAATACATATATTAACAGCAGCAAAGTTAGCTTGGGCCCAAAAGTGGAAACTGAAAACATCTCCCAAGGATGAAGAAATAATCTCCAAAATTTTAGACTGTGCGGAGATGAATAAATTGACAAATGCAATACATAACAAAGAAGAAAACGTATACGCACAAACTTGGCAACTATTTTATGAGTGGTACAATAAGAGACTAGACAAGTGAAATTTGAGGGAGAACTGTGATCAAAATAAACAATATAACAAGCCATGAGATACTAAAGACTGTGTAAAAGAGGAGGTGGCAATAAATCATAAAAATGCACAAAGTTAGACTAGGGGGGAGTAACCATATAGACACTGGTTGACTCTTGAAGTGAAATAAAGTTTCCTTTTTCCTTTGAAAACGTTCAAATGTGAAGACATTAACTGTAACTGTAACAATGTACCATTGTCTTTCCCCATGCCTTTATTTTTATTGATTGATGCTTATCGTTTAAATACAATCACAATAAACACTTGAAAATGGGGGGGGCAACCGAACCAAAACGAATTGCCATTTTTTTGGTTCATGCCCATCTCTACTTAGGATAAAGTCTTTTTCTATTCATCCCCATCTTTATTATTTAGATCAAGAATGAGTACTTCCAAGGTCTGGATGACACACCAACACTTTCCAAACCCATCCAAGCTGCCAAAGTTGAATTTGTTTTTACATCCTCTGACAATCACTACCACAAAAACTTTCAAGTAGGGATACATAAATTTTAGGTTTTCAGATGCTCTCAGGATAGGGACCATATCATCCCTGATTGTTGGGTGTGTCAGCTAATGGGAGATGAAGTCCAAGAACATCTAGAAGGGCGTATGTTGATCACCCCTACATTAGACTGCAGCACAGAGGTATGTGGCAGACTGTTGCTGGATGCAATATTATGAATAAAAGACCAGCTATTTCATCCAATCAATCAACCAATGGGCAAGTTGCTTCTCTTGTAAACTAAAAGTGATGACAGGCATACCTGGCAGTAGATGCATTTCGGGAACAATAGAACCATCAATAATGTGCATCATTCCCCATCCTCTCTAAAACATGCTCGTTCCCTCCCTTGCTCTCCGCAAGGAAAAAGACATGTTGATGAGTTTGTTCTCCCATATATTCATGGCTGCACTGCCCATCAATCTTCTAAGGAGTGCTGTTTCCCTTTCACACGACTCATTGAATGTAAGTAGCTGGAGAGAGGCATTGTGGGCTGAAAAGCAATTACTCCTTACAGTACTTTTGGCTTGTCCCTTGAGCTTTTCCAAGGATTTACAACTGAGCTTGGAATAGTGGTCTACAAGTCTCGGGATCCCCCAGCCAACAGGGGTAATGGCCATGTTAGCTGAGGCAAAGATTGGAGATAGAGAAAACTATAATCCCAAACTGTGTCTCTAGGAGCTAAATTCCATATTGGCTGAAACCCAGTCAAGTCATGTAAGGGGGATTTTTCAGACATTTAAGGCTCTCTCCTCCGTCCTGCTGTCCCGAAAAGCATTCCCAGAGCCAAAGGGAGGTAGGGAAGAGAGGGGAGGGGATAGGCATCTTTTTATGCAGTATAACCTCAGATAGCTGGTTTTCAGTGTATTAAATGAATTGCATGCTTCTTGTTCAGCATTGCTTTGTTTGTGTTTGATTTATTAATTGACTGTTGCCTTATTTGTTTATATGTGGAGTTCCTTATTTAAAATTTATGTTATGTTTAGTTTCCATTGGATATAATCTGCCCGGAGGAGTGCCTAGCACTAGTTGGGTGGCATGCAAGCTTAATGCATAAAATAAATAATAAATAAACATGGCTCTGTTTTCTGTCTTACTCCGAAGTATAAGATGACAGGGTCGGATCAGCCACCCTACTACATACCCTTATGGTGGAATTCTGATCTTACCCTTGCCTGGTTCCAGGATGGTACTTGTGAGTTTTCAGATCTTCATGACAAACCCTGTTCCCACAAATGGGCAAAACATTAAAACAGGTATGACTTAGAGATGGGCACAAATCAAAAATGAATTGCAAAATGTGCTCAAAAGTCATTAATTTGTCCATTTGTATTTGTTCAAATTGATATCCCCAATGAATATGACTCAAATTTTTTTAAGCTATTTTTGATTCATCAATACATCAGAGTATAAAATGACCCCACCCCACCCCAGACACCTAGACATGCCAAACTTACAGGGAAGTTTCCCCCTGACTCTTCTCTACAACTCCTCCAAGCATGCAATTTTGGTGTCTCTAATAGGATTTTAAAGTAAACAATGAATTTACAAATTGGTGAGAAAAAAATCATGAATTTGTTATTTGTGATTTGTTGACCTTGACAAATCATGAATCAAAATTAATCACTATTTTTCTGATTTGTGCCCACCTCTGGGCACAAATTACCTCAAGTGGGTTCACGTCTTACATAGTGTTATGAATGTTGGACATGTGGTGGACAGGAAGAGTTCACTTGTATCTTCTAAAGCACTATTCTAGCACTCACAGGTGGGCTAGCAGGCAATGGGATAAAAGTAAAGGTTCCTCCCACACATGTGTGCTAGTCGTGTCTGACTCTAGGGGTGGTGATCATCTCCATATTCAAGCCGAAGAGCCAGTGTTGTGCAAGTCCATGGCCACGTGGCCGTCATGGCTGCAAGGAAACACTGTTTTACCTTCCCACTTTTTACAGTGGTACCTATTTATCTACTTGCATTTACCTGCTTTCAAACTGCTAGGTTGGCAGGAGCTGGGGTTATCAGCGGGAGCTCACTCCGCTGTGTGGCACCTGGATTCGAACTGCCAAGTGGCCAACTTTGCAGCCAATAGTTTTTGGAGGCTTAGTCCGCTGAGCAATGGGATATATACTATTTATTTATTTATTTATTTATTTATTTATTTATTTATTTATTTATTATTGAATTTATATCCCGCCCATCTTCCCACCAGGAACTCTGGGCGGCGAACATAGCAGAACAAATCAGGAGATACACATAATAGGTACACTACAACACAATAAGGAGACATAATCAGCAGATCAACATAGATTAATAAAAGCATATTTAAAAAGAACAGCAGCAAAAGGAGAGAAAATCTAACTCAGCTAATCACAGCTGAGGAATACAGACATTAATCCCTGGTCTCTCACATACATTTTGACTTAATAGTAAACTGTTTGAGAAACTAAGGAAGATGAGAAAGCAAGAGGGACATTCTGGAGTGCAAATCCTAGAGAGCAGGGATGATGTGAATCTTTCACTTTGGTCTATATCCCTGGAAACCAGCTAATGGAATGGCAACAAGGTGATATAAATCATGCAGTGACCTCAGTCTGAGCTCTGCCTTGCATGCCAGTAGTTGGAGCATCAGGGGAGATTTTGAGTTTTATTGGGGAGTTAAACATCCCATTTCCTCAGTATACATTGTGGTTTGTCTTTGGATTATATCTTTGAACCCTCACAAATGTTACATGGAGTACTAATGAATCAGTGGGGCATACCTCTGTCCTGTGAGCAACAAGTGACTCGGTTGTTCCACCTTGTAGTCACCCCAGAATATAAGGAAGCTAGGCAAGGGAATCAGGGATGCCTATGGAACTGTGCCCATTTCTCATTCAAGGAGAATGGAGATCCCTTATCCCCTTCTATCTTAATTTTTTTGTAACTTAATTTTTCCTGGAGGGCAGGAATAGCAAAAATAAATTCCAGTGGAGATCCACCCACACCTATTATAACCTATAGAGATGGACACAAAATGAATTTATTATTTGTTTCATTATTCGTTATTCATTTTGTTAGGGAAAGAAATGAATAACGACCTGACCCATCGCAGAAAAATGAAACGAAACAGAGCGGAACTTTCCACTTCATTCCACTTCATTTTTTGTTTTCCCATAGGAATGCATTAGCAATGTGTTCCTACAGGAAAGATTTCCTTCTACTCCCAGCAGGGAAGCAAGCGTAGCAGCTGATCAGCACTGGCTTGAAGCCAGTGCCCAACAGCTGATGAGCGCAGGCTGGGGGAGAGTTAAAAAGCCCGCTCTTCCCCCAACCCATCAGGTGGGAGGAGAGAGCAGGCTTTTTAAATCTTCTCCCCTCCCGAAGCTAGCACCGAGGGTCTACTGGGCGCTGACTCTGGGAGGAGGGGAAGTGGGGGGAGAGAGAGAGCATGCTCTTCTTCCCTCCACCCTGTTTAAACTTGTTTCCAGCCTCCCGAAGCCAGCACCGAGCAGGGCGTGGGACCTGTCTGCCGAGAGGCATGCCGCCGGCTCTGGTGGTGCCTGGGCCCAGGAGGGCTCCCTGCGGTTGCGGGACCGCTCTCCCGGCTGGCATGCCCCTGAAACAAATGAATACAAAATGAACTTTTTTAAAAAAATTTGCTTCGTGTTAAACGCAAAGAAACGGGGGGCAGGGCATGAAAAATGAAACGAAATGCCCTTTTGGTGTTTCGTGCCCATCTCTAATAACCTACGTAGAAGGGGCAAATGTTTTAAAAGCTGGCTTGGGAAGAAGCTTCAAACTTCTGCTGTGCAGGGAGTTTATTTGGCTCCCTCACACTGTCTCATAAATAAACAAGGAGGGGAAGCACACTGCTGCTGGCTACACATTTAATGTGGTATGTTGTTTAATCCTCACTCACTGTCTCTTCCCTTGCTAGCAGCGTGAGGCACACTGAGGTGTAATAAAACTGCACAGTTTCTCTGTCCCATCTCCATAAATGAAGATCTCTGTCCAAACAAGGCTCCAAAAAGTCTTTAAAGTCATCCATTTTTTCTAATGACATGTAAGGAAGGCACTGTACCTTACTGTGGGCGCGCCACCCAAAGGCCAAGGAAAGAAGTGCTCCCAGAGCTCCACTGAAAGTATGGCTTATTTCGCCTCCAAAAGGTCAACACAAACCTGTAGTTAGTTAGCCATTGTTAGTCTGTGCCAACATTCCCGACAAAATCCAAAGAAGCGAACAAACAAAAGGACAAAAACATGTGGCACTTTAAAGACTATTATATTTTAATGGAAGTTTTTATGGATCAAGTCCACTTCTTCCAACATATGGCAACAGAATTAAAGGTTGAATGAAATATCAGCTTCATGCCAAATATTCATTGGCTTTGGGATATATGGTACATTTACATGCAGTGATTTGGCTTGTGTTGTTTTAGGATTGTGCTATTTATTTATTTATTTATTTATTTATTTATTTATTTATTTATTTATTTATTTATTTGAGTGTATTTTTACCCCACCTTTCTCCTTGGAAAAGGACACAAGGCGGCTTACAGTAATGAGGAATAATATACAGCCCAGCACAATTAAGACATGTTCAAGTATTTGAGAACAAGGAATTCAGGTACATCTTACAACATTAATAGACAATATAACATTAAAGCCACAAGGTTATAAGTAGTTATAAACACAAAGTCTATGTGAACCTATAGATTCATATAAAAGACACATGGTATTTGGTGGGTAGGAAGTACTGGTGAGTACAAACCTCTTTTCTTAGACTCTTCCTTATAGCCCTCTTGTGACTAAGTGAAAATCATCTGCCTCTCTAGCTGATTCATCGCATGCTTGTTTCACACTATATAAGGCAGCTTAACTCTATAATGAACGTTGCTATTTCAGCATTTCCAATGTTTGTGGGCAGCATATCTTTTGCCTATGTGACTGCTCGTTTTCAAGCAAATGACAGATTATTTCCATTTTAGCACTTAAGCAACAGGACTTGTCCTGGAAACAAGGCCAGTTTGGGAGTTTTCTTTATCACAGGTTTTGTGAGACTGCAAAAAGTGCGCATTTGAGCCAACAAGAACAGCCTACAATGTATGGCTGGAAGACTCAGGGCCCAAATCCTTGTCATTTTAGTGTGTAATTTTGGGTACCAAATTGCTGCAATTTCAAAAGTCAGTCATTTGTTGTGCATTGAATAATGCTACTCAGCAGGAATTAGATAATACCTACACTGACTTTTGAACTTGCAATAATTCAGCTCCAAAGGATGCTATGCAAAGAAAATGTACCTCAAATGTGGCCAGGCCACCTGGAGTTTGGGGTGGCATCCTGGGCAAAGCGCAAAGGGTTGCAATACATAGCCGAGGAAGGGAAACAGCAGGTGGATGGAAGAGGCATGAGCAGCAATCAGAATCCCATAAATATTAAGTTTTAAAGGGCTTTGGAATTGTGGAGTATAGGTAAAAGGTAAAGGTTCCCTTCACACATGTGTGCATCATGTTCAACTCTAGGGGCGGTGCTCATCTCCGTATTCAAGCCGGAAGAGCCAGTTTTACCTTCCCACTTTTTACAGCGGTACCTATTTATCTACTATTTGTCTACTTGCATTTACATGCTTTTGAACTGCTAGCTTGGCAGGAGCTGGGGTTATCAGCGGGAGCTCGCTCCGCTGCATGGCACCCGGGATTCGAACCACCGAGCTGCCAACTTTGCAGTCTACAGTTTTGGTGCCTTAGTCCACTGAGCCACCACGCCCCTATGTGGAGTATAGACAGATACAAATTCATTGAAATCAGGTTGGTCTAAAGAGAATGTATGTCTGTATCAGACTGTAGTCCAAGATTTTTTTAAACAATTAAAAAACAAACAGCATGAATACTAATCATCACGTGGGGATTCAGTGTCAAGGCATTTTTCATCTGTGAGTGGGTTAGATATAATATGCAAGGCCCAGCCAATACATGTAACAAACATCTCAACACCACAGATAACATGTAATTAGACCCCTGGGAGCAGCAACCATTGTTGCTACAAGTAAATTTTTTATAGAATGAACACATCATGAATGATTTAAAACCTGTCTGAATATTTGCCTTTTCAAGATGAGAACAGAAGTGTCCCCCCCTTATTTTCCTTAATATGATCTTTTGAAAGAGCAGCTTCTCCCCTTTGATTCCTCTGTGGTTTGTCTCAAATTTGTCTCGGAGATGAACACTAAATGTGTCATCAATCTGCACATCACTCCAAGCTCTACATTTCGCTGCCCTGAAAGACTAGAAGGGGCAAAAACTTTCTGATGACATATTTCCTTATTGATTAGTACAGTACCTCTTAAGATGAATGCCCCGTAAGATGAAAAACTCACATGACAAATGAAATTTTTGGGAATAGGGTTGCTTCACAAGATGAAAATTCCCTACGGGATGCTTTGCAAGACAAAAAAAAAAAACCATTCCACATTTTGAAACAAGTTACCCAGGATGCATTGCACCCCCATAGCTAGAGGAGGAGTGGGAGGAATTTTCCATCAAGTATTGGAGCCATTCTAGATGTTGTTTTGAAACAGTTTTTGCACTTTTAGAACTTGGGAAGATAGGGAGCTGAGGTTTCCTTGCTTTCTTTTGTGTTTTTGCATTGTTTTTCATTGCACATTTGACAGGAACGACCTGTGGTGTGTGTGTGTCTGTGTGTGTGTGTGAGAGAGAGAGAAGCTTGCTTTTCTGATCATACTCTACATTGTTTTTCATTGCACTTTTGATGGGAATGACTTTTCTTCAAGCTTGCTTTTGTCCAAGTTTGCATTGTTTTTCATTTCAGGCTGAGGTTGTCTTGTGGCTTGTTTTTGTCCATGTTTGTATCGCACTGTGGTCTGTGTGTGTGTGGGTGTGGGTGTGGGTGTGGGTGTGGGTGTGTTACCGGGGGTGCACTTTATAAAGAAGTATGGGAGGAAACGGCTTTTTGGGCCTTTGTTACAACCTTCAGAACAGATTAATCAGTGTCCCATTCATTCTTATGGGAAACCACATTTTGTAAGATGAATTTTTCATAAAACGAATTGACCCATAGAACAAATTAAATTCATCTTACAAGGCACCACTGTATTTATTAACCACCTTCAGCTAAAGATTTTAAAGCAGTGTCCAGCCCTCATGAAACAGGGCATGCAAAAGAGTACATAAAACCAATATACAAGGGCTGGAATCCTGTTGCACAGATACACAAATGGTTTAACTTTCAGGTGTAAATTTTCAGAAGTTAAGAACTTATTGTTGCATGACTCAGGGTGCAACCCATTGTGCCAACTGAGATTTTGTGATGTATGGCAATTTTCATCTACAATGCAACTCCCAGAATCATTCAGCCACCATGAATGGCTTGGGGATTCTGGGAACAGGACCCCCAAAATGTCTCTTCCAAATTCCATGCATTATCCATAAAATGTCATCAATGTATACCTAAAAATGCATTTGTTGGTTTTGTTGGGTTAATCTGTATTCCGTGTTTGCTCAAAAAAGTTGTAAGTGGCTGGCAATTTAAATAAGACAGTTAAAATAACAAACAGGATTAAAATCACAAATTGGAGTTCTCTCAAATGAAAATCTGTAGGATAACCGATGCAGAAGGCCTTCCTGGCAGCAGTCTGGAGCTTACAAACCATGATGGAGATGTGTAATCTCCAGGCTTAAAACCAGGTACTTCAAGGACCAGATGCAGGAGAGTGGTATCAAGAGACAGATATCTAGTCTCATGCACTCCCAGACACATTTGGTGGGGCTACTGTGAGATACAGGAAGCTGAACTGGATGGGCTTGATCCAGCATGGCTCTTCTTATGTTCTTATGTTCTTCTCCCACAGCTAAGCACACAAATCAATCAAAGAGTTAAAATCAGGTAGACAACAAGAGGGAAAAGGTACTAGTAGGAAATTCAGGCATTCTGTCCACTATGTAAGAACTCATTTTGAGGACTTACTCTTCACTTTCTAAGCCAGTCCAAGTATATAGAATCATAGAATCATAGAGTTGGAAGAGACCTCAAGGGCCATCTAGTCCAACCCCCTGCCATGCAGGAACCCCCATCAAAGTACTACTGACAGATGGCCATCCTTTAAAAACCTCCAAAGAAGGAGACTCCACCACCCTCCGTGGCAGAACATTTCACGGCTGAGCACCTCTAATCGTTTGAAGTAGAGATGGGCACGACTAGAAAATTTTTTTCGAGTTGTCGTTTTTCGGGATGGGTCCGTTTCGGCTCGTTTCCGTTTTTCGCGAAATTTTTTAAAAAATTGTCGTTTCGTCGTGTCGTTTGTCATTTGTCGTTACTGCCGCCGCGATTTCGCGCGATTTGACGTCCCAGCGAGTGGCATCCCGCCGGCGCTAGTTGTTTTTGCGCCCTAGGCGGCGGGCGGGGTGGCGGGGGGGCATGGGTGGACGGCGGCAGCGGGAGGTGGGAGGGGTGGGCGCACGGGCGCACGGGCGCGCAGGGGGCAGGCGCGCGGGCGGTGGGCGCGGGTCCCTCAATGACCCAGAGCAGGCGGAAAACACTTTAAACTGACTTGCTGCACAAGACTGCATCGAATAAAGCAATTGCAATTTTTATTGCAAACAAAGTGGGCAGTGCACCCACAGCAGAGCTGTAGGCAGGGTATGAAAGGACCTTGGCTTGCCACCAAGCAAATGAATTTTTTAAAATAAATCCACACCTCCCCTCCCACTCAAACCTCCCCCCCCCTTTGAAGCACTATCAGAAAAAAATTCCTAACAAACTGCAGGAGAATAAAAAAGAATAAACTGTGTTGCTATTCCCCACAGCAGACAGAGAATGAAAGGAATTATTATTATTTCCTAAAAATTCAGTTGAATCAATTCCCTCCCTGCCTGCCTAACTGAAATCTAAAGGCTCCACGAAATCGAAACTAGTCAGCACAGCAGCCAGCTACACATAGCCCTCTCCCACCCATATCCATGCCCGGACTGCAACTCTTCTGGGAGTGCCTCGCCTTTTTATGCCCTCTTGAACATCCAGAAGTGTCAGTCAAAACCTGGCCATGCGATTGGTAGAATGGGTCCAAAATTTGCATGGTCCCATCCCATGGCCAGCCCATAATTGCACAGGTATAAAAAAATAAAAATAAAAATAAAATAAAATAAAATCAGTGCGACCTTTTACTGCTATAAAAAACCCACTGCTGCTACTGTAAAAATACAAGCATTTAAAATAGCTAATTTTTGCATGTTTCTGTGGTGCTTTGGTGGTTTTTTGGACCACAATTTCAAAAAAAATATTGTGGACGCCATTTTGGATCCCCCCCGCACCGCATGGCAAATGGAGACGCCAAGGATGCCCCCTCCCAGCCCGGTACCAGCAGCCCAGGACAGGAGGGGGGGAAGGCTGGGGACCCCCAGAAACCACCCCTCTGGTAGGTGCCCTCAGGCAGGCATATTTTTGCCTGCTTTTTTGGCCGGGAATCAGGTTTTTTTTATTTTTAAAACTTTTTTTCTGTGCCGCTTGGCATCGCGCGATCGCCGCGCGATGGCAGGAACGACAATGACAAATCAGACCCTATTTTTCTTTTTTCGGTTCGAGTTCGAGTTCTGACAGCTTAATTGTCGTTACCGTTTCCGTTACATAACGGAAACGATATCCGAAAATGGAAACGACAATTTCGCCAAGTCGTGCCCATGTCTAGTTTGAAGTTCTTCCTAATGGACCACATTTCCTCTGCTCTCCCTGGTAGCATGGTCTATTGCCAACAAATCCATTTCCTCCAGAGCCCTGGTCTACTGCAATCTTGTCCTGTGGTGGTAGATCAGTTTGCCAATCCACTCTTGGGAACTTGTAGGGAAAAGAGCACACACTCTAAATCTGATGCCTTGGGGACAAAGCCCCTGGTGCCCCCTTCTCTCTTTACAGCCCTGAATGCTGTCCCTTCTCCCTGAGCAAACCCATCTTCCCCTGTTTTTGTGCATGCCACATATAAATTTGATGGAAAGGGGCTGCGTTCCATGGGCCAATAAAACCTCAGTGGAAAATACACCAAGGGAGCAACCTGTTTTGTCTCTGTGTTGTCAGGCCTAAATACAATGCGGTCAGTGCCAAATGCCTGCTTTTTTTTAAATCTCAATTTTGTAAATTAGCATAGGCAACACAGCTGAACTCATTATCTAAAAGCACTCACCTTGCCAGCCGCATGTGTCCTTCTGATGCTATTTGTTGCCCTTTTCTTCCTCCGGACGTTGTTTTTCTGTGGTGCCATTTTCTTCTTTATCTTTGCCCTGCCATTGCATCTGGCTGGCAAAGGGGCAACCTAGCCTTGTAAAAGCTCTGACAAATATGCATGTGTCTCAACAGAGCCAATCAGACTCAGATGGAAGTGAAGGCAAATGAGGCCAAGGCCAGTGAAGACAGAGAAAGAGGTCAGACGGAGAAAAGGCCACTGAGGGAAGACGTGGATGGCAAACAGCATGGAAACCAAATACTGCAGCATGTTTACAAGTAGAGATGCCAGAAATGAGAGGCGTTATGGAACACCTCCCAGTTAAAAACTTTTGAGACAGCCTTTGGTATATGTATTACCGACAACATTCCAGGGCTGCTATGAAGGACAATTACGGATCTCCATCATCTATATCAACTCAGTGGCCAGTCAACATCTCTTAGAGGCACCACCTAGGCTGCTCATGGCATCAGAGTTAAAGATAAGAGAGAAGGCCATTTCACTGATGCTACCTCATTTATGATAGTCTCCCCTAAGGATATTTCTCTGGTTTATACCTTATTATCTTTTAGGCAACATTATTTCTAAGAAAAGATGGTTGCCTACATAGCTTAGTTTATCTGGTTTCTGCTCAGGTATCTGGCAGTGGAGCCAAAGGCTGGGAGCTTGGTTCCCCTCAGTACCTCCTGTGAGTACAGCCAAACTGTGTGGCCCCAGGCAAGCTGCACAGTCTTAGGATGCCCCTGAGCAAAAAGGAATGGTTCACCATTCTTGAAGTATTTCAAGAACCTAGAAAACTCATTACGCAGACTCTAGGATTAAGGTTTTCTACTTAGAAAACTCTTGCGAGATACTGTTATCCTTTCAGCAGGTCAACAGAGCCAATGGAAAGAGCAAGATGGCTGCCTCTGGTGGATTTGTGGCAGAAGAACGGAAAGAAATTTGTCAGTTATTTAAATGCAACTTGATTGGATTTAAACTGCAAGAGGTATGGAGTCAGCCTTGTGAAACTTTCTGCAGTGACAAGCTTCAGTTTGAGTAAGCATCTTGATTTGAGCAAACAGGTGCCATTTGTTTCCGTACCTCAGACAACATAATGTTCTAGGTCTTTCCCCTCCAATTTCAAATAACATGTGTTTTGCTTTTGCTTTTAAATATAAAAAGGGTGGGAGAACTATGTTTCAATGTAACCATCATCTATACTGAGGCCTGAACTGTTTTTTGAAGTTGAGGTAAACTTTGAAGTGCTAGTTAATTCAGCAAGTGCATTTATTTAAATTGTAGACTAGGGGAGGTAATTTAATTATCTCAGTGTTTTGATCACAGCGTTTCACTAGGGACCATGCTGAGATATATTTATATGAAGTGATATATTCAAATGCCATAAATAATTAAATGCAATTAATTCAGGTAACTGGGTATTTTGAGAGAGAGAGAGAGAGAGAGAGAGAGAGAGAGAGAGAGAGAGAGAGAGAGAGAGAGAGAGTCTCTGTATTCAGTGCTTCCTCGGTAATCTTAATGGACAGTTATACTAAAATGATGTTTTGCTTTCCAGACCCAGACTGTGTCTTACTAATTAGTCTCGGACACTTCTACAGCTACCTTAGCCAAAAAATGCACGGATCCCTGCTGAGTTATTTTCCTAATTTAATTTGCTCCTCTGCTTCTCATGAATATTTATGCACCAGCTGACTTCCAGCCCAGGGCAGTATTCACCCCGTTTTCCAGTGTCCCCACCAGCACCCCCTCATCCCAAGAGTCACATAAAGTCAAATGCCAGTCAGAATTGATTTGCTGCTTTTGGACACATGCTCCCATTTTGGGTGACAGCTGTTTCCATTGCCAAGGCTATAGAAGGACCACAGGGAGATGCCACTTTTCCTGGGAGCTGGCCTGTTGCAAATAGTTGGATGGCCTCCAGCAATGTGATTAAACATCGAAGGCAAAGTTTGCTGGAACAGGGTGTCATTAGTAGTTGAAACATCAGTGTAAAGCACATGGCATTCTTTTGATTACAACTAATCCCTATATCTTGCCACCTAAGGTTCCCACAGGTGATGAGGAACCTTATTCCCAGAGTCTGTGTAAAGATAAATCTTCACAGGTTAAGAGATTTGTCATAATAATCAGATACCTCTTCCTAGAGGGTGATGGAATGATTCATCTGGAGAATTGGCTATCTCCTGGCTCGCCTGGCATCTGATAAGCTCATTAATGACAACCCAAGATTAAGGAGCAAGCCACAAGAAGCCTTACTAGTGTTGAGTTCCCTCTGCTCTTTAGATGAGGCTAGCTAAGAGATGTTTTCAACACTAGTCAATTTTGATTGAGCAAGACATGGGTCCAACAAAGGGTCTTCAAGAAACATAAGAACATAAGAAGAGCCATGCTGGATCAGGCCAAAGGCCCATCTAGTCCAGCTTCCTGTATCTCACAGTGGCCCCACCAGATGCGTCTGGGAGCACACGAGACTAGATATCTGTCTCCTGATACCACTCCCCTGCATCTGGTCCTTGAGGTACCCCAGTTTTAAGCCTGGAGATGACACATCTCCATCATGGTTTGTAACCTGGGATGGACTTTTCCTCCAGGAATCTGTCCAATCCCCTTTTGAAGGCATCCAGGCCAGATGCCATCACCACATCCTGTGGCAGGGAGTTCCACAGACTAACAACACACTGGGTGAAAAACATTTGCTTTTGTCTGTTCTTACTCTCCCAGCCCTCAGTTTGAGTGGATGTCCCCTAGTTCTGGTATTTTGTGAGAGGGAGAAGAGCATCCCTCTGTCCACTTTACTCATGTCCTGCATTATTTTGTACGTTTCAATCATATCCCCCCTCAGGCGCCTTTTTTCCAGACTAAAGAGCCCCAAATGTTTTAGCCTTTCCTCAAGAAACACTAGAAAGAGACTGGAATATTGTAATAGGTTAAAAAATATGGCAGGATGTGTTTAGAAAGTTTCCCATTAAAAAGATGTCAGCAAGCCCTCAGGAAACAGCACCAAAGGTGCTTCGGAAGTTTTGTTTAATTCCACTCTGGATGTTTTCCATTAACTCACCAATATCAGCACCATGTTGGGGGCAACTGGATCTTTTCAGCAGCACCTTTGCTGGATGTGCAACAAAGAAGAGAGGTTCTGGGGGGTGAGAGGGTTTGAATTGAACGAGGTTAATCACACCTCAGCCTATTACCAAAACTCCAGTACTTGCATAACTTACAACATTTGTGGATATCAGTTGTACAGTCTATAAGAAGTTCTGTCTGGGCAGCAGCAAGATGAAATATATAAGGGCTGGAAAGACTTACAAGAAGGAGATAAGACTTACAATGGTGTTATAAAATAATGAAAGGCCGCATTAGAGGGAAAATGGATTAATAAATCACTTATAGCAGGACGTGCCCTCATTCATTTGTTGAAGATTGGTATCCATTTATAATCAACATGAATGGAACAGACAACAAAGAGTTCCCTGATGTAAATAGATAATATTGATCTGTGTAAAACTAAACATCAGAGAAGATTTCTCCTGTTAGAGGCTATAGTTTTTATGGCTTACATAATAGGTTTTTAAGACATGACTAGGGTTGGGATGAAAAGAATGAGGGAGGGAAGTAACAAACACAAATGTAACTTGTGTGTGTGTGTGTGTGTGTGTGTGTGTGTGTGTGTGTGTGTGTGTGTGTGTGTGTGTGTGTGTGTGTGTGTGTGTGTGTGTGTGTGTGTGTGTGTGTGTGTGTGTGTGTGTGTGTGTGTGTGTGTGTGTGTGTGTGTGTGTGTGTGTGTGTGTGTGCGCGTGTGTGTTTATATAGATAGATAAATATTATAGCCATATTATACGTATTATAGTATTATACAGTCGTCCTCTGCCATTTCGTGGTTCATATACTGCAGTCCTGGTATATTGCAGGACCGCAATATATGAAATGCAAGTGTCCCTGGGGCAAGCTGCTTTGGCCCATTTGAGGCCTCTTGCATTTACCCAGGGCCTGATGCTGCCCTGAACAGGCCTCCAAATGGCTTCCCGGGTCTGTCAGAGGACCCAGAAGTGGTTCCGGAAACCACTTCTGGCACCTCTGAAAGGCCCAAGAAGCCCTTCGGAGGCCCATTTGGGACAGCGCCTGGCCTCAGGTAAGTGTAGGAGGCCCCAGAGAAGGGCCCCCCAGTGCTGACCTGACCCAGCATCCACATATCGCAGGTCTGGTCGGGTCCTTAACCCCCGCCATAGGTGGGGGATTACTGTATGTTTATAATCAACAGCTTGGCCAAAGTCTTAGCCTTTATTGAACTATAGAACTCTTCCTTGTGGGTATTTTGATTTGTCAGTGACTGCTCCCAAGCTGTAGAACCCTCTACCAAGGGAGGCTAGACTGACCCTACATCTTGCAGTTCCTTTTGCTCTGGATGGGCTTTTGGCCGGTGGTTGCTTGCTAAGGGTGAGACGCTGAAGGGTTGGTGCATGGTGGCTTTAAAAACTGATGTGCATTATAATTTATTTAACATTCAAGTGTGCTTTAGTATTAAACTTTGTTGCATTTCATCATTCTAAACTTTTGTCTGTTTTCTTCTGTGCCAGTTTTCAATTTTGTCATGAACAGCCCTATGTTTTTATAATGTGAAAATGCTGGGTTGTAAGTCAAGTGAATGAATACATACATTAACAAAATGAAGCACATCCTTCCCATCTAGTATTTAGACACTAGCATTCAGGAGAACAAACAGCAATTAAAAGCAATAAAAGACAATATAATGCTGTCAATTTTTTAAAAAAGCAATTGGAAGAAGAGATGTGATGGCCCGGGGGGGGGGGGGACAGAAAATATCAGAGAGAGAAAATTTTAATTTTTTTCCTGAAACCTTTTTGCTTTTTTCCAAAAAAATGGAAAATTTAAAAAAAGGAAAAGGAAAATGATTATTGAATGTTTTATTTTAACATGATGAATAAAATCTTTTGAGACAGGTTGTTCAAATATTTTCCAAATCATTTCTAAAAAAATATGCATAGTATCAGATTGTTCTAATTTCTGTGCACTGAGGACAAGCAAGTCCTAGGTTACAAACTGACATATCCATTGCAAGAACAAGATGCATTTCTTCCTTTAGGAGGTGCTGCTATTGTTACAAGAAAAAGAAAAAGGTTTCACTTTTTTTTTTGCATGTGGATGGGTCCGTTTGGTTCTGTTCTGTCCTCTTCACTAGGCCTCAAAGCACTGGAAGAAAATACAGATCAACAAAAAGAACCTGGTAGTATATACTTAATTTAATTTAATTAACTTAATTATAAAAAGGTAAGAGTTTACATTTATCTGATTCCAGAAATATGAAATCATTTAGCTACATTAGTTTATAAAAAGTAAATTCTGTTTGTAATACTTGTTTGGATACACTATATTTTAATATGCTAATTGTGATAATTGTATGCTAAGTCAAATTGTCCATAGTCATTATATGTTCCTAAAGTAACAGAATGAATTTCAAGCTGTAAAGGGGGTGGGGTGGGGGGTGGAGTGCTAAAGCAGCATTTTTTCTTTTTTTTTCCAAAAAATTCCATATTTTTTCTGACCCCCCCCCCCCAAAAAAAACCCTGGTTTTTTCCAAGCTTCAAAATTTCCAGAAATTTTACATCTCTAGCTGGAACTAATCATTCTCTTTCAAACCAAGCAGGATTGGTCTTTTCAATATATTTGATCTGTTTTAGATCTGTGGACTAAAAAGTCACTTAAGTCTGGGTTTGTTTTTTGCAATTTTACTTTTAAGAAACTATAACTCAAAACCCTTTGCCCAAACACCTCGAAATAGACCGAGAGCAAGAACACACTGCTAAATGTATGCCAAATCTGGTGCTGATCTCAAGTCCAGTTTCAGAGATAATTTTTTTATTTGTGAAGGCTCATATTTAGAATTGCCATGCACAGTGTTCCTTTGCTCTAGTCTGCTGCACAATATCTGTTCTGCCCTCCCATGCAGCAATAATAAAAGTCTAGCTAATAAGAGAGAACTTCACCTACATTGGAAGAGTGCCAGTAGCAAGGATGTTTTTAAAAAGTCTGTAGCTTCTGTTGAGAATGCCAGTACTTTTTTTTTTTACACAACCCTACCTGCCAACCATTTGATCTGGGACATTGAATTTGTCACACTTAATTTGGAATCCAGAACTCCCACAATCCCTCAGCCCTTATGATCAATATCTGGGAATTCTAGGAATTCCCAGCTCCTAAAGATGGCTCTAGACCCGGTACAGATCCAACACAATCACTCGCAGCCCTTATTTTATCTGCACACAATCATAATTACAATTATTGTGAAAGGCTGATCAAAATCTGTTTGATTGATATTCCTTCAGCCTCTAGACAGAAACTTTCACTGCCAGGGCTTTTAAGAAATTATGATTTCTCTTCAAAACTGATTTCAATAAAAGTCAGGTTGAAATCAGTTTTGAAGAGAAATCATAATTTCTCCTGGCAGTGAAGGTTTGTGTCTAGAGGCTGAAGGAATATCAATCAAACAGATTTGTTTGATGGAGATGAAGAAGGCAGCTTGGAGGAACCTCTAGAACCAAATTTGACCTTACAGGAAGTACAAAAAAAAAACCCCACCCTACTGTGACATTATTTCATTGTGATAAGCAAAATATCTTAAGTCATTCAGCAAATTCCTTTAACTGAGATGTCAATTCAAGTTCACAGACAATAAAAAAAGGTTTCATTTCACATAGCATCTCTATGGAGCTCAGCCTGTAGACAGAACCTTGTTCGTAATAACTCATAATTTAATAGTGATCAAAGGAGTGACAAATCTTATCTATCTAGTTACACAATAACTGGTTATTTTAAGGTTAATGGGCTTTTTACTATCTTTCCCTTTCTTTTCTACCTTGATTTTTTCATTCTTCCTTAATAGAAGAGAGAAAGCTCTTTTCACTGTTTTGCTGGTTATGTGATAATGCTGTGATGGATGATTGAGAATGAGATGATTAATATGGGCCCCATGGATCAGTGGTAACAGAAGGAGCTTGGGAAAGTAGTTTTTTTGGTCTGCAACTTCCAGTATCGCCCAGCCAATATGGCCAGTAGCATACTGGTTGAGGGAATGTGAGTGCTGTCATTCAAAAGTTATTTTACAGCTCTGGTAATGTGGCACAATTTGTGTTTACAAAAGGTCTAAAATTCAACCCTTCACCAGTAAAGACTCAAAGCAATTGTTGTGGAAACCCTGGAGAGCAATAGCATATCAACCAAACCAAGACAAAGCTTGAAGGACAAAAGATCTGACTCCTTATGAAGCTACGGCCTTTGTTGTTATTACTTCAGAAGCATATATTAAACCATCGCTCACTTCCCTTTCTCTGTAGAGAGCATCCTGTCTGTTCAAACACAGCGCTTAAGTTACCAAATGACCTTGAACATATACCAATACATGGGGACCACTTAGGGAGGCCAAAGGGCTCCGTGTTTCTTTACCACTCTCACACTGGCACTTTGTGATTCAAGTTGAGAGCAAAGTCTTGCCCCACCATATAAATAGAAGACCCCTTCACTCACCACCAACCCTTTATTCCAGGTTCGCCAGCCATTATTCCTTTGGAATACCTACATATCTGGCTATTTTACCTGCTCTACCTACTGAGAAAAGCTGCCTAGATGCCCTAAGCACATCCGATCCCGCCTGATTTCAGAAGCTAAGCAGGGTCGACCCTGGTTAGTACTTAGATGGGAGACCACCAGGGAATACCAGGTGCTGTAGGCGCCTGGAGTAGGAACTGGCAAACCACTCCAGTATTCCTGCCAAGAAAACTCCATGGTCATGGGGTCATGAAGAGTCGGTCACAATTGTAACGACACAACACACACCTACTGAGACAGCTCCAAAAGTGTATAAACTGAAATGTTCCACATACAGACAACAGCTTGGCTCTCCCTTCTCATCTTGTATACAAAGTCATGAGAAACATGGCTACACTGTCCTGGGAACACTTCACTTGATCCTATCTTATAACATAAAGGAGAGAGGAGAAGGGTGGCATTGACAGGTGGCCATTGGAAGGAGTGTATGTGGCATGGTAGCATCTTCTGTAGACAACACTCTTCCCATTGGTTTTAGTCTTGCTCCAATGACTCATATCCTTTCGGTTCACATTGAAGTCATATGCATTTTTTGCCAGTCTTCCTAGTGGAATTCAACCTACTGTATACTTTATTCCTATATAGAGGAAATACTTATGAGATATGGTTTTCATAGAATGTATAATGATAATCTACTGTGCAATAATTTATTGACTTGATTCTAATAAAGAGGAAGGGTTGTGCACCTTCACAGGAACTTGTGCGATTTTGGAGGGGGGTGCTGTATAAATTGAAGGAAAAAGTCCTGATGTAGGGGAGCACATTGCACATTTTATTAAATTTTATTTCTGCTACCCTGTTACCTCTATGAAACAGTAATACCCTTGCAGAGCAGCTCTCTGGCTATGTTGGTCATATAGAGGTGGAAGGTTTGAGTGTAAGGGTATGTGATTCTGCCTATAGATACAGGCATCTAAAGCACCAAACCCCGTGGATTTAAAATGGGACATCTGAGAAGATTCTTATAAGATTTCACTGTTGAGGGTTCTCCCTCTTTAAATTTGGAGGTCAGAAGGCACCATGCGGGCAGAGGAAATGTACCATTCCCCCCACCTAAAAGGGGGCATTATTGCATAGCCCAGTCTACTGGAATGGCAAGGAGGAAGTGTTAAGTTGTGGAATGAACATATAGATATCATATTTAATCAGATGTCTGAACTAAGAAAATTTGTTACATAAATAATGCAGTGGCCTAGTTTGTGGTATTTTGCTCTGTCTGAAGGCATCTGCCCAGAAACCTGATGACTGGAAATGTTGTTATGCAGCAATAGTTAAAAATGGATATCTGGCCCATTGGGGATACCAAGGTTTGGCATGAACTACAGGCTGAAGGACCACCTTCTCTTAAGTCCCTGCACTCAGAGACAGGAAGCCTGTGGACTGTTACCTATTAATCCCCTCCTGCCACATAGGCACTTCGGCACTGTGGAAATACCCATGGAAAAGCCTGGTTGGTTTGATTGCAGAAAAATAGCAACATGTCTTGCAGCATCTTTACATCTGATCGGTTTTACCTGGCTGACATTTTTTGTGTTCCTGAGACAGGGGACAGTCCCAAGAGACAGATGTTTATACACAGGCAGAGGGCAACGTGAATGTAACAAACACGCAAAGCATAACAGCATGGTGTCCTTTGGCCTTCTGATGCACACTAGGGATGGACAGTTCAACTCGGTACCTACCTGTTCCGAAAAGACCCGCACGAGCCCAGGTGGTGTTCAGAAGCCTTTGACACCCAAGCAGCCAATCACTTACCTTGTTCTGCACCTGCAAGGAGCTGAGCTCCAACAAGGAAGCAGGCTCCTTGTTGCTCCTCCATGGTGCTGGCCAATCAGGAGCTGTGCAGGGACATGCATCATCCCGCCTCCCTGCCTGATTGGCCAGCACCATAGAGGAGCAAAGATGAGGTCAGAGCCTGCTTCCTTGTTGGAGCTCAGCTCCGTGTGGGCAGAGAACAAGGTAAGTGATTGACTGTTTGTGTGTCAAAGGCTTCTAGCTGCTTGGAGGAAGCTCGCCTTTGATCAAGGAGCAGAGCAGCTTCCTAAGGCAGCCACATGGAAAGAAGTCAGTGAGGCATTTTGAAAGGGACTCATTCCTCTTTTATTCCTTCTTGACAATAAAGTGCAGGGAGTCTGCACACCTCCACATTTACTGCCATTTCTTTCTCCCCATCATCCCTTCCCTTCCCTCAATTTCAAATTAGTGGTGCTGTGCCCATAGTTTATACAGTGGTACCTCTAATTATGAAATTAACCTGTTCCAAATTCATTTTCGTAACTCGAAATTTTCAGAACTCGAAACAGAGTTTCCCATAGAAATGCACTGGAAACAGATTAATCCATTTCAAGGGGGAAATCACCTCTCCCCCGAAAGCAAAAAGAACAGTACCAGGAAAGCAAACAACAGAAGATGAGCAACCTACGTTATAACCACTTTAGAAATCCACCAAAGAAGTCCCAAAAAGTTTCCCCATCCTGTCTCCTCCCTGACGTGGTCAGCTGCGTGCGGGGAGGGGGGGGCAGGGCTCCTCCAGCTGGGCTCCTGCCAGGATTGGTATGCCACATGGGACCTAGCAAGTGGTCCAGTCGGTTCAGGCGTGGGGTGGAGAAATGGGCCACCATGGCATGATGTGTATTTCATATCCCTAGATACACATAGAGCTGCCTAGATGCCCTGAGCACATCCAATCTCGCCTGATTTCGGAAGCTAAGCAAGGTCGGGCCTGGTTAGTACTTGGATGGGAGACCACCAGGGAATACCAGGTGCTGTAGGCGCCTGGAGTAGGAACTGGCAAGCCACTCCAGTACTCCTGCCAAGAAAACTCCATGGACATGGAGTCACGAAAAGTTGGTCACGACTGTAACGACACAACACACAGAGAGAGATACACATAGAAGGCACCCATATCTGTTCAGGATTCAAAAGCTTGCTTGTTTCTTATATTTTAGGCTTCCAACAAAGGAATTGTCCTTCTTGTTTTCACAGCTTGATGATAAACTCTATGGGGGGGGAGGTGCTTTATTTTGTCTGTCCTAAATCTCTCCCTATTCAGCTTCCATGGACCACCTTGGGTCACCACAACAAAAGGAAACAATTAAAAATCCGGTGCCATTCCTTGACCGCCACTTCCAAATCTACTTCCCAAGGCAGCTGGATCGCTCTTCACCAAGTAGCTGTTTTATCAACAAGTATTGATGGAGGAAAGGCAACTGACAAAGAGAGAGAAGGCTGAAGCAGTCTGAATGCACTGCATGGCTTCTAACTAACACCCTTGAGCTTTGGCTAGAGATCTAGAACAGAACGGAAAAGGCTGCCAGGTCGAATCTCACGGTTTTGTGTTCCTTTAATCCCAGACATGCAAGAGACAAAGCCATTGCCATGTCTCCCACCTGCTGGCTCAAGACGGTCCGTGCCACGCGCCAAGTGGAAAAGGAGTTGGATGAAAGGAAATGGACAAGAACCTCCACAGCTGCTTGGACTCTTTCTTCATCAGTAGATTGAGAAATAGAGAAATGAAATGAAGTGGAAAGCATCTGCTGGAGCCCAAACTGCATTTATGATTATTAAAAAATTCCTCTTAGGGCGCTTTTACACGACCCCTAAAATCTGAGGGAAAGGGCTCCCAGATCCGGAGCTTAAAATTGTTTTCCCACCAGCTCTGGATTTTTTTAAAAAAATTAAGTACAACCACGTCCACCTAAGCGCATCCCAGCGCATTTTCCAAGTACCTGGTCTCCAAAGATGAAAATTTTTGGATGCGGATGTAAAGCAGTGGATGCCGGGCTCTCCTCGCCTTGTGTTTGTTTGCTTTTTGCCCCCTGCTCCTTTAAGAGACTGGAAGAGACTGGATTGCTTCCCGGGGCAGCTCCCGATGGCAGAGCGGAGGTGAGCCTGCATTTTTCTCCCTTTTTTTCTCCCTCCCCTCACGCAGACAGGAGCAAGGGAGTGCGGAGGGGTGGGAACACAGGAAGAGCGACAAACCCCCAAGATCTCTGGTCCGAATTTAAGTTGCCAGCGAATTTTAGGGGGCGTGTAAAAGCGCCCTTAGTTCTCCCATTTCAAGATTTCTATTCCTAACATGAAACTGGGTGACTTGCCTCTTGATATTGGAGAAACAATTTCATAATAGTCCAGCACTTTCCAATACAGTACTGTTATATACTAGTGCCATTAAGGGTTGCAATTCCATATACACTGGCCTGGATACAACTTCCCTTCAGCTCGTTGCAACTTCTAAGTAGACATGCACAGGATCCTACTGTAACTAGCATTATATGCCAAATACCACATAATATTAAATACAGAACTCAGAATCAGAGATGAGAAAAATAAGTGGTCCTATTAGGTTGAGGATTCTGGAAGGCATAATCCAAAAAGTAATTTTTCATAGAATCATAGAATCATAGAGTTGGAAGAGACCTCAAGGGCCATCCAGGAATCTCTTTTCCTGTAGTTTGAAACCATTGCCCTGACTCCTAGTCTCTGGAGCCATGGAAAACAAACCAGTCCCCTCTTCAATATGACATCCTTTCAAATATTTAAACATGGCTATTATATCCCCCCTCAGCCTTCTTTTTGTAAGGCTAAACATTCCCAGTTCCAGATATACGTTGCGGAGTACCATCCTGGTCGCCCTGTTCTGGACCCGTTTGAGGTTGTCAACATCCTTTTTATATTGAGGCATGCAGAACTGGACATACCGTGTTTCCCCGAAAATAAGACACTGTCTTATATTTATTTTTTCTCAATAAGGCACACTAGGGCTTATTTTCAGGGGATATCTTATTTTATTAAGTATAATATGCTTGAATGTCAGCCCTGCACACTACCATAGCCATGCCCATCACTAGGTCTTATTATCAGGGTAAGGCTTATATTTAACAAATGCATAGAAATCCTGCTAGAGCTTTTTTTTGGGGGGGGGGGAGGTCTTATTTTCAGGGAAACAGGGTAGTACTCTGGGTGGCATCTTACCAGAGCAGAATAGAGTAGGACTATCACTTCCCTTGATCTGGACACTATGTTTCTGTTGATGCAACCAAGAATTGCATTGGTTTTCTTGGCTGCCATGTCACACTGCTGTCTCATGTTCAATTTGTGGTCCACCCAGACTCCCAGATCCCTTTCACATGTACAATTTTCCAGCCAGGTGTCTCCCATCCTAGATGCAACACCCTACATTTCACTTTGTGGAAACCCATTCCATTAGCTTTGGCCCAGCACTCTAATCTGTCAAGATCATTTTGGATTTTCATCCTATCCTATAGGGATTTAGCAACCCCTCCCAATTTGGTATTATCTGTAAATTTAAACAGCATACTCTTGATTCCTTCATCCAAGTCATTAATAAAGATATTGAATAGCACTGGCTCCAGAACAGAACCCAGGGGCACCCCACTGGTCACATCTCTCCAAGCTGAAGAGAAGCCATTTATGATCTCCCTTTGGGTGTGATCAGTCAACCAATTAAAAATCCACCTAACAGTAGCACTGTCTATCCCCCATTCTACTATTTCTTTGCAAGTATGTCATGGGCAACCTTATTGAAGGCCTTAGTAAAATCAAGATAAACAACATCCACAACATTCCCCTCATCCACCAGGCCTGTTATTCTATCAAAGAAAGAGATCAAATTACTCTGGCATGAGTTGTTTTTAAGAAACCTGTGTTGACTTTCCATAATGACAGCATTGTTTTTTAAATAATTACAGACTGTCTGCTTAATAATCTGCTCTAGGATCTTTCCAGGAATTGAAGTCAAGCTGATGGGGCAGTAATTATTTGTGTCCTTGTTTTTCCCTTTTTTTTGAAGATGGGGACAACATTTACCCTCCTGCAATCTATGGCAACTTCCCCTTTTCTTCAAGACTTCTCAAAGATTATTGCCAATGGTTCTGAAATTACTTCTGCCAGTTTTTTTAATATCCTTGGGTGTAATTAATCTGGCCCAGGAGAATTCAATTCATTTAAAGTTTCAGGTGTTCCTCTATTACCTCACTACCAATGTTGCAATTCCCATCCTAGCTCATCTACTCTTTGTCCCAAATGAACTCTTTTTTCCTTTTTGGAGAAAATTGAGGCAAAGAATGTGTAGAGTAGTTCTGCTTTGTCCTTGTCTCCTGTAAGTAATTGGTGATCATCGCCATGCAAAGAGCCTATCATTTCCTTATTTTTCCTTTTGCTGTGGACATAACTAAAGAAACCCTTTTTACTATTTTTAATCTCTCTGGCAAGTTTCAATTCATACTGCTCACTAGCTTTTCTTTTTACCACCCCTTGCATATATTATCTATTTGCTTATATTCCTCTTAGGTGCATTCCCCATTTTCCCATTTCCTATACTTGTTTTTCTTTATACAGGGGAGCCTCGTATAACAAGCAGTTTGTTTAACAGAAAATCCACTTAAGGGAAAAAAATTCCAGATAGGGGGAAACTGCTTAATAGAATCGCCTATGGGGCAAATCCGTACAACAGAAAAACAGTTGTGATTAGGGATCAATCCATTTTCAATGCATTCCTATTGGGAAATTTGTATAAATTTGCTTAACAGAATTTCATTTGGAATGAATTAATTCCTTTATACAAGGTACCACTGCACTTAGTTGAGCTGAAAGTTCTTTAGTCAAACATTGCGGTTTCTTTAGACATCTCCCATTTTTTTCTTCTTGTTGGAACAGTTTTACATTGTGCCTTTAATATCTCGCTTTTAAGGAACTCCCATCCATCTTGGACTCCCTTCTCTTTCAGTGTTTCAATCTGTGGAATCATGACCAATACATATGAGTTTAATCTGTTCTGAATGCATGCTGATAAGTTGAACAACTCCTAAGTTGAGCAGCCTTATCTAAAAAATAAAAATAAAAATAAATGAAGAAAATAAGAAAATAAAAAATGTAAGTAGAGCCGACCACATCTAAAATTTGTAAGGAAGCAGTTTAAATGCCAATGGTTTTCCACTCTTAAGTTGAATTGCTCATAGGTAGAGCCGCTCATAAGTAGAGGTACCACTGTAATTCTCTATGTTTTAAAATATTGGCTTTCTTAAAGTTCAGGATTTTTGTCTGGCTATGCTTAGCTTCACCTTCCCACTGTATAACAAATTCCAAGAGGGCATGGCCACTTTTACCTAAAGATCCCACCACTTTGACACTGTTTACAAGGTCCTCCCTATTGGTTAAGATCAGATCTAAAATGGCTGTTCCTCTTGTTGCCTCCTCCACCTTCTGAGCCATGAAATTGTCTGCAAGGTTATTAAGAAATGTATTGGACCTTGGTTCTTAGCTCAGTTAGACGGCTAACACATATCAAGATAGTTTAAATCTCCCATTAGTACTACAGCTCACAGAAGGCATCACCACATTCTTAACACCTCTGTTTTAGAAGTTATGTAGGGGCTTCTCTAGGTTCAGCATTTGTACTACCAGTTGTTCCAGGTTCTATGTTGAATTTGAACAAATAAGTCTTGAGTCCAAGAAATATTTCTGCTTTCTACGTTTGTGCCACTCCCTGTAAAAGCCTTTTTTTTTTTTACTATACCAAAGTCCTTGGTTTCTTTTTGTTGTTGTTGTTCCGTTTTGTTCTTTGGGAGGGGCATGGTTTAGCCTTGTGACTCCCAAGTAGAGATGGGCACGAAATGAACAATTTTTTGTTTCCGTTTTTGTTTTTTCATTTCGTTACGTAACGAAACGACAAACGAATTTTGTCTCCAAAATGAAACGAAACGAACAGAAACACCGAAAATTTTGTTGTGCGTTTCATTTCCGTTACTGCAATACAGTGAACTGCTTTATATACTAAAAAGAATTAAAAATTGAAATAAATGGTAACGAAGCAGTAACGAAATGAATGAAAATTTTTTTTCAAAAATTCACGAAAAACAGAAACAAACCGAAACGGACCCGACAAACAACAAACGAAACTCCATTTTTTCTATTCGTGCCCATCTCTACTCCCAAGAATTTCCATGTGAAGTGCTCAACACCATTGGTCACAGAAAGTTCTGAAAGAAACTTAATTCCCAATTGTGAAGATAAAGGAGAACAAAGTGCTGCCCCTTCCAAAGTGCAGCAGCTCCCATAATTCCTCACTGTTAACTAAAGCTGATGGGAGTTACAGTCCAACAACATCCAGAAGGCTGCACTTTGCCCATTTTTGTTTTGACAGTCAAAGGCAATGGCTTCCAACTTTGGAATCCTGGATGTTTTTGAATTAAAACTTGCCAGAAGCCTCCTCCTTACTAGCTGGGCAGGCCAGGATTTATGGGAGTTGTAGTTCAAGCACTCAGGGTTGGGAAGCACCATCCTAAGGCATCTGTCATAAGGCACAGCAGCCAGAGTGGACCTGTTGAGCTCAAATGCATTGAACACCGTTTCACATGATCTCTCCTTCAATATGTTCACTATAGGGATGGGCACAGAATGGAAAAATGATGTTTCATTTCGTTTCGTTTCATGCTCACCCTGCTTCATTTTTTTTTTAAATGTATGAAATGAAATGACATGAAACATCTTCCTTGGGTCCTCGAGGCATCAGATTTGGTGCCCAGGGCTGAGATTTGTAGTGAACTAGGGATGGGCACTAAACGAAAAATGAAATTGTTTTATCATTTCATTATGTAATAAAACAAAACAAAACAAGGGAGCAGCATTTTGTTACAGATGAAATGAAATGGCATTTTTCCATTGAAATGAACCATTTCATTCTGTCTGTAAAATGGGTCCCTTAAGGGAGCCATTCTTAAAGTGCTCCTGCCAAGCTGTCAATGGTTGGACCCCTTGAAAACTGTCCTAGTCAGCACCAAAGGATTCCCCTGGTGACGACTGGGCCAGTTTTAAAGGGGTCCAGCTGATGACAGCTCGGCAGGAGCCCTCTGAAAATGGTCAGATGGGAAGTTCCAGGCGATCACACTGCCCACCCGACCGTTTTCAGAGGGCTCCTGCCGAGCTGTTAATGGCTGGACCCCTTTAAAACTGGTCCAGTCAGCACCAGGGGGATACCTTGGTGCTGAATGGGACAGATTTAAAGGGGTCCAGCCATTGACAGCTCAGCAGGAGCCCTCTGAAAATGGCTCTCCTAAAGGAACCCATTTTACAGACAGAACGAAATGGTTCATTTCAATAGAAAAATGCCATTTCATTTCATCTGTAATGAAATGCTGCTCCCTTGTTTTGTTTTGTTTTGTTACATAATGAAACAATGAAACAGAATTTCATTTTTCATTTCGTGCCCATCCCTAGTTCACTACAAATCAACCAGCTGTGTTGAAACACACGTACACATACCAAAGTATCTCAGCTCCAGCAGGATTTGCAAATTCTACTTTTTGAAGCTTACGTGAGGCGCAGTAATGCAATCTGTACCCAAAATGTCAGTGGTTTTGTTCTTCTGGGGTTTTGCTTTGCTTTTTTTAAAAAAAAATAACAGAGCATAGCATGCTGTTTTTTCCTGCTTGATCAACATAAAAGTCCTTACCTTCAAAGTTGTTTTGAAAAGTCGCTTTGAACAAATGCCATGGTAGGAGAGGCCTTAAAGAAGCAGATTCATCATGGGGAACACACAAAGCACCTTCCCAGTTTCATCTACACACAGCACAACAGCCCTTGTAAAGGAAAGAAAGAGAACATGGACTATTTAAATTGGCAGTCTGCTACATGGGCCAAGCAGGACCTGAACTTCAAAAATGAAAAGTTCATAAAAACAAAGGACTGGGACTTTCACAACAGATAACCCTTCCCCCAAAATTCTCCACCCGGATGATTTCACTGAGAATATTCACCAATAAGATGACGAAAACCTCATACAAAAGAGTTGATACCCAAAGAACAGATATGCCTCCATTATCCAGGCAATATTTTGGAATGCATTGAAAATGGAGTGATCCCATTTTTATGTTGTACGGATTCTCCCCATAGGCAATTATGTTAAGCAAATTTCTCCTATCTCCGGAATTTTTTATGTCGTACACATTTTATGTTATACAAACTGTTTTTTATACAAGGGTCCACTGTATATATTTACCACTGCAGGAAATTAACCAGCAGCCGGGGGCCTGAATGGGATGTAGGGTGGCACCGCAGACACACACACACACCCAAACCTCAGACATTGCCCTGTAAATTACCTAACAATTATTTATTTGTTTGTTTTTGAGTATTTTTACCCCACCTTTCTCCTTGGAAAAGGACCCAAGGCAGATACAATAAAGTATCTTGCTTATTATGCAATTTTCTTCAGAAACGACCCATTTGGTTTCACTGGCAGCTATTTTCAGGTGCAAAGCTTGCTACCATGGCAGAGTTATCAAACCTGAGCAGAGGTAAAGTGGATCAAATGCGGGAAAGGAATCCCAAAAGCCACCTGGAAAGGACAAGGCAATCTTACCATCTACCTTCCTCCTATAGCTGAACTCATCACTGACTGGCAATATCTCTTTGCTTGGTCATAAGTGTGAGGCAGTGTTTTCCACCAAAATCTTACATCACTTCTTGAGACTTGGTGAAAAGCCTGGGACGGCTGCAGAGGTGAGGGGTGGGGGAACCCTGTTCTGGGAGGCAGGGTTCAGGCCCCAGGCTCCTGTTTTACAGAGGGAAATAGTTGATGGGGAATACTGTAACTGGATAAACTGGCAAAGTGAGGCCACTGGTTGAAGGAAGGCAGAGGAAAAGAGGCAGGGAGCAGCTATTAGATCTGCAATGGAAAGGGAGAGAGATAATGGAGCAGTTGTGGTGACAGAGGTGAGGGAAACGCCACAACAAAGTTCCAATGCCTCTCAAGATGTCTCCAGCTTGGGTACCACAGAGGGTCCTGGAGGCAGGACCCTTCCAGCAGATAATATTGTTGCTCAATGTCAGCATAGTAAATGGAAAATAACAGAAAGACCTTTCTCTTTCTTTCTTTCTTTCTTTCTTTCTTTCTTTCTTTCTTTCTTTCTTTCTTTCTTTCTTTCTTTCTTTCTTTCTTTCTTTCTTTCTTTCTTTCTTTCTTTTGTTGAGTCTGCAGCAGGCTATTCCTGCTGTATGCTGCTGGGCCTCAGAATTATTCCCAATAAAGAGTCCAGCAGGAGAGAGATCCAAGAAAAATACTGGTTTTATTGAGCTCAATGAAAAACAGCAGGCAAACACCCCAACTAGGAGAGTGCAGAGATGTTCCGTCCCAAAGACAAAGATGGATACCATTTAATACCTTCCCCCTTCCCTCCCTCCAAGGTGCACGCCTCCCTGGGGGTGGGCAGGGGGCAGTGTCCAGTAATGTCCAGGGGCTGGTCCAAGGGAGGTCACGGGGTGTTCCTGATAATCTGGAACTGGACACCTGCCCAGGTGTGGTTGGGCCAAATCTGTCCCTTAATGAGCCATCAGGGGTGTGACAATGGAAAGGAGGAAACTGGGTATTGTCTGGGGTCTGGGTAAACTTGGGGAAATCAGTAAGTCAATGGAGGGACCAGAGAGTCAATAGGATTAGCCCTGGGGCTGTCAGACAGTTCCTGATTAGTGTGGAGTTGAAACAATGAGTAGCTTCTGGCTGAAGATAATCCGGGGGCCAGCTGTGGTGTGACATGCTGGAATCTAGGATGGCCAATGGAGTCCTCTTCTGGAAGATGCCATGAATCCTTGCCCAAGATGCTGTAGGCCCAGAAGACATAGGATAGCGCAGGAACACGTTTTAAGCACACCCAGGGAGAGCAGGTTGGGGAGATAGATAGATAGATAGATAGATAGATAGATAGATAGATAGATAGATAGATAGATAGATAGATAGATAGATAGAGATAGATAGAGAGAGAGAGAGAGAGAGAGAGAGAGAGAGAGAGAGAGAGAGAGAGAGAGAGAGCAGGGGGTGGGGGAGAAAGGGGGTTTAGGCCCAGGGGCCTGCCTTGGCATGGAAACCATAACTATGCCCTAAACGTGGGGGGTGTCTCTGAGTGTAAGGATGGCCGTCCATGAGTGCCATTCCATGAGTTTATGAACACAGAAGATGCAGACTGTGACTCAAGGGGAGTTATACCTAGGGTATGTGACTGGCTGTTTTAAATGTCCAGAAAATGAAAATTTGTCTGGCCAGATAAGAGTTGGCCCAGTCCGAATTATCAGAGACCTGGTCATGGTGCAGTGAGAGTGAAAAGTGAACTTACAGAGGCTTTTTCTTGACAGTGGAGCCTCCTGGCTGTGAGGCAAGCCACGAGGGTGTTTTTTTCTAATATCTCCAGAACAGACTGGACTTTTTGGATCGGGTTTCTTGTGTTCTGCCTACATCGGTGGCCTTGGGGAGCCCCGGAACCTGTCCAATTTTATAATTCGATGTTTTTCATTTCCAATTTGTGACTCATCAATTTCTTTTTCTTTCTTTCTTTCTTTCTTTCTTTCTTTCTTTCTTTCTTTCTTTCTTTCTTTCTTTCTTTCTTTCTTCCTTCCTTCCTTCCTTCCTTCCACACAAGAAAATAAACCATGAAACCTTCCAAGGTATAACCTTTCATTTGAGCCCCATTTAAGCATCTATAAATGTGGGTCAGTCAAGTGATATTCTAGGAGACAAAGTAAAAAAAGCCAAATGACACCCTCCCTCATGCTACACATATGCAATTTATTCACATCACACTGTGACTGAAGCAAAATCAAGAGCACAGCATTTTAGCTGCTCAGGAAACAGTTCTGTAAATCTGTCTGTCTGTTTTGTTGTTGTTGTTTTATTCATTCATTCATTTACCACCCCATTAGAGCAATACACTATGCTAGGCCTAGGCATTTAACAGCCTAAAATCAAAACATACCACAACAAAGAAGAGCAATAAAAATTGCAAAATAAACACAATGAAGAGAATTAAATCAACATCAGTTGCACTGTGGTTCCATACCGAAAGCAGCAGAGCACGAGGCGAAGAAAAATTCAGGCGTCGCTGCATTCAAAGACCTCTAGAACAGCATCTTCAGCAAGCACTCAGACAGCCCAGTTTCTCATTATTTTATTTAAAGGGATTCAGGAAGGACTACTAGCCATGGGAGACAACATCTCTTCTACGTCATGGTCCTGCTGGCCTTTTGCCTCCATCTTACTGCTGACTTCTTGTGGTATGCAGCCTTTTGGACGTCTGGAGTACATATTAGTACTCACCTTATTGCTTGTGAGACTCTTCAATGGGATAGACTTGGGTGGTTTTTTGACTTTGGACCTAGATTTCCTGCACTTAGTTTATCTTACATCCTGGTGAACATCTCTTTGTTGACCTTGGAAAACATTCATCCTGGAACAGGAAGCCTTCTGGACTTGATGTCTGGCTTAGCCTGGACAGATGGATGCTGCATCTCTTTTGCCGTTCTGATTAGAGATGGGCACGAAACGAACAATTTTTCCTTTCTGTTTTCGTTTTTTCATTTTGTTACGTAACGAAATGACAAACGAATTTTGTCTCTAAAATGAAACGAAATGAACAGAAACACCGGAAATTTTGTCGTGCGTTTCGTTTCCGTTACTGCAATATGAGTGAATTGCTTAAAATCCTAAAAAAATCACAAAAAATGAAATAAATGGTAACAAAATGGTAACAAACGAACGAAAGCGAAAACAAATTTTTGCAAAAATTCGTGAAAAACAGAAATGAACCGAAACGGACCCTCCAAACAACAAACGACAAACGAAATGCCATTTTTTTATTCGTGCCCATCTCTAGTTCTGATCTCTGAAGGCCTTGGATGATGGTACACCTCTCTCTCTCTCTCTCTCTCTCTCTCTCTCTCTCTCTCTCTCTCTGAAGAGACAGAGGGTGGTGAACCTTTGGCATTCCAGATGTTTTGGACCACAACTCCCACAATCCTTTGTCATTGGCAATACTGGCTTGGAATTCTGGGAGTTGTGGTCCAAAACATCTGGAGTATAGAAGGATCGCCACCACTGGCCTAAGCAGTACTGGACAACTTCCAAGTGTCCATCAAGTTTTACCCTTATTGGAACAGATAATCTTTCTTTCTTTCTTTCTTTCTTTCTTTCTTATCCAGAAAGAGAGGAAAACATTGCCTGTGGTTCCATGGAGCCACATTTGTTTTTTAAGACTTACCTGGTACAGTAAACAGAATTTGTTAACCAAAATGTAATCAAAGTGCAATGCCCTTTCCTACAGATCTATATCTCCATTTCCATCTTAGCTGATTGCCAGAGAATAAATAGAAACAGCATCACCTTGTAATCAAGTCTTGGCTGATTCTTGGAGGTAAACAATAACAATCACTTTTTATTGTGATGTCAGATGTGTCCCTCTTTGATGGGAGGATAAGGAATTGGATGCTGACGTTGCCAAATGATAACAACAATTAAGGGAAGAGTGTTAATTTCAGAAGAGTAAGTTGAGACAGGTCATCTCACTGTTTAGATACAGGCACAAATGACCATTTCAGCTGTTGGTGCTAATTCATTTAGTGGGCAAACAGGTGGTGGCACTTCAAAGCCCCACCCACTCTGGTGGGCACCCAATCAGATAAAGTGGCCTGAGTTCCCTGCCCTGCCTCCTCCAGGTGCTGACTTTGAGTGGGTGCCCATTAGAGGAAATATGTCTTTGGATCCCGAATTACTCTTGTGAAATATTTCCAATGTAACTTGTTACCTCCCTTCTTATGTTTTAAACATGGAAGACAGAATACCATAAAGCTTGAAAAAAATCCACCTAATGCTTGGCTGTACTTGCAGGAGGTACAGTTGATCTCCCAGCCTCTGACTCCACAGATACCGAAACCACTGAGTTATCCAGCCAGCATTTAAAAAAATAACTTTAAAAAAACTCTAAAAGCATAAGTTACTTGATACAGAGAAGGGCCTTTATGTCCTTTCCACACACATTTTCGTTGGGAACATAGCATGAGAGGAAGACTTTATATTCTTGCCCATCAGTTCAGACCGTGACTGGAGGCTTCACACTTTCAGTTCTCACAAAGGAGAGGGTGGGAGCTCCTATTTCAGCAAATCTAATTATGTTTTCCTCATCACATGCAAATGGGGATGGGTCTGGATGGAAACCAGGTCCCCACATGGATTGAGGGGGAGGGCAAAGAGCATGAGATTTTATTGATTGATTGATTTATTTATTTATTTATTTATTTATTTATTTATTTATTGTTATACCGTCCGTCTTCCCAAAAGAACTCCAGGCGGTTAACAATGAGGGCAAGAGAAACCCAATAAAGGAAACCAATACAACAATCAACAATCAACATGAAGAGAAAGAAATTTTTAAAAAATTAAAAAATATATAAAATATAGAAAGCAAATTGACGAGGTAGTCGAAAAGATCATCGGCAAGATGGCAACACTGTTAGGGAAAAAATTGTCACCACACAGAGCTCAGAAAGGTTACTTTTGCTATCCCGCTTATACTTTGTTTTTTAAAAAATCCCTGCCCGACATCTGCTGACACTAATTGTGGACTTAAAACTTTGCACTGCAGCACAAAAGAGATAAACAGCATCAGCGATAATGTGCACCCTGAGACAGAAATGGTAACCAAGTCTCTGTGTTGCAGCATGTTCTCTTTTGTTATCTCTATTCCTACCCCTGTTGTCAAAAGAATAGCTATGTCAAATGGCAGCCTTTCTTATTTCCACTTACCTGTCAGGCGTGGAATGTTACTAATCGCAGCAAGCATGTTGACAGCATGGCCAAAACATTGCTGCCATAAGTGCACATCTTTATCGGGAGAGAAGTGACAGTGGTGCAGCGCTTTCAAGGACTGACCATGGAATTGTTTTCCTTGGTCCCACCAGGCACGTTGCACATCTCTGAATGCTAAATGCACTGGTGCAGAACATCCAAGTTGTGGAGACCTTACTGATCCCAGTCTCCTTTCAATATGCTACCTGTTCAGGTGCAATTTAATAATGTGTTCTGCTTATATACCACCCCATAGTGCTTAAAGCACTCTCTGGGTCATTTACATTTTATTTATGCAGGCTTCACATTGTCCCTCAGTGATCTGAGTACTCATTTTACCGACCTCAGAAGGATAGGTTGAGCCAACCACAAGCTGACTACCTGGGATTGAACCCTAGATCGTGAACACAGTTATAGCTGCAGTACAGCAGTTTAACCACTGTGCCATGAGGCTCTTTAATACCCATAGTGTTACTAGTAAATAAATATATTTATTTGCATTAGCCATGGCCTTAGCAAAAAAAGAGATAACATTTACATAGATATAAAATTGGCATACTAAAATCAAGGTAATATAAATACATATACATGCAATATACCGTGTTGTTCCTATTTGGGAAAGGACATTGCCTGATCATGCCTGTGAAAAGGTTTTTGGAAGAAAGCACTGGTTATTGGAACTGTTAAGGCACTGGATGAGAGAACTTGGAAGCAGTACATTGTTTCAGACTACACCTGCCCGAATCCCCCCGGTCAGAATCTAGGAGCTGGAGTCCAAAGAGAGTAATGGTTCTAATGATGAAGGCAGAAACCTCTGACTCAAAGGCCTCCATCAACCTTTTTGTTTTTACTAAGAATGTGCTGGTTCCTCAGCCCATTGGATCAGCCCTCGGACCTCAGTACCAATTTGAACTCTATCAACTCATCCTGTAGATCATGGATGTACATCCTCTGCACATCCGGAGTCCACACAGGTTCATCTCTGGCCACCTCCACCCACAACTCTCGCACACACACACACACAAAATGAAAATACAGTATTTTAAAAAGGAAAGACTCACTTACATCCTCTAGTGGCTGAATTAAAAAAAACATACATTTAACATCGGGCATGTGGGAGTACCCAAGGATGCTGAGCCCCCCCCTCCAAAACTTGATTCATTATCTCTTACACCTCCCTAAGACTCACAAATAGATTTTGGAGCATTAAACTTAAACAAAAATTGAAGGGGTTCTTTATTCATCTGCCTTTCCCACAACCCTTATCTTTATGTATAGTCACAAGATCATGTTGAGGTTCACAAACTAAGTAGCATGTAATACACAGAATAATCGGCCATTTATGCATCAACAAAAGCAGAGGGGGGTTAGTACAGAGATCTGGTTCAAAAGATTACACGTTATGTAAACAGTCTGTTCTCTTATGGAGAGACGCATTTCTATGGTAATGATCAGAACATGGAAGTCAGCAGCCATCATCATCACCGTCAACTTGGACCTGGAGAGCTGGAAGGGAACATATGGATTATTGGCTCCAACCCCTGTTAAGGAGGCACAGTGAGGAACAGAACTCCCGACCCAATGACTGGAATCCTATTCTTATTTGCTGCTATCAGTGCGCATCTTTGTCTGAAGAGAAGTGAGGGTGCTGTGTTGCTCTCAAGGACTGACCATGATATTCTGTCCTTAGTTTCCCTGATTGGTCATAACTAGTGCTTGGGCACATTGGTTGTGCTGTTGGGCACACAATCATGACAAACTCCAGCACTATGTCTCGTCCCCGTGGCATGTGACACAAAACTTATAACAAACACCAATGGAGTATTTGCTCTCATGACTGGAAGTTACTGAGGGGCACCTTCACTTACTTTGCACTCTGAGTTTTCAATTACTTTTGTAGTTGTGGAGCTATGGCCTCATTAAATGATGGTGAAGGGATATTACAGGATCCACATGTTGTTTCATGCTGTAACCATGTGCTCTGTTGCTGCCTTTGAGGTGACTGCAAAGTCAACAGGAAGACAGTATGTTTGTCACTACCACCCATTGTGTGTAGCAGTCAGATGTTTCTGAAAGAAGCAGCGAACCTTGCTTTTCCAAAATGGGAAACAGAGAGTTACTTTTTAAAAACATATAATGTTTGACTAACTACTTTTCTGGGCCTTAAAGCTGTTAGCAGTCACGAATGACTACTAAAAATAGCTTTCTGGGAGGTGATAAGTATTACTAAATTTACAGCTTCACCGATAAAATTGTATGCACAGTTGTATACACATGGTTGCTCTGACATGTCCTCTCTTTGGTGATGCGTAGCCTCTTTTGCATTGATTGGACACCCCGTTTTCCCAGAACAAAAGGTTGAGCCACAACCTTGAACATTTAGTGCAGCGGTCCCCAACCTTGGGTCCCCAGTATTTATTTTATTTATTTATTTTTGTACTTGTTGACCATCCAATTTTCCCACAGGAACTCAGGGCGGTGTACAACACGTTGCAAAAAACTTGCCCAAATATACAGGCCCCAACATAACAAACCCAGTACAAATAAAAAAGAAAACAGTGATAATAATAAAATAAAATACAAATCGAGATAAAAATAAAAATAAGCATAACTCATCAGCAACCATATAGCATAAACAAGATCCGGCAAGAGAGGGCTGGGACCCACAGACATACAGACTAATAAAAAAAACCACAGTATGCTCAGAGATCACCTAAAGCATTCCTTGAAGAGCCAGGTCTTTAAAGCCCTTCTAAAAGCCAGCAGCGAATCCAACAACCTAATTTCCACCGGCAGTTTGTTCCAGTATGCTGGGGCGGCCACTGAGAATGCCCAATTCTGGGTAGAAACCCTTCGGGCCGCTCTAGGTGTGGCCACCCGGAGTGAGAGGGAAAGCAAAGTTCTGGTCAGTCATGACGAAGTTGACCTCTGGGAGATCCGCTCCGCCCGACAGACAGGTCCCAGGCCATGGAGGGTTTTGTAAAGCAAAACCATTACCTTGAACCTTATCCGGGAAGCAATGGGCATCCAAATGCAGGCGAGCCAGGATGGAGGTGATGCGGTCGTATCTGCCCTCACTGACCACCAGCCTGGCCTGTACCCGCTGCAGACGCCAAACAAGGGTCAAGGGAAGCCCCATGTTCTTGGACAAAAATTCTCAGATGTCTTCACCACTAGCTATGCTGGCCAGGATTTCTGGGAGTTGTAGAACCCCAAGGTGGGGAACCATATATGTGGCTGAGGGCATATGGGGTGGGGGTGGGGGGGAGGAATGAGGTGCAAGTAAGTGCATTCTATGCCTGTGTAGATCTGCTATAAAAAAGAAAAACAGAAACAGACCCTAATCTGAGGATTACACACAACATCTGGATATGCAATTTTGGGCTGATCCGAAACATACTGATGGTTGGGGAAAGCCATTCATTTCATCCCTGAAAACCTCTCAAGTCAACATTATTGGTTTCTATGAAGCCGCCTGTCACTGAATAGGAGAGCATTTGGGAGCTTTTCTGTATTTGCAACTAGCTAAAAATCCAATTTCTTTGCCAGCTTTCAGCCATAAAATCCAGAGGATAAAGCACAGAAAGTATATAAACATGCGCTGCTCTCCACCTGCTCAGAATAAGAGCAGAAATGAATTCAGGCAAGGGAAACGGAAAATTGAGATGAAGACTTAATAACAAGTTCACATGTTTAGATAGAGCATTAAAATGCATATGAGACATTCCCTGGACCGATAAAGGCTTTGGCAATCCAAGGAGCTTAACTCAAATGGCAAAAGTGGCCCCTCTGTAAACAATCCACTTGGCATTCATCAGTAGGTAAATATGCCGGCTTCAGGGACAGTGAACTCAAAGCATCTTTCCTAAAAAGGGGTGGAATCAGTGGCTGACATTCCTGAATGTTTTGCTTCATGCAGTCTAAACAACGTGGAACTCCCTGCCAGAAGAAGTGGTGACAGCTGTCAGCCTTGACAGCTTTAAGAAAGGACTGGGCAAGTTCATGGAGAACAAGGGTATCAATGGCTATCATGATGGATGCCTAAGGACAACTTCCAGGTTGGAGAGATAGGCAGGATATCTCTCAATGCCATTTGCAGGAGATCTTAAGCAGGTGAAGACATCTGCTTGGGAATACCCTGAAACAAACAGTGATGCATTGTTTGAGACAGAATGCTGGACTGTATGGTTGTGGCCTGTTCCAGCAAGGCTCTTCTTATGTTCTTATTTTTTATGGAATTTGTCTCCCCACGCCAGTGTGCTTTCATTATGTTCCTTCATAGCAAACCCTACCTTTACATAATCCATTCTCTATATGGACATGTGTAACCTCCAGGCTTAAAACCAGGGTACTTCAAAGACCAGATGCAGGGGAGTGGTATCAGGAGACAGATATCTAGTCTTGTGCGCTCCCAGATGCATCTGGTGGGGCCACTGTGAGGTACAGGAAGCTGGATTAGATGGGCCTTCGGACTTATCCAGCATGGCTCTTCTTATGTTCTTATAGCAGCAATAGAGCCCTCTGGGGGCCCCTGGCGCATGTGAAATGGGGCACAGGCTGGAAACAATTCTTCACACATCACTTTATAAGGTTCATTATGCCACTCATACAATCTGGATTCGGCCTACCATTCATTCATATTGTGCTTATAGCCAAAGCAACAAAGAAAAAGAAAAAAATGTTGACAATAGCTATTCTACATAGCTCGCAGCACTACTATAAGTATAAAATATCACTGTGTTATATGTTAGGTGTCAAGCTAATGAATCACATGATCCCCCCTGAAGTCTAAAGCCACAGCTTAGTACAGCTGTGAACATCCAGAAAGGAGTTCGCATTAAAGACCGTCCTTCATGCCTCATTGAATTAGCTGGGATTTATTTCTGGTGTATATGTAAACAGGATTGCACTCTGGAATACACATTAGCCTACCGTGCTAGTGGCAATGCAGAATCCGTACAGAGATCTACCATCCATCTATTTAGCACAATTATAGCTTGCTTCAGGGTTGTGGGTGGGGGTGGGGGGGAGAGGCCATCAAATTCCTATGGGAAATAATTTAAGCCAAAATAGAAAGCAGTGGAACCTATTATTAAAGATAGCACAACAGGTAGGATTCTGTCTCAAAGCGTGATTCCTGTTACTATTGACATTGTTTCAGGACTCTATCTTGTTGTCTCTTTCACCACTGAAATCATTTTTTAAAGTCCTTAGTAAGTGCCTTGGCATTCAGACATATATTTTGTCTTGCCTAGATGGATGGAGGGTGGGAGGAGAGAGACAAAAATGACCCTGTATTGATCATAAAGATGCCCTTCCTTTGTAGAAATAATATCAGGAATTATGATGCTCCTGGTTGTTCTCCACTCCCTGCCCACAAAGATTCATGTTTGAGGGAAAAGTGACATTTTCAACTAAGCATGACCACATATTTTAAGATTTATTCCCTGCCTTCCCCCACTCAAAAAAAATTTTTTTTTTCATTTTTCCAAATCTGGCGCCTCTTGTTGCTCTCCCTCACCCTACCCATATTATAGGGTGTTGAGCAGATAACGAACCAGAAAACAGAGGAAGGTCAGTATCAGCTGAGAGGAAAGCAAGGAAAATCCATTCTCCCTCCCCTCAGCACTGTAGGAGTTTCTTGACTTGTGGTTTTTCCTACTCGCTGTATCTACGTCCGTATCTACAATAAATAGGGAATTACTTTTCTCTTCTTTGCCTGGCAACAAGAACTGGGTGGATGGGGGTGGAGGAGAGGGTTGAAAAGAGCTCTGAAACCCAGCTGGGTGGATAGTTTTCCATCTGGTTGTCAGCCCTCATCTAGAAGTGTTCTACCGCCTGCCAGTCACAAAGATGGATGGTGCACATTGTTATTCCCTTCTGTGTCTGAAGAGGGCTGTGCGGCCTGAACACAGGTCTCCTCATGAAGGCTCACGATTCCTCCCTACCTCTGATAAATAGAAGCAACAAGATATTTTGAATCCAAACTTGTGACTCAATTTTGTTTTCGTTTAGGGTTGAGGGATTCGGAGAAAGAGAGGAGAGAGAAGGCTCCCTTTCTGCAGAGCCCCAGTTCCCATGCTGTGGTGTTCTTGTGGTGCTGCCTGGCAGTCAATATGCCTTTGTTTGTGAAGAAGAAACCTGTGGCAAATCCACTCTTCACAAAGTCCAGTGTGAGCCCATGGCCTAGGTACGAAAAAGCACAGGCAACTGAGCTGGCCATAAAACAAATTTCAAACTTCATGCAAGGGTGACCCTTTTATTAGGCCAAACAAAAGACAGAAAAAATGTGCAAACTTTCAATTTCACTGGTCTCTTCATCAGGCAAGGTGCTACAGAAGGAAGAAGAAGGAAGAGCAAAGATACATAAGGCCAGTATCTTCTTGGGTTTTAGAATCATTGTAGGGAGCCCACATGGAAGCTCTGAACCCCAAAATAATCTGGCAGCACTGAGGCAACCATAAGCCCTGGACAAGCATGTCCAGAGAGCAGAGCAGGGAATCCAGTGTGGATAAGCCAAGCTGGAAGTAGATTCAAGATAACCCTGAGCTGGGCAGAGGTCAGCCCCCAACAGGCATGGCTTAGGAGGCCAGGGGATGCACACAGAGATGCACAAAGAGATACTCCGATCATGCCTGGGACTCAGAGATGCATCCCAACAATAATGCTACAAATCATAGAATAATAGAGTTGGATGAGACCTCAAGGGCCATCCAGTCCAACCCCCTACCATGCAGGGATGCCCGTCAAAGTACTCCTGAGAGATGGCCATCCACCCTCTGCTTAAAAACCTCCAAAGAAGAAGATTCACACCCTCCGTGGCAGCATACTCCTCTGCCGAACAGCTGTAACTGCCAGGGAGTTCTTCCTAATGTTTGCTTGTGAAGATTCTCAGTCATCCAGGTGAGTTTATCTGGAAGTTGAGTCATGGCAACTGGACTTCTTTTCTTGAGATATTGAAATGTTTCACTGCTTATCCAAACAACTTCATCAGTCTGAGGAAAGCTAGTTGCAAGTCCTCCATTTTATAGTTCACTTTGACCTCATGTCACCCTGGTCTGAAATAAGCTCATAAGATGAAAATTGGCCTGAATAGGGTCATTAGGTGGACAATAGGTTCATTAGCTGGACAATGGCCTAAGGTGCATGAAAACACTTTAAACTGGGTGATGAATAATATATTTAATAAATATATCATAGCATAAGACTGCATCCTATGCAATAAAGCAAACAAAGTGGGCAGAATGCAATATTATTTTTTCTCTCTTGGTCAACGCTGACTGAACTGGCCACCCTACTTGCTCTGGCTGCCTGTTATACTTTTTTTTTTGAAGCCTTTATCCATCCCATTTCCCCTCCACCTCTCAGAGGCAGCAGGAGACACAGGAGATATTGTTAAATGTTTACTAGTCTACTAGTAGTTGTTCAGGGAATGGAATGAAAATGAATATCACACTTCTCCTGATCCACTTGAATGCAATGGGCCTGTGTGTGTTGAACTTCACACACACAGAACAACAGAAGTGTATAAAAACAAACAAAAACCGTGGAGTAATGAATGAATCAAAAATTTGTAAGGCTGATATGAGATTCAGCAGGCAGCACTAGCAGATATTTGGGATGTAAATAAACAAACCCGATATTGTTAAATGCTTACTAGTCTACTAGTAGTTGTTCAGGGAATGAAATGAAAATGATATCACACTTCTCCTGATCCACTTGAATGCAATGGGCCTGTGTGTGTTGAACTCACATACACAGAACAACAGAAGTGTATAAAAACAAACAAACAGTGTATAAAATGAATCAAAAATATGTAAGGCTGATATGAGATTCAGCAGGCAAAATATTTGGGATGTAAATAAACAAACCCGTGTTAAATGCTTAGTCTAATGAATGAATCAAAATGATATCATTGAATGCAATGGGCCTGTGTGTGTTGAACTCCACACACAGGCTGATAATGAATGAATTCAGCAGGCAGCACTAGAAGATATTTGGGATGTAAATAAAGAAACCCGATATTGTTAAATGTTTACTAGTCTACTAGTAATTGTTCATGGAATGAAATGAAAATGAATATCACACTTCTCCTGATCCACTGGAATGCAATGGGCCTGTGTGTGTTGAACTTCACACACACAGAACAACAGAAATGTATAAAAACAAACAAACAGTGGAGTAATGAATGATGATTGAATCAAAAATATTGTAAGGCTGATATCAGCAGCAGCAGCAGCCTCCAAACAAGAAAGATATTGGGGTGCAAATAAACAAGCACAATATAGTTTATTAGTAGGTGTTCAGGGAATGTAATAATAAAGAAACAAACAATGGAGTAATAATGATTGAATCAAAATATTGTAAGGCTGATATCAGCAGCAGCAGCAGCCTCCCAACAAAAAAGATATTGAGGTGTAAATAAACAAACACAATATAGTTTACTAGTAGTTGTTCAGGGAATAAAATGAAAATAAATTTCAGAATTCTTCTGATCCACTTAAATGGAATGGGCCTGTGTTGTTCAACTGCACACACAACAAGTTTAAAAAACAAACAATGAAGTAATAGTAAACTAAATAAATAATATTGTAAAATATTCTCCACTAGATAGAGGTTCTCTTGGCTTGCACCCCAAATGTGTGTGTGTGCAAGCAAATTGAAGTTGGGAAAATAAATGGTAGTAGTAAATGTAATATATTTTTAAAATAAATCCACACCTCCTCCCAGTCGAACCTCCCCCTTCAGAAAAAAAATCCTCACAAACTGCCAGAGGGGAAAAAAATAAACTGCTATTCCCTTCAGCAGACAAAGCTGCAGAGAATCAAAGAAATTATTTTCTAAATTCAGTTCCCTCCCTGCCTGCCTAACTTAAATCTAAAGCCTCCAGCCTCCCTTCAATCAGCCAGCAGCAGCCAGCCACACAGCCCTCCACCCTCCACATCCAAGACCCGACTGCGACTTCTGGAAGGTGCCTCGGCTTTTTATGCCCTCTGGCACATCCAAAAGTGTCAGTCAAAACCTGGCCATGCCATTAGTGGAATGGTTCAAAAAATTTGCATGGTCCCATCCCATGCCCAGCCCAAATGGGCAGGTCTAAAAAAATAAAAAAAAAAAAATAAAATAAAATCAATGTGATGTTTTATTGCTATAAAAAACCCACTGCTGCTACTATTAAAAATCAGGCATTTAAAATAAATAAATTTCACATGTTTCTGTGGTGATTTGGTGTGTTTTTTGACCATGATTTCTAAAGAAAAATTGCGGTTGCCATTTTGGATTCCCCCTCCCACCGCATGGCATGCGAGAGTCGACGAGGATGACCCCCACCCCAGCCTGGTGCAAGCAGCTCAGGACAGGAGGGGGGGAGGCCGGGGACCCCCCCAGAAACCACCCCTCTGGTAGGTGTCCTCAGGCAGGCATATTTTCGCCTGCTTTTTTTGGCCGGGAGTCGGGTTTTTTTTTTTATTTTTTAAAACTTTTTTCTGTGCTGCTTGGCATTGCGCGATCGCTGCAATCGGCGCGATGCCATTAACGACAACCAAAAATCCGACCAATTTTTCTTTTTTCGGGTCGGGTTCGAGCTGGAGCAGAGTAATTATCGTTACCGTTTCCGTTACGTAACGGAAATGATAACCGAAAAAGGAAACGACAATTTCGCCGCTCTGTGCCCATGTCTACTGATAAGTAGCAGATAGACTGTGCCTGAGGCCCCCCCCCCGGTTGAGAGAGGGGTTTCAATACTCACATGAATGGCTTCCCTAACCCTTCTCTCAAACCACCTATCTTCTCCGTCTGATATGGGTATATCCTCATCTTTGAATGAGTGCCCCTTTTCCTTCAAGTGGAGGTATACTGCTAACTATGGTCCTGAGTTGTTTCCCCTCCTGTGTTAAACAGTCATTAAACAGGAAGATGCCCCAACACAGGAGGGGCAACAGCTAAAGACCAGAATCAGCAGTATACCTCTACTTCAGTATACCTCTACTACAGCAGTATACCTCTATAAAACCCAAAAGAATGCTGCCCTTCAGGTGTCACATCTTACCTGATTAAAAGGACCCTTTGAATTTCAGATTTTTAAAAGTGCATTTGAATGTAAGTTTTCATGCAGAATGTTAATGTTAACATGGAACAGAACAGATCTGAGGATGAAGATATGAGTGATACCGATCGGAAATAGACTGACCATCGGTAGTGAGAAATTGCATATGCTAAAGCAACACATCTGTGGTCCCTTGACCTATTCCAGTTGCCTGGAGTTCTTTGTACCAGACATTAGTACCTCCTTTCAATGCATAGCCCGGTCTGCTCCAACCAGTAGAAATGAATTCAGCTTCTCCATTCATTCTTAGGCTAATTTGTGCATGTCAATGCATCTCTCTTTTCAATCCTTTCTTTGCAGATTCCTTCCTCCTGGATTTTACAGACTACTAATAAATGACCCTAATAACAGAAGATATGCTTGTCATGAGTTAATTGCATTGCAAGGCACACATACGGGGCAACCAAAGTCCATCCAATTTTCCAAAGGCTAGGGAGGGCTCTTGATAATCAGATGCACCACCAGCGCACTAATTGGCTTTATTGAAACAGCATATTGCAAGCTAAATTGTATTTTCAAGGGACTAAATAACGATGAAATTAGAAAAGAATTTTTAAAGCCATCTTACATGCATCAGGGTCTTGCCCGCTTGTAAATATGGGCTGTGAGAAGAAGCATGGAGCCAATGAACAGGCATGAAGTATGTTCTTTTCCTAGTATGTTCCTTATTCAGAGAAATAGGAAATGATGGGCCTTGAAATTCAGAAGCAAGTGGTGGTTGATGGGCTAGGGCAGTGGAGTCTGATGTCTCCATTTTGACCAAGTTGATGAAACCAATCTGGATTTGAGACTGAACTTTATAGGAAATATCCAAGGTGGTGAACCTATTTGACACTTGATACTTGGGCTGCCTGGCATCAGCATCCTATGGGATAGACACAAAGACGTGAGTGATGTGCTGCAGTTTTAGGATGGGGGCAAGAATGGTCATCCATCAAGTCCTTTGCTACCAATTCTCCGTAAGTAAATGAAGCTTGATGTCTGATGGGTGCAATGCCCACGGAAGACTCCTCTAATGCAAAGGTTAAGGCAGGGTGCTGTAAACTCAGATCACATGTTGCCGGTGATGGGAACTCAGAATCTATATATAATAGTGTGGGGGATAGAAAGAGAAGGAACAGGGTTTAAGGTGGAATTCTAGATGCTGCCCATGCCTTGTCTCCAAGATCTTTGGAGCAGCAAGAGGCAGGCTGTGCTGAACCCCCCAAAAGGCTGCTCCTACTGTGATCCCCTTTGTTACACCCATTTCAGTCATCAAACCTTCAAAGGAAGCTGAGGCTGACAATCCGGTGATAACCTTTGCAGGGGTTGGACATGTTTTCAAGTGGATTTCAGACTTATGGTGGCCCTTTCCAAGTGTTTCTAGGTCACCATTGCTCCAAAGCATAGGGTAGCTTTACTTTGATGAAAAGCCATGGGGAATTGAATGCCCAGCCTCTGACTCTGCAGTCAGATTCCTAACTCACTGAGCCTAACTCACTGAGCCAGATCAACTGTGGTTCTGTATTTAATATGCTGTCACAATCAGATGCCTTTCGTTACTTGATGGAGCACTATTCCTAAATACAGTATCAGTGTTTTATCCTCCCCTACAGCCAGTATGGTCAATGGTCAGGGAAAGTAGGAGGTATAGTCCAAGGTATTCAGAAGGACTTGGACTGAAGATGACTGCTAAAAAGTGGGATCTCCTTCCTGTGTGCTTAATTCTTAACAATTCTACCCAACTCATTGAAATGGTACTCATTATGAGGAGACAGTATTGAAAATGACTCAGCTCCCTGTGTTCTCTGCTCTACTTGTGTTTTAAGTCCCTGGGCTATGATTGTCCATGAGGGGTAAATCCTGGCCCTTGAATGTTGTGGACTGGCATGCAAGGGAAGGGGAACTTCTGGTACTAAAAATTGTATGGACTTTGCCCTCAGGAAGAGATGCCAATCCTTCCATATAGCTCCATCTCCATTCCAATGAATGGGGTACTATTCATCTCCCACTTTGAAAGTGACTGGGAAGGCTGCCCTTCTGTTATCTCCACTCACACATCAGAGCTAATGCAGAAATGTTTTCCCATCCTGTTGGTCCTCCCATTGGGACAGGGAGCAGCACAGGAAGAAAAGAAGGAAGCCACTCTGCTGGATGTTCTTCCTTGGACTTGCCTTAAGGATCTGACTGTAACAATCTTAAGGCTGGGATCATTCCTGAGTGAGGCACACAAAGCCAAGCCCTGTCTGGCAAACGTTGCCTCGGGGCCTTGGAGGGCTCCTCCAGACCCCACCAGACTTTTCCCCAATGCGTTGTTAGTCTTTGGAACTCCCTGCCACAGATGTGGTGATGGCATCTGGCCTGGATGCCTTCAACAGGGGACAGGACAGATACCTGGAGGAAAAGTCCATCACAGGTTACAAACCATGATGGAGATGTGTAATCTCCAGGCCTAAAACTGGGGTACTTCAAGGACCAGATGAAGAGGAGTGGTATCAGGAGACAGATATCTAGTCTCGTGCACTCCCAGTGGTGGGGCCACTGTGAGATATAGGAAGCTGGACTAGATAGGCCTTTGGCCTGATCCAGCAAGGCTCTTCTTATGTTCTCATGTTCGTAAGAGAAAGTTCAGTTCTGGGTCCAAAGCTCCTGGCCAGGGTTGAAAAACCCTTTTGGCTCTTTGGCTGGGAAGTCAGGTCATAACAGAGTCTGTTATCATCCAGCCCATGGGAAGCTGTGAGGTGGAGCATCCTGGAAATGGCTGTCCTTCCTGCCTACTCCCAATACTCAGTTTAACATTACTTCATTAAAGTTGGAGGGGGGATTCCTGGGAGATGCAAGAAAGAAGGGGGGAAGGGAAAACACAGAGCCCAGCTCCACAGACTGCAAGTAACCTTCTGTCCTGAGGGTCCATTCAGTCTATGACCTGGCCTTGCTGCTTGCCTTTTCTCCCTTGCCGGAATGGAAAGGAACCTTGGCAGAAAGGTTATGCCTTGCATATCAAGCAATAACAATGAGTCACCTTTCCCTAACAAGTGAGGCGAAATGAATCCTGTTCAAAAACTGATTTTCCCCACCCCACCCGAAGCCCTGGTGCACAAAATAAGCACACTCACAGTGTTTGAAAAGAGAAAACCAGGGTGACATTTTGTGAGGGGTGGGTGGGGGATTTCACGAGGGGTGGGTGGAGTGAAATGGGAGCAGCTGCAGCTTACAAATCCCTGGGCGATCTCTTCCTCAACATTTACCACTCCCTGACAAGAAAATGTTCATAGCCCAGGGGCAGAAATTGTGCTTCCTGGGGGTGGCGGGTGGGGGTGGGGAGATATTCCAGTCTGCTTAATTGCTTCATTGAGGGGAGAGGAGCATGAACAGAAGGCTGAGGGGATGAATCCTGAGGGCTCATGATCTGGAGAATCTATACCCCTCCCCTGAGATGGATTGACCAAAATATGCCCCCCCACACAAAATGGCACTGATCCCTCCTTGGTGGCCCCTTGAGTGGCTCTGTCTAGGCACCGCTTCCTACAACCCTTTCAAGGAATTAGACGCCTCTGGAAGTTAATTTGTTTTTAATTTCCTCATTAGTCTTGCTTACGGCAATTCCGGCAACCCGTCCTTAAAAATAACTCCCCAACTTCCCGTGCAGCACAAAGGGCAAGGCAATCGAATCGTTTTGACGGTAAACTATTTATACCTGGCTAAGGCTGTGCAGTTGCATTTTGAGGCAAAGATGATAAATACTCTCTCCACTGACCCAGATTCCCTGAGTATAAACACATTCATTAAGGCCCCGGTGTCTCCTATTTGTCCGGGGTTTTTGCATGAGCTACTGCTGTCATTTCCTTTCCTCTTTCCCATTTTGTCTCTCTCATTGGGGGGGGGGGGAATCTCCTGGGAGCCTGAATCTGTGGGTGCCTTTAATGGTGCTCTTAATAACCTTTTTCCCCTGTTCCCCTTAGAAATGAACTGTCTTTGCCTTTGGAGTCATTCGCCCCATTTGAGATCCTCTCTTTTCTCCAGGAATGTTCTCTCACATGCTAGACCTTGCCTTCGCGGCATCCTCGTGGTTTATATTTTGCTCTTCCTTTTCAGGCATGTTTTCTAGGGCATGGTAATGCTGCCACGCCAGAACACTCACATGTCTATTTCAGGAGGACAGTGCTCTTAAGAGTTACTTAATTTTTTTTAGATAATTCCCAGAATTCACCAGGTAGCATGGCCAATGGGGATTCTGGGAGATGTAACCTAAATAATAACTTCCCCAAGCTCTAGTTCCTTCCAGCCAAATGCTCTAGAGAGTGAAATAACCTCCTCTGGACAAATATGGAGAAGGGTTCACCTTTCTGCTCATCCTCGGAAGTAGGACAGCATATTCGGGTTCAACAATGAACAAGTCTGAGGTGGATGTCACCTTGGTGAACCTCAGACCACCTCAGCATTCAAAACAGCACAGTCCCACAGTAGTTAATGATAATGGTTGTGAGTAGAGATGGGTGTTTTCTTTTGGAAGAGTTCTGGTTCTGAAACAAAACATAGCAACACCGCTGCTCTTCCCAACTAGGACACAGCCTCCAGAACAAAATCAACCAATGACTTATCTTCCTTTGGGTTGCATGGGGTGAAACTCCAATTAGGAAGCAGCCTGCAATGCATCATCTCTCCTTCTCCCTGGTGCTGGCCAACCAGGAGCTGTGCAAGTGCATGCATAGTCCCACCTCCCTGTCTGATTGGCCAGTGCCAGGGAGAAGGAAAGATGATGCATCAGAGGCTGCTTCCTTGTTGGAGTTTTGCCCCTCATGACCCAAAGAAAGGTAAGTCAGTGGCTGATTTTGTTCTGGAGGCTGGGTCCCATTTCCAAACAGCAGCTGTGCTGCCATATTTTGTTTCTGAACAGGACCTCTTTCAAAATGAAATGCTTTTAGGAGATGTGGGGTTTGTTTTTACTATTTGACAGTGCTTTTTTGTCAACTCTCTGAAGACTGACTGCAAATATAAACACAGGAGGGAGAAAAGAAAGAGAGGAAGAAATAGACTTGTACTTCCTCCATTGACAGGGAATGATTGATTTTTATTTCCTGCCCCAATGCTTAGGGGAGGAGTCTGAAGCAAGGTATCAGAAGCTGTTGCAGAAGTTTGCCTTCTCAAGTTATTTATTTGTTTTCTTTATTAATTAGATTATGATATTGCCCCACCTAGCTAAAAAGCTACTCAGGGTGGTTTAGAGCAATAAAAATACAAGGCAAAAATAACAATTAAATAAGACAAAGTAATAATTAAATGAGACAATGTAATATAAGACAACCCGATGGGAAAACTGAAAGAGCAATAAACAATATAAACAGTATGGACAAATATAAACAGGACAAAACAGAAACAGGGCAGACAGCAATAATTCAAGAGGCAGAGGAGGTGTGGATCTTCAACTAAAAGGTTCACTCTGCATCTGGCTTTTAGGAAGGGCCCACTTATAACCAGCATCCTGTGTGCCTACATGTTCCCATTAGTATCCTAGCAAAAGCCACTCTGCTTTGTTGTTCTGGATGTTAGATGTTAAATTGTCAATAAACAGCTTTGCCCTTTGCACTTTCTTCCTGACTGCAAATAAGGATTATTTTCTTCTGCTAAAAGGTGACATATTCCAACAGCATGTTACAGGCAGTTTGTACAACTGGGACTGGCTACCAACCCGACTGATGCCATATCCCTCTGCTTCTGCATCATCTGTTATGTCTCAGCCAGAAGGGTTCTGGCCCAGAGGAGAATATCTATTAGACAAAGAGCGTGGAAAAATTAATTTTTTCAGACTACAGCTCCAAGAGTCGCATCCTGGCAGTTATAGCGCCATAAAATTTCCAATCTGTGGGTAGCCACTATGAGGTCTACCCTGAAAGGTTTCACTCAGAGATTGCTTTTAGGCCTGAAGGACCTTCATCATTTTTATAGCAGAATCTCAACGTTCCGGCTGATGCAAAGCAAGCAGGCAGGCAGGCAGGCAGACAGGTAAACCCAAGATTTTGTCAAGAAGACCAAAAAGAACTGAACTGACCCTCTGTACAATAATCCATCCTTCCTGGTTAGCTTGGAATGTCATCATTTTGGTGGTACAATTTTGAGGAAGTGTTGGTGGGATGGGGTCAAATTAGTGCTCCTACTGTTAAATCACTTGAGACTTAGAAACCATTGCCAACAGATCTCAAATCAACTCAAGGTGAGCTGCTAAATCCAGGTCTATGTCCTGTCCAACCCATTTCAATACCCAGTAAATTTAAGAAGTGCATGGGGGCTCATGCCTGTACTGCATGGGGTGTGGGGCATAAGGTGGACCAAGTCAATGTAGGCTTAGCCAAACCCACATTGCCATGGACTATGTTCTTCTGCTAAATCTGGACATGCTTGTACCAAACATACAAAGCAGAACACAATTCTGTGCAAGAAAACCTGAGCGTAACCATTTTCTAGTCTTCAAAGCACACAAAAAACCCACCACCCTCTCTTACATGGGGCATTTGCCCCACAAATCATATCTGATTGATTCCTAATATGCAAGGTGAGTCTCTTTTCCTGCTATCCAGGCAACAGAAGAATTGATCTGGTAAAAAAGCTGTACCAAAATGTCCCTCCGTTAAAGCAAGTCTATTTATTTTCAAAGATTATTATCTCAAGGAACACAGCTTGGCACTACAGCAGATTTTGACTCATTTCTTAGGTCAGAGCTTGCTTGCACTCTCTCCCTCTCCATCCCCCCCTCTCTATCTATCTCTCTGTGTTACTTATTTCATTTCTTCTTCTTGTCTGCCCAGTACAGAAGATGGGATTTCAACAGTTGAAGGAACAAGGAGTGCTGCTTTTCAGGGAGAAGGCTCTCTCTCTCATCTGTTTCCATTGCTTTACGTATATATGTGATTTAAGATGTTGGCATTGAAATCATAGAATCCTGAAGCCGAAAGGGGGCCAACAAGGCCACTGAATCCAAGCCCCTGCTCAAGGCAGGAATACAAATCATGGGATATCTGTCAGGTGGTTGTCTAAATTTCTCTTGAATTCCTCTAATGTTGGAGCACTCACCACCTCTGGAGGTAATTGGTTCCATTGCTGTACTGCTCTAACAGTTAGGAAGTTTTTCATCATAGTCAAATGAAATCTGGATTCCTATAACTTGAGCCCATTATTGCATGTTCTGCATTCTGGATTGCTCAAGAACAGATCCTGCCCCTCCTCTGTATGACAGCCCTTCACATATTTGAAAAGTGTTATAATCTCTGCCCTTAATCACCTTTTCTCAAGGTTAAACAGAGCCAGTGCTTTGAGTCTTTCCTTATAAGACTTGGGTTCCCTGCGCCCTACTCATCCTTGTTGCCCTCTTCCGAATTTATTCCAATTTATCTGAATCCTTCTTGAAGTGCGGTGTCCAGAACTGGACACAAGATGCAGCCTAACCAGTGCTGATTACAGGAGAAATGGTAACTCACAGAATCTGGAGACTATACATCTAGTAATGCAGCCTACAATAGCATTTGCCTTTTTTAATAGCCACATCACATTGCTGGCTGATATTCAGCTGGTGATCTATGACAATTCTGAGATCCTTGGTGCTCTTAGTATTGCTGAGCCAGGTATCCCCCATCTTGTAACTCTGTCTTTTGGTTTCTTTTTCCTTAGTGCAGTACTTTGCACTTCTCCCTGTTAAATTTCATTCTGTTGGTTTCATCTCAGTGCTCAAGATCATTGTGAAGTTCATTTCTGTCTTCCAGTGTTTTAGCTGTCCCGCTCAATTTTGTGTTATCTGCAATTTGCTTAGCATTCCTGCACGCTCTGATTCAGGTCATTAATAAAAATGTAGAAGAGCACTGGGCCCAGAATTGAGTCCCAGGGTACCCCACATTATCTCCTAACACTGCACAAACTTTCCAGGCGACCATAACTGAAGTATCTCTTCCTTCTATTATACCTGTTAGCTTTTGGCTTACAGATTTTTAAGGACTGTCTTTCCCAGTTCTGTCCCCACCCCCAGTGGGTTTCCATGGACGAGTGGGGATTTGATCCCTGGTCTTCAGAGACCTAGGGCCTTTTCACACGACCCCTAAGTTCCGCTGGTCTCTTAAATTCGGACCAGAGATCTTGGGGGTTCGTTTCTGTTCCTGCATCCCCACCCCTCAGCACTTCCTGCTCCTGTCGGCGTGAGGGGAGGGAGGGGGGAAAAGGACAAAAGAAGCCTTTACTTACCTGCCGGTGCCGGTCCTAAGTTGCCACGAGCCCCATTACTTCCTGGTTCCTTCTCAAGGGGCTCTTAAAGGGGCGGGAGGCAAAAAAACAAGAGACAAGCGAGGAGAGCCCGGCACTCTTATCCGCATCAAATATTTTTCATCTCCAGAGAGAAGGTACAAGAAAAGTGTGCTGGGTCGCACTAAAGTGGGCAGGGTCGAACTTAATTGTCTGCAAACTCCGGAGCTGGTGGGGAAACATTTCTAAGCTCCGGAGCTGGGAGCCATTTGCAGCGCAGCTTAGGGGTCGTGTATAAACACCCCTAGTCTGTCACTCGACCCACTACACTGCCCTGGGTGTCATCTGGAGTAATAGTCTAAACATGGAACCTTTCCAAGCTCTGCCCAGAACTCAGCAAGTTAATAGACAACTGGAGTGGGAACAGTTCCAGAATAAGAGGAAATCAGGAGGTGGGAATTGCATTCTTTCATATCTTGTGATGATTGGCTGGTGTAAATGGTCCTTGGAAGTCCTAAACCTAACTTCATGGAAGAGAGTTCATACAGGACTTTCAGCACCCTGTCACCTCAAGTGATGTACTTGCATGTGTGAACCAGCTTTTTGTTTCAGAAGAATTTAGAAAGATTATTGTCCTTGGAGGGAATCTGCCAGCAGAGGAAAGTGATTGCCTTGTTCCACCCGTGTTCTTCACAGTCATTTAATAGGCAATTAATTCATATAATGCAGCTCTTGTTCTTTCTCCTGGCTTTCTACTAATGTATACCTTTTCAGCTTACTCCAACATGGTGAGAATGTAATTCCGATAATCCTTTTCCAGTAGACGACAGCCAACAGGGACCAGTTGAAATATCTCACAAATCTAAACAGTGGTGCTCTCTCTCTCTCTCTCTCTCTCTCTCTCTCTCTCTCTCTCTCTCTCTCTCACACACACACACACACACACACACACACACACACACACACACACACACACACACACACACACACACACACACACACACACACCACACCTCTGAAAGCCTTTTGTTGCCACCCGAACACCGGTGTAATAGCTGATCCTTTTAAAGACCTTGCAGAGAGAACTAGGACTGCTTTCAAAGAGCTTCAGGTGAACTTGCAGGAAATAGGAGCAGGCCGGGAGAGGCAAAGAAAGTGTTTCATTGTTCCAGGTAACTGGAGCATACAAAGTGTGTCTAGAGCAGCTCCCCACCCCACTCTCATGGGATCTCAGAAAAGCCAGCAGTTGAGTCCAGCATTTCACCATGCCGATGCAACACCAGTTTTCTTAAGGACGTAAATGTTAGAAACCCCACTCTTGCATATATAGGTTATATGTTGCCAAATGCTGCAGGCAGAGGTGAGAGATCTTTGTCCATTCTGATAAGCATCACGATGACCCAGAATGACATCTTCTCTTAGAACATGTTCCAGGCACGTTGCCTCTTTATTTAATATTCCATTTATTTGTTGAAAGGAGATTCAGAGCATCTTTTGAGGCAGACTCTCTTTGAGGCCGTGCACCGAACGCAACATGACAACTTCAAAAAGAAAGGGGATAAACATGCAGTTAATGGAAATGACATTTAAAATAAACACCACAATAGCAAAACAGTGTAAAATGTTTTCCAAAGAGATGCCAGGAAATCAGGGTTCCCCACCTCCAGCCCATGGCTCTGGATTTGTGTATTAGCACGTCAGTTGGATTTTACCTGGAGTGCAGATCCATTCATCTACAATCCCAGGTTCCACTTCTGCAGTCTCCTGGATCTATAGCAGCAGCCTCTTACAAACCCTTGCTTGCCCTGTTCCTCCTGATGCATTCCCAGGTCTCAGGTTTGATACCGAAATAGGAAGTGAAGTGAAGTTGGAAGGGGCCTACAGGCTGCTTCAAGTCTAACCCCGCTGCTCCATGCAGGAATACAAATCAAAGAAGATCTGCCAGGAGGTTGTCCACATTTCTCGTGAACGCCCCCCGCATTGGAGCACTCAGCACCTCTGGAGGTAACTGTTTCCATTGCCAAAACTCAAACATCTTTTACAGAGGGGTGTGTTTCCCAGCCATGCTTCCTCTCTTATTCTATGTCCACACCATTGCTGAGTCAGAGGCAGACACCAGTGTTGTCTTGCGGGGGGGGGGGGCTCACAGTGCAGTGCAACTCCATGAAGATGCTTTCCTGTCTGCAGATGCAGGCAAGGCATTTCAAATTTAAACACCTCTGAACCATCACTTTTGTCCTCTCACTAACTGGAGAGAGCCATAGAAGATGGTTGCCATCTTGGGGTGAAGGCCAAGCTGGCCACATTTGGGGTTCTTTTTCAGTGCCATCCATGTTCTAGCTTGAAACAGAGAGGAGAGAAATATCTCTCATTTGGCAACATTTACTATTTTATGAAAGTCTTCCGTCCTGTCTGACCACAGTGTTGTTGCTGGGTTGAGGTTTGTTTGTTTTTTTAAGTCTAGAACCTTCAGGAAAATGAGGGGGGGGAGAGAGAACATTTCAGGCATGAGTGCTGGTCTTTAAATGTTATGAAAGATTGGTTACATCATTGGAAGATCTACTTAAAGGTTTTACCAAAATACCAAGGACCACTGACCAAAGCCTAGTGCAAATGGAGGGGATCAGCTCCTTGCATCAGTCTGATCCTGGATAATCGGTGCTTTTTCTTTGTTTGCTTGCTTTGTCATTTCCATGGTAGAGTTTGCGTTAGGGTGGAGGCAAGGATCATGATACTCTTGCTTCTCTTCAGAATTAGACGTCTTTGTTGATCATCTAATTAAATGTTATCAAATGTTCTACCAAAGATAGATCCTGATTTACTTTCTGTCATGCTTCTTTTGTATGGAAGGTGTTCTAATTAGAGATGGGCATGGAACTAACATTTTTTCGTTTCCGTTACCATTTGTTGTTTCCGTTACGCAATGAAACGACAAATGAAAATTGTGATGAAAATGCAACAAAATGAACAGAACCACGAAAATTGTGGTCGTTACTTTTCATTTCCGTTAATGGCAATGCACAATGAAATGAGCTGTTTTAAATGTTAAAAAACACCCTGGACATCCATAAAAATGCAGCGATAATTATTTATATTGTCTGATAATACCTACCAGGGGGGTTGGGGTCCTTAAAATGTTTGTTTTAGTCTTCTCTCCATCGCGATGTATTATTTTTTTCCCTTTAAAACAGCTCATTTCATTGTGCGTTGCCATTAATGGAAACGAAATGTAACGACCACAATTTTCACGGTTCTGTTCATTTTGTTGCATTTTCATCACAATTTTCATTTTCATTTTCATTTGTCATTTTGTTGTGTAACGGAAATGACAAACGGTAACGGAAATGAAAAAATGTTCGTTCTGTACCCATCTCTACTCTCAACGACAAACAAAAAACCGAAACACCATTTTTCTGTTTCGTGCCAATCTCTAGTTCTAATCCTTTTGACACCTTTTGATATTTTGACATTTACAAGGTTGTTGGGTTGTTGTTTTCTTGAGACAAACATCCAGAACTGCACAAAATATTAGAAGCACAGCAGTATTGATCACTTTCCCCCCATTCCTGTCTCCACATATTTATTCATTTTATTATTGTGAAATCACAGACTCAAGTTAAAACAATGCAACTACCAGAACAGAATATTTCCTATAATACAGTATAATTTGGTTGTAGAATTCCTCTTTTTCATGGCAGCTGCTCTGGTAGTAGGAAAGGAAGATATTTTTTGCTGCCATTGGTTACCACAATTTGGTCAACAGTAAAGTGGGATTTGCTCTTTCTTGTATACACTCCATTTTCCTTGTGTGACAATCACCTCTTTTATTTCACCACACCACATTCCCAGTCAAATGACTGACCTTCCTAAGGAAACCTGAGATATGTAGTTTCAGAAGAGAAAAGTCCAGGGATTAAAGGGTGGAGAGGAAGAAATAACTATTAACAACATAAAAGAAAGAATTTCAGGGTACAAGAGACCTAAAGAAATAGAATTCCTAAAAGACAAGGGATGGATTTTTGAAAATATTCATACCTTATGAAGCTCAAGTGCATTTTTAAATATCCCAAATCCACATCTCCAGTCAGTATTGTTTCTCAGTTCTTTTCCCACACATGGATGAGTGAAGCTCAAGTGCATAAAAATGAAGCTCAAGTGCATAAAAGAAAGAATTTCAGGGTACAAGAGACCTAAAGAGATAGAATTCCTAACAGACAAGGGATGGATTTTTGAAAATATCTATACCTTATGAAGCTCAAGTGCATTTTTAAATATCCCAAATCCACATCTCTCAGTATTGTTTCTCAGTTCTTTTTCCACACATGGATGAGTGAAGTATGGACCACATCCAATTGCTGATTTCAGCTAGAGTAAACCTGTTGAATCAATTGGCTCAGGTAAATTGAAATGATACAGCACATCTACCTTAGGAATATTAGTTGGATCCAGGTCAGTGTGATTTCTGCATGGCGGGGGAAAAGAGAAGGAGGCATCATTCTCAAGAAAGAGTCTTGGCTGTTTAGAAATCACCCTTATCTGAAAAATGAAATCACACGCAGCGCAAAACTTGCACAGCAGAGAGCTGAGGTGGACACATTAATGACATTTTCCTAAGAGCTCTACACAGCTCACGTTTGTTGTCCATCCAGCAGTAGGCCTGCTGATGATGTTGACATATAGAAAGCAAACAAAGTTGAAATTCATCGGCTTGCCTGCTGTTCCTCAAAGACAAAACGGACAGCTTTCCACAAGGCAGAGGTTCTTCTTTCCATATTTTTATTTGTTACCTGTGATAGCTTCTTGCCTTCATCATGATCCTTGCTGACCCCCTTCCCCATTCTTGAGAAAGAGTGACTGCCCCACAATCACCTTGAATTTTATGGGTGATTGGGGATTCAAACCTCTGTCTCCTCCATCATAGTCTGACACTTAACATCAGTATTCTGTGCAGAGACTTGTGAGGCCTACTTTCAAGAATATCTCCTGTGAAGACCTTCAGGCTAAGCAGCCATCCTTCCACTGAAGACAAAGCTGGCCAGTCTGCTATGATGAAAGGAAACACATATGGCTTTCCTTTGTGAGTATAGTTTGATACTACTTAATGGTCTGTGTTTGCATGGGAATTGCCACTTGCTTATGTACAGTCCATCTGGACTATGTATTTGCATGAGGACTTGAGTCGATGCAACATAGACCTATATCATGGGATGGAAGTTTATGAGATAACTCATGGCCCATGTGTGGCTTAATCTGAGGGCTTTCTTCCCCTGACATCTCATTTTTTTTCACCCCTTGATCTGATGAAGTCTACTGCTTAGTTTGCAAATGAAGATTCTGAGATAAGTCCAGAATCAGTCCTAAAAGGAACAGATCTGCTAAATTAACCAAGCTCACAACATTTTTGGTTCAACAAGTCCCATTCATTCAATGGGACTACTCCAGCTAGGATTAAAATGTGGATTTGTACCAGTGAAATGTACCAGTGAAATCTCACAGGCCTTGTTTGGTTCATGCTGTCATTGGCTTTTACTCTGTCACCCACATTTATTCCCCAAGTTTCACAAAATGAGGTTGTTTGTCTTCTCTGTTACACCTGGCTGATCCGCTGGAATCTCAAGACATTTCCTGCCATAGAATAAATGATCACCTCATTACTACTGCTATCACCCAATGGCTCTTTTCTCTCAACAGATTGCCTTTGTTTCTATCAAACTCTTGTTATTTCTCTAATGAAGCTGAAAAACCAAAGGCAAATACATTATCCTGTTTGGGAAAAAAAACAGCCTAATGAGCAAAATGGCAATTGATAAGATACTAAATTTAGCTTTACAGACATGGGGTGGTGGCGGTCTGTTTTCATATTTTCGCGGGCTGATCTGTCCTCTCATCAGCGGCCCAAGAAACCTGAGTTACTGGCTCCACAGTAAGGCTGATGATATCTAAGGGTAAAGGACTCAGAATTATGAAGCATATGAACAATTCCTCTTGGAGGTACCTCCTCAAGTCACAATTTAGGACTATTATGTCCACCCCCTAGTTCTTAAGGCTTGAGAATATTTTTGATACCTACACCAAGGACCCAACCAAGCAATCCTTTACAGCTCCTCATCCATGACAGAATGGCTTTATTAATATCCCAGAGTAATTCTATCCAGTTACAGACATAAACCTCACATCCGTGGTGTTCATGGTTTCCTCCCTCCATGAAAATGCTTTATATGGATGCAATCCATAGCTGGAAAAGATACAGGCTGAAACCCAGTTGAACTACGTGAAGCAAGTTGCAGCTGGATTAGGCCTACTGAATGAGTGGGGATTGGGTATGTCAACACCTTCAAATGTTCCACTGATTTACTTTGGCCTCATAAATCACAACTAGAATAGACCCATTCAAATCAATGGAACATCCCAGAGTTGACTCATTTAGCACATTGAAGTGTGACTAAGCTGCAGGATTTAGGCCCCTCTCTTTTTTTTAACGATGGGGATCTGAGCTGCTGTTCTTTGCTCCCAAAATCTTGCATTTCAGAGGTGATGACTCCATGCAGCTGCAACTAAAAACTTGAGGCCAAGGTCATGGTTGGCTTCAGCAGCCACAGTGAAAACAGCTGGCTCCATTCCATCCTAGCCAGCTGTCACATTATTCTGAAAGAATTGCTAAAGGATGGGTGTGTGGGTGCTTCTGTGGCTATTTTTAACCCTTGAAAGATGTCACTTATCATTTTTTATTCCCTGCAGAGACGCTGGTTTTGCAATGCTGCTCCCCAACAAGAACAGATACAAAATTATCTGAAGAGAGTGTTCTCGGGTGTTGGACAGAGTTATCAGATCTCAGATGATTACCGTGTGAATATACATGCACGATCTCTTAGTAATGGGGTGATGGCATATGAAGTGCAACTTAGTTAGCAACATGCTGAATGATGCCATAGTATATACTTATTAAGGCGGTGCTATGGGTTGCGATCATTTGGAATCCATAGTCAAGCCAAGGATCTTTTTCTACACTGAACTGAAGCCAAGTCGTGATCCCTGCAGCAGGGCTCTAACTGAATTGGGGGCTCTTCAAAGACCTGAATAATGCTTTGGCATGTGGTGTTTTTAAAAAGCTATGGGTTCTTGCTTGCTTGTTTTAAAAGAGCTCGCACGGAAAATGAAAGCAATGCTGTAACAGAACAAGGTGGAAGCCCAAAGCAGAAGGAGATGGGTGGCTCATGTGCCCCACCTGTGAGGCAGAAGGTTCTCCCTTCCTCACCCTTAACTGTTTGGAGGGTTTAGGGGGCTCTGCATAGAGAAGCAACAGGTGCAGCTGCCTAGAGGCCCTCTGGAGAAATATCTGCACCAGACATGACAACAAGAGCTTACTTTCCAGGCAAGGTTCCTGAAATCTGCCTGCCTCGTCATTCAGGCATATTATTACTTTTTCTAATTAACTAAAATTAATTAAGCCATTTTACAACAAAAGAATCCCAATATGCCCATCCCTATGATCTCGCTTGATTTCTGAAACTAAGCAGGGTTGGGCCTGGCTAGTACTTGGATGGGAAACCACCAGGGAATACCAGGTGCTGTAGGTGCCTGGAGTAGGAACTGGCAAATCACTCCAGTATTCCCGCTAAGGAAACTCCATGGATGTGAAGTCATGAAGGGTCAGTCATGACAGTAATGACACAACACACACACACATGTTCCCCTTATTACCCATGGCAAATATCAGGTGACTCAGTTTCACAAACATGAATCAACAGTAGAGAGAGCCATAAATAGAGACACATTTTGTGTGTGTGTGTGTGTGTGTGTGTGTGTGTGTGTGTGTGTGTGTGTAGATTGCAGCAACATTGGGTCCATTTGTGTTCATAGATATTGAACTTACATTTTGCTTATCCAATATTGAAAATGAAAACAAACAAACAAAAGTCCTCGAGGGTTATATGGAATGATGCTGGCTAAACCACTACACACAGCATGTCTTGGGATATGGAGTTCTATGCACAACAACAATTCTGAACACCAAAATAAACACTGCATAAACCACAAAGTTAAAAGAAGAACATGGCATGAGAACAGTTTACCGAGATAGTACAGTACCTTTTCTTTCCCTTTTGTGGACTATGAACAGGATGGATATGCCCAAGTAAGGAATGGAACTATGGCAGAATATACTTCCTCAAAGACACTGTGAGAAACTTCACTGAACCTAGCTTGACCTCTCAAATTGACCTCATTTATGGTTGCAATATCCTCAAAAAAACACCTTGGGTGGGTAAAATTTACCCCGATTCAACTTGTAAGAAAGAGAGGGATGGAGAGAAGTGAAATGGAGAGAAGTGAATGGAATGATGAAGGCTAAACCACTGTGCCCCAGGCTCGTCCTGGGACCGGTGCTTTTCAGTCTGTTCATAAATGACCTGGAGACAGGGATAAAATAGTGAGATGGCCAAGTTTGCAGATGACACAAAACTTTTCCGTGTGGTAAAAACAGAGAAGATTGTGAAGAGCTCCAGAAGGATCTCTCCAAACTGGGGAGTGGGCTGAGAAATGGCAAATGAATGTAACCAAATGTAAAGTAATGCATATTGGGGCAAAAAATCCAAACTTCATCTATCAACTCATGGGCTCTGAGTTATCCGTGACGGATCAGGAAAGAGATCTTGGTGTGTTGGTGGACAGCTCCATGAAGGTGTCTCCCCAATGTGTGGCAGCAGTGAAGAAGGCCAATTCCATGCTAGGGATTATCAAAAAGGGGATTGAAAATAAAACAGCCAACATTATAATGCCGTTATACAAAACAATAGTAAGGCCCCACCTGGAGTATTGTGTACAATTCTGGTCACCGCATCTCAAGAAAGACATAGTGGAACTGGAAAAGGTGCAGAAGAGAGCGACTAAAATGATTACTGGGCTGGGGCATGGAAGAAAGGCTAAAACAATTGGGCCTCTTTAGTCTGGAAAAAGGCGCTTGAGGGGGATATGATTGAGACATACAAAATAATGCAGGGTATGAGTAAAGTGGATAGAGGGAAGCTCTTCTCCCTCTCTCAAAATATCAGAACTAGGGGACATACACTCAAATTGAGTTTTGGGAGAAAAGAACTGACAAAAGAAAATATTTTTTTCACCCAGCGCGTGAAGTCTATGGAACTCCCTGCCACAGGATGTGGTGATGGCATCTGGCCTGGATGCCTTCAAAAGGGGATTGGACAGATTCCTCCATCACGGGTTACAAACCATGATGGAGATGTGTAATCTCTAGGCTTTAAACCAGGGTAGTTCAAGGGCCAGATGCAGGGGAGTGGTATCAGGAGACAGATATCTAGTCTCATGTGCTCCCAAACGCATCTGGTGGGGCCGCTGTGAGATACAGGAAGCTGGACTAGATGGGCCTTTGGCCTGATCCAGCATGGCTCTTCTTATGTTCTTATGTTCTTATGTTCTTGGTCCATCAGGCCAAATATGGCTAATCTTGAGTGGCAGCACTTCAAATGGGTCACAATCCGGAGTTTTTTCCACCCCTACCTTAAGGTGGTAGCAATTGAACTGGGATCTTCTAGATCTACATTTGCTCTTTCATCAAGATTTAAGCTCAAAGAACTTGAGCTGGAGGGTCCTTATTTTCCTTCTCCTTCCTTGTTGCCTTTTCCTTTTGTGTTGTGTCTGCGCACACTGTCTAGACGGGGATTGTTGTCTTGTTTTTTATTGATGTATAAAGGCACTCTGGAAATCTTTTCAATGGTATACATTATCTATGTTCACACAAACATGTCATGCACCATGTCAAACACAATCAGGTGTATATTTTGTTGGCACACAACCACAATTATTGGCATCCAAGTCGCACACAGCTATGTGTCTGTATAAATAACATGCGCATGTGGCAGGCCTAGGACCCTCGCACGTGCACTCGGGGGAAAGCAATGTTTTCGCAGCTAGTTCAGCGCCACTGGATCAACGTGAACCCTTGGGACAAAGTTAATTAAATCAGGCTAATAACAACAGCCTAACACATTGATCTGTTGCTTTGGAGAGAAAGGTAGCCTGGGTTTACCTTGCCTCTGGAAAAGAAAACAACTTGCAAACAGTGTTGACATTTAATGGCCTTCTATTCTTTGCTACTGACAATCCCACAAGGGAAGGAAGCGGACCACACGCGTGCCCCCGAATCCGAGTTGGCAAAGTCCTACCAGCTCTTAGTCATTTGTAAGCTAGAGGAAAATGACTAGAAATCGGAACACACTACAGTCCCGAAAGAGAGGGACACAAAAGTCCTACCTGTGCCCCGTTCACCACTTTCCAGTGAAAGCCTGTTCAGAGCTCTCTCTCTAACTCTGACCACGGTCAGACCTGCGTTTCCTTCATAGTTTCCTGTTGGCGAACTACGCAGTAAAAGATCGCGTGCTAACCAGGAAGAGAAGCAAATTCTGCTCCTGGCGGAGCACGCCCCTCAAACAGCAGTTTCAGCAAAGTTTCCTAAACCTTTAGAAACTTCGCTCGAAAATGCTTACTTATTTGCTTCTGTCGCCACGACAGGACACAGAAAATACAGAGTAAAAACAGTTTTTGCCACAGAGGCTTGGAAACTGGAGCCAGATAGTAGGACAAAATGTGTAGTATACAGGTTAGGACCAAACCAGAATAGGAAAGTATGACGCAGAGGAGAGGACACCAACTGCTCATTAAATACCATATGACCGCCCAGTAAAAAAATATGCAGGAAATTTAAATACACAGAAAACCGAGGTATGACTGCGGTCTCACTCTGTCTTGTCTCTCTGTCTCTCTCTCTCACACACACACTCACACACAATATATTTTCCAGCTTGTTTTAATTTCCCTAGTGACAGAACTCTCTCAGTTCCCTTGGCAGCTCTACGCCCTAGTCTGTAGGCTTGTCACAACAGCATTCCAGCTCAGGATCCTTTTTCTGTTGTTCACACTGAACCACGTCCCTCTGGTTTAGCTTAGTCGACCGTCAGGCGGCTTCTGAATCTTCTCTGGCTGCTGCAAGCTTTGACAAAGCATAAGCCTTACAGTGTATGACAAATAAAATTGTCGCATTAGCCGATTAAAAGACGGGCTCCCGAATTAGAAGAAATGGGAGGGAGATACGTCAAGTTGCGGTTGATGCAATTATGCAGTGAAGTGATCTCTTCAGAAAGAAGGCTACGATATACAGAGGCCGGCTAAAAGAAATTTTGATATATACTCACATAGAAACAAGCCACTCTACTGCTTAGTGGAGGAGTGACAGACACATCTAGGGATGGGAGAAATGTATCAGTGTCACTGTCTCCTGCACCTGAATCATTTTAACCATCAAGTGCATTTTGTTCAACATCTATGATTTGTGCATTTTCATACATGTTTTCAAGTTTAAACAGAGGAAGAACAAAAATGTATGAGTTCTTTATGAAACATGAGAATGTTCTAAATCAAACTCGACTAGGGGACATTTCTTAATAATTAGAAATTATGTCCTATCAATTGAATTCTGATTTGCAGATTTCTAAGATATAAATAAGCTGCCTAGATGTCCTGAGTACATCCAATCTTGCCTGATCTTGGAAGCTAAGCAGGATCAGGCCTGGTTAATATTTCGGATGGGCGACCTGTCAGCAGATTTAAGGGGGCAACAAATATAATAATAATATATATATACTTGTGCCTGACACAAAGCAGTGCAGCAGTAACGTAGATAAAATGTCAGTATTGATATAAAGGGTTTGCAGAGTTAGTCTATCAGAAAGACAATGACAATGAATAGAGTAAAAACTCATATATTCATATATACATCAAAATATACACAGCATAACAACCAAGCATTATATACAATATAGCAAACAGACAAACAGAGTGTGGGGTGAACTGTTCTCACTATAACAGTCCCCAAGTTACAAATGACAAGCTAGTGCCTTTTATACTATTCAGCCCTCATAAGATCTGATGCAATCACTAATTAACAATCTGATGCAATCTGATCTATCCATTACAAATCATGATGTTACAATCAGTTCCACCTGCACTTCATCACTTAACATGCCTGTGATTACTAGTCTCTAACACTTGTGGATTAACATCATGACACTGCAGAATCTAACTGCCTCCATTTTACAATTCACTTTACACATTCTGTTAAATACACATAACATATGTTTTGTCAACTTTTACATATCTTGACACGACCACCAGGGAATACCTGGTGCTGTAGGCGCCTGGAGTAGGAACTGGCCAAACCATTCCAGTATTCCTGCCAATAAAACTCCATGGACATGGGATCATGAAGAGTCGGTCACGACTATAATGACACAACAATAAAAAGATATAAATAAAGCTGAATGGCTTAAATGTTCTTTTCTTTGGGTAGCACTCTAGGGCTGTGCAGCTTTTTCAAGACTACATAGGCCAGCTCTTCTCCTAAGAAGTGCCACCAGGAATTCAACTACAAACCCTGACTCTGCACCCAGGTACTCCACCTCCCTGAGCTTTCCAGCCCATTGGAAATATTCTTAGTGGTGCAATAAACACTAGATACAATCCAGTTACTCTTGATTGTAGAGGATGGGCATTTCTGTTAGGCTGCTATGGAAATTAAATGTTACATTTGCAGAGTGGGCCTGTGGTCAGCTTATGATGACAGAAGACAAGATCCGATTCTGGAGAATGGAAATTAGTCAAAAATAATAGGAAAGATTAGGGTTTTTAATAGAAAAAAATCCATGTGTTGATAGTATTTGGGGAAAGGTTGCTAAACTTGTTCACAGAATCCCAAAGACTGGCTTCCATATTTAGAGCCAGCACTTACTGAGTCTCTACAATTAGAGGAACAAATGACCTCAGAAGAAGGAGAAAGGAAATAAGACAATGGCCAACATCTTGCTGAATACATTATACAGTACTTGTGTACAGATTATGACTATCAGCGGGGGGGGGGTTCAATAATTAAAAGAGTTCTTCTTAATAGAGATGGGCACGAACCGAAAAAAATGACAATTCATTTTGGTTCGGTTTGTTTTAGGGTTTGGTTCAATTCATTTTGTTTTAACTACTTTTTTTCAAATATTCATTTCATTGGTTTTTGTTCGTTATTCGTTTTCCCCACTTTGTGCAATTTAATCAATTTGACAGCACGCGGGCAGGAAAAAAACATTCAAAAATAATCATTTAAAAAACACAGACGTTGACAACAACTGCACAAACTGGACTGGCAGCATCCTCATCCTCATCATCCACATCCTCCTCATCATCATCGTCACACATCATCCTGCCCGGGCGGCGGCAGCAGTGGCGGTGGCAGAGGAATCCTGGCCCCTGTGTCAGGGGCTTTTTGAGGTGCTGGCTTGGGGTCAGTGCCTCGATTTTTTTCCGGGTCAGTGCTCATTTTATTTTTTATATTTTTTCCTTTATTTTAGGGTGCCAACCCAGTGCTCCTTTTTAAAAAATTATTTATTTATTTGTTTATTTATTTGTTTGTTTTTCAAGCACCGACCATGCGGCTCCTGGGGCCAGGTCAGCACTTGTGGGAATAGGGCTCCTGAGTAGAGATGGGCACGACTCAAAAAAATGGTGTTTCGTTTGTCGTTTGTCGTTTAGGGGGTCCATTTTGGTTTGTTTTTGTTTTTCGTGAATGTTTTGCAAAAAAAAATTGTTTTCGTTTCATTACGTAATGAAACAAAAAACAAAAAACAAAACAAAAAATTGCTGTTTCGTTAGCATTCATTACAGTTCAATGTATTTGCCGCAACGAAAATGAAACACACGACAAAATTTCTGTTGTTTTGGTTTGTTTCGTTTCATTTCAGAGACAAAATTCATTTTTCGTTTCGTTACGTAACTAAATGAAAAAACAAAAACAAAAATGAAAAATTGCTCATTTTGTGCCCATCTCTACTCCTGAGCTTGACATAACCAGAGCCATTTCAGATGCCAACAGCTTCCTGTCGGCAAAGGTCTGAGTTTGTCTGCAACAGCAGACAAATCATGTCAGCACAGTAGCCCTCCCTTCTCCCCCACTTTTGCTTCTCTTATTATTTAGTTAAGCTTGCCAATAAGAGCAACATCCCTTTTATTTCTCTTATTATTCAGTTAAGTTTGCCAATTAGAGCAATATCTCTTATCACTAAAGCTAAAGCTTACCAATTAGAGTAAGACACACAGTTATACTTATACACGTAGAAATGCATATTAATTTAGACTTCCTATGTAAACGCCTCTTTAACTATATTTGGGGAATTTCTTGCTGCACCACAAAGAAATGATGTAATCAATTATGTTAATCTGCTGTGTTAGAGGAGTTAATAAAAGGAGTCCTCGGTAGACAAAATTTATTTATTATTATTTATTTTATTTTATTTCTATACCACCCATCTTCCAGCGGAACTCTGGGCAGTTTACAACAAAATTAAAATCAACCATACAGTACAAAAACAAACAAAATCAAAATCAAATAAAGTCAGAGCAATAGGAGGGGAAACCCTCAGCAAGAAGGCGGGTGGGGGAAACGGATTAGATTAAATTAAATTAAAAGGAGAGGCTCTGCTGGTACGGACATCTCTCTCTTCTCTCTCTCTCTCTCTCTCTCTCTCTCTCTCTCTCTCTCTCTCTCTGTGTGTGTGTGTGTGTGTGTGTGTGTGTGTGTGTGTGTGTGTGTGTGTGTGTGTTTCTTCAAAGCACTTTCCCATTACTCCAGCATCCAGCTGCCCCATTCTGACAGGCAATGGTTTTATTTTTTATATTTTTTCTTTATTTTAGGGTGCCAACTAGGCACTCCTTTTTTATTTTCATTCATTTTATTTTTATTGTTTTTTTACTGTCGACCACATGGCCTATGCTACAGCTGTAACGCAGGTCGGTCTGCTTTTTATTTTAACTTTTACTGGCCGTGGGCCAGTTCCACGGCCCATGGGCCTGGTCTGGTGCTCGTGGGCCAGTACTGGGTCCCACACACCAGATCTTTTATTTTTATTTTTATTTTTATTTTTATTTTTATTTTTATTTTTTACTGCTGACCACAACCGCCTACCAGCTGTAGCATGGCCAGTCAGCTTTTTTTTCTGGTTGCGCCCTCCCTGCAACCAGGAAGACTGGACCTGCAGAAAGGACCAGCACCAGGTAGGAGACATCTCTGGCACCGCCATTAACAAAATGAAATGAAACGAACCAATTTTTTTTCTGTTCAGTTCGTTCTAAATCCACTCTGAGGTTCATTATTGATTTCATTACGTAATGAAACAAATAACGGATAACAAAATGAACTAAAGGTTCATTTCCTGCCCATCTCTAGTTGTTACTTCTCTAGCTTATCTGACTCTCATCCATCTCATGATATGAGAACCAGAGAAACCTTGAGACAGAAAAAGGAACTCTTTATTGAAAGTCCCCTTGGCTCATCCCTCTTACTCAGGCATAATTTTTGCAAGAGTTGAATCGTACATATAATTCTAAAGTTAAAAAAAGACAGAAAACATTATCAGGTTATCTATTTACGTACCTTTTCATCCTCATTGCACTGGATGTTTTCCTACATGTGTTTCTCCCTCTTCCAACAAAATCTTAACAGATTAAACCAGTAAGCATGCTGGAGATCTCCTTAACGCCCTTGGCAGAGTGACCAATCACCTTTTCTTCGTTCTGAAGCTAAATTTCAGTGCCTAAATTCTTCTGGAAGAATGCCCAACTCCTCACTGTTGTGCAACATACTAATTTGCACCAGGGGCAGGGAGAAAAGAACTTCTGAAGAACCTTGGCTTTAGACATTTGCAGAGTGTCCATGTCTGTTCGAGACAGTCAAAGCTTCTGCTCAGTTTTGGGGTTTACAAATACAGTAAAGGCAAATACAGCAAATATGCTAGGAAATTTCCAGTTACCTTATGCAAAGATCCCCTGAATCATCACCATTCAGATAACTAGTATGTAGACAGCAAGACGTCTTCCTTGTTTAGAAAAGCAATTCATTTCTCTCTGTCATGAAACATTAAGGAAAATGGCTATTTCTGATGGTGTCTGGCATCCAGAAAACATCCTGTTTAAACAGATTATAAGTATTGTGCCAGTCTCATAAGGGTTTCCATCATATAGGATAAAAATGGCACTCAAGTAAACTGAGTTGTCTCCTCTTTTTCTTGTTCTCACTTGAATCCTATATCCCAGGGCTGTTCAACTTTGAACAGTCCGAGGTCTACTTTTTCCAGCTCAAAGTGCCTGAGGGCTACTACACTAAAACCTGTACTAACAAATGTTATCCATTCCGAGCACATGCTCATAAGTAAAAAAAATGTAAGTACAGCAGCGGTTTCCCATAGGAATGCATTGAAAATCAATTAATCCGTTCTGGAGGGAACAGATTTCAATGTGCCATGGCCCTTGAACTTTCCCACTCAGCTGAGACAGTGGGCTGGCAGACCCAGAACTTTGCTGGGGCAGTAGTAGTCCTTGGGATAGGGGAGAGAGGGATGGATAATTTATCCCTTCACTTTTTAAATTTATTGGCACTGGGCTACTTTTGAACCCTTTGTGGGCTACCAGTAGCCCACGGTCTATCTGTTGTGCAGGCCTGCTATATCCCAAACCCTGGAAGACATAACAAAACTTAAGGAAGCTGAATCCACAGAAGATTGTTCATGACCTGTCCAAACCAGGTGAACTGTTGACCTACCAAAATGTAATTTTATATATGTGAAGCAATCTGCAAAGCCAGACACACTGCCAACACAGACAGTGACCCTATACATTTTGTGGAATTCTATTTTGGTGTCTGAGAGACATATCTAAATGTGATGAGAACTTTGAGAGCAATACTACTGGGGGATAGGCTTCATCAAGAGGTTGGACTCCAAGCCAGGTCACCCACGATGCAATAGTCAAAACTGAGATGATAAATGAAGGCGACCTGTCCTCTTCAGGAATTATCTGCCTCATCAGCTGAACAGACAAGATCCAATAGTGATGGGCTGGAAAAGTTCCCGAAGAGGAGCCACTGGACAGCAGAAGTAATGGAAAGTGACTCTGGTGGAGGAACCTTCAAAGACAGTAGCAGTGTTGGTTCAGCCAGTATTACATTGGAAGGAGGCAGTTTCAGATTTCTTCTCAATATTTTCCACTTGAAAACCCTGTTGTTTTTATTTTTGTTAAAGATTATGTCTTTTTCATAGAATCATAGAATCATAGAGTTGGAAGAGACTTCAAGGGCCATCCAGTCCAACCCCCTGCCATGCAGGAAACCCATCACAGTATTTCCGACAGGTGGCCATCCAGCCCCTGCTTAAAAACCTCCAAAGAAGGAGACTCAACCACCTTCCGCGGCAGCATATTCCACTGCCGAATAGCTCTAACTGTCATGAAGTTCTTCCTAATGTTCAAATGGAATCTCTTTTCCTGTAGTTTGAAACCATTGCCACAGGAAAAGAGATGTTGGATTTATTCATTCCATTGTGAAAGTTATAATATAAAGTTATAAAATTGTATGTATTTTCTTTTGTTGTCTGATGTTTTTATAACTTAATTTTTTGTTTGTTGTTTACCGCCCAAAGTGGCCCCTGGGCTAGGTGGTTGGTATATAAACTGAATGAATGAATGAATGATATTGTGAGCCAGAGGAAAGAGTAGTGGCTGACCCTAAGTAAAATAGTCCCATCAGTTTAGCACTGAAAGCATCAAAGAAGACTGCATAGTTCATTGCAGTGCTGCCATGCTAACGTTTAGCCCTTCAGTTCCACCCCCATCCTCTGTGGAAAACCATCCTGGAAGGAGACAAGGAAAGGAGGATCCTATTCCTTCTTCATGCAGTTACAGAGTGAATTGATTGTGGAAATGCTTGTGAGAAGACCTAGACATCGATTCTCGAGGGTCCTTCACAGTTCTTCTTTGTTCTCAGCCTTTAGTAGGTGTCTTTCCTGGACTTCAGCTTTCCCTCCCTTTCTTTGATGATCATGGCTTCTACTGCTTTCATTTCTTCACTACTCTTTCTTGCTTCCCCAGCACCCAATGCTTCACATATGGGTACAATTTCTCAGACTGATTTAATGCCCAGATTACGTTTCCAAAGAACATCCACGGTTCCTTCTTTCAAAAGAGAGCATTTTCTGTACCTTTTGGGTTCAGCGTGTTTTCAGTGGAGCTCTTGCTTCTCTCTTCTTCTTATGCTGGGTACCAAAAATATGACGCATTGCAAATTTAGTAAATAGTGTGACAGCAAGTTGATTGAACTGGAACAATCTGTTCCTTCCCTCTTTTCCATTCCTCTCCCACTGGACGACCTGGTGCAATGCAAGTGTCCTTCACTTGTTAACATCCCCAATGATAAATCTCCCCAGCTGGGCTCATCGAAGAAAAACGAGACTGATTTCCCTGGCTTGTATTCAAGATTGCAACATGCAGCCTTTTTCTCATAGATGTAATTAGAGGCAAAGGAACTGGGGAAAGTGAATCGTTTCCATAAGGAATGGATAAACCACAATTCACTTCATTGTGCATGATTTCCCATTCTGACTGCCAAAAAGGAATGTATATTGGAGCACTAACGTTCTCAGTGGCTGGACTGAAACAGCCAGCTGTGAAGGAAAATTTTATATAGATTTAGCAAAGGACCTGCCACTTACGGAGAGCTCTCACACATCCCTGTAAAAGCAGGTTGTGTTTTCTTACCTCACATCTACTTATTTGCTTTTAAAGCTTGTTGCTTTCTTATGCTTGTCAAGAACTAGGAATTTGTCAAGAGGAGATCATCTAGAGATCACTATAATGTCCAAACTTCTCTTTCAACTTGTGACAAACAAACAAAAAACAGATACGAGCATCTCCCCATCACTATTGTTTCCTTTAGCTGATTTATTTAAAAACAAAAAAAACAAAAAAACAGGCAGCCAGAAAAAAAGGTTAAGTATTTGATTTTGGGCAATAAGCACACCTGCTTTCAAGGTGGCGATATCTGTCACTTGCATTTCACACTTAGTTCTTCTTGAAGGAGCTGCAACCAGCTTCTCTCTTACTGTCTGTCCATTAGCACTTTTGTTATTCTGATTTCGTAGCTTTGAGGGCTTGCTGAAAACTATGGAGTTCCTTATGTTTTTCAGCTCCGCCTTTCAAGACTGACTCTACTCCAATTCTTTTTACAGTGCAAAGACTCTGTAAATCCTCAAATAAGTCACAAAGTGATCAATAAAAACTTCAGTCATCACAGTGATGACCTCCTGGGATTGGTTTAAAGCAAGGAAGCCTGCAAGGAAAAATTACTGAAGTTGGGGTGGGGAGGCATTTAAGAGATACCGCCATTTTGAAGCACCAGGCATCCTGTTGCTGCTTTTCTTCTGTAATATTTCATTGCTTCTTTATTCCTAAAAACAATACAGGCACTGCACCTCACATCATCCTTATTTATGATCCATAATCCTGTGAAAAATCCATACATTTCTGTCTGCTTTTCAATTCACATCCCATTTAAACGACTGATGTTATAATTCTCTTTTACTTGGAAAACAAATCTCCAGGTTTGCAAAATAAATAAATAAATAAATAAATAAATAAATAAATAAATAAATAAATAAATAAAGTCATCGTAGCATCACATAAATGTTTAAACATTATAGCTGTTTCCAGTGCTGAGTCTGAAGGGTGAGTCAGCAGGAAAGAAACGACCAGTTATTTGCTAAAAAAAAAATTCTGAAGCTTATCAGAAACCATGTGCACCTTCTGTAGGCAATTTATGAAATTAAGGTTGGCTTATTGAGGTTGTTTATCCACCGTCTCTGTTGTGTGTTTGCAGACTCCAGTCATTATCTTGAGACCAAGGAGGAGAAAGAGACGAAGAAAGACAAAAATAATTCCCTGCTGTAATCAGGCCTCGACAAAAAGTTGTTTAGAGAGCCAGGCAAAGAAAAGCGATAGATTTTTGCCACTGGAAATTGCAAAATACTTACCTCAGCTGCTGGATTCTTTTGTATCAATCACACCAGAATGTACCGTTCCCAGAACAATACCACCTCCAGAACAGACTCCGCTCTCAGCTGCCTGCCTTGTTGTTGTTTTTCTATGTTGTCTTAGAAGGAGCGCCACTCTTTGGCTTATGCAGTAATCCCACACCTATCATGGGGGCTAGGGACCTGACCTGACCTGCGATAATGGAAAATCCATGATATGCAGATGCTGGTTTGGGTGAGGACTTGGGAGCCTATCTGGTGCCTCCTCCACTTACCTGAGGCCAGGTGCTGCACTCACTGGGTCTCCAACAGGCTTCCCAGACTTGTTGGAGGCCCCAGAAGTGGTTTTGGGCAATCCCAAAGTCATTTCTGGTTTTCCAGAAGTCACTTCTGGTTCACCAAAAACCATTTATGGGATCTCCAACAGGCCCAGGAAGCCTGTCAGAGGCCCGTTTGGGGCAGTGTCAGGTCTGGGGTATGTGCAAGAGGCCTCAAATGAGCCAATGCAACCTAACCAAGGAGACCTTTGTTCCATATACTGCGGTCCCGCGATATACCAGGACTGCAGTATACGAAACATGAAATGACGGGGGACCAATGTACCACATATTACTCTTATTATTTAGTCTCCATTCATTGATTTGTGTGGATTGTATAGAAAAGAACTCCATGTAAGCCATGACCGTTCTGCTTTTCATATCCATAATTTGATTTTTTTAAAAAAAAAAAAATCAGGATTCCCAGTATGGTCAAGTGGATAGAGTTATGGACTAGGACCTGGCTATGGAAATTCACTGGTGGAGCAGTAGAACCACTTCTTAAATATCTCCCTTACCTTGAAAACCCAATTGGAGTCATTATGAGTCAGTCCCAACTTGTCAGCACAGAATATGTCTCAGTCAAACAATCACTCCCTGCCTTAATTCCTGATGCTTTTCCTCCACCACCTTTGTCCTTAACATCCCCCTGATTCTTCCTCTTTGCATGCTTTCCTTGCTGGGAAGCATTCTCAAATCCTGCCCCTTAAGGCTTTTGTAAATTTTAGTTGCACCAGCAACTGAAATGCATGGTTCTTCCATAGCTTTTGTCCAATTTGAAATATTTTCTGGCTTGCAGTACCGTAGTCAACATGGTTAGTTTATGCATCTATGAATAGTTGTGACTCCAGCTCTGCTGCTGTACTTGATTATTTATTTATTTATTTATTTATTTATTTAGAATATTTTCACCCCACCTTTCTCCTTGGAAAAGAACCCAAGGTGGCTTACAATAATAAGTGACAATTTACAGCCCAGAACGTTTAGGACACGTTCAGGCTTAAGAACAGGGAATTAGAAAAGGCATCTTACAACATTATTATCTTCTCTGAATATCGTGCACTGAATTTATTTACTTATCTCTCTCTGGGCATTATAGATTTCAATTTTTACAACTTGCAACTTGGTAGCACATATTATCTCTCTGTGTGCAGAAACTTTCTCGTGCCAAAGAACTAATTGAGTCATAAGCTGTTTCCAGTTGACAAAGCCATGGTGAGTTTCCTGCTTCTGCTGAATTCAATTAGGAGCTGTGTGTATGTTGCATCTTTAAGACTGGAAAGAATTTCTCTTTAACAATGAAATATAATGTTTGGTTGCCCTTTCTCTGTCTCTCGTTTGGCAGTTTCATTATACTCATCAGCATCAAAGGTTGACAGATGGGTACTATTTTCATCCACTTCTAAGGAAAAAAAGAATGCTCTTGATTATCATTGAGGCAGCGCCAAAGTGATAAACATTTTCAATCAGTACTGTGATGTTTATTATTTATTTATTTTAGAGTATTTTTACCCCACCTTTCACCTTGGAAAAAGGACCCAAGGCGGCTTACAGAATGGGGGATAATATACAGTCCAGTACAATTAAGACAATTATTGAAAACAGGACATTATGTATAATGAGGGATGTCTCTGGCTTTAAAACATCTCAAAGTTAAATAAAATTCAGATAACCCATTCTATTTATCAGCATGCAAATCTTTGAGTCCTGCATTAAAGCAATATCTCCTGTTAGTTCATTTGTTTGTTTGCTTTTCTTTCCATTTTTTTTAAAGTGGGATTTTCCCCCTCATTCTTCAAACTCCTCTGAATAGCTAAGACCATATCTGTACATATAAGGTAATTACATTATAAAGACATGGGTGTTTTCAAATATTTCCTTTGAAAACAAATCAGTACTTCAAAGGATGAGAGACACTGCTTAAAACAATGTCACCTAACAGTTGCAGCTCACAACTTCAGTTGCCTTCGCAATTTCCTAAAAGGGTCAGCATAACAGATGAGGTATCTTGAAGAGGAAATTCTGCAACTGAGAAGGTGCCATCAAAAAAATATATCTATGAGGCCAAAACAACCTTCCTACTGAATCAGAACAATGGCATGCCTAGTACTACACCATCTTTCCACTGATAGCTAACTAGGTTCTTCTGACAAGTTACTGACTAAAGCATGAAGACATCTACAATTCTCTGTTCCTCATAGTAACTACTCTTGACACTAATTGTGTCTACCACACATTCACTTGTTAAAAATATGAAGACACAAGAGATTGTGGGATATCAGAAATCTGATGTGGGATCTAACCCCACTCTTGGTCCTATGTAGAGCTAACCCAGTGAATTGAGTGGAACCCGCTAACAACAGCTAAGAGAAGTCACACTGATTTCAGAAAGTCTAAGTAGTACTAACATTCCATCGGGTCCTATCTATCTGCTGCATTTATATCCCACCATTGCTCCATCCCAGAATTCAAGGTGATGGCATAGCCATCTCTTGTCCAGATACAAACATAGTCCAAGATTGCTTTAGCCTCTATCCATGGCTGTGTGGTGATTATTAAGAGGATAAGGCTGGCCAAGTAAAACATCATGGTGAGGCCTTGCTTCCTCCCTAGATGCAGCACTTGGGGAAAGAAACCAAGAAACTATACAAGGCAATAGCCATGTAAAGTCAAGGCAGTGGGAAAGGAGAAGAGATAAGGGGTGCTTTCTGGGTGGTGAGATTGGCATGAGTTGAAATGCCATCACCCACCCAAAGTTTCTTTTTCCCTCTCAAAGATCCATTTTTGTTTGTTTGCTGGGTAAGCCATGAAAAACTGTTTTATTTTATCTGTTAGTTTCTGCCTAGTCTTCATAGTCTAGTGCAAGCAATAGACTACCTCCCACACACATACACAACTGAGAGACATCTATGAGAAAAGACCGATCATGAGCTCAACCTGTGTGCTTAAGAAAACCATTTTCCACTCCATCTCAATTGTCCCTTTGTGAGATACTTCTATCACAGGGTGATTATGGAGCCACAGATAAGTAGAGCACTTTCAATGGCAGTGGAAGTGCCACTTCATGGTGACAGCAGTAGAATTTTGCAGAGCATTTAGAAGGGCATGAAATAATTGTTTGGCAAATAGTTCGAAGTCTCATTCCTGACTTTGATACCTTCTCATGACGTATTAATCCTAATCTTTTGGTTAAATCTCCCTGTACCATGTAGTGGCTTCACCTGTATATCAATAAAAGGAAATGGGTTTTTCAGAATACTTACAAACATTGCAATAAAATAGGGTTCTGTAACATAGGTGAGTGTCCTCATTCATGTACTTGACACAGTTCAGGACAGTCTTTGGCAGAATCTTTTAGCAAAATCAAATTGATGAGACCTTGATTTTTTTCCTTTGGCCCAGGATGCATGCAAAAACAGGGCTGTGGATCTGTAACTTTAGATCCATCATGGCAATAGCAGCATTGATCAGTATTTTGGAAAGCGGGGGGGGGGGGATACACGTCTCTCACATCTTTGGAGGATTGTTTTTTTCAGGAAATGTTTTATGCCAGTTAAAACATTGTCATGGAGGTTTAATAATGAAGAGGCTTCAGGTGTTTAAACAAAATTAATTGAACAGTCTAAAATTTGCAAAATAAGATTCCAAAATATGGGTGGCACCCCTCATTCAATTTGTTATAGTCCACAATACACATAGCCGTTAATGAATGCTTAATAAATTACGGAGTAGTGCTTCACACATAAAGTTACTAGAGATGGGCACAACCAGAAAAAAATGACGTTTTGATTTTTCGTTTGTCGGAACAGGTCTGTTTCGTTCCATTTCCGTTTGTCGCAAAAAAATTTGGAAATTTTTGGTTCGATGTTTCGTTCGTCATTTGTCGTTTCTACCACGATTTAGTGCGATTTGACTTCCCAGAGCATGGGGGCGTCCCGCAATGACCCAGAGCAGGTGGAAAACACTTTAAACTGGGTGATGAATAAGATATTTAATAAATATATCATAGCATAAGACTGCATCCTATGCAATAATGCAAACAAAGTGGGCAGAATGCAATATTCTTTTTTTCTCTTGGTCAACGCTGACTGAACCGGCCACCCTACTTGGTCTGGCTGCCTGTTATACTTTTTTTGTTTGTTTTTTGAAGCCTTTAATCCATCCCATTTCCCCTCCACCTCTCAGAGGCAGCAGGAGACACAGTATTCCGTTCCTCCCCCAAATCTGGATGAGGGTCTACTCCTCTCAATGTCCCCTCCCCATGACACTCCTTGTAAAGCCAAGCAAATGCCACCCTGGTCAACTAGCGGTCAGAGATTCAGATGCTTCCCCCCACACTCATCCGGATGAGTGCCCCTCAACCTCTTGGGGAATCATCGCCAGCTGGAGTATCCCACTGGCAGAATCTCCAAGGATCAAATTCAGGACAGAGCAGAGGGAGCACCCGGTGGGAACACCCTGGAAATGCCATACCAGCGTGGCCCAGCCGAGCTGCCTGCCCAGCCTTTGCCTGGGCAGGTTTGTCCTTTGCCTCAGATTCTTGGCCCCAGCGCGATGACCGAGGAGCCCTGTTTGCTCATGGAGCAGACCTTCTCCCTCCTTGACCAGGTGGCGCAGTTCCAGGCCCATCTCCAGGGCAGAGACCCTCTGCTGCCCTCCACCCCCTCTGGCTTCCCTGCCGTGTCGCCGGAAGTGGCCTAACCCTAACCCTGTAACTGTTTTCATTGGGGGCCGACTTGCAAGAAGAGCCGCCTGGGAAGAAAAGGACACTGCCAGCAAAAGGGACCACTGGTTTTTCAAGAACTGATTGGCAAAGGCAGCCATTCAGAGAGCAGGAAGGGCGGGTGGCGGGGTTGGACCTGCTGCCTTGAACGGTTGGGGTGTAGGCAGCTGAGCCCGATTCATGACAGTCCACGCAGCAAAGCCACAAAGCCAGAGCGCCAGGGAATTTTTCTTGGTTGGGGAGGGATTGTTTCAGTGGCCTCCTTTGGAGGCCACTAGGCCAGAGTTTTGCCATCCCAGTGAATGAGACAAGAGTTCCACCAACCCAGTGGAGACACAGTCCATGCACGCTGGAAAGCCACGAAGCCAGAGTGCCAGGGAACTTGAGGGAGGGATTGTTTCAGCCACCTACTTTGGAGGCCACTAGGCCAGAGTTCTGCCTACCCAGTGGAGACAGAGTCCACGCACGCAGCAAAGCCACGGAGCCAGAGCGCCAGGGAATTTTTCTTGGTTGGGGAGGGATTGTTTCAGCGGCCTCCTTTGGAGGCCAGTAGGCCAGAGTTCTGCCTATCCAGTGGAGGAGACACAGTCCACGCTGGAAAGCCACGAAGCCAGAGCGCCAGGGAACTTGAGGGGGGGATTGTTTCAGCCGCCTACTTTGGAGGCCACTAGGCCAGAGATCTGCCAACCCAGTGGAGGAGACAAGAGTTCCACCAACCCAGTGGAGACACAGTCCACGCACACACAGCAAAAGCCAGAGTGCCAGGGAAATTGAGAGTGCCAGGGAAATTGAGGGAGGGATTGTTTCAGCGGCCTCCTTTGGAGGCCAGTAGGCCAGAGTTCTGCCTACCCAGTGGAGGAGACAAGAGTTCCACCAACCCAGTGGAGACACAGTCCACGCACACAGCAAAGCCACGAAGCCAGAGTGCCAGGGAAATTGAGGGAGGGATTGTTTCAGGCACCTACTTTGGAGGCCACTAGGCCAGAGTTCTGCCAACCCAGTGGAAGAGACAAGAGTTCCACCAACCCAGTGGAGACACAGTCCACGCACGCAGCAAAGCCACGAAGCCAGAGCGCCAGGGAAAATGAGGGAGGGATTCTTTCAGCCACCTACTTTGGAGGCCACTAGGCCAGAGTTCTGCCTACCCAGTGGAGGAGACAAGAGTTCCACCAACCCAGTGGAGACACAGTCCATGCAGGAAAGCCACGAAGCCAGAGCACCAGGGAAATTGGGGGAGGGATTGTTTCAGCCACCTACTTTGGAGGCCAGTAGGCCAGAGTTCTGCCTACCCAGTGGAGGAGACACAGTCCACACAGGAAAGCCACGAAGCCAGAGCGCCAGGGAATTTTTCTTGGGGAAGGAATCTTTCAGCCACCTACTTTGGAGGCCAGAGTTCTGCATACCCTGGAGATTCAGTTCCACCAACCCATTGGAGACACAGTCCACGCACGCAGCACAGCCACAAAGCCAGAGTGGCAGGAAAGTTTAGGGAGGCATTGTTTCAGCCGCCTACTTTGGAGACCACAGTTTTTCCTAGCCATGAGACCAGTTCCACCAACCCAGAGGAGGAGACACAGTCCACACAGGAAAGCCAAAGTGCCAGGGAATTACTTTCCTATCCTCCTCATAGAGGATAGGGTACTTGAAATAGAAATAGAAATGGAAATAGAAATACAAATAGAAAGATAAATAGAAATAGGGTACTAGAAAGAGAAAGAGAAATTTGGAGGATACTAGGGTACTATAGGATAGATAGGGTAATAGAGGATAGGGTACTTGAAATAGAAATGGAAATGGAAATAGAAATACAAATAGAAATGTAAATAGAAATAGGGTACTAGAAAGAGAAAGAGAAATTTGGAGGATACTAGGGTATTATAGGATAGATAGGGTAATAGAGGATAGGGTACTACTTGAGGCTGCTAAATCCGGCAGGGGCAAGCTGCTGCAGCGGATGCCATGGGGTGACAAGCTGTATCATATCAGTATCCCACAGCAAGGGATTTCCTAACCTGGACTGTAACTGGCGGGAGTGACTTTTCCCCACCCCCCATGTCGGAGGACAAAGTCCCCCAATTCCAAATAGTTGGTGTCCCTATTAAAGTTGTTCTCCTCAAGTGATTTGCCACCTCTTACCGCCCAGAGTCACTGGAGGTGGGGGCAGCTGAGGTTGCTGCCTCGGCAAGTCAAGGAAACTGGCCAACAGGACGCATATCAGCTCGGAGACTTAACTTGAACTGCTGAGCCGCTGATAGGCTGAAGGAGAAGCACCTGGAAGGCTTCCTCCAAGCCATGGAGTACCTGGAGCCTGACAGGCAGGCAGGTAGGCAGAGGGGCAGGCAGGGAAGCAGTAAGTCTTGCTTGCAGGTAGGAAGGCAGGCTTGCAGGGAAGGCACAAAGCCAAAGTGCCAGAAGGGAGGATTGTTTCTGCCTTGGGAGGCAGAGTTTCTCCACACAAGGAGACCGGGTTTCATTAACCCAGGACACAGAGTGGATGCAGGAGAACAGAGGACACAGAGTGGATGCAGGAAAACAGGGCTATTTCTTTAAGGGAGGGATTGTTTCAGCCGCCTACTTCAGAGGCCACAGTTTTACCTATCCAGGAGACCAGGTTGCCTTCCCTGTGAGCGGTTTTATAATAATAATAATAATAATAATAATAATAATAATAATAATAATAATAATAATAATAATAATAATAATAATAATAATAATAATAAAATAATAATAATGTTGGTTGCGTTGTTGGTGGCAGCCAGACGCAACCTTGAAAGAAAAGAAAGATTTCTGTGAATCCCTGGTTAATTCCAGGTAGTTGATGTCCCTGATGAAGTTTGCCTCCCTTGGCCATTCATTCCATCAGCCGGAGACAGAGTGGATGCATGCAGGGAAGGTGGAGTTCAAGGAAGGATTCTCCCCTCCTTGTCCTAGGGATTTTTGGCCTGTTAGAGGCAGAAGTGAGTTTACACCCCAGGAGACCGAGTTTTGTCAACCCAGGAGACAGGGTGGATGCTGGAGAACAGGGCTATTTCTTTAATGCTGTAAAGAGAGCTAGGCCCCTGCTAATCAGATTTTGAGGTAGGTTGTTGTAAAGTGCATCTCGACCACTTTGTAAGCAGAGTGGCTCCAAAACCCCAGGGAAGGGAGGAACGCATCGAGGAAGGCAGGTATTAGGGTGTACTACACTCAGACCAGCCATGGCCAACAGGGAAATATTGGGCCTACACTGACCCTAGAAAAAAGTCTTCCTGGGCTGCTATAAAGACCGGGGAAGCCCTATAAAAACTGGGCTAAGTATTACAGGCAGTCAGGCAGACAAGGGTGGAAGGCAGGCAGGCAGGTGAAGCATTCAAGCATTCAGGGAGGCAGTCATACAGACAGAGCAGACAGCCAGGCATAACTGTGTTGCACTGGTGCGGAATGTTAGGATGGGAGGCATACAGGCATTGGTTCGATGGGGATTGGGAGGGTTAGGGGAAGTTGCACGGCTGCAACCCCAACAGTGTTATCTGGTCCAAAATTATAAACATTTATTGGTCCTCCCTGGTTTGGAGCCAGGCAAGGGCTGAAAAAATTGGGCAATAATTGAACCCTTCAAATTGAGTGGGAATGCAGGAAGGCAGGCAGGCAGGCAGGCAGGTAGGCAGGTAGGCACAGGGCCAGGCAGGCAGGTAGGCTGGTAGGCAGGCAGGCTGGCTGGCAGGAAGTCAGGCTTGCAGGGAGGAAGCCTAGCTGGGAGGCAGGCATAATTGCTGGCAGGCATAAGTGTTGCTCTGGTAGGGCATGTTAGAGCAAGGGAGGCCTGATTGGAAAAAACCGGTGGAGGAACGACTGTGGAACTAGGTCTTGGAGTGTTGGGGTAATCCCAACGTGGAAAGGTTGAAGCGGATGAAAGTCAACCTTTCCACTGTCTCCGGGTCCAGGCGACAGCGGCGCGGCCTCAGGACATCTCCCATGTGGGAGAAGACACGCTCACTCTGGACACTGGTGGGTGGGATGGACAAGAGGTCCAACGCCAGAGTCGAAACAGCGGGCCAGATGTCTGCCTTTCTGGCCCAGTAGTGGAGTGGGTCCAAGGTGAGGGGTTGGAGGGGCTCGGCCATGTACTCCCTCACCATGGTCTGAGCGGGGTCTGGTTCTTCTTCCTCCCTTGCCTCCACTGAGGAGGAGATTGCCATGGCTAGGGCTGAGGCCAGGTAGTTGGCTGCTGGTACGGAACCTGGTCTCTGGGTGTACACTCCTGCAGTCGAGGAGGAAGAGGATCCTTGCGAGCATTCCTCTTCTGGATCTCTCTGGCTTCCGTGCGCCCTCGGGAACGCCTGGGCCTGATTTGAGGCAGCCCCGCAGACTTGACGGCATAGCTCCGTCTTCCAGGAGTTCAGGTCAGCAGGGCTCCCCGCCAAGGAACCCTTGACATGAGGGTCGCACAGGCATGCCATCTGGTACACCTTTTCCCTCCTCAGTGGGCTAAGGCGGGTATCCACACCAGTCAACAAGGCCCTGCTCTTTGGGAGAAGATTGGCTTCTTCCTGGATACTGGCCTCTAGGCGTTTGGCGAAGGGCATGTATCAGGGGGAGTACATGGCCCAGGCTGGCGTTGTAGTTGCTGAGGTCGTGGGTCGTATCCTCAAAAGGCTGCAGGATACCCACCATCTGGGAGAGGGCGAGCCACTCGGTAGCACCAATGTCCAACACCCTTCCCTCAGGCAGGACGGGGGTGATTCACATGACGTATTCCAGCACTTGCCTCTGCTCCACCAAGCGCTTGACCATTTTGTAGGTGGAGTTCCACCGGGTGGTCACGTCCTGGATCAGGGTGTGCTCTGGTCGGCCCATCTCCGCCTGCTTCTCATGCATGATCCTTGATGCCTTGACGCTGCATGAGAAGTGCCCGACTATTTTCCTGCACTTGCCCAGTAAGGCCTTGGTCTCCAGGGTCCCCTAACACCAGGAGTCCTTTGGTGCACCCAGCCCAATGGCATCACCCACCACTAGATGCAGTTTGTGTGCTGTGCACACGATGCCCTGGAACCCTGCCCTTTCAACCGCGTTGATCATGTTACAGCCTGCGTCAGTGACCATGGATCCGAGATTGACCTGCCCCTCAGTTCCCAATCCCCACTCTCACAGTGCTGTCCTGAGGACCTCAGCAATGTGGATGCCTTTGGCACTGTCCTCCATGCTTTGTGCCTGGAGAAGCACCACCCTGTACCCTCTTGGGGTGCTCCCTTGTGGCTCCCCCTGCAGCTATTCTTGGGATGCCCTAGTGTCAAGGACCTCCTTGGGTTGCCACCAACGAGCCGTCAGAGAGAGGTATCCGTGGTGCCCACCGGTCCAGAGGTCGGAAGTGAAGTGGATCTTCCTTCCTCTGGCTGCCTGCAGCAGGGCCCGGACCATGTCACTGACGGACTCAAAAAGGGAGGGAAGCACCTGCCTGCTGAAGGTACGCCGGGATGGAGGCTCGTACCATGGAGCCACCTGCTTCATCAGGTGCCTGAAGCCCGATGACTCCACAAAGGAGTCATCGGGCTTCAGGCACCTTCATGGCCACCATTTCACCAACCACGTGAGTGGTGGTCTCCTGTGCCTTGGCCCTATTACGTTGGCTGACAAAACTCCCACACAGCGGCACCACTTCCTGCAGAGTGGCCTGCCTCTTCCCACTCTCAGTGGAGCTGTCTCTGGACAAGTCCTCCTTCCCCATTCCTGCTTCCCCCTCTTTTTCCCTGAGGAACCAGGGCCTGACACTGTCCCAGGCAGAGTCCCAGGGTGCCTTCACATGAGGTGGCTATGCAAGGCACTTGAGGAGAGGTGTTTGGGGTCATTCCCCCTGCGCACGACCACCCTGCATTTCTTGCACACCAGAAGCCTCAAGTCTTCCGAGAGAGCCGCGAGGCTTATGGAAAGTACTGCCCCCTCTGTTACTGCCTGCCGCTGCTGTGTTGGCGGTGGTATGGCTTGTACCCTGCTGGGACAATTGACTGCTGCTTTCACTGGTGGTACTCTGGTCCTGGGTGGAAGGAGGGCTGCTCCTTCCATCATTGCCTGAAGCCTGCCTTTCGTCTGTTCCTGCCAACAGGTCCTCAGAATCCAGCCATTTTAGATGCAAAGATCCTGTTTCTGATTCCGACTACTCGTCTTCCTCCCGACACAAGGGGGGGGTGTCCATGTCAACTCATGGTGGAGATGGGTTTCGCATGCTTCCCTCAGTGACAGAAGATGGTCCGGTGGTGGTTGTGCAGCTGCTGCTTGGAGAGGGAGTGGTACCAGCAATATCACTATCTGCACTGCTTCCTCTGCCTTCCTTCAGAAACGTGGCCCTATTTATTTTAGTGGGGGTCCCCTTTCCCTTCCCTCTGGCTCTGCAGGCCCTCCTCATTTTTTTTATTTCTCAAAGATGTAGAAAAGTAGAGATATATTTTCTTATGAAATATATTTTCTTATATTTGTGTTTAGTAAACAGATAAACTTATCCTTTTCGTCCACAAGCTTACTCTCACACTGTGTTGTTTTTGACAAGCTTTCAGTGTTGCCCTGCTGGCCCTTGATATAATTTTCTGAATTATAAAATCAAATTGATCCACTGAATTGGAGTGTGGCTGTGTTCAGTGCACGCAACAACACAACACAAAAGTAGATGCCTCCAAAAAAGATATTGTATTGGGTAAATAAAATATGGTTCAGTTGTACATCAACTGGGTAGTGCAGCAGCTAAATGAATTTGAAAGTCTCTCTCTTATTTTCTCTCAGGTAGGAAAACGTTGAAAAAAACAAATGGTACTATGAAACTAAATGCATAAGTCCCTTTTAATCCAATATATTAGAGATGGGCACGAAAAGCAAAAATGGTGTTCCGTTTATGTTTTGGTTTGGGCCCTTTTCATTTCTGGAAGGGTTCTGTTGAAATGGATTTTTCTAGAAAAACGTTCCATTTGTCATTTTGGTTAAATGAATTTGAAAGTTTCTCTTTTTTTCCCATAGGAATGCATTGAAACAATGCATTCCTTTTAATCCAATATATTAGAGAAAAAAAGCAAAAATGGTGTTCACAGAAATTTGGGCCCTTTTCATTTTGGTTCACTTCAGCATTTTTTTTTGTTCGATTGTCGTTTCCCATAGGAATGCATTGCAATGCATTCCTAAAAAAGCGCCAATCAGCTGTAGCGTGGGCTTGGGATTCAGCAAAAAAAAAAAAATTAAAAGCTTGTGCTTTCCAGGTGCATTGGGGCAGAAGTGCCCTGGCTTATTTTTAAATCTCCTTTGTTTTTAAAAGAACAAGAATAATTCTCGCCATCTTCTGCCACCGCCATCGCCTCCCAAACTCCAGAAGAGGTGCTCGCTTTCTTAAATTCTCCCCCCTCCCCCCACCCTTTACCATAGCGTCACAAAAAAGCAAAATAGCAACATAGCGAGCTCAGTGAAATACACCCTTTTTTACCCCCACCTTGATTCAGGATCTCCTCCTGGGGTTGCTGCCTCCTCTGCCTCATGGTCCCTCACCCATATTGCCAAATGGATGTGGAAAGACAACCCGCCCCTTTAAGGAGCACAGCATTGTTCCCAGAATCCCCACCAGCTTCCCCCTCTTCTCCATACACATGCGCGGTGCGCACATACACACACACACACACAGCACGGAGGGCATGACCCTGAGGGCGGAGGAGGCAAGCCTGGGAGATCCGGAGGAAAGGTGAGGCCAAGGGGGTGTAATTCGCTGAGCTTGCTCATTAATATTTTCCTTTTTTACGATGACACAGCAAAGGGGGGGAGGAGAATGTAAGAAAGCGAGCACCCAAACCTTGGCTAGGAATAAATCGCTTGATTTATTTAGGCATACTTGACCCAGAGTTCCGGAGGTGGCAGTGAGAGGTGGAGAAAATTATCTTCTTGTTCTTTAAAAAGCAGAGAAGGTTTAAAAATATGCCGGGGAGCTTCCCTTCCCCAATGTGCCCAATCGGCGCTGAGAAAGCAGGGGCTTTTAAAACTATTTTTTTCCAAGCCCCAAGCCCCCCCGCACTACAGCTGATCGGTGCTTGGGGCTCTGCCAAAAAAAAGCTGCGGTTTACTGCGCCTTTTTTCCCCACAGCTCCAGTCCATTTTATTGCACGCCACCACTAATGGAAACGAACAGCACTGAACAAATTTTTGTTGGTTCTGTTCGGTTCGAGCCTGACCTGTCCAAATTGTCGTTCTTCATTCTGTTACATAACGGAAACGAAGAACGGTAACGGAAACGGAAATTTCGCCATTCCGTGCCCATGTCTACAATATATAATATATTAATCAGGTTGCCTTATTAATCAGCCCCCCAGTAAATGAACTTGTGATTTGTTAGAGGAAGGGTGAATGCCCCCACACAGATTAGGCTGATGTAATAAATTAAAATAATTAAATGTAATTGCCTGGGCTGGCAACAGCACCAGCTGCAATGGGTCTCCTGTTCTGGAAGGTGGCTTGCCAGGCACACCCCAAAAGTAACCCTGAATAGAGAGTAGTAGCCTAGTAGGGGTACTAGTATGCCTCCAAAAAAGATATTGTATTGGGAATGGGTAAATAAAATATGGTTCAGTTGTACATCAACCGTGTAGTGCAGCAGCTATGAATTTGAAAGTCTCTCTTTTATTTTCTCTCAGGTAGGAAAACATTGAAAAAACAAATGGTACTATGAAACTAAATGCAGAAGAAGTCCCTTTTAATCCAATATATAATATATTAATCAGAAAAGCAGAGAACTTCTTGTTGACTGTTCTGTTCTTGCACCCCAAATTGTGTGTGGGTGTGCAAGCAAATTGAACTTGGAAAAAAGTAGGAAATAAATGGTATATTTTAAAATAAATCCACACACCCCACTCCCAGTCGGCCCTCCTCCTTTATCCAATAGCAGAAAAATCCTCCTCTCCCCACAAACAGCCAGAGAAGAGAACAAAGGGGGGGAGAATAACTGCTTCCCTTCGGCAGACAAAGCTGCAGGGAATAAAAACAATACTTTTCTAAATTCAATTCCCTCCCTGCCTGCCTAACTGAAAGCCTACAGCCACCCAGGCCTCCCTCCTCCAAATATTTGTCTCAATCGGATCACACCAGCAGCCAAGCCACAGTCCTCCTCCCTCAACCACCACACACCGACTGCGATTTCTGGAAGTTGCTTCGGGTTTTTATACCCTCTGGCACATCCAGAAGTGTCTGGCCATGCCATTGGTGGAATGGAGCAAAAAAATTGCATGGTCCTATCCCATGCCATTAATGGGCAGGTCTAAAAAAATAAAATAAAATAAAATAAAATAAAATAAAATAAAATAAAATAAAATCAATGCGACGTTTTATTGCAATAAAAAACCCACTGCCTGCTACTGCTAAAATTCAGGCATTAGAATAAATAAATTTCAACATTTTGGATCCCCCCCCCCACCGCATGGCATGGCGAGACGACAAGGATGACCCCCCCAGCCTGGTGCAAGCAGCCCAGGACAGGAGAGGAGGGGGAAAGGCCGGGAACCCCCCCAGAAACCACCCCTCTGGTAGGTGGCAAAGCCTCAGGCAGGCATATTTTCACCTGCTTTTTCGGCCAGGAATTGTTTTTTTAAAAGCTTTTTTAAAAACTTTTTCCTGGGCTTCGCATCGCGCGATGCCACAAACGGAAACGAAAAACCCGACCAAATTTTTCTTTTGTCGGTTCGGGTTCAAGCGGGGCTGGCTTAATTACCATTACCGTTTCCGTTACCTAACGGAACCAAAAAAATGGAAACGGAAACGGAAATTTCGGCGTTCCGTGCCCATGTCTAAAGGTTACTAATAAACCACCACGAGCGCGTCCAAAAAAGGGACAAGAATCCAGCATCCTTGCTAACAGATATAAAAACACAGGTGCCAAAGAGACAGGGCTACTGTTTCAGTACCATGCATAGCAGCCCCCAGCAGTGACTACTGGGTGATTAGGAAAGGGTTTGACTACCTCTCAAAAGAAACTGATTGATGCTGAAGGATCCAGCATCCTCTCAGCAGTAGATAGAGCCTGTAAACCGGTTTCAGTTTATTCTTTTTCTCCTGTGCAGCACCTAAATTTAATTCCCAGCTTTGTTGGTAGGGGACTCCTTTCAGGTCCAAGCCAGCACTTGAGGATTTGTTTTGATGAAGAATCAATGTACAGTCAGACAAGTGCTAGGAAACCCTTTGCCTTTGGTGATGGAGACATGCAATGGATTCTCACATTTGTGAAGTGAAGGCTAGTGACACAGCACCTCCAGCTACACCCCTCAATCCTATGTTCTCAATTTGGGGGTTTTAGTAGCTACAGATCTTTGCTTGTTTGACCAACACAATTTTTGCGCTTTTTGGCTTCAGCCATTGCATTCCAAATTAGGTGTTACCCCTCGGAGAAGAATTCTGAAGGATCATTGTGGTCGTTGCCGTTGACATCTCCTTAAAATATTTATACCCAACCGTTCTTCTCAAAAGAACCTAAGGAAGCTTAGATAATTAAAACAAACAACTTTCAAAAAAACCTGTAAAGTGAGGTGTGGGGGACTACAGCCCATCTCTTAAGAAGCCAGGTACTGAGAAAAAGACCGCCTGAAGAAAAAAGTCTTTTCCTGTCTGTGGAAGGACAGGAAAAAGGGAAGCCAACTTGGCTCCTGTGCAAAGAATTTGCACGGCTTGGGAGAAGCGTCAGACAAGGCCCTGTCTCATAGCTTCATGACAGCTACCTGTGAGGGGCCTCCCTAGATGATCTTATGCACAGGTTCATAAAGGGAGAGGCAGTCTATTGGGTAGTTTGGATGCAAGTCCAAATTGAGCCCAGAAATGGACTAGCAGCCAGGGGAGCTGTTGTTACAGGGGACTGGCAGTGGCATTTGAAGCCTACTGAATTTTCTACACACTTGCCTTTGTTGGGAGACAATGATGGCCCAGTACCTTTCTTACCAAACTCTACTTTTTGTTTTTACAGCATGGGTTGTGTTTGTGATGCCATCTGCTGTGCTTGTACCCAGGTCTCCTCTCTGATCAACAGCTTAACACTGGCATGGTACTGAAGTAACAGTGCTGGTGTATCTTAGGAGAGCTTCCAGAAAGGAAAACCCCTTCCCTTTTTCTCATCAGCATCTTCCCATAGTTGAAGCTGATCACCCACTGAGGAGCCACACAAAGCTATGAGGCACAACTAGATGGCAAAACCCCAGTCCTGTTATGTTTTATGACATGACAAGTCCTAAAAGAACGCTGAACAAGTCAGTACTGAGAGAATGCAGCATAAACCAACCAACTGAAAAAGCATCATTGGAGAAGCCTGTATGCCAAGTATTTCTAATCCAGTTGGATAAACCACAGTTACTCTCCTCTGTAAAACTCTCAAACTTCTGTTGATGGCACATCTCCATCACTTAAAAACAAGCTTGAATTTTTGGCAAGGAGAGATGATCAAAGACTGTGCTGTGAAATGTTGCAGAAGAACTTTCATTAGGACTGAAATGGAATTGCTAGGACACTGGGAGGGAGTCACGAAACCGAACTAAGAGCCCTATATTCTTATGGTTTCGGCTGTGAATCTCCTTCAGCACTTCTGTTGCATTTTTGTGGCTGGCAGTGTCTATCCAGAGGGGCTTTTTAAAAAAATGTTCCATCAGAGTGTTTTCAAACCCACAATGACTCTTATCAACAATAGAAGGAATGGCACCAGATGTAAAGAGATAAAAAAGAAATCCTCGTCCATACACCTCTTTCGGCTTTCCTTTGGCAAGGATAATTAGAAAAGCGAATTTCGCTGAATACAGAGCTGGAAGTAGGGGGAGTGGGAAAAGAAACAGCCCCATTCTTAGCAGACCATTGTAAAAAGAAATGGCAAAGCACTCCAGTCTCAAGAACTACCTCTTAATGGGAAATTAAATGGAAAGAAATGTTCAGTTAAGTGGAGGAAGAGAGGACACCCAGACTGTATTGTTGGCGTTTCAGGCAAACAGGCGTATTAGCAACATGCAGCAGTGGTTCAATCTTTGCTTCCTCTTTTAGAAAAGGAAATGAAAATGGGAAGATGGGGAACCAGGACAGGCCTCATTGCAGCAAACACCAAGCACATGGAAGGTTCCTAGGAACGTATTTTGTTTCAGCAAAACAAGGAGAGTACTCCATGGTACAGGTGGGCACGAAACACCACTTCAGAGGTTTGTGCCAGTTTGTTCTTCAGCTGAACAGGTGTTTGGCACTATCCAGCCTTGCCTCCTCCAGCAGCTGCCCACTCAGAGGCAATGTCTGGAGGAGGCAGGATAGGGAAGCCACCTAAGGGGCTGGGGCTGGGAAGCACCAAACACCTGTTCGGCTGAAAAGCAAACTGGCGGTCCGTGCCCATCTCAACTCAACTGCCAACATGGTGTTGTGATGTGTGTGGTGACCAGGAGCTTTCTTTCTAAGAAAGGCTATATATTGGCACATAGTACATGTGGCCCTGGTGATTAAAGTCTGTTTCTGTGGACTTCAGAAAGTTACAGCTTTGGGGATGGTTGCATATTTGACAGTTACTCATGCACTGGTAACATCCCGTATTGATTACTGCAATGTGCTTTACATGGGGCAGCCTTTGAAGATGGTCTGGCGATTGCAACTGGCTCAAAATCGTTTTGTGTTGCTGGTGAGTGGCAGGGCCACCAAGGAACACATCACGCCTATTCTGTATAACCTTCATTGGTTACCAGTTGCTGCCCAAGCACAATTCAAAGTGCTTGTTTTGACATATAAAGCCCTAAATGACTTAGGACCTAGATACCTGAAGGACCGCCTCCTTCCATATGAACCTACCTGGCAATTAAGATCTAGCCAGGGGGCACTCCTGACAGAGCCATCCCTCAAAGAGGTGAAAGGGATGGCTTGCAGGTATAGGGCGTTTTTGGCAGCTGCCCCCAGACTATGGAATGCCCTCCCAAGTGAGACCCGCCTGGAGCCAACGTTGATAACATTTCGGTGCCAGGTAAAAACCTTCCTGTTCCAGAAGATTTTTAACTGGTGACTGTGGGTCCTGACAGCAATCTTAGTGTTGTGTTTTAATGTATTGTATTTATTGTGTATTTATATGTTTTATTGCTCTAATTTTATTGTAATTTTGATGTTTTAATTGTTTATTTTGATTATGAGCCACCCAGAGACCTTTGAGTAGTGGGCGGCATATGAGCTATATAAATAAATAAATAAATAAATAAATAAATAAATAAATAAATAAATAAATAAATAAATATTTTTCTAATAAGTACTTATTTCAAGCTTTCTCTCCCCCCCCTCCCCAATTGGGATGCATCACAAACTCTGTAACATACACTTTGCCAATTGAATACAAGTTCCATGTTCTGCAGAAAGGTGAGAAATCAATTAAACCAATAAATAAGAACCTTGACAGAGCAAATTTCCAGCTCCCCACACCACTAAAAGAGAAGGGAGCCTAGGGAGACTTTGGCCTGGATAGCAGAGATATTCATACATTCTTAATGTTATTTTTGATGGGGTTTTTTTAACCAAACCTTTTCCTGAGTACAGGGAAATATTAAACACACACACATACACATACCCTCACCTGCAATGCTGGTAGAGATGAGTGGGAGAGCAGGAGAACTCCTGGGCAAGAAAACAGAAATTTCAGTTGCTATGGGGTTTGCTTTTGAAAGGATTCCTCAGAAAACCAATACCTGGCAATTATTTTAAGTGTAATGAATGTCCTTGCAGTTCCCATTATTTTCTCCTTGATATTATTCATCATTTTAAAAACATTTTTAAAATGAATACCTGAGTTCTGGCAGTTTACCTCTATTTTGAAATACCGTTCCATACATACTATTTTTCTGATGGTACTTTTTTCTTATGGCTGTAAATTATCTTTTCCTGATCCCAACTCTCCCTGCCACAGCAACCTCCTAATGGGACCGTTCATACCAGATCTAGGCCCAACCAGCAAAGGTAGCATCCTGCCAGTTTGTTCCCTTTGTTGGCTTCCTCCCCCTCCCCAATCACTTTCAATCTTGCCTCTTAGAAGGTTCTCCTCCAGATGAAGCTTCCCTGGTTAGCTGTGGAATGGTTCGTCAAACAGGATTGCCTGATCCTGCAACCGTCATCCATCTGTATCCTACTAGCACAAGCCTGCACCTTCTTTGCCAAATTGTACCACATTGTTCAAGTAGACCAAGTATCTCTGTCCCTTTAGGAACAAGGAGGTGGCTTGACCCATGCCACCTCCTTGACTGACATCCATGCATTCATGCATGCCCTTGAAGACAATCTGAACATTTCAGCTAGCACAGAAAGCAGCAGTTACTGAGTTGGACCAGGAGCCTGAATATCCATAGGCTCTGCCATGAATCTCTACCAGTGACTTGGGGCCAGCTGCTCTCTCTCACCTAGGCAGCCTCATTGGGGTATTACTAAGAGGATTAGGCTAAAGATCCATATAGGCTGCTTTATACTAATGGTAGGAAAGTAGGGCTATGATGCAACTACTAAATAAAAGCAGCAGCCTCCCTATTATCCGGCATTATCCACATGAATCATATTATGCCCTCTTCTGAAAAAGTGGTGTTTTCATGATGGTTTGCCTCACATCAGTGACTCTGGAGTGGAAAGATCAGCCTACAGTTGCTTCCAATTACCTAGAGGCCACCCAGATGTGTCCACATTCTTTGGGAAGATGCCTTCCATGCCCCCCATCTCTAACTGCCTATCTGTTTCTGGCCTCAAGGTTCTAGCACTAGTCTACTTGCCACTGGTTTGAGCCACATGATACCTTTCTTTCCTCCCATTTGCCAAAAGCATTGTCCCCCAATTGCTGGTGGCACTTGGGAGCTTCATAATGGATTCCCGACCCTTCTTTTAATGTCCTAGGACAGTGGTTCCCAACTGTGGGTCTCCGGATGTTCTTGGACTACAGCTCCCAGAAATCCTGGCCAGCACAGCTAGTGGTGAAGGCTTTGGGGAATTTTAGTCCAAGAATGCCTCAGGACCTAAGGTTGGGAACCACCATCTCAGAAGAGAAGTCAATGCTTTTCATTGGTAGATTCAGAATGGGAGGTGCTCAAATGAGTTGCTCACTACACAAGTTCTCCTTAACTCAGGTCCTCAAGATGTGCTGCACTACAAAGCCCAAGGTTCTGACTTGGAAACATTGTTATTCAACCCCTGAGTTCCAAATGTTACTCCCAAGCCAATGAGCTTTAAATGGCATGATGCCTCATTATAAGACACAAAAAGGTCTCCCCTGGCCCACTCTCTTGGGTTCCTTCAAGATGTCAGCATCCTTTCCAAGACTGGTTACTTTTCTCAGCCTTTTCTGACTCCAGATGTTCATTTCTTGGAAGCCTCCCATAGAGCAGAATGAACTTTAAATACTCCCCCATCCCAGAAAAGTCTTTAGACCTCATTTCTCACAGCAGCCTCACTGTTTGCTTAGCAACCACCAGAGTCATGTGGTACGGAGGGAAGAACTTGTAGAATAATTAGACACATTTATCTCCTCTGAAAACAGAATGGTAAAAATAACAAAAGGTAACCACCATCAACTCCAACATGGTGCCTACCCAGTTGTGAGTAAGGGTTTCTTCACAGCAAAATGGCAGAATTGAGCAAAGTGAATGAGAGGGACTCACGCCCTACTGACCAACCTGCTTTGGAATGTAACAAATTCAGCAGGACACTCAGTGGGTTTCAAAGAAATGCCCTCAAAACTAGCCCAGCCCTTCCCTATCAAAGCTGAGCCCCTTAACCTTCAGTGGGACATACTTCCAAGGAACTGTGGCTCAGAATTGGAGAACTCATGCTTGCCTGCTTTCTTCTTGGCCTGGGCACAAGAAGGCATCCTTCCTGCATCCACGATGACTCTCTGTTGATGGTGTCAGATGTTGTGATTGAAGGCTACGTCTCCTGCTACTCAGATACCAGTCCCCTGCTTGAAGGGTGTCAGAGGAGAGTCCTTGATGGCAAAGGCCTTGAAGCTACCTATCTAGGCTACTACCTGGAGAGTAGTCCCTGTGTTGAGATGCCTGTGGTGCCATTTAAATCAATGGGGGAGGGGGGCAAAATAAAGTTTTATGCCACTCATGAGGTACCAGAGTCAACCTCTGCCCCCCCCAGTCCAAAAAACAAGCTACAGTATTAAAAATTGGAGAGGGGGGGAATGGCTCAGAGTTTTCTTGGTCTTCTCTAGGGAGTGTGGGTGGCAATTTTTTGAGGAAATATCAGCCCCTGCATTCTGCTCCCCCCCATGCAATTTTTTAAAAGTAACAATTAGAGGAGACAAAGGAGGTTTTTGGGGGGAGGGCAGACATCTGTTTTTGTAAGAAATAAAATTGAGGGTTGTACTCAATCGTTGACCCAGCAAGATTCAGGGATGGACATGTGTGACCCTTCCCACCACCCAACTTCAAGAAGTTGCTCACCCTGGAGTTAAAGGACAGGAATGATTTCTAAAATTGCATCTACTTTATACCTATAACAATATAACCTAGGGAATTTTATCCTAAATTATGTTGTCTGGTGGTGGTGGTGGTGGTATTTTCTGATATTTTCTCTCTTTTGGAATGATGTAGAAGTTATCGGGCTATCCTGTAAGCGATGGGAAATATTCAGTGGTGCAGCTGAATATTTTTGTTTCTCTCCAGTGTGTTTTTTAGAAGCAAACACAACCAAAGGGCTTGCCAGATCACAGTAAAAATTTTTTTTTAATTCGACCTTGCTTTTCCTCAGCAGGTGAAGCTAGCTTCTGGGAAGCTGCCTAGCAGGCTTTTTTAGAATACAAGGTAAGAGGCCCTTGGAGATAATGGGCCTAGGAGTTTGGAAGGAAGCCGTGGGGGGGGTTGGGTGAGCCATGGAGCAAAACAGCAAAGGTGCAGGCAGAACTGCTGGGAAACACCTAAGTATTTCTCTGTGCTCAGGGCTGGTTCAAGATGTCTCCCTGCCTAAGGCTGAACACAAAATGGCCCTCTCCCCTGTATGGGAATTTTGAATGCTGATTCAAAACTAGTGGTAAGACACCTGAAAGGCAATGAGCTGGGTCTGGGAGGAACAGAGTCTGTGATAAAGTATATGTCCACTGAATTAAATCTTCCTCATTAGGGTTTCTTTCAGAGTGAACCAGATACATGCACCTTGTACAATTAATTCTTTTCTTTCTCTTATGAATAGTGTTGAGTTTTCTTGCCCTATACAAAACAGATTAATGCAATAGCCAGAAGAATCTATATTTCTCTCTTCTCTGTTTGACAAATGCAAACAGGTATATGCTCTCTCTCTCTCTCTCTCTCTCTCTCTCTCTCTCTCTCTCTCTCTCTCTCTCTCTCTCTGTGTGTGTGTGTGTGTGTGTGTGTGTGTGTGTGTGTGTGTGTGTGTGTGTGTGTGTGTGTGTGTGTGCGCGCGCGTGCGCGTGCAATAAACATCTGGTTAGATATCTGACCAGAGGTTGGAAATTCAATTTCCCATTGTAACTTCTGGGAGCATAAGCAGCCTGGGTTGCCTCGGGCATGCAGCATAGTCCCAGGGAAACCCTAAAATAAGGGAAGGGATACACCACTTCTGGGTGCTCCCTACCTAGAAAACCCTGAAAATGGTTGCCATAAGTCAGAATTGACTTGCTGGCTTAACGTTTCACTCTTTATAGTAGGAGAAAACACCTGATCATAATTAACATATTTTTGTTGACTGTATCCCTGTGCTACAAGTCTAGCCTTATACTTTACTTAATTATTTTCTCCCTTTTTAATTTTATATACCCATCTGCACCCTACTGGTTTTACTTCAGCAGGCAGTTCTGAATGTGAGAACACTTTATGCTCATCTCCACTTATTTTGCTCTGCAGGAGGGAGTTGTAACATTTCTTGATAGCTATTTGGATCTGTTACTACATAATTAAAGTTAGCTACCTTAATCCTTTCTGGTGGAATTCCCTTATTAATTCTTTCTGACCTTCTGGGACTATTACCTTCCTCTCCTTCAGACTCTTGTTCTTCTGATATTTTATCTGACTCTTGCTCTTGTTCTTCTTCTGAACTCTCATGACTTAGGAACATAAATATTACCAAAATCTGGCAGCAATATTTCCCAATTTTCATGAATTTTATTCCAGCTAGAGTGCTCTATGAAACTTGCTGACCTGCTGAGAACTATTTTATCACTGCTTCTATCATAAAACCTGTATGACTTTCTTCCTATCTCATAACCAATTAATTGCAACTTTTTTTGCATTGGGACTTCTTTTTCTTCTATCCTGCTTTGGTATATGGACCCAAGCAAAAGATCCAAACACACTTACATGTTTTAAAGATGGCTTTCTACCATGTAATAATACATAAGGTATTTCTTCTACAGCTGAATTTCATAACCTATTCAATATGTAACAAGCACATTTAACAGCTTCTCCCCCAAATTCTTTTGATATTCCTGAATCATTTATCATTGTGTTCATCATTGTTTGTAACATACCTCCATGACATTCGGCAATACCATTTTCATGAGGACTTCTTGGATTAGTTAACGTTTGATAAATGTGTTTTTTTCTTTAACCAATCTCTAAACTCTAACTAAATTCTCCTCCTCTATCTGATTGTACACACCTGAGCTTATTGTTAAACCTCTACTCTATAAGGGTTACCCAATTTTTAAATGCTTTAAACACATCACTCTTATTTTTAAGTAAATGTACAAAATGTACCTAGAGTAATCATCTACCAAAACCAGTAGCCATCTATTTTTGCCTTTTGTTGGACTCAAGGTCCCACTAAATCTGCAGATTTTTTTCCTGTTTTTCTATAAC